>BLSF01000001.1:606341-1290001 GCA_012862575.1 Parietichytrium sp. I65-24A
TACTACTACTACTACACACACGACACGACGACGACGAGAGAGAGAGAGAGAGAGAGAGAGAGAGAGGCTTAGACAGGGAGCAGCTACTCCGCCTCTTCCTTCTCCTTGTTGAAGGTCCAAAGAGACCGAGTTAGTCAGCCGTCGTAGTTCGTGAGCCCGAGCCTGAGCCTGAGCCGCGCTTGTTGACTTGAACTGACGGACGGGGAATTGACAGAGAGCGCTTCGATGCAACCTGTAATACTCCGGACACCTGCGAAGTCCCTATCACAAGCATCGCAATCCCGTTCGTAGCCGTTCTGCGGCACAGTCCGTGACATAGCAGCACTGCACACAGGCGACATAGTCAGTGCCGGCGAGTTGTTGTCGTGGCTGTTGCTGTTCGTGCGGCCGCACCGGCAGAGGAGGAGGGAACAGCGGCTGGCAGCGCTTGGAAAGGGCTGCTGCGCGCTCGTTTCGGAGGCCTGGAGTTTCATTTATTATTTCGAGGAGAGTTGGCAGCAGGTAATACGTTTGCAGGCCTGGCCGCCATGGAATCCACAGATGCACATGGTCATGTGCAGTCTCCCGGAGACTTGAGAAAAGGAGAACTAGATGGGAGACATGCCATGGGAGTGAAGGCGTCGACAATGCTCAAGATCATACCGAATGGTGACCATAGGAACTCAAGGATTAGCCCGACGGCTGCTTTAGCACAAAGAGGAACTACGGCAAATCGATTCAGAAAGAGCTCAACTTCATCTGAAGCGAGAGTCGCCCTATTCGCCATCCTGATCAGCCAAATTATCATCGTGCCGTTCCGACTTGGCTTCTCAAACAAAGGTGCAATCGACAAAAGCGCTCTTTGGTATATTATCTTGGAGTTGGCTCTTTTGGACACTTTTCCTACATACCTCACATTCCATTTCTTTGTTGGCATCTTGAGTGGGAAGACAAAGCAAGGAGCTCGAGAACTAAAGCGAGGCAGCTCAGAGACCCAACTTTCCACAGTAGAGCGGCTCGCGGAGCTTGCTAAGCGTAAGAAAACGCGGCAGTGGCTGGCTGTCTTCAAGTACGCGTTTACTTTTGCTGTGAACACGCCATTTATAGAACTTGCGAGTATGCTTATCGCCCAATTTGTGGCACAGCAAGGACTGACTGCCTGGGCATGGACGAGGATAATCAAGCTCTTGCGAGCAGTTGACTTGTTCTCGTTTGTTGATGCCTTGGGCGCCTCTCTGAACAAGAAGAAGATTGGTTTATCCGCTTCGGAGCTCAGATGTATTTTGATATTCTTCTTCGCGCTACTTGTTGCACATATTTCGGCTTGCGCATGGCACGTCCTAACACTGGAACAGATCAGCACGCCTCTCACTACAAGCGAGGCATATCTAGATGCTGTATATTTCACTCTCACGACCATCAGCACCTGCGGCTTTGGGGACGTCGTTCCGATCAACTTTGAGCAAGTGGCCTTCACGGTAGCTCTAGAGCTTGCAGCCATCTCAATCTATATCATTCTTCTCTCAGCTCTGACATCGCTGATCAGCAACCGCGACGCAACCAGACTGGCTCATCACAAACGGCACTTTCAGGTTCGCAACTACTTGTCCGAAAATTTTGTTTCGCCAGTGCTGATTGCCCGCACCAATAGGGTGTTTGATCTCTTGTGGGCTCGTATGGGCGGCTACGATGACAATGTTCTTCTAAAACAGCTGCCACACTACATTCAGACCAGCATCAAGGTTGAGCTATTCGCGCCACACATCTTCTCCAAAAGCCTTTTTCAACGGTGCAATTTGGATGTAATCCAAGCGCTAGTGTCAACGGCTGAGCTGGAGACGTTCCTTTCGAATGAGCGGCTTTACAACAGGAATGAAGAAGCCATCAAATTCTACGGCGTCACCTCGGGAAAGTTCATTTTGAGCATTCGGGCTAAGAGTTCGGAAGAGCGCGGAAGCACGTTGGTGGAGCTCCAGTGCATTGAAGGAGATGTATTCGGTCACCATGAGTGCATCGCCGGCCAGGTATACGCAAGCGGTGCTTATGCGTCAATGCAATTTGGATTCTCGGAAGCCTTCATCATCACAAGAGATGCGCTAAAGTCCGTGATTCCAAAGAGCGTGTACGACCAAATAGCTGCCGACGCTATGCGCGAGATAGTAGAGGAGACATGGAAATCCGACCATCGTCTTAGCGAAGGAGCCCTGGAGAACTCCTCATTCAAAAGGCTTAACACGGGCTTTGAAAGCCTGAGTATAATCCCGCGTGGAGCGCTCCAGTTTTTTGCGACTAAAAACTCGCAACAAGATATTGATTCCGTTGCAAAGGATTCGGACTCTCAAGTAGCAGGTAGGCAGGGAAATAAAATTGTTCCATACCCCTCCTCGCATTCAAGTGCTGCAAGTGACGGGTGGGTCGGGCCAGGAGGACCAAAGCAATCTCAAGATCATGCTAGTATGTTTGGGAGGCGACAGAGTAGCTTGTTGGCTACACAGATTCAACGTCAGTCTTTGAAAGCCGGGTCGATGAAGAGAAGTTTTGGAGCAGCCCCAAGATGTCTGAAGAAGCCAGAGGAGGAAACATTGGGGTCACTTGCTCTGAACAGCTGTGCAGGCGTCGGATGCCTCATATACTGGATCCTGTCGCCTTGTTCCGTGGTTTTCATCACATCCTTCTCTGATCCACTCGTATACATTCAGTATGTTGCGGACTTGTTCTTCTGGTTCTTCTTTGGCAGATTGGTCATTTTGTCAATCGCGCAGCACAGACGTTGTCCAATATCGAGACGAAGCATCGCTTATTTGGGCGTGAATCTGCTGCTTTTACTCCCTTACGATGCGTTCATAATGGCGCTACCCACGGCATCATCCGCATCTTGGGCATCCCTGCGCATGGTCAAGATTGGTATCGCTGTTCAGTTTCCCCTGTATCTTTCATACATGGAGTTTCTTTTGGAAAGGCGTTTTGGCCGGCTTGACACCTCTCTGATTCTAGCTCTCAGGCTCCTGCTGGCAATTCTGCTGTTTGCGTGGTGGATTGTTTGTGCATTGGTGGCCGTGGACTACACTAGTGGAGTCAGTGTGTCAGATCCATCTGAGCTGAGGTCTTCTTGGTCGACAATAGATAACGTTCTGCAGCGAGAGTGCGGAGCTGGAGAATGTAGCCTGTCCATGAAGGTCACTCGAGCCATCTACTGGACATTCACGGTGATCACTACCGTAGGCTATGGTGACATTCCCACGTTAGATACAAGCCAAAAATTAGTGACGGTGTGTGGCATCTCCTTTGTAAGCCTGCTGCTTTACCCAGCGATTGTATCAAATGTGAGTGTGCTGCAGTCCGTTCAATCTGACGGACAAATTGATCTTGAAAACAGAAACAACACCCCTCGCGATGTTCTCGCGATGCAAGCAAAGACCGCATTCATGGTCAACCAGTACCCAGATCCGTCCAGGAAAGATGTCAAAGTGTACGTCGAACATGTCACAATGAAAGGGACTACTTTGAGAGACGTTACCACGCAGGTGCCACACTGGCTTGGAAAGCAGATTGCAGGTGATATTCTTGGATCGCTCATTCGGTCGAGTGCCACATTAGACGCAGAACTCCAACACAAGCAGATTGGAGGGCCCGAGGTGGTCGCTCCACACTCCTACGGAAATGCCACTATCAGATATCAAGGCATTTTCAAGCACGTTTCGGAGGAATGTTTGATGGAAATATGCTATCATCTGGAAAGTGAATTTGCCCCACCATTCCGAACCATTGTAAGTCTCGGCGACTCTCCAACGACTGTATTTTTTTGCGAGAAGGGTAAACTTGAGGCATTTTCCCCCTTTGCTTCCGTAAAAGATGATCAGACGGCAACAAAGAAGAGAGGAGGAAGGCGAGGCAGCAAGTCCGGCCAACGAAACTCTATAAAGCTATCGTATCAGCAAGACGAGCTTTCACGGGACGTGCTAGTCGAGGAGGAGATTCGGCCGGGTAAATACTTTGGAGTTGTCGAGGCTATTAAATGTGAGTCATTTCGCAGCGGAGTCAGAACCGTGGAGAGCTCTTCACTGCTGACAATATCATCGAAAAAGCTCTGCAGTATTTTGAACCACTTCCCGGCAGACGACGATCTTCTTCAAGGATTGGCCGATGAGGCTGCCTGTCGCCGCATTCCTTCGCAAGCAAAGGAGACGGACACCCGCCCGCCACTCAAAATGCAAAGGACCACCACACTTCGCCGCGGGAGCGTGGCTGGAATAGCTAGTGATTCCGTGGACTTTAAAGCGTGGATCATCTTTCCCTCCTCATCGAAGCAACTGGCGTTGGACCTTGTTGCGATGTTCTTCATCCTACTCACCCAGCTTCTCGTGCCACTCGAAATTGGAGCAATCACCAACTCTTTTTGCACCGCAAGCGCGTACCCTTGGATCAAAGCATTTTTGATCATAAACGTTGTGACGGACATATACGCGGCTATTGACTTGTGTTTGCATGCTTTTGTGTTCGCAGTTCGAAGCGAGAGTTTCTATCTCACGAGTCACAAAGAGATTTTCTCGGCTTATATCCGGTCGAGACGATTCCTGATCGACATGATCGCGACCATCCCTTTTGACTGGATTGTCCTTGCCTTCCTAGGAGGCGGGACGGAAAATCTGTACATCGCCCTTTGGTTCAGAGTACCAAAGCATATTCGTTTGTTGCAGATCAAGTCATACGAAATTGAACTGGTCCATGTGCTCCAGGATAAGATGAGGATCAGCGCCAACAAAGTAAAGCTGCTACAACTGCTCGGAGTCCTCACTGCCTTTGCTCATTGGCTCACTTGTCTTTGGCTTCGTCTTTCTCACCTAGAAATCAGCTGGGCAAGGTATGACTGTGTTCTGCTTGGCACTTGCTTTAGCGAAACGGACAATGCGGGAGCTGAAGATAACGCCACTTCCGAAGGAGACTGCAAGGATTATAGTATCGTGCAGCTCTACGTCAGGGGAGTGTACTGGGTGTTTGTGACTCTAAATTCCGTGGGCTTTGGGGACATCGTCCCGTCTTCTGTGCTTGAAACTGTTTTCGCTATTGGGGTCATGTTTTTAGGCGCCGGGATGTATGCATTCTTGATTAGTAATTTGGCCATTGTGGTTGCGAATCTAGATAAAACGGCAACTCACCACGCAGACTTCCAGGAGCAAATGAGAATATTTGTAGCGCATCGCAGGCTTCCGCAATTTCTCCGCGACAAAATCTTCAACTACTTGGACTACCATTGGCAAAATAATCTTGGAGGCGACCCAGAGGAGATTGTGACTTTCCTTCCGCGGTCCGTGCAAATTGACATCAAGGCGTCCTTAGACGCTGGACAACTAAGCGAAGTAGCGCTTTTCAAGGGTCTCCCCCCGCAAGCTTTCACAGCACTCATAAAGAGTTTGCACATGAGGTCTTTTTCACCTGGTGACCTCGTATACAACGACGGCGACTGTGCAACTTCCCTGTACGTTCTCGTCAAAGGCTCGGCATGTCGGCTTGACGCATCTGGAGTCACCACAGTCTCAAAGCATGACAATGCCGGGGTTTTCGGAGTTGAGGAATTCTTCGACTGCACTCCACTTTCGACGGTCTTGCAGGCGAAGACGTTCTGTGAAATGCTTGTGCTTGACAGGGAAGACCTGCAGACTATCCTCGAAAGTTACGACTGTGAGGAGCAAGTGCGAAGCAATGCTGCTTCCCTCCAGAGTGAGTCGGAGACTCTAAAATTGGCTGGAAACCTGAAGAACAGAAAGGTTACCAAGATGCTTGCTGACGAACCGATCGTTCTTGACACGAGCGGAGTTGTACCCGGGAACCACAGAAGGATGGCTTTCGAAGCGTTCGTTGTGTTAACTCTCGTCTATGTGGCCGTGAGCGTCCCATTCAGAATTGCATTTTTCGCCGAGGACAGCACTCGCTCTCAAGACTCTGAAATTTTTGTGGGGTGGATGATTTTTGATGTTCTATTTGTGAATGTCATCGGAGCGATAGATGCATTTAACCATGCGAGACGATACGCCTATTTCTTGGATGGCGATATAATCTGTGATCGAAAGAAGATTCGCAAGAATTATCGAGCCACTTGGCGAAATACTGACATCGTCTCCCTGGCTTCTATGGACCTTTTTATCTTTGCTGTCGCTGTAGTTGTCGCCCCCGACCAAAAGTTCCGAGTTTGGTCGTGGTCGAGAATTTTGACAACTGGAAGATTGGCCAGAATGTCCGGCTATTATCTGCCGCTCATTGAATATCACCTCCACGAATACCAGATCGGGATCAGCGCGAGTTCTATGAGAGTGCTTGTGAAAGTCTTCATCTCATTGTTCATAATGCATTGGGTGGCGTGTGGCTGGTTCTTCATCGCCATGAAGGAGAGCTTGATGACCTCGTGGCTCTCAGGGGCGAAGGCAACCCTCTCGAAAAATGTTTTCGACGGTCTTTCCATCTCTGAGGCGTACTTGATGTCTTGCTACTTTACGGTGACAACCTTCACCACTGTTGGATTCGGAGATTTGCGTGCTCAAACGTTGTCAGAGACTTTATTCGCGATCCTAGTTCTGCTAACTGCTCTATTTGTGTACGCCGATTTAGTAGCAAATATGACGAATGCAATTCAGAATGTCGACGCGTCAAACAGCAGACTGCACTCCCTTCACGTTGCGATTCGGCGTATGGTAAAGTCTCGCAATTTGAACGAACAGATTGCCAACCAAGTAGAGGAGTTCCTGGATTCAAACTTGTTGCTGTCTAAACATGGCATTCGGGAAGCCAACTTGCTAAAGTATTTGCCAAAGAGTATGAGACTGGAAATTGCGATGCATATGCACGCGCACGCATTCTTGCGATCCCCTGGATTCAATCTCGTTCCGAAGGCGCTGATTCGTGAGATTGTCCTGCTTTTGAAGAACCGCGGAATGGTGAGTGGGGATGTTTTTTGCTTTCAGGGCGGCCAAGTCACCGAGCTGTGCATCATTCGAACCGGGGCGCTTCATTTGTTGAACGAAGCAGATGTGGACGCACTTCCAGAGGTCAAGCAGACAAGTCGTTTAGAGCCAAGCAACTCCAGGACCTCCAGTAGATTGGGATTTAAAAACGAGTCTGCGCTGAACCTGGGCATCCTGAAACCAAAGGTGGCAAGAGTTGGCGACATGCTCGGACAAGAATGCTTGCTCGGGCTCCTGGCTTCGTTTACCATCCTTAGTGGCGGTTTGACCGAAATCTATGTCATCTCTATTGAAGCCTTGAACAGCTGCCTTCAACACCACCCTCTCCACCGCCAAGTCATTTTGACCGGGGCGAAGGAAGCGCTTGAAAAGATGGTCAAGCTTTGATCTTGCGTAATTTTGTTGTGACCTATATAATTTTCCAACTTGTCTTTTCGTCTTCGTTCCTTCGTTTGCTCAGAAATCGCTTTGATTCTGCCAATCTCGGCAGGGTCAGGATTCACGCGTGAACAGTCTGAAAGGAGAACGATCAAATGCGATTCTTTTTTACAAAGGTAATATATGTGTACAGATTTTTTGTTAGTTCCCCTTCCTCTTTGTGCCCGTACTCGAGTACGTACTTCCTGAACAGAGGGATGACAAAGTTTATTCCAATCAGCAGCAATTGGAGAGCTATGGTAGCCATCCGCCTACTGACCCATTGCAGCAACCAAATTTTGCTGGGATTTTGCTATGTAGGACTCGCCTTCTGAGCCGAAACAAAGGCGAGCAATCTCTTGGGCTTTGGATCGAGCCAGCTGAGACTCCGCATTGCGACCCGCCATGGCGTAAGCCTCCGAGAGCATTAGCTCGAGGTCAACTCGGAACGGATGCGGCCGCGGGCATATTATCCTTGCGCTGGAGGTGACGCCTTGCATGGAAGAAACACGAAAGGCGTTCTCCTTCGTGTTACTGCCCACTCCCTGCTCCTGTCTTGAAGCGGCCTGAAATGACTTGAGTGCGATCTGATACATGCAGTTGAAAATGCGATGGTGCTCGCGGCGAGTGATCCCCGACTTGATTACTTCTGCGGCCTCTGCCATCGTCTCGGGCGGCCGCTCGTCCATAAACTTGTCGTGCAGCACGCATCGCATGATGTCGCGCTCGCTGAGCATCGCCCCACACGTGAGGCAAGACCAGTTGCGCCTGGTGGTCCCAAGTCCCTTGGGACACACGATGTGCTCCAGCCTCTCCTTGCGCAGCTCCGTACTCGCCCACGTCTGCGACTCCACCGGGCACATAAAACACCGCGTCGTGTCAGGCAGGGTCGTGCACCCCTGGCACGTGCACTCGAACCCGAACGCCGCCATCAGCACCGCCCTGCGCGTCTGCACTGGTTCAAACGCCAGATCTCCGCACAGATCCACCGTCAGCGGCTCGTCCGCGCCCACGCTCTGCACAGCGTGCACCACCATCGCGCCGTCCGCGCGCATGCTCGCCACGCAGTTGGCTGCGCAGCTGTGCCTGAACCGCGCCAGGCCCGGGTACAACCCGACGCTTGCGCCGTCGCTCGCGCGGAAGCTCAGCACGCGCAGCCCCACCAGCACTTCTCCCAGCGCCTCCTGCGACCGCACGTGCGCCGGCAGCAGCGCTCCCACCACTGCGTCTTCCACCACCGCGCGCGCCGCGGAGGCGTCCGATCCCTCCGATTTCTCCGATTTATCCAGTTTCTCCGATTTATCCGAGCCCTCGGAGCGAGGACGCCCCAGCAGCGCGCGAGCGTCCGCGGCTAGCCGCGCACAGGCCTGAGGGTCCTCGAGGACGGTGCGCCACGCGGCAAGGAGCAGCACGGACACGTGGTCGCCGAGGCCTGCGGAACGCAAACGCGCCAGGACGTACGCGCGGTGACGCGCGACGTGACGCGGCAGGTCCTTGAGTCCCCGGCAGGATGTCCCCGCGCACTCCGATGAACCACAACCGCTGCACCCGGAGAGGTACGCGCTCGCCAGCGGGGACTCCTCCCACACGCACGTCCCCGCGCGCCGGGACACCATCTCGGCCGACCCCGCAACTCGCCCACCACCGCCCAAACAATTACTCCGAGGACACACTGGGACGCGCTGGGACGCGTTCGTCTGTTGGTTGGTTGGTTGGTTGATTGGTTGGTTGGTTGGTGGGTTGGAAGCTACTGAGTGAGCCTTTCGAAGCGGCTCTCTGTGTTGTCTGGAAATCATTTGGAAGACATTGGAAGACGTGTGAATTGGTGTATTTTTTTCCTCACTCACATCGCTCACAGTCAATCTCACTTATGGATAGTCATAGTCTGTCATGGTTAGAGTTAGACAAGAAATGGACTACGTAGCAACTACATTATCATTCTCAGCACTCTCATAGGCTTGGATAGTGGTACTGGTAATATGTGCTAGGCTCCTATGTTGAATTCCTACGTGAAACGCTGGTAATATAAAGTTGTTTTCGGTAAGACTGCTATTTGTTGCCCGAGTTCTATGCTTCTTTATCGAGAACTAAGGACGGAACTTGAGGGGTGAGTTTGCTATCGGTCCCTATGGGATGCTAATTAACTGTAAATTAATCGAATGATAGATGTTGTACAAACGCCTACCAATTTCCCTCGGCCGCCACTCGCAGATATATCCTCTTCCGTGGATCCAAGCAGCCAATGCCGACTCTTCGCCCTCTAAACTCCACGAGAACCAGGGTTCTTCGGTTTTGTTTCGGTTCTTCAGTTCCTAATTTCTATTTACTGTTAGATGATCATCGAAGAATGATGGCTACTAAGGTGACTGTTTCTATGATCTTACTTGATATCTTATGATGCGCTACAGGCATCTACAGGCGATTACAGGCGAAAGTCTGATGAAAAGCGTTCCGCAGAAAGCAAGGCTAATCTAGTAGCCGGGCAGAGGAAGTCAGTGGCGGTCCCCGCGGACAGGCGCGTGTCAGTAGCTGTGGGAGGAAGAAAGAGGAACTACTTTTAATTTCATAGTATAATTCGAAGTGCGCAAAGTTGGGTCGCGCCCGGCGTTGTGACCTCTGTGAAATCCACTGCGACGAGAGAGTGAGCAGACCAGACAGGTACTTTTTTGCTGTGCGCGTGTGTGCGTTTGTGCGTGGGTGTGTGGCACTTGTTCAATTCTTTCGACGTCGAAAAGGTTAATTACGCAAAACTATTCTACGGCTCCAAGTCGTGGCTGGCGGAAAGCGCCTGGCGAGGTGGAGTGTTAGGTTAGAGCCCAGGTTTGGGCGCCCCGGCGGGGGGGGAGGTTTTGAGCGGATATGGTTCTCTCCGGTCTGCTGAAAAAGGTGCTGGACAAATTTGCGGACGAGTATCTGGAAGGCAAGTATGACGTAGCTGTGAGCCTCTTCGGGGCCCATGCAGTCTCACTGGAGAACTTGGAGCTCAAATGCTCCACTTTGAATGACCTGATCTTTTCGCAAGGGCTACCTTTGCAGCTCTCCCGGGGCCACATCGGATTGGCCCAGCTGGACGTTCCATTCGCGCGACTAGGGTCCAAACCAGTGCGCCTACGTGTTTCAGATGTCTTGCTACTCGGAAGATTCACTGTGGAAGGAGAGTGGAACGAGCAGAAAGCGGCCGAGGAGATAGACAGCGCGGTCCGAGCGGCGATTGCAGGACTTTTGGCAGCTGCACACCCACCTACGGAGAGCGAACTGTTGGCGGCTGGCAATGAAGGTGGCCTCGGGTACTTTACGAGCATGGGCATGTTGAATCGAACATTGACCCGAATTCTCGACAACATTGAGGTGGTCTTGGAAAATGTCACTTTGCGGATAGAAATGCCCTGGGTGCGAGAACCCCTTCGTACGTTCGGCAAGCCAAATGGCGGTGCTGAGCCTCACGGGCGCAGATTTCGTCAACAGGGGGTTTATTTCGGCGGCCTGCCTCGGGAGTGGAGCCCGAGACAGGATCCGTGCCTTGCTATAGAGGCTCATGTCGCGAAAGCAAGTATGATTACCACCAACGAGAACTGGGAGCCACATTTCGATGACGACTGCGACTTTATTGTATTTAAACTTGTTTGCCTGGATGGGGTGTACCTACGAATGATTCCTAATACCGAGTCTCTGGAGAAGGCCGACTCTACCGACGCTTCCGATATTGATGACGGGGCGGCTCGAGACCCGATCAACAAAATTGTCAAACGCTACACAGCGTCTCTGAAGATAAACGAGGCTGTAGTACCCGTTATTTCACCATTTGCAATGGACCTTCGTGCTCGGCTGAACACCGCCTTCCATGTTGGACCAGCTGAGCCGCACAGACTTGACGGACGTCTGAAAATCACGCCCATCACTGTTGGGATTGGACAAGTCGAGCTCGAGCACACGATGCTGGTGTTCAGCCACTTTGCACGCCACGGTGTTTGGTACTCACGTGTCGAAGACAGGAGAAGGCGCACATATGATAAAGTGCTTGTTTCCAGACGAGCCCAGACCAACACGTCTCCTCATATGGAGTACAAAAGCCTGTGTGCACGGCGGGCGAAATTGTATGCCACGAAAAATGCGCAGAATGAGGTCGCTCAATTCAATGCAAAGCCTGAGCTGAAAAATCTGGAGATATGGCTGCCTTTCGAAATCGTGGAGAAAACGATTGCCGACGCGGCGAGCAAATCGTACACACAAAAGCGCTTTAGAATGCGCAGGTCGGTCTCATCCAGTAGGAACAGCGATTCGGACGCACTGGATTCGCACGAATCTTCACTAAATACGAGCTATGGGGAACGGAGGCACGGGCGTAACCACAGTGATTCAAGAGCCTCAGGCGAACTTCGCGGTATCTCAGACGGCGCTTGGAAACACGAAGCTATGGTGGCTGCTTCCGGGTGGAGCAAAAACCAAGGAGACAGCCCGTCGTCCTCACAGAGGGGCACGCCTCCAAGGCACGCTCACATCCGAACCGATGCCGACCAGGAGGATGATGAAGAAGAAGAGGAGTGGAAGCAGGCAGCCATGGAACTCGAATCAAGCTTTGCTCCAAAGCCATCTAAGCATGGCGTGCCAGCACCGTTTGAACTGCGTCCTGACGAAATTGAAATCACGTTCACTGAGCAAGAACTTGGCATAGTTCTGGACCAAAGCATAGCCTCAGACGCGGTTGCTGTGGTCTCTTGCATCCCCGGCTCCCAAGCCGCCCGCACCAGACTTATCGAGCCTGGTATGGTGATTACTGCCATCCGGGGCTACTCTACGGAGAATATGACATGTCGGCAACTTACGAAATCGCTCGATGAAACGAAACGTCCTGTCACGATACGCTTCAAAGGAACAGAAAGAACGGCCCAAGCTGCTTCTAAATTTGTTAGAGGCACAAAAGTAGACTTTTTCCGGCTCATCGTCGCTTGCGATGGATTGGATCTGACCCTCTACCCTGGCTCCGCTTCCGAGCCATCCAACGCCCCGGTGACTACCTTGCGCACAATTGGAATTGCGGGTCTATACAATATTCTCTCTGCCGGGGCAGCTGTCGGTCTTTTCAATCGCCTGGCCCACACTGTGGAGACCAATATTGAGCTTGGTGTACTCTTCTTGGACGTCATCGATTATTCACAAGTTGCTACCACGCTAGACTCGGGCACGTGCTCCCATCTTCTGTCTTCTGTGCCATATTACGATGAAAATGGGGTGATGAGTGACCGCTGCCGCTTTGAAAGCGACAATGAGCCATTCTTCTCATCCAAAGACGACGCATTGTTTGACCTTGGATGGAATCCATTCAAGGACATCAAGGATGACTGTGCCCTCGCTCTTCTTGACAACGAGGCGTGGGTTCGCCACGTATTTGCCTCCAACTTATTCTCGTGGGTGCGATTTGGTGGAGCGGCCGCACGGAAGGTAGTTGCGGTGCGTTTAAGTGAGGTCTGGTCTGTCACGAAGTCTTTTGATCGCTGGTTAGCACTCGCCAAAGAAATATGGGCCATGGGCTCCTCAAGCACATTTTTAGCAGTCTCACCTCGCTTTCATCAAGAATTTATCCTTCGTACCAATCGCTACCTGGATATTGTGGTCTACTCTTTCAAACACCCCCTTGTAAAGTGTTCCATCGACGGGCTCCACCCAGACAACTTAATGGAGACCAACGGGAATGAAAGCGCAGCCGCTGCGGCTGTGGCCGCTGCAGAGGAGGATTTTCTTAACCGAGGGTCCTCTAACCCGAACTTGAACGCTCAATCTCATGCACACTCGTTTAAGGAGCTGGCGAAGAGTGCACCCGCGCTCCCTCAGCCACGGCGGAAGAAGACCTTGTACTTTTCACCTCATCCCTCCTCCAATCATGAGAACGAACTCACGATCGATGTACAGGTAGGAGATGTTGAAATATGCTTCAGGAAACGACTTGGTATACGATTGTTGCGAATCGGTGAAGACCTGGCAGAATGGACAAAAGATATCTTCGGCTTTAAGCCGGCCGTCGAAGCAGCTACTGATGTTGCTGAGGACCAGCTCTCGGAGTCCGAGCTCGTCAAGATGGCACTGTCCCCATGGACGTCATTTGATGTTAAGCGGTTTGAAGTTGAGGCCTGGAGGGTTATCATTCCAAGCGATGCATTTTCTTCACCACCGGTGATTGACAAGCACACCCTCGATCTGGTGGTTCTCACTGTCGGTCCTATTCATGCCACCAATCCGCCCAGTAAAGGGCGGGAGAGGAGGCAAGACAAATTCCATTTCGAAGGCATCAAGTTTCGGTTAGGTTGCGCTTTACTCCCAAATCGAACCTTAAAGCGGCAGACATCAAGTCGACAATCCCGGTTCCTTTCTGCCGTGGGAAGTTCTCACTTCTTTGATGCAGTGTCCTCGCCCGACATCCCTGAATTCGGTCCTTCTGAGGTTGCAAGTCTGAGGTCAGACTCCTCAGACGACATTGATTTTGAGGATGCACGCTCGGAGGCAAGTTCCACTGGCGAAAACCACATTTCTGAGGAGGACGAAACACTACCTGCCCCACCGTCCTTTCGAGAACTCCGCACACAAAATGAGGATCATAGTTTCCGGGAGATTGAACCAGGCATGCGGAGGCAGGTAAGTTGGGATTCCAATTCAAGTGCCCGTGTCACACCCGAACCTGTATCGCACGATAAAGTCACGGTGAATTTCTTGTCATTTTCAATCGCTTCCTTGAGCATAGGCTTGATGGGCTCGCCGTTTTCACTGTACCCTCTTCAGGTGGAGGCCAAGATTGGTCTTTGCAAGATCTCAATTTCAGACGCTCAACTCAGACGCATCATGATAATCGCCGGAGCTCTCAGTGCAATTCCTGACGAGTTTTTCAACAGAAGGACAAGTGCGAAATCCGTAGACGAGCGCGCCGGTCGGATAAAAGCAGACATCACTCGATTTGCAAACTCTACGAACACCGCAGAGGCAATGCAAAAGCTGGAGAGAGGATTATGGACTTGCTGCTTGCCGCTCTTCTTTTCGCCCAATGACAAAGCTCAACCCAAGAATCAGGGCGAGGAGCATAATTGGGTTTTGGCGCACCCAATAGAGCGCGGGCTTGCAGAAGAGCTTAACGAGCAGGTGCTTCTTTTTCTCGGAAACGATTTTGGACCGGAAGTCGCTTCAAAAGCCCCTCCGGCATGGATGGCGGGGAAGACATTAGACGATGCAATACACCGAGTTGGGGTCTTCTTCTTTGGGCAACAGTGGTCGTCTGAACAAAAGAGTACGAATGATAATGCGAACAAGCCGACTTTAAAAAGTGTGGCACGGCTTGTTGAGAGAGTGAAGAAAATGCGAAACAGTTTGAGCTCGTTCAAAGCGCGGGGAACGTCGGCCGAGACCATGCACGACCTATCCAATGAAAGACGAACTACCTCTCTATCTGCCGGTGCAATCGGGGGAAAGACTGACCTGGGCAAGTCCGCGGAGGATTTTCTCCGCCTCAAACAACTCATGAATATGAGAATCCGAGTGGAGGTATCCGACTTGCGCATCTCATTGTTCTCACGCCTGAAAGTCAGACTTCGAAAAGCGACGGGAAGTTTAACATACTCGACGAACCCAAACATCACTCGTGTCGGGTTGCGAGTGCACAAAATACGCATCGAGCAGTTTGACGGTTATGATATGAGAGATGTCAATGTTGTCACCCGGCGCCAAGAAGACGACGATGCCAGTGCAAATAGTTTGGAGATTTTCTATTCCGTCATCACTCCAGAAGCCAATGTCTCCGAAGGCGCGGACCTTTCTAGCGAGTGTCCAGACGAGGAGGAAGCGATTGGAATGGGGTACAGGGAGAGTAGGTCTAGTTCGACAGAGTCGTCGTTTGTTGACCAGAATCAAGTAAAGCCGGGTGACGTCTCAGGGTATGCATCAGATAGCGTCTCGCTGTCTGGAAATTTTAGTCCGCTGGACGATTCCGCATTTTCTGTGTCGGACAACGACGCCACCTTCACAGAACGCGAGTCATTCCTCAGACATATCGATCGAGCAAGGCGGCGCTTACGGCGACGCTCGGCACGCCTGCACCACGGGATGACTTTGCAGCTCCCCGCTGTTGCTAAAGTCCTCAGCTCTCTAAAGAAGGTCGAAGAGCTGGTCATTGATGGGGCAGCTTCTAAAGTTCTGGAGGGTAGCTTTCGTTCCAACAAAGCTTTCTCTGGGGGGGAAGAGCTTTGGGCTAACTTGAAACCGGGCAATACAATGATGGATCGGGCCGCTCTGATTCAAAATACATTATCATCGCTACTCGACAAGGAACTTTGCTCATCCGGAGATGGGCCTCAAACTCGTGCATCGACTGCATTTTCAGATGGCGGGCTGTCTGCTGTTACGAACCTTCCGGGAGCTGGAAAGGTTCAGCTTCTTGAAGAAGTGCGTTTCGCACCGCTCGAGGAATATATCTCGGAGTTACGTCCCGTTGCTCGAAAACTTCGCGCCGCTTTTGGCGTACATCCCGGGGTGTTGCGCCAAGAGGAGAATAAGGTGAGATTTCCGAGTCAGCTGCTTGAAGCGAAGGTGTCAGGGATTTATTGCCAAGCAAGTGATCACTTCCCATTTACTCTATTTAGAATCTTGGATCGGGTCCAATACATCGTGGAACATTGCTCTGGGGAGGCTTCTACGCTTCAACAAGAAGAAAAGAGTGATCGGCCTCAGGAGCCCTCCCCAATTACCTTTTTCAATTCTCTGACGGTGGCGTTAGAACTGGATAGTGTTGCTGCTGCCATTGATTTCACAGGAAAAGGATTCCAGGGCCCAAACACTGATGCACCAATCTTGGAGACCTTTGAGTCCACTTCCAAATACAGCAGCAACAGTACCCCTACCATCGCCACCAGACACTCAAGGTACACGACCAAGAGTGTATTCACTTCGGCCTCTGGCCTTGACGATGACAGTGTGCGCGTAGAGGTTGGACTCAGCTGCTCGTTAGGTTACAGCGCAAAGCAAACTTGTGAAGCAGCGCTCTTCACGCTTGACAATTCTTCGGTCTCGCTGGGCTACAACAAGTCTATTCTGAAGAAAAAGCCAGCGCCAAGAAGAGGTGACCCGAGGTATCGAAGAAATAAATGGCTGTCACGCGTCACAAAGAGGGAGCACCACCAAAGTCTGGTCACGCACTCCTTAATCGATCGTTGGCAAGGCAAATGCGAGTATGCTTTATTTCGAGACCCAGATTCGCCGGAAGACCAGCTTGTCAGGCAGATCCGAATCGAACTTCAACCAGATCGCATCTCGTTATGGACAAACGATCTCACAGCGCTTGCAGAATTGAACAACAATGTCACTTTGTTTTTACAGGCACTCGAAAATGACAGTTCCCGTCGCGATGGGACGCAACATCAAGAGCGGGTTTTTAAGCAGAGCTCTTTGAGTAGCTTGAACGCAGACCTGGATGACGATTGTCACAAAGCGCAAACAAAGAGCCAAAAAGGAACCGCAGCATTCAGCTCAACTGTAGCGGTCAACAAGACGCGGTCTATCTCTCTTCTCAGCATGGCTATGGGAGAGTCAACCCTGCTCTCGGACACGCTTGAGTATGCGGCTCTGCAAGGCGCTTCAGACTACTTGCAACGCAGAGTATGGGACAACGATGGGCGAGAGGTTGGGAGTAGTAGTCTCGCTCGACTTTTGTTTTCCGCTCCGATGGCCCTTTCACTGGTGAATGACATTCATTCAGCTGCATCAAAACAGACTGTGCATCGTTTGTTCGAGGGCGCAAATCTCAGTGCGGAGCGTTTTGGCTTTGAAGTCTCACCTCAAGACATCTTCGGGTCGCTTGCCACTATCGATGAGAAGCACGGCGAAGACGAAAGGAGCAGCCCCAAACGTTCTTCGCATCCGGAAAGCATGGAGGAAAGGATTAAATTGCGGAATAGCAAGAGCGTTGTACGCGACGAAGTCGTGGTGGATTTTTTCAGCAAAATCGAGGTTGAGCTCGTCAAAGAACTCTTTCGAAAGGAGACAAAGCTGGAGTCTTTTTTGCCAGTCTTACTGGTGGAGCTCTCAAGCTTCCGGGGACGCGGAGAGTCCTTCTCATCGTTCGTGGACGACTTCGTGTTGGCTGCACTGCTGAATTTGGAAGCAAGGTTTTACAATCGCCGAATCGGCTCTTGGGAGTTCCTTATTGAGCCCTGGACGCGAAACAAAATCGGAATGTATATGGATTCGGAGTTTGGCAAAAACTTCACAGAGATTAGCTCCTATAACCGTCTCAATGTGAACGTCTCTGAGGATTTCCTAACCCTCGTATCTGAGCTTCAAAGGGATATCTCCACGACTTTGCAACGCTTCACTGAAGCTCCGCAAAATTCGGAGTTCCAAAAGTCTGACATGTTGCAATACATCAACACTGTCGGGTCGCAAAGAGTCCCGATCGAGAGTATTCCCATTGAGGAGGAGAGCGAGTTCAAAGAAGCAGAATCTCCTCCGGGTCCAACGAAGAATGGGGAAGAAGGGGACGAAGGCGATGTCGATGTTACCTCAAAGTCAAAAACAAAGGACGTTGAGTATTGGTTTATGAACAACACTGGCGTTCGAGTTGAGCTACATGACATGTTTCAAATTGGATGCAACTTTAAGGGGTCTATGCAAGTGGAGTACCGTGGGGGCTGGGATCTTCCAGCGCGAAACAGGTGGACCGAACAGCCTCTCATCAGAATGACCTTGTTGCAGGCCAGGGAGGTCACGGTTGGATCCCTGGAGAGCAGAACACCCTTGGAAGAACAAAGCAGGTTAAGTGTTCATGATCGGAGGTTGTCAATGGACGAATCACAGGCAGAATTCTTAAACATGAGTACGAAGAAAACTCGCTTTGCGGATGACCTTTCGATCTTTTCTTCCGGAGACTCGTCCTCCGAGAACTCCGCCTTTAGCCGAAACGAAGCCGCCGTGGAGCTGGAGTTGAATGGTGAAGTAGGTACTCTATTTGAATTGCCTTATACTCCTTCGGTGTCGATGGATCAGGTCCCGGAGCTTTTGGTTGAGATCAAAGATAGTTCGGGAAGGTACATGTCAACTCGTATCAACCTAGTCCCGCATATTTTGTTTCCAAATGTTTCAACCGCAGAATGGTTTCCGCTGACTTCTGAGGGGAAAGCTGCGTCCAAGAGCTCAGAGATCCTGTTCTCACTTCGATTCGTCCCAGACTCCAGTAATGTAGAAGAGGACTTTGGTGAGGAATTGCACTCGGAAGAGAGCCGGGCCATTCAGCCTTTCAGCGTTGCGTCCGGAGCCACTGTGCCTATGGATTTCTCCAAGGTTCCGAAAAAGCATTGGTTCAAATCTTTCAACCATCAAAACATCAGCAAGGTGATCTCCAAGCGTCACGCAAGCGTGCTTCGGTCTGTTGCGCTCAACTTTTCTGACGGGCTGGATTTCAAGTCTAGCTTAACTCCACTGCTCATGATTGTCCCCATAGACAATACTGGGGAATACATGGTTTCAGTGGAGACGAAGTCTGACGTTCTCCCAAGTGACAACGCCTACCAGACCAATCACGCATTCCTTCCCGTGCAGTCGCCTCCGTACGTTCAGAAGCAAGAAGCGACCAAAAAGTTAAAGAAGAGCCGCAACGGCGGACCCCAATCGGAAACCGAAACTACATTTCGCCTTAATATGCTTGCGACGAGTAGCATGCTGGACCGTCGGAGGAGAGTTTTGTTTTTGGAATCGCCGGTGAAGGTTGTCAACAGCACCACGATTGACCTGGAAGTTATGCTTTGCGAAAAGGATTACCTCCCGGAACGAGACAGCACGTTTCGCTACCCGACGCTTCGAGAAATCCCTGTGCATTCCGCCAACCTTCAAACCAGCGGAAACTACCTGGACGAATTTGGGCTAGGGAAGAAATCGCTGTTGTCTATCTCTCCTCAGTCCAAGTGGGTGGACGGGGGCCACTTGGCTTCTGCAGACATGCCTGCCAAAGGAGTTTCCTCTGACGAATCTTCAAACCGACGGGACGAAGCCGACGAACTGGGTTCGTGGGTCCAATGGACCTTTCCGGCTCCAAAAGCAATCTGCATGTACATGATCACGCCCCCAAAAGAACACGTCACGAAGGCCAATCACGCGCAACGGGTGGAAGCCACACGTGATGCTCAGGTGGATAGTCGGCAACTAGGCATTGATCCCATTGGGTGGATAATTCTGGGGCGCCTTGCGGAAGAAGACGGCGACCCGCTTGCGGAGCGCGCGGAATGGGTTGAACTGGACCGAAGAGTGGGTATCATTTTCGACTCCCGTCGACAGCCAAAGCAGTTCTTCCTGCCGTATGTGGGATCGTTTGCCTGTTATCGCATACACTTTCTCCAACTCGATAAGATGATTACGAAGTATGACTACAGCGCCGCTGAGCCGGATGACTATGTGGATTTATTTCGAGCTGCGCGAGGCATCCATGGGACCTACCCAATTGCTGTGGCTGCCCTTCAGCTCTTTGAAGAATCTGTGTTTGCCGAAAACTTTTCCATAGATGAAGCCTTTCATCAAACCCAATCCTGGGGAGAAGATCCTTCCGGGGAGTGGACTCCGGTAGAGACTGCCACGGAAGAGGGCCCAAAGTTTATCCGGCCCAAGACGTGGGAGTGCATCTTATGCTTTGAAGAGAACTCAAAGTCGGTCAAACATTGTCAGCTCTGCGGGAAGAAGCGCGTTCGGCCAAGTCGCAGTCCAATGACCGGTTCCTTACTCTTGGGCAACATGCAATCAGGGAAGGACCCCAACGACCGACAAATTATGAGGCAGAACGCCAAACAGATTCGAGCTCGTGCCAAATTGTGCATCAATGCAGCTCACCCTGTTGGCCAGTCGCGTCCGTTGGAGATAACAGCAATTCTCAAAGTCGGCCAGTCTAGAGCATCTCGCAAAATGCGCAAGAGAGAGGTTACGTTGACCGCGGATAGTTTAATTCTGACCCGCAACGACAGACAGACTCGCCAACTGTATAAGCAGATTCAGGCGAAATCCGCGCTGATGGGTGAAAGAGTGGGACTTATGCACAAAAACAACTCGTTGGTGCTGGATCTTACCCCGACTTTACAGGTGGGCGTGGCAGACCCTTCCACCAACACGATATTAGTCCGCGAAAAAAATCGGAGCAAAGAGTTTCAAGTGGAACATCATGGTCTTTCGTTTGAGACAGGTCTGCTTTTGTCTTTCGAAGACTTCGAAATGGCGCGGCAGTGGAAGGATACAATCGAATCGTCAGTCAAGGAGCTGAAACGCGAAAAAGAAGGTCTGGATGCCGAATTTGCCGAATTTTCTGGTTTGCGAAGGGTAGTCAGTGCAGGAGAGCACTTTCCGATCCCTATTAATTTTCTGTATAGTACCAAGAAGTGGTCACTTCGGATCAAACCGCATTTGAGTGATGAGCAGCTTGACGTGAAGTGGGCACAGGTGCTGGATCACATATCCGCACAAATATTTCGAATGTCACAAGACGTGATCCCGGATCTCGTTTGCGACCCCATCGATCCACCGTCATTTGTGAAAAAAGAGGACTGCGAAATTTCGGTTTTTGACGCGTCAAGCACGTTCAGTTTTTCTGCGTCGTTCCGGGAGAGTTTCCTCAAGTCTTTACGATCCGATGATGACGAGAATGAGAATGGGAAACAGGAGAGCGAACTTGTTGCGAGATCAACTATCTTCATCAACCCATGGGTTGTCATTGTAAACGCGTTGCCATATGATATTGAGCTGGAGTTTGGAGCCAAACTTGGTCTGGACGAAAGTGATGCCGGCACGGATTCAGAGTCAGCTTATCACGAATCCTGGGATGATAGCATTGCAGGGTCTGCCGCTTCGCAATCTGAGTGGGAGCTTCAGTCCAATGAGGAGCGTCAAACACTTGTTGCTGGAGGAAAGCTTCCACTCTGCGAGGCTGGATACACGACTATGGTGAGATTCCGAATACCTCAGCTTGACACAGGGTGGTCGGAGCCGTGTCGCCTTCTAAAATTGACCAATTTTCTTGTCGACGGGGAGTTGAAGAACGGCAAGCTGAACATCCCGCATGAGAAACGCATGCAACTACAGAACGAATCTCTGTTAAGCTTTTGGAAACTAGACTCTAGGCGAATGGATCCCATAGAAAAGCTGGCCGAGGCGCAAGTCGAGCGGTCACAAGACCCGCGCGGCCCTCTTCGCCTCGTCTTGACAGCTCCCTTTTGGCTCTACAATTATTGCGATGTACCGTTAGTAGTTCGCCCAAGCAAAACCGTTTTGCAGAAGGAAAACGCTGTTGACATAATGCTAGAGCCAAACTTTCAGTCTGATGAGCGGGAGACGAAAAAAGTGCTTCCATATTTGTGCTGTATAAGCACAAAAAGTGTGGAAGCTTGCGTCGCGATTCGGCGGTCCAAAGGGGAGGGCAAACGCGAAGCACTTTCTAATTCAACGAGAATGAGTATCACTGGGAAAACGCCACATCAGTTTGGGATTGCAGATTGGTTGAATGCCAGTCCAGAAATGCTTTCCGCAGACGACCCAAACAATGCTTCAAATTTTTTGGTCTCGGGCTGGTGTAAACCAATTAAGGTCAAGTTCACGTCGGTGGACACGGAGAATCGAAGTTTCCGTTTCGTACTCAACTCGTTCACAATACTTCGGCGAGAAATTGGCGTGGAGATTGTCACCGTTGGAGCGAATTCATTCACACCGTCAACGCAAATCATCTTTCGTTGCAAATACCTAATCGTCAACCGAGTGCCAAACACTGTGCTTCACTTTTCGCAAGCTCTGACCGACTCTGATAAAGATCACGCAGGCATGTTCGAGGAGGCAAAGAAGAACATAATGCTCAAGGGAAGGAAGGCCGCTTACATGCGTGAGGAAGGTGTGATGGCATCAAGCGAAGAAAGAGAGGCAAGGAATGACACAGCTGGATCCTCAGAGGATATCGAGGAAGACAAACAGGATGACGAGTCGGCGTCAAATTCAATTCGCGGTGGAGCACACTCTTCTGAAGCAAGAGCTCACGAGCAGAGATTAACTCAGAGCGAATCTCTGGAAAAGCTCACTGATCTTGCCTCGGACGGAGGCGAGACATTTGCAGAGGTTTCAACGGGGTTCAGAGTGGCCCCAGACGACCCTCTTCTCCGTTCCAAAGAAACCTACAAGGAAGTGTTCTTGGAGCCTAATCCCCACCGCGTTCGCCCGTACCACTTCTCCGGGTTCCACCAGCACTACTTCGGTTACAACTCGCGTTTCACAATACAGGCGTGCAACTTGCAAGGGCAACCTCTTACATTTCCAAGCGCGTCGATACAGACCGGTGAAAGGGAGTTTAGTGTCATGTTGCGGTCTCTCACTGGCAGCGCGCGCGAAGAAAATGGTGCGAAGAGGGTGAGGGTGTGTATTCGGAAAGAGGGAACAACAACCTTCATTCTATTTTCACCTGATGAGACCGTAGGTCCGGTGCCCCAGCCCTTTTATGTTCTCAAAAACGCAAGCTCTTCTCCGCTTGAAATCTGGCAGGAAGGGGTCCACCGTGCGTATCGAAATGTGGTTTTGGACCCCGAAAGTACTTTAAACTTTGCTTGGGATCAACCTCTGAGTCCTCTTCCACTGCTGAATGCGAGGGTGCTGGAGCCGCTCGACTTGAATGCCTTAAAACAGACTAATTCGAGAACAGTAGTGTGGGAGAGTGGTGCGCCAGACTCTCGTCCATATCGAGCAGTCTCCAAGACCGAACAATATACAGTCGATTCGGTCAAACAATTTGATAGCATTGCCGTCAGCGAATCCTCGGAGTGCCCCGTTGGTTTCAAGGTATCGGTTGAAGGTTACATTGACGAGTCTACGCGAACCTTAGAATTTCGCGACGAGAAAAACTCGCGTCGGCCACGAGATCATGGCGCGATGGGAAACAGAACTATTTCAACGAGCTCTATTGCTGACGGAGCCATCCAGGGAGGGCCACGCAAGCTCCCATATTGTGTATCGCTTCGTGTAGTTTTACGGATGGGCGGCCGTGTTTCGAGCCAGAAAAAGTACTCTATCGTTGCTCGATGCGGCGGCAAAAGCAGGGAATTTCGAGCGGAGGTGCTACAAGGCCAAATCGACGATGTGGTCCTCGGAGCGTTCGACCATATTTCGTTCTTTCTCGAAGAGAAGCCTGAGCAGATTTTCTTGCTGGTCTTTGAGCGATCTAGCGCCCCGGGGGGCAAGAAGCGACTCATTAATTCAAAAACTCTGGAGCTGTACCCACCTGTTTGGAACTTTGAGTATGGCGAGGGTCCTGATTCGGACTGGATTCACGTGAATGGTGAGGACTGGATTCGCATAGCCAAAGAAACGTCGGATTTTGCCACTGAAAGAAGGCGCAAAATCGAGCATTTACTGGGGTCAGAGATGACCTCTCTCAATTTTAATACACATGCAAGGCTGGCCCGCGTGAAGAGTCAGGAGCGAACAACCGATAGGCATGATATGTACAAAAACTCATCATTCCGAGAGTTTAATCAGCGCGCAGGCCACCTGGAAGAAACCATGCACTTTAGTTCTCCACGAATGAAATCAGGTGAAATGGACCAGAGCTCTAAATTGCTTCGAAGTAGGGGCTCACGAGGTTCCAAGACTTCTCATGCTGGCTCGAACCCGCCCTCATTTCAGACGACTGTGGCAAGTGGCGCAGAAGATTCTCTGCGACCAAGAGTGGGGTTCGCTGGTACCGAGACATTTCGCATGTTTGGCAGTGGAGAGGTGAAGAGTGAGAGTACAGAACGGATCCAGATCCAGCGAAACGGAACCTCATTATCCAGCATTCTGGCAGAGCAGGTTTGGCCTACAGTTATTTTCGACGATCCCAACCGCCAGCGGCAAAGCCTAGCGGATCGCCTCGACCCGAGGCGTATCACCAAAGGAATTAAAACTCAACTCGTTGGGGAAAGTGCTGCGTCAGAAGAAAAGAGGAATCAAAAGAGCATGGCGGAAGGTTGGGTGCAGATACAATGTCGCTGTGAATCGAAGGAAACTTTTGTGACGAGCGAGGGAAAAAAACTGATCGAGTCGGAGTATCGTGTGTTTTTATCCTCAATCGGTGTTTCGCTCGTTCATTCTGTGCAAAGAATGGAGGTATGCTACATAATTGGTCAGCGGCTTTCCTGCTCTGCGACCATGACACCGAGTGCAAACATGTTGTCTATGTCGGTTGGAAATTTTCAAATCGACAATCACGATCCAAACGCCTTCTATCACGTCGTTCTCTCCCCAGAAGAGCTCGTACCAAAGTTCAACGAAGATGGCATGGCACTTAAGTACCCTTCTCAAGAGTACTTCGAGGCACGCAAGAACGTCCTAAGTGTGGACTCTATAACTCGGCAAAACAAACAAGAGTTCATGGAGATTGAGAGCATTGAGGTGGTTGTCGCCCCGCTTCGTTTGAGCGTTGAAGAGCTTTTTGTGGGAAGGATTCTCGCATTATTTTCGCACGTTTTCGCGGGGGATGAAATGGATGTGTCCCTGACATCTAAGAACGACGTTGAGCTTCCAGCGGCGATAAACGCTGAGTTCATCAACGAAATTAAGGCACTCTCGGACTTTGTGTACATTCACTGGTTTCGCATCGACAACGTGGAGATTCTGCTCGAGGCGAGCTTGCACGCTGGAGAGCAGATCAAAGCGCAGGATCCCCTGAGCTTGACCGCGAAATCATTCATCCCAATGCTTGCCATTCAAAAGCTTCGCTTGGTGTTCCGAGAATTCACTCGGTCCAGCAGGTTTGAGCCTATGGCTGAGTTTCAGCGCCACCTCTTTGGACACGTGAAAAGCGAAGTGCTGTACGGCAATGCCCCGAAGGTGCTTGCTCAGACCAATTACGTCATTAATCCCTTGCCATCTGTGAAGCTTATCTCGGAAGGTTTTCTCAACATATTTCGCCAGCCATGCTCGAGAGTGAACCAGGGATTCAGAGGAATCTGCGTTGGCTGCCAGTACGGTCTCACGTCTTTCATAGCGAATCTCTCGACTGGGGTGACGGATATGGTGTATGCTTCTTCGAGAATTGGGGTGCTTATGATCGACTCCATCGCTCAGGCGAGCAGGTACGATGTAGCTTCTCGACCAACGAGCACGAGCCTCAAAGTTGTGCGAGAGATCTCTCAGGCAATCTCGCACAGCTCGTCGCGAATCGCAACAGAGGTGCTTAGTGATCAAACCTTGCCCGAGCCGATCCGTACTGCCAGAAAGTTTCCAAAGCGTGGGAAGATGGCTCTTTACGGTCAAGGAAACGTTCCTCACAAGCAATATCAGACCCATTTGACTCGCGCGTCCGCCGTCGTTCGTAGAAGGTGGACTGCAGCACGCAAGCTTCGAGCGATACGGCGAAATATCAAAGGCAGCGGTGGGTTGCAGAACATTCTGAATAAGAAGGAGCTGGAGATGATCAAGAACACACAACCGCGCAAACGGGGCGGCTTATTTCGGCGTTGGTTCCGCTCCGCAAAAGACTCCATGCACGTGTTTCGAACAGAGCTTGCCAATGCGCGCAGATCAGAAGCCGAGGCCAAAAGCGAGGAGAGCGCCGCGCTGCTTTCGTGATTGAAGCCGGCAATGTAATGTAGTTTTGGCTTTCTTTTTTCCTCTCATTCCTCTTCTTTTCACTGTCATTGTGTTTATAGAAATTATTATTGTTGACTCGACTCCATCTTTTGTACGCCTTTGCAGCTTTGGGCGAATGTTCAGTTGTCGAATCTGGAACCAACCAGAGACAGCCAGGCGCCATATTTCTCGCGTAGGACACTTGACAGCAAGAGAGCAACGTGGGGCTCCAACGCTGAATGCAGCATACTAACATCATTTGTGCATCGTTGCTGTCGTCGATGCAAGCCTCGATAACAATCGAACTCTGACTTTACAAGAAACAATCACCTTCCAAAAGTCTCGGAAGCTTATAAAGCTATCTCCTTCCGCTGCTTATCATTCAGCAGAGCGCTTCAGTTTGATGAGAAGAGCACTTGATCTGAGAAATCGAGGACGAGTTTCGTGAGAATGCATGCTTTCGCCGATGTGAATGAAATGACTGTGAATATACTCAGCAGAAAGAACAAAGAGCTGTTCGATGAAGAGATCGGTGGGGCAGTTAGCGGCAGTTACTGAATAAGTTAGTACCCGAGTGACTTGGCTGTTTCTCCACAGTCGGTAGCAATGTCATTATTCATAACAGTAGTGTATAGAACGAAAACAAGAATCCGACCCATTGGCTACGCCGAAATCACTAACATCTCTACTACTACTCTTACCAACGACCAAATCAAGTAGGAGTGCTCCCCACATTTCGCAGCTAACGAATTCATTATAGTCGCGTAGGCGTTGGAACCTAACCATACTCTACTGTCTTTATTATTACTTAGTAAATCACTATGCAATCTTCACTCAGTGAACACTAAAAGCTTAGTGGAACACGACGGGTACGCCATCTACCCATAAGCACTAGGGCCAGATCGTCAACAGCCGAAACACATTCAAAAAGTGTCCTCGCGCACCCTTCCTCCTCCTTCCTCCTCCCTTCCGCGCACCTTTTACCAGGCCGCGAGAAGCACTCGCACTTTCTCACTTTCTCACTTTCCCACTTTCCCACTTTGCCATTTTCGCGCTGCGGCGTAGCAGTGTGGGGTGGCTTCGGTGTGGGGTGTGGGGTGTGGGGTGTGGTGGCCTGGTCCGCGTTGGGCGCCAGGCGGTCCGCGCGGAACGTTCCCGAAACGTTGCTCGCTCGCGATGGGGCGGAAGCGGGCAGCGCAGTGGGTGGCGGTGGCGGCGCTGGCGCTGCTGGGTGCGGCGGAGAGCGCGGACGGAGTGCGACTGTCCGGAGAAAGCGTTTCGCTGGGGCCAGATATTGACGCGCTGGAGAGGGAAGCGAAAGAACTGGAGAAGGAGGTCAACGATCTGGAGGCGAAGGCAAACGCCATTTCCAACAACAATAACAACAACAACAGCTCATACAACAGCTCATCGGCACCGACGGCACCGACGGGACCGACGGGACCGAGTTCTGCGAAAACGGACAGTAAGGAGGACAGTACGAGCGAGCTGAAGGCTGCGGCGGCGCCCTCGGCGCTGACGGAGAGCGAGATTAAGCAGGAGTTTACGATGGACGTTGTGTTCGCCACGCTGGGTTGCGTGTGCGGGATGGTGCTGGTGTTCGGCGGGGTCAAGTTGCCGCGGGTGTCGACGCTGCTGGTGGTGGGGCTCGGGGCCGGAACGATGGGGTTCTCGATAGTGTGGTTTAGCATGGAGCACGGGTGGCAGAAGAGCGATGCATGGTACTCGCCGTTCCTCGGCGGGTACATCGGGGCATTTGTGCTGGGGGGAATGTTCTGCTTTGCGTCGTCATCGCTCCCGGTCAACTCGATGTTTACGACTATTTTCCTTGGCGCGAGCTCATACATGTTTTTGGGCATTATGCTTAACACAGTGGGTATGTTCTCCGTTGTGAGCGAGACGACGCCGAGCTACTTTATGTTCTCTATCATGGCGGGCAGCTTTTTCCTGCTTGGAGGTCTGCTCCACATGACATTGGCGATGGGCGGTTTTGTTCAAAAGCGGATGCTGGCGCTTGGGTCTTTTTGCTTTGTGGGGTCGTATTTTATGATTAAGTTTGCCGGCACCATACCCGAAAAGTACCCCTATGAGTGGTCCAATCTCTTCACAGACCCGAATGCAAGGACCTGGCAGTACTATTTAATGTTTGTCTTCACCTTTTTGACGACAACATTGGCTTGCTTTTTTCAGATTTATTGTTACTCGTCGCCGACAAATGACGTCTTCTCTGACACAAGATCCGCAGAGTACAAGGATGAATACTTTTCTAAGGATGCGTACCACTCAGGGAACTCGCTGCCGCCTCCACAACACGCTAGCTCAAGACGAGTGTATGGTAGCAAGCAGCCCTCTTCCCAGCCAGGGTTCGGTTCATCTTATGTTCCGCCCCAAGGCGTCCAAGGTCACTCGCTTCAGGGGGTGGAGCGCTACGTTTCACATTTCTAAAGGACACAGTTGTATCATGTACCGTATCATTACCCGTTCCCGTCCTCACCTTAATTGTGCCGTTCAGACTGTTGCGAAGCTGCACCCTTCATTGAACAAAACGGCGTTTGAAGCCTATTACTCTAAATTGTCTTTCGACTTTATACAAACGATATACAGAAAAATTGCCATCCTCGTATACGACCGACCAGAACTGTCCAGGCTCAAATCGATCAAATCATGAATTGCTTTGTTGCGTTGTTGAATATCTCTATCAGCTCTATTTGCCTTTTTTATGGTTTATTATATTTATAAAATTAAAAGAGCAAGATCGCTTTACCTCCTGGCGCCTTTGATCCATCCTCCCAATTACATAAGAATGCAGCCCTTCTTAGACTTTTTTGCCTTTGGAGTGGAGTTAGGCGAGCTTGCACCCTCTACAGATGGAACTTCTGAAGTTGCCTGCTTTGGGGAAGAACTTCCATTGTTTTCAGCTTCCTTTGGCTCGGCTTGCGGGGATTTAGGAGCACCATCAGCATTCTGTGGTGACTTTGGAACAGCTGATTCAGAGGCATGCGGCGACTTTGGCGATTTCGGCGATTGAACTTGCACCGGCTCTGCTTGGGAGGATGGCTCCTTGGCAGCTTCAAGCGGCTTTGGCGATTGGACTGGCTCTGCTTGAGCGGCTGACTCCTTGGCAGCTTCAGCGAGAGCCTCTCCGCGAATGCTCTTGTGAATGGATTCGAGTTTTGCATCAACGTTCCTTGGGCTTGCCTCGGACACACGTCTTGCCCTCTCATTTTCCATCGCAGTGAGGCCCTGGGCCCGGTTCTTTTCACGCTCTGCAGTGGAGAGGGCCTCGCTTCGATTATCTGCCTCAAGGCGAAAGGATCGCTCAGCTTCGACAAGAGTCCGAACGGAAGCCTGGTTGTCTGCGCGAAGTTGCTTCTCACCGTCAGACTCACACTTTGCCACGATAATTCGCCTCTGGCGCTCGAACTCTTGCTCAAGAGACGCTATCTCAGCCTGGGCCTTGCGCTCGATCTTTTCAATCTTCTCTGCGTTAGCTGCGTTGAATTCGCGGCGTAAGCGTTCCTGGTCCATCTGAAAGTTTGCATTGAGAGCAGCAATCTCTCTTTCCGCTTTTGTCCGGAGCTCGGTTTCGCGTTCTTCGATTTCGCGTTCGCATGCCTCCTCTGCTTGTAGCAAGTTTGCAAGTTGGACATTTGTTTCGCGTTCAATCTTGTCCATGGACTCGTCCAGGGGCTCGTCCGCGTTCTCCTCCGCACTTGAAGCCTCAGCCTCAGCCTCTACTCTAGCAGCCGATTTCCGACGCTCCATGGTGGCTTTCACATTTTGGGCAAAGTCAGGATTTTGAGGCGCTGACTTTCTAGCTGCTTTTGGGCTTGCATGGCTTGACGCCTCTTTTGCGAGATCGGCCAGGAAAGCTTTATCCTCTTCCTGACCCTCAGTGTTGGCCGAAGCTTCAGCAACCCGACGAGCCTGCTCTTTCTCAGATGCTGCTTTGGCATTTAAAGAGCTGATTCTCCGCTCGCTGTTGTTTTTAACATCTCCGCGCTCGTCTTCGATGGCGATTTTGCGCTGTTCCAAGTCCAGGAGAGCTGCGGCCCTAATCTGGTTCAGTTTGCGATCAAGAGCTGCCTGATTCTCCTCGCACTTTGCTTCAAGAACTCGCCTTTCCTTTTCTTCTTCAAGCTGGAGGTCAGCTTGAAGCTGCTGAATTTCTCTGTCGCGACGTGCAATAATCTCATCCTTCTTCTGTTCAAGAACACGGCTCAAACGCTCCTCTTCCTGCGCGATGTCCGCGATAGTGCTCTGCTGCCTCCTGAGTTCCTGCGCCTTTTTATCCTCGTTTTGCATCTCCTGTTGCACTCGCGCTTGCTCCTTTGCAAATTCGCTGTGAGCAAATTTCTTGGACGACTCCCTCTCTTTTGCCCCTGCCTCCTCATCGGCCTTCATTTCGGCAACCAAGCGAGAACGCTCTTCTTCGACTGCGTCCGTCGCAATCTTCTGGTTGCTTTTGCGAAGAAGCTCCTCGTGGACCGTGTTGGCTCCCTGTTCCACGGCGCGGCGTGCTTGCTCCTCACCTACGAGCTCCGAAGCCCGGCGCTGGTTCACCGTGCGCTGCAGCTGCTCCCGTGCCTGGTTGGCCATATCTTCGGTGATTCGTCTGGACTTTTCTTCCTCCGCCTCTTTCGTCGCAATCCTCTGCGAGGACTCGCGCGCGAGCTGCTCGCGAACCTTGTTGCCAAGCTCTTCGGTCTCGCGTCTCTCCCGCTCCATTTCCATCTCGAGGGCAGCTTTTTCCTGCGCAGCCTTTCGCACCAGCTCCTCTTTCATATTGGCTCCCATGTCCACGACATCTTCCGACGGCATCTTCTCCTCCACAGCTTCCCCCAAGGCAGACATTTTCCCAACGCTCTTGCTTCCCAGCCAAGCCACTCAGCCACTCAAACACTCAAACACTCAGCCCTCAATTTCAGAGTTTGCCCGCCACGTCTGAGAGCCCGCCCACCGTGTCCGTTCGAGCTCCTTTCTTCAAAGTTTCTTTCTTTCTTTCTTTCTTTCCCTTCTCTTGTGCCCAGAGCAATCCAGCGTCAAAGCAAGCACGTCTCTCTGTCTCTGTGTCTGCTTGTTTGTGTGTCTGAAGATTCCCGCTTTCTCACTTTGTTGATTGACTTTGTTGTTTCTCTTTTGCAATGTAATCAATCTCAATCAATCAATCTTCTTCATTGAACAATGGGTTGATCAAAGTTGATCTCTCTTTTCTTTCACGCATCTCATACTCTGCAATAGCCAGCTACTACTCAGTAATAGTGCTCCTTCACTCGGTAGCTTTAGCTAGTATATACTCTATACTCACCTCGAGTGTTACTTGATAGCTACTAGCACTGTCTCGACGTTGATTTTTCGTCACTCCTGTTGGTACCATTAGCTATAGTATATCCTATGTGGCTAATAGATAGGAAAGGCGCTGAGATGGCCCGGGGAACAAACAGCGAACGGGTATGAATATAGTAATCAGTAGATAGCCTGTAGCCTTGCGGTTTGAGCGAGATAGATCTTGGGAGATTCGCTACTAGTACTAGGGCACGACTGTAGGTGGGAAAAGATAGGTTTGTGCAGAAGTTCGAAGTGTGAGCGTAAACGAGTATTAGACTATCCGCGTTTGCGTTTGCAAGAGATTGCAAGAGAGCTGATTGGCCGATAGTGAGTGAGATCGACTGCGGAAATAGCGGAAATAAATAAACTTCGTTGCGTTTGGATAGTTTGGATCGACCAACTCACTATCTTATCTTGATTGAAATCTTGATCTCAATCATTCTCAACCAGTCAGTAATCACGTTTGTTTAGATCAATGAATCATCGAACGGTAGGAAGAGTAGGAAGAGCGTGGCAAGGTCAGACAGAAAACCGCTCCCCACTGCTCAGGAAGTTTAAAGTTAATTCTCATTTGGGTTCGATGTCGGGTCTCTCGTTGAAACACCGCATGCAGGTCATGATGGATGGTGATTCGGTCGTCTTCTTTCGCGCACTCGAGTGTCTCGAGTGAGCTGGACCCAGCTGCTGAGACAGTGAGACTAGTGAGACGGACGTTTACTTGGGGCTCTGAGTTTAAAGAGCGGTGAACCGGCTTCCCTGTTTATCGGAACATATCGGAACCCTCGGGAGAGCGCGATGGAGAGCGAAAAAAAGTGCCAATTCACACGAGTGCGGTTTCAGACTGTGCTCTCCTTTCTTTATCAACGGTCGGCTGAGTCCTGTTTCTCGGATCTTCCTAGCCCTATGCCATGCTAACCACTCTACTAGAAGACTCCGTGTTACCGGACTATTCAATCGGCTCTTATTCTGTGATTATCCGCAGCATTCACCTTGATATGCTCCACCATAAGTCGTCGCTAAAAAAGTCGTAAGTGGATGGCAAGTCTTGGTCAGGTGCGATTGTCACAAGACTTCCTCTGAACGCTCGCCAGTCTTCTTCGTGTGTTTTTGAAGAGATCGAACCGCGTACCGCATACCGCGTGTGTGTCCCATAGTTTCTCCATAGAGATCCATAGAGTACGCATAGGGTACGCGGGCACTGGGTATCATGAGCTGAATGCCACGCGGGTTTGTAGATATTCAAGAGTTCATGTGACTTTGAGCCCTCTCTGCGCAGTAGTACCAAAGCGGTTGAAGATCGCCAACGAGGATGCTCAATCAGCAGGAGGAGCGGGAGCCGAGTGTGCTGTTCAGACCGACGAAAGGCAGCGCAGAAGCGGAAGAAAGTCAGTGGCTCGTGTCGAAAGAGGGGAGTGACGAAGGTTGGACCGAGTCGAGAGAGTCGGCAGATGACGACGCAAAGCCAAGGAAAGGGTCCGCCGTTCACGAGGCGTCATGGTCGGTGGCTATCAGGCACTCCAGAATGTACGCGGTCGCGACTGTGTTTCAGCTTGTTATAATTACTGCAATGCTTGTCTGGGTCGCAGTAGACCATAAGGCCGTCCGTTACAAGGGTTTTCTGCTCATGGAGCTTTTGGTCACCCTTTCCATCGTCTTTGACACTATCCTGCAGATTCACTACCAAGGCGTGCAAGAATTCTTTTGCAACTATGCTGAAATTGCTGCAGACTCAGATGGCACGACTGCAGCGAAATCATCAGCTTCCGAGACAGAAGGCCGCCTCTCAAAGTGCATGAGGAAGTATGGCTTTATTTTCTTCAATTACGGTCAGCTTGCTCTAATGGGCCTTTGCATTGCCGGATTTGTGACTTCCGTTGCGGCTGGAGCGGCAAACTGGGAAGAGGACGTGACGTTAAGTCTTTTGTTATTACGTTATGTCGCCCTCCTCCTCTTTTTCGTCATGAACCACTACCGCTCCGTTTCCATACAAGGTGGCATGTGCAAGGTTTTCAGCTCGCAAAAATCAGTCGATGAGGACTGGGACGTAAAATTTTGACCGTGTTTCTATTTGCTGCCGTTCCCTACTTGTGTGTCTTGGGGAAACGTCTTTGTCTTTTTTGTCTGTTACATATCTTCTCTTCGAAAAATCTCTCATGAACGTCATACTTTAAACAAGTCAAAATGTTATGTTTCGTTTTGCTGTTCTGACTCGCTCGAAGGTACTTTGTGCTGCAGCATCGTTTGGATCTACTCAGGTTTGGAGAACAATATTGCCGCGTTTGTCCCTCCAAAGCCGAATGAGTTGCAGATGGCAGCATTGACCTGGCGCTCGGATGGGCTGTTCACAACCAGGTCAACCTTGGCGACGACGTCTGCATCGATGTCTGTCTCACCAAAATTTATCGTGGGAGGCACAACGTTGTTCGCGATGCTCAAAATTGTGAATATGGACTCTACTGCCCCAGCAGCACCTAACAGATGTCCTACGTGGCCTTTGGTTGAGGAGACTGCGGGTTTGTGGGAAAAGACGCGAGAAATTGCCTCCACCTCAACTGCATCTCCAAGAGGCGTTGATGTGGCATGAGCGTTAATATAAGCAACTTGATTCTCGTCCACGCCGGAGTTGCGAAGCGCGCTTCTCATGCACTGCATCGCTCCTCGCCCATCCTCCGACGGAGCCGTGAGATGAAACGCGTCACCAGAGAGGCCATAACCCTTGATTTCTGCGTATATATTTGCCCCCCGCTTCTTGGCATGCTCGTACTCCTCCAGTACAAGTACGCCGGCACCTTCGCCCATGACAAACCCGTCGCGTTCCTTATCGAATGGCCGCGATGCTTTCTCTGGAGTATCGTTGAACTTGGTCGAAAGCGCCTTCAGACGAGAGAATCCCGCAAACGAGAGAGCATGAAGAGATGACTCCGTGCCACCGGCAAGCATGGCATCTGCGTCCCCGTACTTGATCATGCGGTAGGAATCTCCAATGGAGTGTGCACCGGTGGCGCATGCTGTGGAGACCGCGTGATTTGGGCCCTGGAGGTTGAAGTGGATCGCAACGTGGCCAGCTGCAAGGTTGACCAAAAGACGTGGCACAAAGTAAGGCGATAATCTTCGGATGCCCTTGCTTGCAACGAGCTCGTACGCCTCCGCGACTTCTTCGACGCTGCTGCCGATTCCCGACCCTATGGAAACACCTACGCGAGTCCTGTCCACACGTCCAGCTTCCAAACCCTCCACCAGCCTCGAGTCGTGGATCGCTTCGTGCGCGGCACAGAGCGCATAAGTTATAAACTTTGGGGACTGCGACCTTGCATTCGTGACTACCTTCCTCTCCGACACTGCCGCAGCGAGCTCTTCCTCTGGCACTACCGCTGCAACTCTTGCCCCCACGTCAATCTTTTCGCCACGAAACTTTGCCTCCCAGCTCTTGCCGGCGCCGACACCCCCAAGGATGCCCTTCCAGCTGCTGCCCACACTTGCGCCTAGCGGGGACACCATCCCCACACCTGTGACCACCACTCGTCGCGCCGCCATTTTCCCTCCTGCTTAAGTTGTATCTTCGCCCGCCTCTCACTTGTTTCTACTCTCCTGCCCAGAAGAAGCGAGAACGACTGGTGAGGCTCTGTACGCGAGGACACTATAGTCAAGATTATCTGTACATGTACACTATTTGACGTACAGTGTCATGCAAGCACTGGTGTGAGTGATTGTGAGTAAGTATGTGAGGAATTAATTTCCTGTGGGGCGTGAATCTCAAAACGCTGCACTCCACACACTATCTAAAAGACTAACCATCCGCTAATAATAGGCCCTCGTACGACCGAGACATACTCGCATTTCTGTAATTCACGCTACCGCCATTTAGCTACTTACGGGTACCGGTACCGGTACCAGTACAGGTAATGCATTGGAGAGAAGGATTCATTGATCGTGATCAGAGTGCTGTTCGCTGATAAGTTACCGTTGACGGCTCAGCGCTCATGTCTTTTGGTGCAGTGCACAATAGGGAACGCTGAGAGCTACTTTTCATCAAGCCAAACATCTTTAAACCGAAGAAGGCAGCAAGAAAGAAAGAAATATCTGAACACGTGCGGGGCCACCATCTTTTTATTATTTCATAACTTTTCATCATTCAGAGCCTGAAAATCGATTCAATTAAAACCATTCGATTGAAAAACTATTTGATTGACTGTGAATGAAAAAATTGCGTCGCCGATTGGACTGGCGCTGAGTAAACATGAGTAAACATCGCGGCCGGTAAGCTTACTGACAGTGAGTGACTGAGTAACCAACCGGGTAACCGAGCACAAGGGAAAGGCAGAGAGAGCAAAGCAGAGCAAAGGAAAGGAAAGGAAAGGAAGAGCAGCAGGCTGTGCCTCCTATGCAAGGACTTGGTATATATACTTGCTGTGTTGGTGACCGTTCATGCAATTCATTGTATTTGCTGAGCGCGCTTTGAAGTAAGGCAGCAGGCGATTGCGCTGGCGCGGAAGGCAACGAACGATCTGGGGTGCGGCGCCGAAGGAGAGCGACTAGCCGGAGCGGATCGCGCGTGAAGGGTCTGAACTGGGGAGAAATCGTTCTCGTAACAAGAGCGGAAAGGTAGTCGGGTCTGCCAGGTCGGGAGTCACGAATATACTATATTCATTCCTCTGGTCGAGGAGCGATGGCGAACAAGGGCGTCGGAGGAGAAGGCGGTCCCGTGCGAGTGTACCCGCCCTTGGTAGAGTTTGAAGATGTGGAGCCCGGGGTGCTGTACGTCATGACAGTGTTCATTCAGAACGTGTCGAAACAAGCTAGCCGAATTAGATTTGAGAAGCCAGCGTCGAAATTTTTCTCGATAAATTATTTGCCCACGGAGGCTGTCGCGCCAGGCCTGGAGGTGAAGGCTGAGGTGGAGTTCCTCGTTCCAGAGGGATGCACGGAAACGGAATTTCACGATAGCTTGATCGTGTCATGTGGAAAACATCGGTACCAGGTCCAGCTGCGAGGCATGACTCCCGCGCCCAGAATTGAGGTGGAAGGGAATGGCCTCGTGGACCTTGGCATTGTTGTGCTGGGAAATACAACGACCAAATTTGTAGAATTACGGAACACGGGCTCGCGGCCAGGAACATTTCGAATTACCGGGGAAATTCCGTCTCACATCACAATTGCACCAACAACCGGAATACTCCAGCCTGTGCGTGGGGAGCTGAGTAAAGAAGTTGGCGCAAAGCTCTCGGAGAGGTTGAAGGTTGCTTTCCACGGCTCTACAGAGGGAGCCTTTAGAACGTGTATTAACCTGGAAATCGATGGCCAACCAAGCAGGACAATTGATCTCTCTGCTAATGTTGTCCAGCAGTCGCTCGAGGTTGTGCATCCAAGCCGTGGAGGGCGGGTAGACTCGGCGATCAAGTTTGGATCGCTGTACTTTGGACAGGAGCGCTCCCATACTGTCATTCTCGTGAACAATGGTCCTCAGCCATCGCAATATAGCGTGTCGTTCAAACCTGGAGTGGGCTATGAACTATATAAAGACACTCCGCTACCGGACGGCCAGGAAGCTCACGAAGACGAGGTGGACGAAGGCGATGACTCGGACCCTCTTCACGGCTACACTCAAAGCTTGAGTGATTTGTCTCCTGTGCGGGTAACTCCTTGTGAGGGAGTTTTAAACCCGTACGAACAAGTCCCAATTACCCTCAGTTTTGTTCCCAAGAATCCCAGACAGCCCAAGGGGTTTAAAGCCAGAGGAGACTTGCATCTCTACGACTCAGTGGAAATCGGTCTTGATCTAATGATATCTTGTCCAGAAACGAACCAGCATGTCAAATTGTCGCTCGGCGGAAAAGCCCTCAAGCCCAAGGTCCATGTCAGCAAGAAACTGTTCAAGTTTGGCAAGTGCCCGTCTAACGACAGGCGCGACATTAGTTTTGTCATCACTAACCGAAACGAGGAGCTGCCAGTGGACTTTTCATTGAATAAGATTGCCTTCTTCGCATGCAAGCCCTCTAGTGGTAAGCTCCTGCCAGGTCAGTCGCAGACGGTTTTGATGACTTTTACTCCTGGTCAAATGGGCAACTTCAAAAACACGCTACATCTCGTTCTCAACAATGGAGTCGGCGTTATCCCACTCGGCGTGAATGGGTCTTGTACATCTCTCGGAGCCCCCAAGAAAATAGTTGGCGGCCCGACCGCTCTTCTCGCTGATTTTCAAGCAGAAATCAAATATGTGGACGAGGAAGAAGTGAGACAACAAGAGAGAGAGAAGCCAGTCTTTAAGCGTGTACCGCCTTGGGAGAAGAAGAAGGCACGAGAGACAGATTTGAGTAGCCCCGTCAACAAAGACGCGCACCCGGCAACTCTGACGGCCGTCATCGGCAACAATAACACCATAGAGAACGCATTCGCCGCGGACCTTGCTCACGCAAACTTGGAAGACGATGATGACGAAGAGCACGATGAAGACAACGCTTTTGGGGCTGGGAAAACCTATGATCCGACGTACACGTACCCAAAGTCCGACCTCATTCGCAAGCAGCACCACAGAGACCAGTATGCTGACTTTCTAAAGCGCGCGCAGCATGCGAGAGCAGAAAGAAAGGCCGAGCTAGCAGACAAGAAGAAGCGGGCCTCAAAATCGAAGTTCAACGGGACCTCCCGAAGACTTGTGGGGGAGCCAAGCGACAGCGATGAAGATGACGAGGAGTCCAAAGGCATCTCTAATCAAGACGGAAATACGAGCGATCCTGACCTCGATCTCGACCCGTATGGTGGCTTGGATTCTCCGTCGCTGGAGGTCCCAAAGAATGTTGACCCTCTCTGGCTCGAACGACCGTTACAAGCAGGTGAGCAGGGTGGAAGTACAGGAGGCGCTCGGAGAATTAGGGCCAAACAGCACGACGAAGATAAGCTTCTGAAACGCAAATACAAGCCCAAGCCTACAACCCAAGCGGAGATGGTAGACTGCTCAATGCTAATCCCATCAGCGGATTTGGTGCGTGTTTCGGCTGCCCCGAGAACAATAGACTTTGGTTCCGTGGCAGTGAGCTCTACGAGCGCAAAGTGCTTGGGTATCACAAATGACCTCTCACAGAACATCCTCGTGGAGGTTTTGTTCGACGAGCATGAGGAGCTAAAGACCTCTTTTCCCGCGAGCCAAGTCATTCCTGCGGGTGCAAAAGCTGGATTTGATGTAATATTTTTTACAACCTCTCAACCACCGCAAAACCAGAGCACGAAATTCAAGCAGAGCTTGACGTACGTCATCAATGGCAAGCACAAGTTCAAGGTGAATGTCAGTGCCGAGGTCCATCCAATCAAGGTAGAGCTCGACCCGCCAGCACTCCACATGGCCTTTACAGATGATAATCTCAGCCCAGAGACGAGCGAAACTGTCGTTCTCACCAACACAGGTAATGCACCTGCGCGCTACCAATGGGTTCATTCTAGAGATATGGGGGCCACAAACAACAAGGGCAGCCCCATGCACCACTCTGCGTTTTCGGTGGAGCCAGCCAGCGACGTCATTGAGCCGTTTCAAACAAAGGAGGTCTTGGTAACTTTCCGCCCATCATCTAAGGCTCCAAAGGAAGAGAAATTGTTCCTTCGGGTCCGGGGGGGATATGATGAGGTCCTAAGTTGCTATGGAGCCATCGATGAGCCAACGTGTGCATTTATTGACAAGAGGCTCGATTTCGGACAGATTCCGATCGCAATTGAGCAGGAGCGGACCATCGAAATGAAGAACACAGGAAATCACTCGGGCGTGTTTTTTATCGGTGAGCTCCCAGATGGAATGGAGGCCAACCCTTCCAAATGTAAAGTCCCCCCGCAAAGTACCGTACCTATCAAAATCACCTATACCACTGCAAAACCCCTCCGGCTTGACAGCTCGTCCCACTTTCTCACAGCCCAGTTGCGGGGGGGGCGGGATCTTCGTCTGCCGATTCTGTGCGAAGCCGTCTTACCAGAGATTGAGCTCTCCAACGAAGTGACCGACTTTGAAGGGACAACTGTCGGTTCGAGTGCTACAAAGTCCATCTCCATACAGAACAAGTCCTCAGTTCCTGCTGTGCTGAGTTTAGACTTGACTAAATATCCAGAGTTTGAGGTCTGTATAAGGGAGGACAAAATGCGCGCGGACGGCTATGAAGATGACGATCTCGAAAGCTGCTTTAGGCCGGTGACCGCTGACAAGGCGCAGCGTTTGGGCGCAATATCTCCGCAAGCTTTTGATGACGATGACTTTAACGCCGTGGACGCAGAATGCTCTTTGTTTCAAATCAAGGTTCCGCCCACGCGAACGTTGGAGCTGAGTATTACCTTCGCTCCCACCCAAGAGACAGAGCACGACTTTTTGCTACCTCTTCGCCTCACTGGCAGGGGCACCGTCATTCGTCACAAGGTCAAGGGGTCTGGTCTGCGACCCAAGCTCGTCCTGTCTGCAACGACAGTCAACTTCGAGACGCGTACAGTTGCAAGGGATCGAATTAAAAAAATTCCATTCTATCGCGAGGTTCAGCTCACGAACCGCCACAACGAAGTTTTGAAGTGGGAGGTTGGTAAGGCAGTCTTACATCCTCTCGGAGGCAGTGGTGGAGCGCCAATCCAGGAGGAAGGCTCCGAGAAGAACAGAGACGAGGATTGCCCGTTTGTCGTCAAGCCAAGTCGCGGCCAGTTGGAGCCCGGAGACAACTGCATCGTTAAGATCGGATTCCTACCACAGCAAGAGGAGCAATACAGTGCTCACCTCCCGATTTTCATTGACGATGTCACTGATCGCGAGTACATTCACATAAACGTGCTGGGTGCAGGTGCTTTTCCAAAGCTCAAGTTTGATGTGTCTGAGGTAGTTCTCCCAACGGTACCGCTTGGTGTCAAGTCCGTGGGCAGATTTACTGTCATTAATGACGGCTTTGAGAACCTTGAGCTTCAACACAAGCTTCCTCCTGAAAGCCAGCGAATTCCCATCACTGTGACCTTCCCTGAAGGCAAAAACATTGGAGTCGGCAAGTCCGAGGTTCCGGTGGACGTCACGTTTGCTTCGCGCAAGCCAATGTCGTTTACCGCAAAGATTGACTTTCTGGATCAGGAGGGCAACAAATTCAGTATACATGTCACAGGCACAACAGACAATTCGTTGCTCACGACATTCCCTTTTGTCGCGGCGGTGAGAGAGACCTTTGACTTTTGCTGCACTGATCCGCAGCGGCCTGTTCAATTCTTGCCAAGGGAGAACTCCGAGGAATTAAAGAAACCGGGCACAGCTGACAGCTCGACCAGGAACTTGCTTAGGGCTACTTCAATGCTCTCCGGTATGGGGGATTCCGGAGATCTTCCTGCATCGAAGAAATCGAATGAACCATTCGTGGCAGATGAGAGCCTGTTGGAAACCGCCTCTTTGAGTCCGGAGTCTATCTACCAGGTGTTGAGGTTTCTGAACATATCTTACTTTCAGATTCCTGTGACGGATTTATCGGACCTGATTTCATCGAATGGCAAAGCAGTCTTGGATCTCATTGATTCACTCGCAGGAAAAACGGTTCCAGGCCGCGTCAAGGTACCAGCGAACCTGACGGCCAAGAAGCGCAAGGAGATGGTGCCTCAATTTGTCGGCCAGTATGCCGCCATGCTCAAATTTCTGAAGTCACGAGGTGGGCTTCTTCACGACATCAGGCCGGAGCACTTTTTAAGCAAGGAAGATTACGTACGTGTACGCGAGCGCGAATTCCAGCACGCTGACCACCCTGATGGCGGGAGTTCCTCCGCCACGCTGACGGTGGTCATGGCTGGGTCGGGCACTTCCACACTGAGCATGGCACACAGCCAGGCTTTGCACCGTCGCCACCTGTACGAGCGCGAGCACAACGGCGTTTCCGTGACTGCTTGGAGTGGAGTTCTTCTGCAGGTGATCAAGCTTTTTGTGCTGAGCAGAGTCACCATCAAGCAGTTGAAGAGCTTGCCTGGAGTAGACCCCAACGCTGTTGGGGCGCTCAAGCACATAGCTCCCACAGCCAGTAATATTTACAGTCTCCCGGAGTCAATTCTGCTAGTGTGGGTAAATTATCACCTCCACTCTGGCTCTGAGAAGCTTCTCAAGGTCGGCGGGGGAGGGGTTTCAGCGGTGGATCGTCTTCAACCTGGGCAAACAAACAGATTTAAACACAATGACACCATCATCAACATGGATTCAGACTTGCGGAATGGCGTAGTTTTGTGTATGCTTGTCGCTTCACACGTACCAAACCTCGTCCAACCGAATCGTGCGTTGAACGGCGTGGTTTTGGAACCAATTGATGAGAATCAGTGCCTTTCCAATCTCCGTGCATTCTCTGCAGCCATAAAAGAGCTTGGGTTGGAATTCAACCGCAAGTCCGAGGACATTTTGAACTGCGTCGCAAACGCTCGAGACAATCTCCTTTTGCTCCTTTACCTGTATCAAAACCTGCCTCAATTCGTTCCGAAAACAACAATCGAGTTTAGCTGTGCGCTGGGTAGCAAAGTGAGCAAAAGCATTGAGCTCCGAAATCCTACTAACCAGCACGTTGGATACTACATCAGCCTGGACGGATCTCCGGATTTCGCAGTTCATAGTCAGAATGAACTGATCGAGCCGAACGGAAGTGCCTCTGTGACTGTTGAATTAACAAGCAGATTCTCGCGCCCTGTGGAGGCTATCCTCATGCTCAAGCCTGACCGCAATCGTGGCGGTGGGATGACAAGCTCGTCGTCATCAGCAACGAGCTCCTCAATGGGTGCTTTGGTATTTCGGCTCGTATCCTCCGTTCACTCACGCCGGTCGTTGCAGACAATTTCATGCTCCACTCGAACGTACGAGCCCCTCAGTTTTGATGTGAAGGTTACAAACCCATTCAATGCGGAGGGCAAGTTTCAGCTCAGCTTGGTGCAGCAGCGTACTTTGGGGAGTGAAATACTTCAGAAACCAACGGGGAAGGCAAAGTCAAGTGGTGGTAAAGGCGGTAAAACTGGAGGAAAGGCGAGTTCTGGGCCACGCAGCAATCGAAGAGCAGGGGGGGGTGGGGCAAACGTAGTCGACGTCAAGATCGACAAGCCTTTGAACGAAACACTCCCAGATGCCTTCGTCTCTAAGAATGGACTCATCAAGCTCAAGCCGCTCGAATCGACTGTCATCAAGGTGCAGTTCTTGCCGTTCATGCCTGGAGAATACAGATGTCAGTTGATCTTTATTGATGATACCGTCGGTGAATTTCTTTACGAAGTCGTCGGAGAAGCAGTGCTCCCCACTCCAATTGAGAGAATAGCCTTCAGCGCCGAGGCGAGACAGGCGGTTACAAAGGTAGTTAACCTTCCTCTGATGAACAAACAGCTGGACAAGGCATTGGTGCACCTCCCTCACGATGTTCCGGATTTTACAGGGCTCTCGGCGATTGAGCCTAGCAAATGCATCCTGTTCGGAGTCTCCGTGGACTCACCATTTTACACCGCTCCGCCAAAAATTTTCATCTCCGATATCCCGATGCCCGAGCCGAAGACAGATGACTCTGACTCTCATATTGAAGGAAGGAGGTCTAGCCTCTCTAACAAGGCTGCGGGCTCCCAGCAAGAGCTTCGCATCGAATTTGCGCCAGGGAGTGCCGGAGTTTATCCTTGTCATGTGATACTCAAGACGGAAACCCAAATTCGGGTTCTGGAGCTGGAATGTACTGTCTCCACGCCACCAGTCACTTCGGAGCTGGAGTTTAACGCTCCCGCTCGCCAAAAGATAGTGCAAGGTATTCCCATAATGAATACTTCTGCAAATCCGTGGCAGATTCAGGCAATTTTCGAGGGAGACTCTTGTTTCGGGGGAAAGAAAATGATCTCGGTCCCAGCTGATGGCGGAAGCGTAGAGTATATGCTAGAATTCTCGGCGCCGTGGATTGGTGTGTATTCCGGCAAGCTAGTCCTTCAAAATGCTCAGACTGATGAGAGGATGATTTACAACTTGAAAGCTGTAGCCAAGGAGCCGCTTGCCGAGGATCACGTTCTGATAGATTGTCAAGCGCGCGAGAAAATTGTTCACTCCTTCAGAGTTCCAAACGAATTCGGAAAAGCAGGTTCGCAATTCAGTGTTGAGTCCGACATGCAGCACGTGTCCGGCAAGAGCCTGATGGTTGTCGAGCCGGGGCAAGTCGGAGAGTACAAGCTCACAGTGAACCCTCTTCTGGGCGGCATATACACAGGCTCTATCACTTTTTCGCTCGGGCCAGGCAAGCCTTACATATGGTACACGATAGAAGTAAGAGCATCGAGTCCAAAGCCAGAAGACACATTGGAAATAACATCAGTAGTGCGCAAGGCAGTCGCGGTGGAGATCACATTGTCTAATCCACTTGACATCCCCGTGGAGTTTGACGTGAGCCTTCAGGGCCACGGACTAATTGGCAATCCGGTGTTTGTTCTCGATGCAACCGAAACGGCCAGCTACGAACTCCTGTACTCGCCGCTGTTGGCCGGAGAACAGCTTGGATCGGTGTCATTCATCAGTGACCGCGTTGGAGAGGTTTGGTACGAGCTTCATTTGCAAGCACTTCCGGCTGAGCCGGTGATCGTGAAATCAATCCACAGTGCGGTTGGACAAAAGGGAACGGAGACAATTGTTTTGGAGAACCCCCTCGGAACTCCAGTTGAGCTGAAATCCATGGTGAGCAATCGTCAGAATTTCTCAGTGCGCCCTGCAAATCCAACCATCGGGCCGTACGGGCAAGCGACTGTGTCGATAGACTATCTTCCATCGAGCGTTGGCAGTGAAGAACGTGGCGTTGTGAAATTTTCCAACAACCAACTCGGAGACTGGGAATATCACGTAACTGGCGTTGGCGAAAACCCCGGAATCATGCCAACGGTGATGGTGTCTGCTTGTGTAAGCCATACAGAGTCATCGTCATTTCCGTTTTTGAATCCGTTCCCTTCGCCCTTGAGGGTCTCTGTTCGAATGGAAACTTCAACGCCAGATTTCAAGTTGCTGACTTCTAAAGAGAAGCACATTATTCCCGCCTTCTCAAATTTGATGCTCCCCTTCTCATTTTCTCCGAAGGAGATGACCGAGAAGGTGGCGACTGTCTATGTCGTCTCGGAGGACGAAACTATGTGCTGGACCTTTCCATTGAAAGGAACAGCAGAAGCTCCGCCGCATCTCGAGGTGTTTAAGATTGAGACCAAGGCAAGAGATGTCGTCGAGAAAGTGATTGAGCTGCCACTCCCTGGCCTTGGCCGGGTAGACGCGCCCGAGCCCTTTTCACATGAACTCGTGATCCCAAGCGACTCGACAACCCTGGTTCAGCGGAGCTTTCACATTTCCCCCCTGGAAACCCGAATCAAGTCTGTGGATCACAAAGTGAAGTTCCAGATTCGCTTCCAGCCTCTGCGACCTTTTTCAACGACACTCGATCTAATTGTTTCGCGGAGATCTGGGGGGCGCTGGAGGTTTCAGTTGAGTTTAGTTGCGGAAGAGCCTCATGTCGATGACGTGATCAATATACAAGCGGGTATCTCTCAGACTTCGTCTGTATCTTTCACGTTGAACAACCTGTTCCCAGTCCCAGCTGCATTTGAGGCATTTCTCACTCTTGACAGCGCGTACCAATTCTCCGTGCATCCTCCTTCTGGCGTTTTGAGGCCTGCCGGGGAGGCCGAAGGCACGACTTTTATCGTTTCCTTCACGCCTACTGAATACGGGAAGGCGGTGACCGGCAAGCTTATCATTCGCACTGAGGAAATGCAGTGGAGCTACCAACTTCGCGGAACGCACCCGGAGTACACTGCACCAAGTGCCGAAGCAAAGGTGTCGTCCCGTCCGAGCAAAAAAGTCTTGCAAGCGCTCGCTGATGCACAGGCTCGCAAAGCTCCCCAGACAAAGAGGAAGTAACATCAGACACGACTCTCTACATGCTTGGGTTCTATGTAATTTGGAAAATCAAATTGTGTTTTACTCACTTTTCACTTTTTTTAAATTAAACACTCAGAGACATTTCAGATCTTTCTTAGAGACGGGCGAGCGTTCTTGTCACAACGAAAGCTTTAAACTATAATTGTGGATTGATTGAAAATGAAGAAAATAAGTGATGGAACACGATATTATAGTACCAGTAATTAGGCTTCCAATCTTTTACTCTTCCACCTTCTGATCGATTTGTGTGTCGCCAGATACCTCCTGCTGCGTGTTGTCTTCCTCGTCATCACTGCTGCTGTCGCTATCGCTATCACTGCTATCGCTGCTGTCATCATCATCATCGTCGTCGTCGTCACCATCGTCATCGCTGTCGCGTCGGCCAGAGAATAATTGCTGACGTTTCTTCATGATAAATTGCTTTTGAAGACTCTGGCTCTCTCGATTGATCGAGTCGATTTCGAACTTGAGCTCACTCACCTGCGCTCGGCTCTTGTTCAACTGTGATTCCATCTCCTTAATCTGCCTATTCTTATCTTTCAAATTTTGTTGATAGATGACAAGCTGCTCTGCAACCTCCGGCCCAGGTTGCCGAGCAAGGACGTTCTTGAGCTCCACGTAAAGCTTTTCTTGCTCTTCAATTTGCTGCGACTTCACAGCAACTTCCTCGGTCTTCTTAATCAACTTGACTTGAAGGCCCTGAATTTTGCGGATCAGAGCGAAGCGTTGAGGATCGCTGCTTTCCAGCTTGCGCCAGCGATGAACGTTGAGTGGCCGCTCCATCTCGTCGCTTAGAGCCTTGATCTTGCCACGCTCCTGAGCAATCTCGCGATCAAGGACAATACTCTCCTGTTCCAGTGCGGGAATCACTTTGATCTGCTCCTCAACTTCTGCTTGCTCAGCCTTCAGTTGGGTAACTGTCTGGCGAAGTGTTCCCAGATGGTTGATAATTTCATTGAACTGCGAATAGCCCTTCCTCAAGGAGCTTCCCTGGATTTTGATGTTTTCATACAGCTTAGAAAGTTCTTCATTCCGCTTGATAAGCTGCGTTCCCAACAGATCTCGCTCCGATATAATGCTTGCATACTCCTTCTGTTGACGTGATTGCTCTTCCTCAGCATCTGCGTGGCGGCAAAAAAAGCAACACATTACGCTTATTAGGAGCTGTTCCCTTACCCAAGCGACCCCAAAGGCCCGACTTACCGTGCATAATTTGTGAGAGTTTGACAAGCTCTGCTTGTTGGCTTGCAATAATTTGTTCGGAAGAAAGCGTCTGCTTTTGTAATTTCGTGAGTTCATTCTTCAAAATCTCGCGTTCCTTTTCCACTTTACTGTGGTCAAAATGCTCTTTCACCAGGCCGTGGTCCTTGCTCGTGATTTCTTCCTTCAGCGTTGTGATTTGGTGGTTCATAATTTTAAATTTCCCTGCGCAAGTCAAAAGGAGAAACGGCGTTAGTATCGCATTTGCGCTTTTGCAACATCCTCATCGCTCAACCCAACTCACTTCTCATTTCCGAAATATCCTCTTGTGCATCAAGCAGGTTCTTGGAGTATAAATTCCTGTCACTCCGAACGGCTTCGTACAAATTAGCCTGCTGCTTAAGCTTAGTCTCTCCTTCTTGAATCTTCTTCTGCAATTCTAAAATCCGCGAGTCAGCAACTTTGACCTCCTCGATAGTGTTGAGGTATGTCTGGGTTTCCATCTTGAGCTGCTGCTCGTACTTTTGTACTTCTTCTTCAAGGCCCTCGATTGCCTGCCGATCCCTGATGGCGTCTGTTTTGTAACCTTGGATCTCATTTTCGAGATTCTTCCGAGAGTTTCCATACACAGCGATGAGGTCGTGAATTTGCTTCGTGCGATCCTCTGCCTTCACTAGGGTTTTGTTCAAAATCTCTCTCTCCTTTTTGAGGTCGTCGACATGCCTCTGCAAGCTTTCATTCTGCTTCTTGGCGTTCTGAATCTCCCGCTCCACGACCTTCGTTTTCTCGCGAATGTGCAGTCTTTCAGTGTCGGCTTTCTTCTTTTGCCCATCGACCTCCTCCACTTTTTTTTCGGCTTGTGCGATTAGGGCTCTTATCTTTTTCAACTCCTTGTTGCAGCCTCGCTTCTCCGTGTCGATTTCGCCGATCGCCGTCTCCCGCTCCTCTATGAGTTCGCTCAGATGCTTGTTCACTCTGGCTTGATCCTCGAGTTCTTGTGTCAATCTTTGGGTCTGCTGAAATAGTTCGTCATATTGCTTCAAGTAGGTTTGCATCTTCTGCTTTGCCCCACGAACTCTTTGATCCATCATTTGAAGCTCCTGCTCCCCCTCCTTGTGGCGTTTTTCCTTGCTTGTCATCAGAATTTGGTACTTTTCAACATCTTGCTTAAGAGTTCTCAACTCTGCATCGACTCGATCCCGACGAGTCTGAGCTTGTTTACATTCCGATTCAATTTCGTCGATTGCAGTTTGAATTTCGGCCAACTCCTCCTCGTGCTCGAGCTTTTTTGACTCCGCGGAGCGTACATTCGAAGTGAGTAGCTCGATATCGGAGCGGCTCACCTGAAGAGTTGTCAGACGCTGCTCCAACAAGTGGGCCAAGTCTGCCTCCTTCTTTCGTAACTGAGAAAGCTTCAGCTCCTGCTCGTGCGTCCATCCACTTCCGAATTGGGTCATTTCACCAAGCTTTTGAATCTCAACCCTCAAGTCTTCCACCTTGTCCTTCTTCTCCCTCTGCACCAGCTTTTGCTCTTGAATCTTCCGGCTGTTCCGCTCGATGTCTTCTTGTATGGTCTTCTTCGAGTGTTGCATGACCTCTTCGTCCGATTTGCACTTTGCGACCTTCTCGTTCTGCACCAGTATTTCTGTCTCCAGGTCCGCAGTCTTCTGCTTCAGCCGCGCATTCGAGTCATTGCTCTTTTCCAGCGCTCTGAACAACTTTTCGAATTCACCCTTCACCTTGTCCAGCCCTTCCAGCTTCATCACCGCATCTTCGAACAAGCCCTTGCTCTGCGCGAATTTGGCCTCCATCGCTGCTCCTCGGCTCGGATAACTCTTTGTTTACACCTGTCCGCTTTTACCTGACCGGTTGCCGAGACCTCGGGCCCCGTTCTTCCAATTCGAGGCTCTCTCTCTCGCGCGCACACGGTTGAACGAACGATGCCTGCCACAGTTACCCATCGATTTGCTGTTGCTTCTGTTTCGGATAGTCAAACGAGTAAGTAATTTTGACCAAATTAATTGCACCAAGTCTTAACTTTTTGATAGTCAGTGTCTTATGGGTACAACGGCTCCGAATCAGGAAGTTCAAGAGTTAGAGAATCTCCTTCTGTTAGCGACTTTACTAAGTTATGTTAGTTCACGGCTTTATTACCTCGGATAAGTTACTTGGAAGGGGAAAGGCTAGATGCTGGCCAAGGGAAGAAAAGACGAAATCATGTTTTCAGTACGTAACATGTGCTCTGCAATGATTTGCAGATGTTGTTGTTCTTTGCTCGCGACGATCTTTCATATGTTGAAGTCATTTATTTTCTCTCCGACGGCAAAAGGAAGGGCTTCCGATTGGACATTGGCTGTCTGAAGAGCGTCTCATTTCTCATAAACTGACGAAGTCATCAAGGCACTCGAGGGCTTCACAGAGCGCACCTTGGTAGTTCTTGCGGTGTCCTTAGTCGAAGCCAATCCCAATCCTCCTGAGACGAGAAGCACAGGAGGAACCACAAGCGAGCCATTTACTATTGCAGATCCGAATGCCGTCCCTGTGCATTGAATCATAAATGCTGTGCCTTGATCGTCGGAGTTGATGAGAATGAGTACCACACCGCAAAAGACCGCTGTGTTGTACACCGAAAAGATGATGTACTTGTGCTCCACAAATGATGAGGGAATGTGCTTGGAACTAAATACGAGAATGCACGCAGAAGCGATCAGCATTATCTTGAAGAAAAGTACCAAGAGCCTGAAAATATCACCTGAGGACTTGCACACCGTGTATTCGACGAGGTTGTCGGTGTCTGCCGAGGTGCTCAACTCCCATGTCGGGAGGTTGGAGACGGGTACATCGTGGTCGTTGACAGGCTTGATTGGGTCTATGAGAAGCCATGCAGCAATAATGATGAAATCGATCAACACCAGAGATGATACAAGTACGAACATGTCCTTTGTCCTCAATGCGGTATTGCGGGCCTTTAGGGAGCTCTTGGAGAATAGCTTAAAAACGCGATAGATCTTTGCCCACAGTGTTGCAAATACAATGTCGAATGCGATGTTAAAGCAGAGAACCCTCGCACCGCAGAGGGCAGTGGTGGGCTTTCCAAGAAAGAGAAGATTGGATGCGCACAACAACGCTCCACCAGCAGCCATCACCATCACAAACACAGGTTGTGTTTTCCACACCTCACTATGCGCCTGGAATCTGGTCAGCACGACAAGAAGAACACCGTTGAACAGTACTCCAAACATGCTCAGAGCGATTCCCACGGACGCCGGGGTCGAGCTCACCGCGACATAATCGCAAGGGACTGCGTCCTCATGGACCGGTAGCTCCATGATCTGTGAAAACTTTCCAGCTACGTCAGCTTCGATTCCGCAAAACATGGTCTCGTTGCTCTCGTTCGTGAGCCACTCATAGTTGATGGTGGAGTTCATGGTGGCAGGATTGCATACCCCTCGAACAATTCTCCACTGACTTCCATCGCACTGCGGGTACGAGTAGGGAGACTCAAAAGAGCCTTTGCCGGCCTGAAGGCCGATCGCAGTGGTGCAGTTGCCGGCTTCGGTTCCGAATTTGCTTCCATGGATTACCCCGAAAGGAGTGACCTGTGGTTCCATGATCTCGATGCCGTCCAAGAAGTAATCGTTCCTGCCGACGCTCTTGTACCGAACGCTGTACTCGTCCAAGCAATCCGTTTCGGTGATGGTATCGTTGGTTGCCAACGCTGTACCGTCCGCGCTCCAAAAGTGGGTTGGATCAAAAGCAACAGGATCCATCTCACGTTCGAACTCCACCTGATTACCACAACCATATTTCCTCGCTCCATCTTCGTAGATAAGACTCCATCGCTTCTTAAGATTTGGTCCGCAAAAGATGTGGTGATATGCGTCGGTTCCTTTTGCCTTCTTTAGCGCTGCCCGTTTTGCTAGTATATATTTTTGATGGACTGCATCCAGCTTTGGACTGAAGTGTTCGGAGATGTCCACTGCATCTTCTCCCATGCCAAAAAAGAGCGACTCTTGAAGACTTGTGTCGAGTGCGCGCTCGGTCACGTTCCAGATTCCGTCTCTGATCTGATTGATGTAATGCTTGATGGTGGATGTCCAAGTGATCGTCTCCGAGGTGATGACGGAGTCTCCGATTAAGTACTTCAAGTCATAGTTGGAACCAATACTCTGGCCGCCAGCGTTCCGATAGTACACTTGTGCTTCTCTAGAGTTTGTGGCTTGCATCAAGATTGAGCACTTGCCCACATTGAATAGGAAGGCGGCAGCATCTTCCTCCGTTTGAGGCTCCGAGTATACATTCAGAAACACCATACGAATCACACAGTCTGAATACGCCTCCTTGCATCCCACAGCAAACGCGTTGACGGCGTATGGGCTGGCAAGTGCGAAAGTGTTCAACAGTCCAATGCAAGGCGGCTCGGTTGCATTGTACGTGCCGTCTTCCTCTTTCTTCGCCCTCTCTGCCTTCAGCACAAACCCTGCAGCCAGACCGGCAAGGTACCTCGTCTGGTACGTTTTCGCATATGCATTGGATACAATATCACCTTTGCTAAAGTAACTGGTTCCGGCTCCTCCAAAGTACGTGACATGTTCCGCGGCATCGGAATCAGAACCGTCGCCTTCTTTGCGGCACCCTGCATAGTCTGCCATGTCCAAAATCTGCTTGGAGTACGACGATGAGGTGCAGACAATGAGGTCATAGTCCTTATCGCAGAGTTGCCTCATCAGGTTGATGGCGGGGTAGTATATGTTCTCCACCAAGTTGCCTTCGCCATCGTCAATGTATTCTGATACCTCCACACCGTCGGCAAAAGTAGTTTGTACGCTCTTCTGGTATGGCGCGTAGTCACCTTCGACAATGTCTTCATAGTACGTCGACGCGTCGATGGTCAAACCAAATATGGACTCGACTTCAATTCTTGCACTATTGATCTGTGAATTCCAACTAAAGTCATCGACAGTGCCAGCGAAGATAAAAGCGATCCGAAGGCGTGGGTGCCACCCGAACTTGATTTGTTTCGGAGTGGAATAAGTCTGTCCTTTGTCGATGGATACAGAGACATCGTAAATGAGGTCCGGAATGCAGTCTCCTTGTTGAACTGGTTTGAAGTCATCATCGCAAGATATGATCCAGTTATCAGGTCGCTCGACCGCGACAGTGGTTGTCTCCACCGCGAATGATCCACCCACCGCAGACAAGGTGCCTGAGGCGGTTGCGAACCATCCAGTTGAGGGATTTTGATATTTAATCACCAGATTTTCCTCAGCAATAGGATAAAGTCCGTCAAGAACGATCACGAGTTTGTCTTTTCCAAAGGCGTTCAAGAGCGGCTCGGGTGTCAGTGTACCCACCGAGTTCATCGTGTAGTAAGTGCTCCAAGAGAGACGTTCTCGTGCGACAAACCCTCTGGTGAAGTAAGAATTGCAGACCTCTAAGCCTTCGGCGTCTCTCACCACGACGTGATATGTTGTGTCCGCCACAAACCCTGCGTTAAATACGCTGAGAGATAAACGATGGCCGTCATCGCTCCGAGTGAGCGCTGTCGACGAGAAGAGTGCGATAGAGGTGTTGGTGTGGTGGACGGACACAGTGCTCTCGACAGGAAAAGAAGACCCAATAATGTCCAGTGACGCCGAATTATTTGCAGGCACAATTGACGGCTCGAACCTGAAGATAGCGCACTGAGACGAAGTGCTTCCAGCTTGCGCGCCTTCAACAAGGAGCGTGAGCAGGAGGCCACGTCGGCACATCTTTGCTATCATGACCGCTCCTCGATGCGCAATGCACAATGCGCAATGCGTGAGGCAAGCAGTGCAATTGCCGTCTCTTGGATCTGCAGTGACCTTGAAGCTGCAGCTCCGAAGAGTTCTGCGGTGAGTGAATTCACTTCCATTGCACCCTGGTCATTTAAAAAGGCATCGACGCATTGCTACTCTCATGCAGGCCAGGCACAACCTAGCAACTGCCACATCTCTATGAGCTCTGCCATTTTGCGTTGGGGAGGGGTGCACATCAGGTGTACACGGCGTACCCAAAAAGTACCAAGTGCTCGTTTGGTGCGCATGTGGAGAAGAAGCACGGGCGGACAAAGTTCAAGTCCCTTCCTCACCAGCTCCCCGTTTCCGTGGCACCTGCATTGTAAAACTTTCGAGTTGCGATTTCAACAATGAGAAAGGCTTCTTTGCAGGACCTCTGTAACAGCAAGGCTTCCCCGTTCTTCTCGCCGTCACTCTCTTTGCGCCTAAAGAAAAATGAATCGCGCAAAAAAATGAGTTAAAGAAGTGCGACATATCCGTTAGAACGTTTGGGCTGAGCTGAGCCTGAGCTGAGCAGAGTTTACTTCACTTCTGAATAATAAACTTTATTGATTGAGCTTACAAGACAAGTGTATTTCTTGTTTAGCGCATATCGACGAGAATGTAGGGAGTGGCAAATAACGTACCCTTCTCGTACACCCGTGAAAGTTTCACAGAATTCTTCACTCGCCACCATCTCCCTCATCTCCCTGCATTTGCTCTAGGGACATAAATTTTTATGCGGTGCTCTTATACACCAAAATAGGCAATGGGCCGGTCAAACGCTGCGACACGGTGTCACCCCATCCGAATATTCAAATTGCGGAACGCATTACGGAAAGACCACAGTGCCATTAGTCGTTAGTAAATTAGAAGCTATCCTAGTCGATTTCCTAGTTCATGAATAGATATGGGGAAAAAATGAGGACAAGAGCCACTCAAGTGTCCTCGCGAGGCTAACTGTGGGAATTGCTCTGCACAGAGGAGCTAATAGTCAGTTATTGGGCGAGTACGCTGACCGAGAGCCCAGTCTGAGTGCTTAGTGTGCGACTACTGCGCACAAACGCGAAAGATCTTTCAGGTAGACCTTGGTAAAAGTCACATTCGAAGCAAATCTGGGCCAAGCGAGAACTGGGACGGAGTCACGGTAGGGTGAATTCGTTTCCCCGGTTCCGGCTTACAGTCCGCTGGGGCAGTCTGTTCGATGGGCGGGTAGCTCGGAGTTGGGAATAAGACGCGTTTCCTCGGAGTATCTATCGCGTATTCTCGTCGCGGTCGTGTGTGGGAAAGGAGCCTTGGAACCTTGGAGCCTTGGAACCTTGGAGCCTTTCGGTAGTAGGTACGGCGTCGACGCAATCAAGATATCCGCGGAGCGTGTCCGCGCGCTGGATTCGCTATGGACGTCAATAGCCCTGGCGCATTGCTTTCTCCGGACGGCTCTGAAGGCTCGCTCTCTAGAACGTCGTCAGTGTCTGGAGAAGTTGACGGTCTCGATGTGGCGGAACTTGGCGTTGCTTCTCGCAGATTGCGGCTCCTGCCAGTGGTAGCCGAGCAGCACGCCGCGCTACGGGAGCTCTGGCAGCGGGAAAGACAGGCCAGGGTGTCTTCGCAACGAGCTCGTGAAGAAGCGGAATGTGCCCTTCGTCAGTGTGAAAGACAGGCGTTGGCTGCGCGAACAGCACTGGAATGGGCAGTGTCTTCACGGTCTTGGGACGCTCTTGCTCGCGTTGTTGGGGAGAGCTTGCCTTCGCTCTGGCCCCGCGCGAGAAGATGTCAGCTGCTCCGTGCCCAGCAGAACGCTGCAGAGGAGGGCGGGCATGCGGAAATGGGCGCTCGCTACGTGAGTGAGAGTGGCGAGAGTCTTCGAAAGGATGGGGTGGTCTGGTTGCCAGTCATGGCTTTGGACACACGATTGGCCGGTGGATCTGTTGCCGCGGTCCTCCGGGTCGAAGAAGTCAGCAGTGAGGACTCAGATAGAGATGCGGACAGAAGCGAGGCTATTGACGAAGAGGAAGAAATGGAGTTTCTTCGCGGGCGCTTAGCGCAAGCAGTGCACAGATGCCTCGTGGAGGAGGTCCAAGAGGAAACCGTCACAGCAGCGGAGAGAGCTATTGAGCTGTACAAGAATCGTCTACACCTTGCTTTGTCGGCAAGGCAGCGCCTTATCGCATTTCTCGGTTCCATAGTTTCTCTCGCCGATGACCGAAGCATCCTTGACTCCGGAGATAGAGACTTTTGCCGTTTTGCAGAGCAAGCTTTGCGGGCAGTTTTAGAAGTCGACTTTTCGAGTGTTGAGCTGCAGGGTAAAGATGCCAGCACTGAGCAAGTTGCTGCCGTCCCACAGTCTATAAGGAGTCGGGTAACATCTTTTGATATCGATCTCTCCGGGAGGACAGAACGCGCTCGCATTTCTCTTGCAATCAGCTCAGGCACGGGGCTTGACGAAGCCTCAAAAGATATGGCAATAATGGTGGTAAAGCATTGCTGGAACACGTTCCATATTCACCGCGCTTGTCATAGAGCCCGAGAAAGCCTCGAAGGAACTCAAAGAGAGCTTGAGCAGGTAGTGGAGCAGGTTAATTCGAAAAATGAGGAGCGTCTCGCACTGATCAGTCTCAGAGAGCAGACGGAGCAGTTTCAAGACTTTCAAGACGGCATCGTAAATTGTAAATCGATCGGCGACCTGCAAGAGGTCGTGCACTCCAAGGGAGCCCGATTTCTTGCGTGTGAGAAGCTTTCCCTCGAAATCACGCCTCGCGACGCACAGGTCGGGCCGGATGCTACCTCAAGAGCAACAGATCGCTCGAGAAGCGACGTTAAAGTTCTCTTTGAGAGGCTGCCGTCCCTATTGGAGAATAGTGTTGTTGTTTTGCATGCAGAATTCGGTCCAAGCTCTGTACTAACCCCTTCTCATGATCAATCATTCAAAAGAGTTCGCGACCTCATCACTCTAAGGCTTGGCGCGATAGAGCTGCTTCATAACGCTGGCGAGAAAGTGGACAAAGCCAGAGCTGCGCAACATCAAGCAGAGCTGCAACTGCAGCAAAAGGAGTTGCACTTTAAGGCTGCAATCGCTTGTACTGAACGTACTGCTGAATTATTCAAGTCAGCGCAGAAGGCTTTATATCTGACAGCTTTCTCGAAGAATCGGGATTCGGCCGAGAGAGTGATATCTCTCTGTGATAGCTTTGCTTCAATTGCACATGGGTTCTTGAGCAACGGAGCGGAGCAGCAGCAGAATGTTGCAGTAGCAATACTTCTCATGGATGATCTTCCATGCCTTGGCAACCTTGGTTCCACGGAGAATAAGCCAGATCGAGAACTGAAAGTTATTACACCGTCGCAGCGAAGGGGCGAGAGGGTTGCATGCCAAGTAGGGATCGAAGGTCGTGTCATCGCCTCCGGGAAAACAAGCTGGGCCGACTATAAAGCCCTTGAACAGCTTGGATTTGCTGCTGCTGGTAACGTCGGGGACAAGTTTGACAAGATCGTAGTACTGCCCGTGAAGCAATGGTCAGAAGCCGTACAGGCACCAACCAAAGGATGCATAGAAATAGCTAGCAGGCTCGGCATCGAGGCGTCTGAAACTCCTCTCCCTGCAGATACGATAGAGCTCATGGAGATGCTCGGGCATGAGCTGTATTTGGGTCTTGTCATGCTTGACAACGTCGCGTTGCTAGAGAAAAGTCTCGAAGGCAACAATTCATTGAGTTCTCAGCTGTCAGCACTTGCAAACAACCTGGAAAAAATAATGTCCTTTGAGGAGGAGGAAAACATCAAAGCTGAGTTAGCAAATATATTCGAGGGAGAAGTCGAGAATTATTTCGCATCTTCGCCGAAGCTATCGATCCCATCGCCTCGCAAGTCAATGTCAGGCGGCGGAACGTCCAAGGAAGCGCAGATCACTCTAGAGAGGGGTACACTGGTGAAAGCGATATCCCACATTTTGTTTTACATTTTAAAAGATCGTTTGAAGGAGAAAACAATTGCAACTGACGCTTTGGCATCCAGCCAAGGTTTAAGCGCTGCAAGAGATCTTTTAATCGGAGCAACAGGCGCGATGGAGGAGAGCATAACACTGGCCTTACAGCCTTCTGGGGTCGCCTTGCAAGAATTGGCAAAAGTATCGTTTGAGCTCGTCTTCGCGGAGAGGTTCACAGTGCGCTACATCACATATCTGCCCAGCGAAGAGTATTCTCAATCCGCACCACACATGCATCGCGCCATTATTTCCAAGGACCTCGTCTTTGACGAATCTGATGGTTACTTTGCCCCACTTGTCGATGGAAGCCTGCAAGTAGTTGGGGTGATGAAATTGAGTTGGCGAGGAGATGCAAGCATTCATTCATACGACGACCTGGATGCAAATGTTTTGCGCATGCTGATGAAATGTATTCCAAAGCTCTACGAGTGCCGATCCGAAGTATTGGAGATCGAGAATAATGCCATGGAGGCGTTTGAGTCGCTTGCGGCGAACGAAAAGTTGCTTGATGCGGAAAAACGCTCAGCACAACTCCTTTGCACCATTTTGACCGCCTGCATTGTCTCACAAGACAGTGCTACAACGGAGATTGGAGACTTAATCTGCAAAGCTGCATCATCCGTATCTGGACTTCGCTGCGAAATCAAAGGAACTCGTGAACACTCAGAGCTTGCGGGTAAACAAACGAGCGCCTTTGAAGCTTCGATTGGAGACGGGGAAGTTGTAGTTCTTCACTTGGATGCCCCGTCAAGCTCCGAGTCCTTTAAGGAGTACTTTGAGTTGGTTTGCAAGGTTGTCTCCTCGTGGAGAGAACAAGCGAGAAATGTTGAAAAGGGTGCCATGGACAGGTCAGAGCTGGAAACACAATTAAGTCAATTTAGGCAAACGCTAGCGGAGCAGAAGAAGTTGAACGAGGAGCTTAGGGATAGAGAAGCGGCTTTGACCACATTTGGAACAACGTGGATAGAGAGGATTGCCCGGAATTCGTTTCGAGGTGTCAAAGCGCACATTTCAGAGCTGGCCCAAGATTTGACGAAGCTGTCGCTCAAGTTCTCAAGGTGCGAACGCGTAGTTTTGCTGGATTCAAATGCTGACAAGTTTGTTTCAGAATTCGCCGCCACAATGGTTCAGCAAAAGACGACGAATCTGACGTCTAGGGCGGAGAACGCAGAGCGGCCAACGCATGTTGAAAACTTTGTCAAATACCTGCAGGATTCATTTTTCTTGGATTCTGTCGTCAGCTTTCATGCATGCTTCGTTGGAAAAAGTAACACGTTGTTGCTATGTTTTGTAAACCTGCCAGAAGGCTGGCCGTTAAAGGGCTATGATTCCTTGTTGATACGCCGATTAGACGGGCTCGTCACTCTATCTGAAGGTCTCTGCAGTCTTGAAAACTCTCTTGATTTGGCAGAAGCCACAGTTGAAACTTTGCAAGGCGACACACTGGCAAGCGCTGTCGAGAAAAACCTGCGAGGGTCGATGGTACAAGTGCTACATGCATCAATGTGTATCTGTGCGAAAGTGGCTCTCGAAAACGCCGATATTGTAGAGTCTTTTGATGTGCTGATACCTGAAACACTCTGTTGCGACGGATGTCTTTTGCTGCCTTCTGACAACCAAGCCGAAGAACTTGAAGGCAAAGCCGGGATCACAGTTCCAAATTCAAAGGGGTTACTTGGTAGAAGCTACAGGTCAGGTGAGTGCGCCGTCATGGTTGCATCAAGCGACTGTAAAGAGTTCGATGCACAGGTTGACTTTGCCTTTTGCAGAGCGGGCAGCCATCCTACTTCAGTTGCCTACATACCAGTAAATCAGGAGCAGAAGCATAACACAGCTGCGGTCCTGGTGCTTTACAATCCACCTGAATCGATCCTTGCCTCACCAGAGGTTCGCGACGTCTTGCAAAATGTGGTCTCCACCTGTCTTTTAGTTGCAAATCTTTCGCAGAGAGTATCACTCGGTCAAGAAGGCTGCAACAAACTTTTAGAAGATCTGTCGCTTCTTCGGAATCAAAACTCTGAACTGAAATCCGCGATCAAGGACTCGCAGACGCTCGTCGAGCTCTGGGACTCCGTGACAGCCTTTTCCGAGACTCTCGCTGCTGGTGATCAGATGCTTGAAGCTGATAGCGAGGTGGAGGACAACTGCAGCGTTCAGCTTAGTGAAGGGAGCTTGAAAGGTTTGGAGCGAGGGAGGGAGGACTCAAGATTAGTACTTTACAGACCCGCGCCTCCAGGAAGCCCGAAGTCTCGCCGATCGACCAGATCTATACACTCTACAGCTGACAGTGTCGCAGGCCGCGATGCCAGCGTCCACGAGGCTGCCCACCTAGCTGCACAATATCTCGAGGAGCGCCTTGACGTCCAAGAGCTATGTGTTTTTCTCCATCGGCAAGATGCCCTGGAGATGGGAAAATCGCCCGGTGAGCTTATTCTTGAGCGTGTGGATGCTAGCTCAAGTTCCACTGCATCTATGGTGCACATTCCTGATTCGCATTGTGGCATGCTCAGCCATATGGTCCGCTTGAAGCGAAGTGCCAGCACAGGTGGTCTACTAATTGTCCAAAATGTTGCGACACACCCGTGGTTTGATGAGCAAACCGACAATCTGGAGCCTGGTACAAGTGCGTTCTATTACACGGTGCCGAACGCAATTTCGAAGCCCATCATATTTGGCTGGCGAAAGAAAAGGCCCTTCAACGATACCGAAAAGGCAACTATTGAGATTCTTTGCAGAGGGGTGACGGGTGGAATGCTTTCTCATTTATCCCAGCGCGACATCGCCGCACGCCTGGCACAAACCGCGAACGAAAAAGGGAGACTTCTCGCAGAGTCCGCACAACTCCGCAATCGCGTCGACGAGGTCTGGTCGCGATTTACTGCTCTTGAGCGAGACAGGAAAGGCGAAGGCATGATATCCCGCCTGGCTCTAAAATTCTGCGTAGCTGCGGGGGAAGGCCAAGCAAATATTTCGCGCATCGTCTCCAAGGATATGATACCTATACTGGATGATTTTGCTCCTGGGCTGTCGGAGACTTCACTCTACATACTCAATTGCCAGGGGGGATTGATGGCCTTTCATGGTCAAGCAGAGCAAGAATCTAGAAGAGCTTGCAGGATAGTTGATCATGTTTTTGCCACTGGTCAGCGCCAGCGCTCTAAAACTCGACTGAGTCTGCCTCTAAATATCAGAGCGGAAGATGGCAATGAAAACATGGAAACGCTTGGCGTACTTGATCTGAAAGGCACCCAAGGGGCTATTCTAGCGGTCGAAGAAATGCTACGCGCTGAGAGAAAGATCCTTCCACGCGCGCTTGATTTGATGAAAGCGGCTCTTGTGACGGCAAGGAAACAAGAAGGGTTAATGCTTGGAGAGGACGCACTGAAATGCCTCCAAGGGGAGTTGCAGAGCAGAATTGAGAGTCTCGAAAACAAAAGGCGTGAGCAAGATGGTCAAGCACGGACAACATTGGTCGAGGCGAATGCCAAGCTCGATTCTGTGCTTGAGTATCTCACAGAGCTGCAAGACAAAGCTTATTTGATGTCCGAGTCGCCTCTCGAGGAGTTCGTGGAGACGATTCGAATCGGCTTGGTTGGACTTGTTGGCGCAAAAGATATACAATTGTTCATAGCGAAGGACAGTTTCCGCGGATTGGCAGCATTGAATTCAGATTCCTCCCTCCTTCCGCTACAGGGGCCGCAAGGTGATACAGTTGCGTTTATGCGCCTCCCTCAGTCCTGCTTTTCAAGGTGGCCAAAACAGAGCATCAGTTCGCTACTTTGCTGCATCGGACGAGTAATATTTCGTCACATGGCGCACGCGAAGCTTTTGTGTAAGAATGTTGACCTGCAAGAGGAGCAAGAGCGAAGTGCTGCGCGATGCACTCTTTTGGAACAAGAGGTTGGCTCACACCGAGACGCAGTTGTCGCCGAAGCTACGATGAAAAATCTGGCAATGCGATCGCTTGGATGCGGAGACGTTTCCACACTGTCACAAGTCTTGCAAAATTCAGCTGGCCCTTCCTTGGGATTTCGAGTACCAGATGCTGTCTCAGAGCTCTTCTTGTGGAGTAGTCCAGAAGACCGCCGACCGACCAAAGGTCTTGTTGGCTTTGTCGCTCGAGCCAGCCAGCCAGTGATTGTTGGAGATGTGAGGGCTGATTCCCGATTTCATCCAGACTACGACTCCAAAGCAGTGTACGGGACACCAAGTGATGGCCTTCTGTGCGCCCCGCTTTTAAATACTGACAATGGAGATTTACTTGGAGTAATTGCCGTATTTATCAAAGGCAAATTCGAGGTAACCGAAGACCATCACAGACGTCTAGCTGAACTTGCGAGCGTGGTGGGAACAGCTGCAAAGTTTGTTTTAAGGGAAACTAAAGATAAGGAGGAGAGGGGCCAAATCGACTCTCTGAAGGTGGCTCTAAATCAGCAATCCAAGAGAGCAGCTGACGGGGAGGTGGCTGCGAAAATGCAAGCCATGATGCAAGAGTTCTTCTCTTGTTTCTGGTCCAGTGGCTGGTGCAGCCTTGGGAAAGCACTTACGACTCAATTGAACTCACTATGCTCCAAATTGCTCGGATCAGCTTGTACAGTACTGTACATTGTGTCAGGTGAGCAGCGTGATCAAATTTCGATGATCTCGTCCGAAGACGGCAAGTGGTATTCCATCAGTTCTGGCGCCGGCGAGGAAAGTGAGAAAGGTAGCGAAGTGTTGCAGTCCATAGCTCTGAAACAGGTCAGAATTGTTCGAGGAGAGCTTGCGGTTCGAGCTTTGCAATGGCCGAAATGCGCGCAAGAGATAAGAGGAAGGGTGTGCATCTTGCAGCCCCTCATCGACGGGGGTAGATCCAGAAATGTTGTCGGCGTCATTCAAATTATGAGTGACAAGCATGACATCCAGCCGTTCTCAGAGAACGAAATGCAGCTGCTGGCTTTGTTCGCAGATCAATTGGCACTTCACATTGGAGTAGCTTTGCAGCAGAGTGAACTTCAAAAATATCGAGATGCGCTGGAAACAAAGCTTGCCAAAGCTGAAGAGGCTGAGCAAAGTGCAAGTATGCGAGCTGCCGAGGCTCAATCACACGTCGAAGATTTGGAGAGCAAAGTGACCGCGCAGAGAGAGATTTTGTTGAGTAAGGTGGACGAAAGGCAATCTGTGGAGGACAACCTTGCAGGTCTCAGCGGAAAGCTCACAACTCTAGAGTTGGAGGCCGAACGAATGCGCAGAAAGGAAGCCACGAACATCGCATTGTTGCGAAACGCGGAGACAACGAATCGGGAGCTCGGGGCTACAGTAATAAAATTGCGCTCAGAAAACAATGATTTGGCGAACGCTTTGGATCGTGCGAAAGCGAGAGTGAAAGATGTTGAGCGAAACGCGCTGCAGGTATTACAAACAGCTAAAGCAGCGCAAATTGATACAAGACATGAGGAGCAGCAGGCTGCACGAATCGCGAAAGGAAAACAAGCATCAGTGGAGAGTGCGGTGCTTGCAGAACTTCGGAAAATCCAATCTCAAATGAGCGCCTCGAGTATTCTGCACAAGAGGCGAGTCCAGGCGATGGAAAATGAACGTTTAAACTTGAGCAACAAGTTGCAAAGTTTGGAACAGTCGTTGAATTCTGCCCGCCAGGATGTGAAGAGATTGAAAGAAACTAATTTGGAGCTAGCAGCAAAATTGAACAAGCGAGAGGAGGCAGAATCAGCGAGAATTTCAAAATTGCTTCTGCGTCATAGCGCAGAGCAGGAGCTCCCCGAGGAAGCTCCGCCAACGCCATTGCAGCCTTCAAATGAGCCTCAAAGAGAGATAATTGAGCCACGAGGCGATATCCCACAGCGTCGTCCCGAGAGAGAAGCTACTACGTCTTCACGCGCAACACCGGCTTTGCGCGAAAATTCTCAGCAGACCGAGTCGACAAAGCCAGAAACCCAACAAGAAAAGCTGAGTCGCTCAATGTTATCCTCAAACTCTTTCCAAACCCAGCGTTCATCGGAGCTCCAAGAGCTCAAGCTTATGTGTGATAGGATGAGGTTCTCCCAAGAAAGGCGAGCTGCAAGCCTCCAAAAGCTCATCGAACTGGAGCAGCGCCAACTCTCAGCAAATGAGAGGGAGAGACGCCCTATGTTGGAGGTTCAAAGTATACGGTCAAGCTACATTGCGAAGTGAAAATATTGCGCACCTCTGCTGTGGCGAACGAAGATTGGAGGAATAATGTAAATTGTGAACAGTAGGAAGGAATGAAGGTGGCCGTCCTCAAGTGAGGAAGGCTTCCAGACGAAAATAATTTCTGTGATGTGCTACACGTAAACAATACTTTTACAAAAAAATCGCGCTCCTTGGCTCAATGCATTGTCGTATACATGCCGAGTCAATGTGAAGCCGTCTTCCAGGAACTCTTGCATCTCCTGAGCAGCACTTGAATAGGCTTCCCGCTGCTGTTGTTCTTGGTCGGCTCGACGAGCCTTCGAATTGGTAAATTCAAGAGCCATGCTGCCATGGTCTTCAGTATTATGTTCATTGAGATGTAAAACGGGCATTTTTGCGCTGTCAGTCATGCCTACATCTGCAGCATGGTTTTGATCTGCCACTCTTGAGTACAATGGCTTCGAAGCCAAGCTGTTTCCAATATTTCTTTCGAATATACTCTTTCTGTTGGTGCTTGGTCTTGTGGTTGTTGTTGGTCTGTGAGAAGCAGACGATTCGCGACGGGAAGTCTCACTCGGCCTTCTAGCAATGGACGTCTTGTCTGGGGTCCCCACTCTGGACCGAAGCTGACCTTCTAAATCTCTGGCGCGCAATTTCGCTTCTGTCGAGAGGCTTACACATTTTCGGTCATTTTTCTTGTTGGCAAGCACCGAATTGATCAAGTCTTCCTTGTACCTCTTCCAGCCAACAGAAACAGCGTATGCATTCTTCACAGTTCGTTCATCAGGAAACTTACTCACACGCAGCTGAATTGACTTGAGAGCCTCCGCACTGAGCTTGCCAAGCATATCGTGCTTGGAGATGCAATAGTACTCGGTGAGGGTGTTTGCAACCACGGAGAAGGTGAAGTGGTCACTGGAGTGCTCTCTGCCGCATAGAAATCTGTAGTCGCAGACAGCCTCTGACGGACCCATGAGGCATAAGCTGAGCTGGTTGTACTTTTGTTTGCCCGGAGAGGATGGCGACTGTCCTGTGGTGCGATTCATCGCTACCCGCTTCCTCACTTCTACTTCTCCACGCTTGACAACGATGAAGAACCTCAGCGGATCGATGGGACTGCCTTCCTTCATAAGCATAGTGCCGACGCGAGCTTTTTGGAGCTGCACGGAGATGGCAATGTTGAAAATGTCCTTTTCGGTGAGCCCTTCGAAAGCGTGCACTTTCTGAAAGAACTTGATCTTTTGATCAAACAGGTCCTGGTGAGTGTCCCTCAAAATTCTCGTATAGTCTGTTTTGTGAATAATCAGCAGGGTACAAGGTTCCAGCGTTACGATCGACGCAGTGCGAATCGAGCCTATGCTGGTTCCCGTAAGTGCCAATTCCCCAAAGCTTGCTCCAGCATCTAAGCGTGCAACGGTGCGATCGATTTCCGCTTTGCCAGTTTTTCTTTGTACAGCAACGCTACCCTCCAAGATAATAAAGAACTCTTCCCCTGTGTCACCTTGGCGGAAAATGTACTCGTGCGAGTTTTCGATTTTGCGCACCTTCATCGTTCTACAAAGCTCGAAATGTTGCGCTTCCGAAACTTCCACGCGTTCCGAGCTCGGAGCTTCTTGCCTAGTGGCCCCAGCGGATGGCTCCGTGAGAGTTGACTTTGTGCGGCTGAAGAAGGCAAGGTGCGCTGTTGATCTCATCAAGTATTGCAAGTCGGAGCGCGATCTGGCAGATGGATGCATCGAGAGGACCTGAATGAACCGCGTATAGTTCTTAATCCCGACTCGCGAGTCAGCTTGGTCGCGTTTGTCAGTAATCAGAGACAGGGAGATGGCGGCTCGCGCTATTTGCCGGACCATGTCCCAGTGTCTCTTGATTCTCATCTTCTTTGCGCTTTCGCTCTCCTGGTTTAAGCGCTGAATTGCGCTGGCTATTTTGACTGCTGATCGAACCTTACTCCACATGGTCTCCGACTTGACGCTCAAATACTGGTGTGTCGGCTTTGAAGGCGCTGCGCCATTCTCGACAACTGCTTTGGAGCTCTTTTTGGGGACAAAGGCTTGAAAGTTCCTCCGCTTTTTGGAGGTCGAATTGGATGTGTTTAGTCCGCTCTGTTGTCTAAAGAGCTCCTTCTTGCTCCCACTTTTCTGCCTGGCAAGCAGATTTGTTCGCGACCCAGTTGCATCCTCGATAGCAAGTCGAAAATTCGACCCACCAAGCCCGAGCTTGGATATCTTGCTCTTTGGCGGACCGGGGTTCATTGTTGTTTCACCAGTCGTTTCTCCTGATCTTTACTCAGGCACCGCAACCGCGCCGCGCGGCACTTCAAGCGAGCTTGCGCACAACGCAAGCCCAAGATGCTCTTTCAGAGCAGCCCTAATTCAGAGCGCTCTCGACGCTCACGATCACACAAGAAATCCGGTGTTTTCGCGTCCACTGCAACCGAAAAACGCGCGCACAGCACTCCGCACCCCGGACAGACAGACGCGCCCCTTTCGTTCTATCGCAGTTTCGCACTTTTCCTGGCGGCCTTTGCTTGAGAGTGATACCTTTGGGACAACGCTCGCCGCGTGAGCTTGGCAGGGATCTCGTGCGTGCTGCGGTGTTGCGCTTCCACTTCAACCCATTCACGGCCAATTCAAACTCAATGTAGTCTGCGTGTGCAAGTCTCGGAGCACGGGCGAGCACTGGTAGTGTGGGCTGCGTGAGCATCATGATTGGGGAGATTGGTGCCAAGTGAAAGAAGATATGCGAGGGTACTGTACGCAAATGTTTGTTACCAAGTTCTAGAGACTGTCCCGGTCTTGCATTGAAATTCGAGTAATTGGAGCGCAGAGGAAAGAAAGCAAAAGTTGGGATTTTAGTTGTTCTACTAATTTAGAAAGCTGCTCAATCAGAATTCAGAATTGGAAATTCAGATTCAGAATCCTGCTAATCTGTGAGTCGAAACGTGTCTGAACGACCGTCCTTCTTCTCAGTCAAAACACTTTATGCACGTCTTCCGAGCTTGCGTGCCGCACATCACCCACCACTCATGCTGCTGCGGCGATTGCCGCGTCTTTCTCACGCGCTTCGAGCGACGTACCCTTCGCATGAGCGTCGCACATCTCATTATCGCATTCGCAGTTAACATAACACTACGACTCATCACTCCTATCTACTAACAATAGTAGTAGTTTTTCCTCACCTGAACGGATCATTTTTGCGGAACGCAAAGATAGAGAGTTCATGAGCATTCTTTTGGTGTTCAGGTTAAAGGACCCCGTGACGGGGCGCGAGTGTACCAGACTCGGCGCAGAAGAAGAGAGATTGAGTTGTGAGTGTGAGAGTGTGAGAGTGGATATTCTTGTTGACTTTTGGTAGGTCCGCGCGCACGTCCGCGCTGGGTCAGGTAATATGGCGGGGGACGTGGGACTGGATGTGGTGCTATCGCAGAGCTGCTTCTTCGCAGGGGACACGGTGCGGTGCCGGGTGTACCTGTACTCGTCGAAAGAGGCAGTCATGTTGGAGTGGGCCACGGTTCAACTGCACGGGCACGTGGCTTTTGACCCTTATTTGGTGTCCCCAAGCGACGCTGCGGACTTGGCAGAGGAGGCAGAGACAGGGTTTGACCTCCAAGACCGAGAGAAACGGCTACAGTTTGCGCATGAGTCCGGAGTGGTGCACAGAGCCGAGGATTGCATGGAGGTGATTCGCAAAACGCGGGAGATGACTCAGGTCGGGAAGGTTGGAGTCCGAGAGCGAACGAGGAGCTCGAGTTTCAGCGAAGTTAATCTTGCGAGCCTTGACGCATATGACGATTCCCAGGAGTTTCTGGCGGAGATCAGCTCGTTTCAGAGCCAAAGTATGCCAGATGTGACTCTGCTTGCAGGGAAATTCGGCAACTGCTTGTTCACGAGCCCACCGGAGGTCCTCGCTTGTGCTTACAACTGCAAGCCACGCTCTGAAGTAGCATTTGCTTACGAGGCTCGCTTGCCAGACTCTATTCCACCTTCGTACAAAGGGCTGGCTGCTCGGTATTTCTATGTCTTGACTGTCGGTTGCAAGCTAGACTTTAGAGAGAAGGCTTACGTTCTCCACGTTCCTATTCGAGTTTGCTCCACGATGGGGGAGCTCTCTGCGCCTAGTCCGAGGACAGAGCTCGGCCAATCTTTTAGTGATGATGGGAACGGGGAAGTCTCGGATCGGATACGCAGCAGAGATCGCATCCGCTCATTCTCCTCCTTTGTGCTGGAGGAGCATGACTACAATGTGAGAAGCTGGGTGCTCGGCGTGACCAGCTTCAGAAGGAGCCGCTCCATGAAAGGCGTCCAGTCAGAGAGGTTTTCACCGCCCTCAACAGCCCTCCCGGTATCGGTGAACCCCAAAAAAAACACGTTTAGTGTAGTAGATTTTGATAGCACAGGCTACTTAGAGAAGGACAGGCTGGAAGAGCTCGCGAGCCAGGGAAGAGCAAAGCGCAAAGATGAAAACGCAGAGCTCGGAAACGGGCTCTTTCGAACACTTTCCGAGTCAAGCATCTCGGGAATTCCAACTGCCCCAAGGACGATTGGAGAGCAAATTTTTAGAATCGGCAGCGAATCCAGACACATGGCCAACCTACACATGTTCAAAGACACTGTGTGCCCAGGAGAGCAGCTCTTGCTTTACTTTGACTTTGCCGAAGCGGTTGTACCGTGCTATCAGGTTACTGTGGCACTCGAAATCGAGGAGAGGAGTAAGTGCCCTGCTCCTTTGCAGGCTGCGTTCCAGCCTTTAATGTCTTTCGCGTCTGGAGCCCGTAAGAGCCCTACTAATTTGGGAAGGGAGATGGAGGATCCTCATTCTTTTGGGGTTGGGCCCTGGACACGGACACTTCAGACGCGGACGGTGCAGGTCGCTTCCAATCTCAACAGGTCTATGATTCTATCCATCCCTTCGGACAGTACACCGGATTTTGAGACGGACCTCATCAGCGTAAAGTCATTTTTACGGTTCGAATTCGTTACTGCAAGCCGAGCCAGCGATGCTTCGACGAATGGTTGGGACAAACCTGCACCGGAGCCCCCGACGCCGCGACGCCGGAAAATAGAATTTCCGTTGACAAACAAGGGCACTCAAACTTCGCCTTGGCGAATTCCGTTGCGTGTTCTTCCTCCACCTGGGTACTACAATGACCCAGTAGGTGAAGAGGATGGTATTTTGTTGCTGAGCAGCAGCACACAATCTAGTATGCTACATGTCCGCACTTGGTTATGAGTGACGCTATCAGATTCTGAATGAATGAAAGAAAGAAGTCTCGTCTCCAGTGTGAAAGATATATCATGGGCAAAAGAGCGGACATACTTTCATTCAAGTTGATTCGTTTTCGATTAAAATACGTTAGGTTGACAAAAACAAAGACAGAAAAGTATTGACAAGTCGCGATGTTACCAGTACCATGATGCTGCAGTCGAAAGATCCTGTGTTGCTCAAGCTGCTGGAAAAGCCCTTCCATGAATTTGTTTAGAAGGTTGGCAAGTGAGTTGTTAGGTTGCAGACAGCTGTTGACCTGTGCTCGAAGATGAGAAAAAAAATCTTAGAAACTCAATACATACTTCCAAATTGCGCCAGAATAAAAAACTGTAAAATTTAGCCGTCTTGCGGAAGGTGCATCTCTGCACGCCATTTCATCTACACCTGTCACTTCGCTCTTTTGCGATAAAAAAAGAAAAACGAACGGATAGGCGCTATGCTACAATTTCGCGCTCGGGAAGGACCTGATCTTACCTCTCCTCTCTTGAATCATTTCCAACCTCTTAAAACTTGGATTCATCTTCTCATCTGGTCCCAGACGCTCCATGAAAGCTTTTACGACCTCGTCGTTCAGCATACCAGTGAAAAGCCACTGCTCGTCCTCGCGGAGTCTGTCCAACATGACACTGTTGCAGTAAGCAACCAGGGTTTCCAGATCCAGAAACTGTTCCAATTCGATGAGGGCAGCTCCGGTCATGATTAACGGATCTCGCCTCCTCCTTCCGACACGGTAAAACTCATTCTTCTGCCACTCGTTCACATAAACATCCTCCAACACGCTGGTCAAGCATTGCTCAAAAGCTTGTTCCAGAGGTACCCATTGGAGTTGATACACCTCGGGACTCATAGCTTCCTTTTCTTGCTTGGAGTACTTGAAGTAAGGGCAGTCGGGGAGCTTTAGAAAGGCCTGAAAGTTCTCGCGCCTTTGCTTCAGTGCGAGGTTGATCTCATCGATGTCCAGGTTGTTGAGCCAAGGATTTTCTTCGGCAATCGCCACAAAATTGTACATCAAATTGGATCGGGACCTGATCGGCCTCGTCTGCTTGACTGAGAATGGCCGAAGGAAGATGCTTTCCGAAGGGACCTGAGTCTCAGCGGGCCTCAGGAATTCCTCTGCCAGCTCGCGTTTCGCAGCCTCTTCTACCGTCTCATCAGAGTCCACATTCCCCCCAGCAAGCTTAAATTCTCCAGGATATCGCATCGTCACGAGCTTCTCTGGCGTACTTCGCATCCAGTTGATGACTTCAGACTGCCCAAGAAGAACCTCCCACGGGGACTCAAAGAAGAACCCGCTTCCGCTGAGATACTGTCTCAAGAACGGGTGCTCCAGGGACTCTTGACCAAATTTCTTCACAAACGACTCCTTAAAGCACGCCTTCTTTGCCTTCGCCTGGCCCCCAGCGTCCCGTCTTCTCCGAATGCACATCACTGTCGCGCTATCTCGAACTGTAAGCTCCCCGCGGACCTCAAAAGGGTCGGGCTTTTTCCCTCCGAACCCAGCCAACCCGCCGCCTTCTGCTTGCGCTCCAGCCTGCGCCATATTCCCCTCCTTTTCCACCTTCCACGAATTCCACGAATTCCACGAGCACCGTAGAAGGGCGAGCCAAGTGTGTCACGTTCACGCCGTTGGAGCACTTTGCCGCACTTTGCACTTTGCACTTTGTCAAAGTTCCAAAGTTCCAAAGTGCCAAAGTTCTAGTACTGCACGCTTCACATGCACTCTTTCAAAGCTCAGTCATGCTCAGTCCGCCTGTCTCACATGTGCAGAATGTGCAGTGTCTCATGTGTCTCATGTCTCTCCCATGTTCAACTCTAGTTCAACTAGTTCAACTCAATCTATCTATCAATCAGTGAAAACGCGGAGCACTGAGCTGATAATTGATCAATACGAAGCCTTCATATTCGAATATTGGGGTATTTGCCAATATTTAAAACCTTCACTCTTGAAATCTCTTGAACTGTATTGAAGTGGACTGAAAGCCAAGACCCATCGAATACCAGGAAATTGTAGCGCTCAGCTAGAGGATACCATAGGCTTGCAGATGAGGGTGGCAGTGACGATGAGGACTTGGAGGATCACCAGGTCCACTCTGAGCATACTCGTCCGCGCGCACCGAGGGGAAGTTTAAGGATTCGGTAGGAAACTAGCTATATAATTTCAGGGGACATACGTGCGTCTAGTATCATTGGTGCTGAGACAAGTTGGTGGGGACCTTGTGGGATCAAGAGATTAGATCACTTGGAGAGTGAAGGCGTGATCTGCCTCTGCTGTTGGGGCTGTTTTGCTACGTGGAGAACACGATAGTTTGCTGCGTCGGAGAATCGAGGAAGGACTCGCAAAGTCTCGGGTGAAAGGGGGCAGAGTAAGATTAGAGCATTTACGCGTCGCCGGACACAGTCGGCGGCGGAAGGTGCGCGCCGCCAGGATGAGCGCGGGCAGGACTGCAGTATTTTACTATGTTCCCGAGGACGGGGACGAAGAGGAGCATCCAAACTTCTTCACAATTGGGAGGCCAGCCAATAAGATTCGACTCGGGGATGTGAAGAAGACGTTCCCGCTGCCGGGAGCATATCACTTCAGGTTCAAGAAGGCCTTTAAGAACACCTATGTTTGGCTCGACGCAACGGACGACTACGAGGTAGTCCCAAAGTTTGACAGCCAGATTTTGTGTAAAGTCGCTCGTCTAAGAAGCGTCTCGGCTGGGGCCGGCGCTGCATCTACAGGCGTCCCAGCTCAAAGCTCGGCCAGTTCTGCAGCAAGTGCAAGGCCGCCACTTCACACGACACAAGGTTCAGGTCAGCGGCCCAACGTGCTTCAGAAAACGAGTAGTGGCGACCTCCTTGGACTTGGATCTCCGCCAAACGCAGTTGCCTCCAATTCCGGCGCCTCCGCAATGGGTTCTGCACAGAAGCCCCCGTCAGCGTCCGAGTTTCATAATTTCAGTTCCGGTGGATTGGGGTCGAGTTTCTCCTCAACGCAGAGCAATGGCTCGGACAGCAAGATGATGGACCTTGACTGGTCCTCAATCCCTTCGCCCTCGCCAAGCCCACCGCCGCCGTCCATGAATGCGATGCGCAACGGCGGAATGTCGTCAGCAGCGCAAGGCAGAGCCACGTCACCTTCGAAACGGGCTTCCCCCCCTGCCAAGCAGACGGTGCAAATCCCTACCGATCTTTCCAGCGCTGCCAAAGATTTCAGACTGTGAGAAAAGAGACCTGTGAACACTTCTTGTCGTTGCGTACAAAATTGCGTGCATGCTTTCATTACAAAATATCACCTATTACATAATTTTGGTTAGTTCTATCGCAAGGGTTTGTATCTATGTTCTATGTTCATTCAAAAAAAGCCGCGAGCATGCTTTGGCCCACTTCGTCTGCCAATCAGCGTTGCTTGCGCGCAAAGGAGCTGCCGAAGCACTCGGTGTCGAGAGCAGCTCAGATGCGGCCCATAGCATTAAAAAGATATGGAGTAGTACGTCGCTTTGCAGCTTTGACTCGGCGGTCTTTCGCGTTCGGAGGCTTGTAATCCTTTTCAAACTCTTCTTCGCCAAGGCTCTCGAAGCAGAAACTAAGTTGCCGTTCGCAGCGAAAGACCACGGGTTGTTGCTCCTCCTGACTAGGTTGGATCGGGTCCAACTTCTTCATTGCCACCTCTTGAGGAGCCTCCGGCTCGGAACATTTGCGGGCCTTTTCACATTTCTTTGCAGGCTTGAATGGCCAGATGCGGGCAGCGCTTGGCGCTGATCGTTCTAAATACGGGGATGCAGCGGCCATTTTGTCGTGAAGTCTGCTTCTGTCGCGACTCTTTTGCAATGCCTACTCTTGCATTCACTTTTCCTCGCCCGGAATTCGGGTTCTGCCTTGCTTAAGCGCTCTGCTCTGCCAGGATCAGGCATCTTTATGATTATCTCTAGCGAGGCGGCAGTGCAAGCCCGACTGCAGCGCTGTGCGGCGGACGTTTTTCATCAGCAGCCATTGTTCCCCGTACGGTTAATGATTTCTTGAACATTCAGCAGGCCGCAGCACGCCATCCATTCAAAGATACCTAGCAAGTTGCTGGAACAGTGCTCTGGACGGGTATGGAGGTCGTGTGCCACAATGGTTTGACGGTTGAGCTAGAGATAGCTAGAGCTCCAACGCTTTTCATTCTCATATACACGAAGCCTCGCGAGGCTGCCAGTGGAATTTTTGTTACTTGCATTGTTGGACTTTTTCATCCCGCCGTCCACATTTGGTCCTCACACATTCTTCGCCCGATTCACAGTAGATTCCTAACTACAGGCGTAGCACTAAAATGCATGCATGTCTAAAAAAGTGCGATGAAAGTAAAAGCGAGATTTGGAAGCCCTATAGGAGTCATACCCGCGTCGTAGTGGGGCCATCTCGCGGATATTTTCCCGCTCTCCCCCGTTCCTTTGATTTTTATCATCGAATGCAAAAGACGTCAAATTTCAGTCCAGACTTCCAAGATGCAGGTTTGAGTCGCAAGTGTCTGTGTACTAGTACTCAGTACCCATGGCTCGCGCGAAGGCCAATGCGAGATGGATTCGCCTGCGCGAGGTTCTTCAGGTATATGAACGCGCCAACGTTTTAGTCCACTGAACGCCACCTTATCGATTGGATGGCGTGCAATCGACCGCTGTATACTTTGCATCCATCCCATCTGACAATCCCCGCCATCTCCGCCGCGCCATTCATCGCCAGCCGACTGCGTTCACTGCGCCGAATTAGCGAAATGACACAAACTTTCATTTCTTTTCCCAAATTGAAATACTAATTGAACTTGCCTTTGATGAGGTACTGACTGTGAGTACGCTTGCAGCGATTCCGGTTTGGAATAGTTAGCAGAAAGTACTCAGTACTCAGTACTCCGTCCTTCACGGGCCGTCGCTTTAGACCATCATCCGAGTCATTCGGGCTCACGAAGCCTTATCGGAGTCCCGCACCACATCACCGCACACGCAAGATCGTCTCAACAGTTTAGACAGTGCAGTGCTGGTGCAATCATCGCTTCATCGGATCATGTGTCAATCCAAATCCTATATCCGTCCGTCGTCTGCTTCTCGAAGCACTTGGAGATCATCGAAGCCGCAACCATTTACTCACCCCCATTCCAAGTCCACCTTGCTCTTCGTCACCGATTTCGAATGCAATGCACTCTTCGTGCTGAACAGATGTCCCTCTAGGAGAGGCACGTAGACAGCCTCACAGGATTCGCGCAGGGTAGCCAGATTACGCGAATTGTTAAAGCCACTTGCTAGAGCTCCAGAGGTGCATCATCCTTCACATAGATGCCTTTGCTGGATCTCGATGCGACCATGCACTGGTCTGATCCAATTCAAGACTTCCGTTCACACTGCGCGCACACCGTTATGTCTCTTGCGTGGAGTTCCGCAAGTCCCGGGCTACTGTACGTACTCGCAGTCGGTACCTTCGCTTCAGGCGTCGTTGCCTGAAAATGCCTGCAGATGTTGTTTCTTATTGACAGTGAACAGCTCTCCTTTGCTGTTCAATCAAGTTTCTCTTCCTCTGTTTCCGTTTTTGATAGCTTGCTGGGTCATTCTGGGCCATGGGGCTCGGCAGCTGAGGTCCAAGCCAAACCGCGCGCTACAACGGAAGCCAGGGTTTGGAACCAGGACCAATGCGAATCGCAGAGCTGGCATGGGTTCCTAACTGACTAATGCGTCCTCACTGCGACCCCTCTCTCAAGAGCTGCTGAGCTGTCGCGGTCTTCGCCCCGTCCGTCCTTCGCCGTGCGGAACTCTTTCTTTCCTGCCTTCCACCATCATCCACATTCACATCCACATATATCCACATCCACCATCACAGTATCACAGCTTTGTCACATTGTCAACATTGTCATCTGTCCTGGTTTTCCCGATTATCCCGAAAAAGCGAGCGAATTACCGTTCCTTCTGACCGCAGCCTACTTCGCCTACCACCATCGGCATTATCCACTCAAGCTACCACCGCCACTACCATTTCGGCTACCAACTACTACCCAGATAGAGCTACTCATTAGCAGAGTCATCTGAGGGTATAGATTTAGCTCTAACCCTCCTCATAGTGACGAGCGACTACTATTGATTGTTCCATTTTCATTGGAATTGATTGACCTCGAGTCAGGTCAATCGGCGCATCGGTGTTGTCGGTGTTTCTCTGGTTTCTCGATTGAAAGAAAGTGGCTCAATTGGCGAAAGCGCAGTGCTCACAGCAACACAGCAAGACAGCCGCCGGGAAACGGGGAGACGAAGAGACGAACAGGGTTTACTCGAGCAGCGCGAGGTGAAAGACGAAAGGCGAAAGGCGAAAGGTGTTAGTGTGCGTGCTGCTCTGTGGTCTGTGGTCTGTGGTTTGTGGTCTGTGGTCTGTGGTCAGTGCCGCGAAAGCGAGAGAGGAACTCCGGTCGGGAGTTATTTGAGGAAGGAGCGAAGAGCGCGCGGAAGATGGCGGCGGAGGATGCGGGGTCGCTGGAGCTTGCGCCGTTCCGGATGCGGCGGAAAGTTCAGCTGGGACAAGGGTTCAGCCAGATGGACTGGATGCGAATGACACAAAAGTCTAGCAAGCTGGGCGCGGATGGACCGCCGAGGGCGATGACGATCGAAGAGGTGAGAATGCACAATAATATGGAGATGGACGCCTGGATGGTGATTCGGGGCAAGGTATACAATGTGACAAAGTACGCGCCCTACCACCCTGGTGGAATTGCGGAGCTCGCTAGGGGAATTGGCGATGACGCTACGACAGTTTTTGAAGAGCTGCATCCCTGGGTGAGCGAGACGATGGTCGAAAAATGTGTGGTAGGGTATCTGGTGCCATCTCCTTCTTTGCAAGATGCGGAGAGCGGCTCACAAGACGCCAATAGTCCTGCGCCGGATCCTGCAACTGAAAAAGGAAAGAAGACAACGTTCATGTCTCGTATCGGGCTTTCCATATCGCGTTCGAGCAAGAAAGCTACGAAAGAAGCCGACCAAAGCGGCGCTTTGGCGACACAAGGCAACTGGCACACGTGCACATTGAAAGGCAGGACTCTGAAGGGTATGGCCAGGTCATGCATTCTCGTTCAACTGGATTGCTCTACAGTGCCTGACAAGGACATTGCAATGCTGCAGCATCCTGGAGTCATGGTGAAACTGCGCAAAGAGATTAATGGGCTAATGTACGAGCGACCTTACACACCATTTCTGATGAATAGCGAAGGAGGCCTACTTCGCTCTGGAACCTTTTTGGACGATTTGTGTCCAGAAGGTGGTCCAATGGACACAGCGGCTACTAAAAGCGTGTTTTTGCTGGCAAAGGTGTACAAAAACAGTCAGGTTGGAAAGTACCTGGCACAGAGCGACAAAGGGGCAGAGCTCGAGATAGAAATCCGCCCAAACATGTTTACCGTCTCGTTGACCGATGATGGCATGATGGCTGTTAGACTGTTAGGCGCCGCGAGTTTCAGGAAAGCCATGGATCCTTCTGTTGAGCATGTATGTATGATTGGAGCGGGAACTGGGATTATGCCGATGACCCAAATTTTAGACTTTGTAAACTGCCAGACAGAGCGTGGCGCGCTCAAAAGCTGTCCGAGCTTGTCGTTGGTGACAGCAAATCATGGAGAGCCAGATATACCGCTTCGAGCGCTTATTGACTCAAGAAAAGAGAGCCAAGTTAATTTTGTCAAGGTGACACACGTACTGTCGAAACCAAGTGCGGACAGCGAGTGGATGGGCCCGACAGGTAGAATGAGTCCGGAGATTATAAATGCCCACGTTCTCGAGGTCTATGCCACGGCACCACATGAAGAGGACCCTAGCAAGCCAAAGGTACGCTTTTTGATTTGCGGTTCATTTGAGTTCAATGCGGATGTCTCTAAAATGCTCTTGCAAAGCGGCTGGCCGAGCTCGTGTATCTTCAAAATAGACTAGTAGATAGGGTTATTAGATTGTATCGGTACACTTATTTTCAGGGTTCTAAGAGCCTTCGTTTGACGAAGAGAATCTGTGCATATCCTCGGCGATCCTCGCCACGGTGAGTCGCACGGAGTGCGGAGCTTGCGGAAACGAATTCTTAAAACTCAGCCACAGACTCTCCAGCTCCTCACAGACAATTTGAGGGGACTTATGATATGCCATACCTGTCGCCGGGGCGTGCGTCACAGAGCCAAGTTGGCTCAACCTAACGCGTTTCCTTGCGCGCGTCGCCGACATTTGCATCTCTTTCAATTCCGGTGTGTCCAGAGACAGAAAGCGCTTCAAGGGTCGACTGCTACTCTCTGGTCGGTCAAAAGGGTGCAGATCGTGGTCTGCGAGCCATTGCAAGCTCGGCAACGTGTTTTCTGATTGAAAACTCTTTTGTGTCTGAAGAAACGAACAGAAAGGGCCACGGAACTCAACCGGTAAGATGGATGTCAACGTCGCTTTGTCCTGACGCGGAAAGTGACGCACCATTTTCGCAAAGCACGCGAGGGCCACCGTTTCGAGAGACTTATCTTGCCCCACACAAGCGCTTAGAACAGTGGACGATACACTCTTAATATCCGTGAGCAACTTGGGCACGGTGCTCTCATCATTGACGCCCACTCCATGTAGGTTTGCGAGTAACGCGCAGGCGTTCGTCAGCCTGACAACACTATTGCTGCGGCACATTTGCCCGATGCAGGTGCATACTTCGCGAATCTGGTTCGCGTGCAGAGAAGTGAGGATCGGGGTCGAGCAGAGGACTTGTAGCCACTCGAATTGGACGGCCTGACAGAGATCTTGCTGCTTGGCTAACGAGGGGCGTTTTTTGCGCTTTCCTATCTCTCGAAGAACCCCTATTCCCCCAAAGTGATCGACATTTTCTGCAACGAAGGAAGGTGCAGCAGCGATGAGTTCAAGAGCGACGTACAACCCGAGGTCTAGTTCAGACCGAGTCGCGTCGGAATTGTCAAGCATTTCATAGAGTCCATTGAGGTATCGCTGCAGCATGTTAACAAAGGCGCTTGACACGCTGTCTGGAACAACACATCCTATGCCGCGCAAAAGCACACAAAGCGCAGAGCACGACGCATTCCACCCAAACTGGTTAGCGATTGGCGTCTTTTGAGCGCCTTCAGATTCAAATAAATTTGTGACTGCCGCGACTCTTCTCCCACCTGCTGCAAAGAGACCGGCAAGCAAATCTGCTCTGAAACTCTCTCTCTCTTTATCAGTCATGATCGCCTCAGCCCATCTCGAGAACCAGTCCACTGCGCAGCTGACCAAGTAAAAACCTTGGCTCTCGATATTCCCGTTGGAGAAGGTACCTTGAAAGTGCTCTAATGCATTAGCCTTGGCCTCTTGAAAGGCCTGCAGTGCGACATACTTGATCCAGCTCTGCGCAATTACTCCCGAAGACTCGCCCTCGCATAAAGACCTTGTCATCCCCACCAGTAACTCCAAAGACCAATTGTTGTCCACCAGCGCTTGACTTCCCTGCAATGGTCCAAGAACGAATTGACTCAAGCGAACGAGACGTACATTCTCCTCCCAGCAGGTACTCGCACTGCTCTGGGAGAATATGCCTTTACACGAATGAGACAAGAGCGCCACAATCTCGGGTATCATATCTGAGTGCTTTACAACTCCTTCCAGGACGATTGATTTGTTGTAGTGTTGCTTCAACAAAGCAAGGATTTTGAGAATGAGCTCCTCACCTGAAGCGCACTGCTCCAAAAATTGTGCCACGTTTGCGCTCACCCCGTTCAGGAAGAGGGAAATGGCATTTTGATTGCCCAACCCCAATAGTTGTTCCAGGATCGAAACAATCATTCCGTTCTCCAAAGTTGACGCTTGAGTGATCGAATCTACTAGTTTTGTAAAGCCATGGCGTACCAACGTAGAGGCAGACCCTGTCCAAGCCTGAGTATCGCCCGACATGATGTCATCCAAGCAGCTGTTTAGACCCGAGAGAAAGTAGGACAAACGAATATACAAGTACTTTTCACTTGGCATGCGCGCACCCTCTGGCTGGTCCTCGTGACTGTAGTCCTTTTGCTCTTCTTCTTCTTCTTCTTCCAAGCCATCCTCACCCATACCTTCGCTTTGTCGTGTGTCATCCTTTGGCCCCGACTTGGCAGTATTGATCCCTTTTCCGCATGTCGAGCTCAACGCTACCAACTTCCCTTTCAGGCGAATCAACATTGCTGTCCGGCTGATGCTGTTCTTCAAGTACTTGGCTGATACCTGGATTGATCTGCCCTTCGGCTTGCACTCCCCATTCGACCCGACGCCAATTTGCAGGGTGGACAAGCCGTCTTCGGCTTGTAGTAGAGCTGTGCTGATGAGCGCTTCAACATCGAGGACTTGCGCAGCTGCGGCGTGATGCTTGACGCATAAGGTCGAGATATTTTTCCAGCTTTTGCTATCCAGTTCAAAATTATCCACCTGCAGCTCCACCAACGCCTTGTTCATTCCTGCCAAATCTTTGCAAATCTCCGCAACCATAGCCGGCTCTGGCGCACTGTCACTTGCAACCTCGGCCACAGTCTCATCGATCCTTGCTAATTTCTCCTGCTCGCGAGTGCACAAACATTCACAACACAACAAACATCGTCAGCGCACCACGCCTCGCGCCAAAGCAAAGCCGATCCCATACATCTCTACAAACCCACCTTGAGCCCGCACGAGTCCTCGCCGCTGCGAGCCCACTCCTTCAGTGCGCGCACCGTCTCCGAGCACAGCTTTGCCCACTCCATCTCCTGTCCCCTCCCCATTGTGTCTCCCGTGTTACGTGTTACGTGTGGATTGCCCACCGACACTGCACCTACACCTACACTGGCACTGTGGGACTTGTTGATGGGAGCGGTGTGGACGACAGAGGACAGCCCTCCTTTGTCGCGGACCCTTTGCCGCTCCACTGTGACTGTGGCACTCACTCTACTTTTCACACTTTCCACTGTCAATGTTCATTTTCACATTCACAGTCAATGATGATCAATCAATGATGTCAATGATGATGACCATTTTCAAAATCATCGAGTGCAAAGAGTGGAACTATGTTCCACATATGTGGAACTACGTAGAACGAACACTCCTCTCCTTCAACTCGATTAGCTGGAGTATAATGGTTACTAGGAGAAAAGAACCCTGCTGGTGGGCCACATGGGAAGAACCGTAGTGGTGGGAACCCGGGGAAGAAGTGCAACTGGAACTTGTTCTGGGGTTCTGGTAGCGTTCTGGTTCTTGGCGGGCCTTGGTAATTGCGTGCTTACTGGAGGGACGAAGCAAATGCCAAAGGAGCGAGAATGAGTGGGAGCTGGAAGATGGAAGATGGGAGCTGCACGTGCCCGAGCAGTACGTGCACATGTTGGCGACTTTGTGAAATGGTTGGTTTTGGAGTTTTTTGTGTAGTGGTTTAGTGAATGCAGGAAATAGGTCATGCGAGGAGGTGGATCAGACGGTACAACGCGAATTCCACGCGCTTGCGCCGCTCCTGCCGAGCAATGGCCTCCGGCGAATCCAGCTCGCTACGGGTGTAGTTGTGCGGGTTGTGCAGCTTGTCCGCGAGGAATTCCATGAAGAAGCCATGGCAGTTCCAAGCCAACATCTTGTTGCGCTGCGAAGAGCACAGGCCGATATTACCAAGAATAAGCGTCGACATTTCTTGTTCTAGGGTCCACTGACCCTCGCGAAATCCGTTCAACAGGACGTGCAGAAGTGCACCGTCCTCGTAATTGGCAATGTGCGTTTTGATAAAGTCCGGGGGGCGGTAAAACCAAGGAATTTGAGAAATGCGGTCACAACTCTTAGGGAACACGGACTGTCGGCTAATTCTGAACTCCTCTGGGCCAGGATACGCTTGAAGTCCCCACGTCCGGCCATCGAAAAACATGTCCCAATCCTGTGAATCTCGGGATATCACAAATGGATAAAGCCGAAAGTCTGCTGCGGTTCCCCAAGGCTCGTTCGCGTGAACCGAGTTGCCGATAACGTATAGATCCGATTGGCATTGAAAATTAATCGTGGCCACAGGTATTTGCTCGCTTGCGTCTAGATGGAATTGTGACTTGCCTCCGCTTCCAACGACCACGAGATGATGCCATCCAGGAACAACTTTGAATAGGTCGATGCCTGTTCCATGCCATGTCCCGGTCTGGGCCTCAAATGCACCAAGCTCGAACACGTAGCTCTTCTCGCCAAAGGGTGATTCCTGCTCCCGCGTCCGCGCCTCCCGCGAAACGAGGTCTCGACAAAGCACTGCAATCACGCAATCACCGCCTTTACTTTGCGCCAAGACGAATGATTTTTGAGGGACGTTGTCCCCGGGCTGAGACACTTTGCTGTACTCCACATGAATCCAAACGCTGAGGGTCCACTCCTCGCCAAGGTAGATACCATCTTTGTCAAGGACGACAAAGTCGTCATTGGTGAAACAGATTCCCCAGCACTCCTTCGCGGCACTCCGCCTTATCTTCTCACAACGCTGGTGGACTTTTCTCTTTGAGCTTTGGAAATAGGTGAGAGTCCCAGCATTAAGGAATGTAATTCTGTCATTTCTTTGCGAATTGGCGCAGAGCGATCTGTATGCGCGAAGCTCTTCACTTTGGTCTGCGTAATGGCCTTGATGCAAACCGTACCCTCCCATTGTCTTGTTGCGTAGAGCCCTTGCGTGCACAGGCATGTTCAAACCTGCAGAGTCTATACACATCCGTTCGTACGACTCGAATTTGAGCCAGAGCTTCATACCTTCCGGAGCAAGGGTCAGATTCCGTAGAGCGCCGAGCGCTATGGTGGTCTCTCGAGAGCTCAGCCAGTTGACCTTGGATCGATCCTGTTCCAAAAAAGCGCCGAGGTAATTTAGAAAATCAGTAAACGTCACAAGGACCAATTTGACGCCTCGCGAGCGCGACATATTTTCAATTGCACAGAGAGCAAGATAATGCATGAAAGTGTCAATCTTAAGACCGTGGTGCACGGGACTGAAAATGTCGAATGAGGACGGGGCACTCCTCTCCTGAGCTATTCGCATGAGATCGACGAGGCTTTTCAAAATCTGAAGATTTTCAGTGTTGGCCCAGTTTGTTTTGCCCAAGGCGTCATTTCGCGGGGCCAAGTTACCTACTCCAAGGATCAATTGCTGATAAAGAAATTTTTCCTCAGCTTCGGAGAAAAGTGTTGAGGTTATACCAATCAAACTCAGACGATTTTCGCGGCTTTTTGATCGGGCCCGTTTGGTCTCCTTCTCCTCCCTCCCACTGTGCAAGAGAAGCTGCAGCAATTTGAAAAACAAGCCCCGCAGGCGATACTGCACTCCAAGTAGATTCCGAAGGGAGTCATGAATGGTGAAGGGTACGATTGTCTGCAGCACGTACAACAGGCTATCTAACCCCACGTTTTCAAGAGCAGTTCGATATCGCGCCAAGATGTCTTCTTCCACAGCGATCGAGTTGCCCAGCATTGTTACACGAAAGTGGTCCTGAACATCTGTATCGCCCCCGTAGCTCGTGAATGTACGTCGAAGGTCAGCTTCGAGTTGTTTGGCTTTGCTTTTGGGGAACAATTCAAATCGGTCACCAGGCTTGACCGTCTGAATGTCCACAACTAAGAGGCCAAGGTTATCCACGGTAATCCACAAAAGCTGCACAAGAGTCTTGACAATACCGGCGTCACAGAGCTGTTCAGCATTGAATGGGCTCTCGTTAGCCAATACAGCGATGATTTTCAGCACCCTTGCAAAGCACCGACGGTTTGAGCTCGAACGCAACAAAGATGCCAACATTTGCACGTATTGCAGCGGCACCCCCTCGCCTCCATATCGAAAGGTGATGGCTTGGCTCACGTGATGCTCTAGAATCTCGCAGCAAGTCACTTGGACAAGGTGGATCCAGGCCTCCCCGAAAGCGAAGTCGCAGACTGGTCTACCAAAGATGGACGACAGGTGCTCCTCCATTGATGGGTGGTCAAGCACCGCGGCCATTATTTCCGGTTTGAGTAACAAAGAGGTAGAGGACATTCTCTCAGGGGCCACTCGCAATCTTGTCCACGCTTGGGCGTATGATAATTCTGGGTCTCGGCTCAAAAATGCATTGGTCGTGAACACAACCTGGTCCAAGGAATACTTTTGAAGAAAGCGGCGCAGGATGTCTCGAGACTTACAGAGATTCATGATGCACATTGCCAGCGAAACGGCGGAAATTACCGTCCGCCGGTCGTCCTGCGCCCTGACAAACACAACTTCGAACCATCTTACACAATTTTCATCCCAATCACCTTCGGCTTCTGAAATTTGTTCAAAGGCGTGGACATCACCATCTGTAAAGTTGTCGCTTGCGCTGTGTTCTGACATTGGTGTCAAAACAGCGTCCACGCTCCGCTCACTGGCGAAGCTGAGAACACTTTTATCCTTTTGCTTGGCGAAGAAAATTTCACGTTTCTGCGACTTGCGCTGCACGTCCGAATCTGCTGTCCCAAGCCGAGCGACCGGCACACCATCCTCCTCGAATCTCCCTCCATTACTAAAGGACGACGGAGACCTTTGAGCCGCTGCATCTGTTGAAAATGACAGCGATGGTTCCTTAGGGTTTTGAAAGCTGATGCCGGGTGACACAGCGGACTGCGTCGGAGAAGCCAGCGTTCGTATGCTCCGCTCTGGAATCACGATTTCGGCTGGAGGCGCAGCCGCGTTTTCAGGAAAAGCCCCTGTCTCTTCGTCTTGATGTTTCCTTATATCTTCCGCTGCCTCTTCTGTAAAGAGAGTGAACCGCATCTTGAAAAGTGCATGATTGTCTATAGTTCGGCTGAGCATGGCAACCAACCAGCAGGCCAGCTCATACACTAGATCGGATTTGTGACAAGCCCGAGCAAGATGCCCGAATGCGTGGCTCTGATTGTTGTCTAGAGGCAATCTAGTCAGAAACAAGAGCATGTGCAGCGCTGGACAGCAAAGTCTACGTTCCGAAGCAGAATATTTGTACTCCTGAACATCTCCGAATCGTGTGGCGTGAGAAGCTCGCCTCTCAGCGTCAAGCTTCTTAAGTATGTTGGCTTTCTCCAACGAAGAAGAGTTGCCGGGTACATGCTGTCCTTTGCTATACTCTATCAAAGTTTCGTAGCGGATTTTGACGTGCGCGATACGACTCGTTTGTTTTTCCTCATCAGCAAGTATGAAGAGTGCTCGAAGGGCTGCTTCGAGAACGAATAGTGGCGTTTCGGGGTGTGAAATCGTTTCCATGACAGAAAGTACGCCAAGGTGGGTGAAATGCTCTACAGAGGAAGCAAATACAGTGACTTCTCCAAGCTTTTGATTGGAACTGAGGCACAGATTTCCAAGCGCTGTGAGCGCGAAATACTTTGTGACGGGGTCGGCATCAGTACAGAGAAGCAAGAGCCCCTTTGGTTCTTGCACGATCTGTCGAAATCGAGAATGCTGAAACGCAATTGCAAGAACAGCTGCAGCCATCCGCGACAGCTCTGTATTATGTTCAAGCAACAAGTACGACAGATTGTTGGTGAAGAATTCTGTCGTGTGTAATGTGACTCGATGGAAGTGAATAGCGTCTCGCAGATATGCAACATCAGATTCAAGGAGTCTGACCCTGTCGGGGCTCGTATTCTCTGTGCCTGCTGCAGCCTTAAATTTCAAAAGACGGGCCTCCGAGGCCTCCATAGCCTCGCGGTGAGGAGGGGTGACCCCGAACGCAAAATTAGATTCGCGCGGAAGCAGAACTGTCATCAGTGTGGCGGCCAGAAAGAGCACAGCGCTACTGGATGACGAGAATGAGTCTTTGAGCGCAGCATACACCTCACGCGGCATAGTTGCCGCCGTGAGATTCTTTCCTTGCTGCGCTTCCATTATCGTGATATTGAGCACCCACTCGAGACGGTCTCTCTGATGTTCAAAGTGTTTGCGCTTCGCCGCAACGCAGACTTTGTTCAAGGCCTCTTTGAAAAGCGTTCCAGTCGAGACATCCTCTTCGCGAGAATTTACATTCGGCGTTTGCACCGCATCCCCGATCCGCATAGACTCAATAACGCCCTGCTCGGCAGAAGTCTCCCCGCGTGCCTCCTCTGGGGCTTCGCTTGACACTTCTTGTCCCATTGCCAACGTCCGCCACGCCTGCTCACTCACAGCAAGATGCGCACTCCAATTTCTCTACCACAGTGATTTCCAAGGGGCCTGACCTCCGTTCGTGCTCGAGGGCACCCCTGCAAGCAGTCAACCGCTCTTCCACACGCAGGATCCAAGCCTAGCCCAAAACCATCCAGAGATACGCTGGTGCGAACTCTCCTTTAAAGCTCAGATAGAAGAAGCATCAACTGCGCGCATCTCAAAGTGTGCAATTGTGTACTCTGCGTACTTGGTTTCTCTCTCTCTCGGCACTTTCCTCTTCCTCTTCCTCTTCCTCTCTCTCTCTCTCTCTCTCTCTCGTGTCTTGACAGTGAAAATTGACAGTGAAAATTGACAGTGAAAATCTCTTCTACCCATCTCTTCCAAATTCCAATACATCCAAACGTGTAAGCCGGTAGAGGAGCACAATGAGTTCCTCAACTGATTTCATGCCGACATTCAATGACATCTCCCTCATCAAATTCCACCAAAAGGGTTTCCCATTACTAAGTCGCCAACATACATTCTTCAGTAGGCCCCATCGGCTATGGTAGAATTTGAACATCTTAGATTTGACAGAGCGAGCGTCCTCGGCGAGTACCCCTTCAGAACAGTTCAGTGTTCACTGCACCGCATACTATCTGCGCATAGCGGCGTCGTAGCGCATTGTGATGAAACCTGTTCGCAAGCGCTAGACGTCTTGATCCGAATTCCGGACTTCAGGAACCGATTCGGGAGCTATGCCTATTCTTACCCCCGGGACCTTGCTAGCCGGAGAACTACAGGATTGATTAGTAGGTAGCGGAGGGAGGTGTTAAGAAACCTTAAACTGTACCGTAGTAATAATAGGTACTTTGTTCGTCAGTGTGAGCAACATTCAGAACGCCCACATGAGAAAGTGAGCGACTCCAAAGGAACAACCTCTGATTGAACATTGTTGAACAATAAAACATAGTCAAATCAACCAAGTCGGAGAGCCAAAGTGGGCGAGCGACGAGCGCAGAAAGTCGGTACTGAGAGTACTGAGTACATAGTACCGCGCACAGTTCAGAACCGAATCGCAGTGGGGAAGCTGGGCATTGAGATTCAGGAGAGTGCAGGGCGGGGATAAAAGAGATATATGATGAGCGCAAACGAGGGCGAGGTTGCGGTGAAGGTGCAGAACCTGACATTCGAGTATGAGAACCTGTACGGGCCGGCGATCCCAGCGCTGTTCGACGTGAGCTTCCAGCTTGGGTTTGGGAGGAGATGTCTGCTGCTGGGCGGGAATGGAGCTGGGAAGAGCACTTTGTGTAAGTTTCGGATGGATGGAGAGATGGATGGACAGATGAATGATTGAATGGCAGGGGTCTGACGGGACACTTTGGGCTTGGATTTGACGCGAAAGTGCGAATGCTCGCTGGGAAGCACTTGCACAAGGAAGAGCAGGTGCAGGTCCTCGGAAAGGCCGCGTTCTATCAGACACTGGGTCTCAGTGGAATCTCGTTCCTAGGAGGCAGCTGGACCAGGACAATTGCGTTTGCAGGCAACAATGTACCTTATCAGGCAGACATTAAAGTGCGAGATATGTGCAGAGAGCTTCAAGACGCCCATCCTGAACGCCGCGAAAAGCTGTACGAAATCCTCGAAATTAATCCCGAATGGCGCATGCATCAGGTGTCTGACGGGCAAAGGTACGTTTTCTGGAGACTCTGGCTTGACACTGGATAATATGCGCCTCGCACGACTGACATCGCTTTGAATACCTGCTTTTTGTAGACGCCGAGTGCAGATCATGCTTGGCCTTCTCCGCCCATTCAGACTCTTGCTGCTTGATGAGATGACTGTGGACTTGGATGTTTTGGCCAGACAAGACTTCTTGGATTTTTTGAAGGAGGAGTGCGATACGAGAAAGGCAACCATAATTTATGCGACTCATATCTTTGATGGCATGGGGGACTGGCCCACAGACGTTCTCATGGTAGAAGGCGGAAGAGTTATTCGTTGTTGCGAATACTCTGAGATCCAAAAGGAACCTACCTTTCGGAGTCTCTATCACTTTGTGGCGACATTCCTGCGGGACATGCAAAAGAAGCGGCAAGAGGCCAAACAGGCACTGAAAGATCAGCCTGAGCAGCCTCAAGAACCCAAAGAGGAGGTGACGCCTTTCGCTGACCGAGTCAACAGTGGCTTTACTCCTGGCCGGATGATGAGTTACTATGCGTCCTAACTGACGACGACAGTTTATGATCATACGCTTGCAAGCCCCAGAACATAGCATTCCATGTTTTGGAATGTGAAAATGTTATTCTTGGATAGTTCACACCACCCCACGGAGCATTTTAGTTATTTAATTGGGAACAAGAAATTCAATTTGCTTCGAAAGGACTGCTTACTCTTTTACGACCATTGAAGGTCAACGACTCAAGACAAACCGCCAAACTCGAGGGTGTTCTTCAAAACCAACTAATTCCAGCTCTCCTGACGAAACTGCACCTGCTGTGTATCCGCCAGATCTTGCTGTACTAATTGGGCCATGAATTGAGCGTTCTCATCTGACACGGTGCGCGTCTTGGATTTGTTAGTGGCCTTATCAGCCTGAAGAGGACTATCATGATCAACGACTTTGCTGACTCCTACTTTGAGCGGCGAGACTGGCGGGCTGGTTATCCCAACAGCCTCCAGCTCTTCTTCTGTAGGGAACATGCTGAATCCTACCTGGGACAGCGCCCCTGGCGAAGTTTGACCCGCAAAGTAGTTCTTGCGGCTCAGTTGTGCTTTTTGAGCTTCTCTCCACTGTCGCTCGACTATCTCCTTGCTTGCTTGGCTGATTTCTGGCTTGAATGTGCATTCAACGTCGTGGCCGAAGCCGTCGCTCTCTACAAGCTCAATCCTTGCTTGCTTGAGTGCATTGTCATGGTGTAGCCTGTCGAAAATGCTCCTATTGGGGCTCTCCTCTGCTCCAGGCAATGATTCGCGCCGCTTTGCTTGCGCAAGCTCTTTGGACACGTCGCTCAGACTTGGCTTGAAAGTGCATTCCTCCTTGCTCGTTTCCCAATCCCTGGTTTCACTCTTGAGCTTGGCGAGCTCGTCCTCCTTTTTCTTGCGCGACATGAATTGCTTTCCGTCATTGTAGAGTCTGTCGAACGTCGCAGAGGTTGCCGCGGAGCTTTTGGTAGTTTGCACCGAGCCTGGGGATACCGGCGAAGTATCTGCTTCGACAGCCTTGCGAATTCTCGCCTCGTTAAATAACCTCGAAAAAACATTACCAGGGCGCTTGCCATTTCCATCGTATGTCCGCCCTGCGAGCTGGCCAGAGGAGTTCTTGGCAAGCTTTGGAGAAAAGGTGCAATCTTTCATTTCACGAAGAAGACGCATTTCTTCGAGCGCCTGGTCCCTGTACGCGAGTTGCTGCTTGGAAGGTGACATCCTTGAAATTCCACGTGACGGGGAGCTCCCCGGCTCGGAGGCTGACGAGCTCCTGGGTCTCTGATTCGTCTGAGGCTGGAAAGTGAATTGGCTTTCGGACAATGCCAACATTTCGAGCCGTTTCTGCTCTTTGCGCTTGGCATGATCATATAAGTGCTGCAACCTCGCCTTTCCTGATGGGCCGCCGGCTTTATCATTCTTGTTTTTGTGTGCGAGCTGCTGCTGAGCCGCCTCAAGTTCGTATAGATGCTCTCTTTTCGCCTGTTGCGCCTCCCTGCGAAGAAGGGCTTCCTCGTATAGCTTGTTAAACCTTGACTTCGCACCTGCGCCGTTGCTCCGATCTAGTTTCGGCGACCGATTTATACGCGGCTTGAACTCGGGACTCTCCGCGGCCAACGTTTCTGACCGTAGCTGTTCCAGCTTCTCCCTGGACGCCTTCGCTTGTTGATACAGCCTGTCGAACCTGCTTCCATTCTCTGCCTCTTGACCACTTCTCTTCTCGTTCCTTTTCAACGTCTGCGGCTTGAATGTGCAGCCTTCCTCTTCCGCAGACCTTCCGGTACTCTCCCGCCTCCTCCGTGTGCTCTCTTTCCCCTGCTTGTATAGACGCTCCAGCCGCCCGCTACCACTCTCGCTCCCCGCACAATTGCTTCGCCTGCGTGTCCGCGAGGACTCTCCGTCCTCAGCTTGCGGGTCCTCCACGGACGCCTCTTGAGACTCCAGTTGGGACAGCTCGTCGGCCGCGGACCCTTGGGACGCCTGGGACGCCTCTTGAAACTCCACCTGGGACAGCTCGTCAGCCGCGGACCCCTGGGACACCTGGGACACCTGAGACACCTGGGACGACTCTGCCGCGTCGATCATGTTGGCTGAGCAAGTGCGGGGCGCGCACGCACGCGTGAAAAGCAACCGCGGGACTGTGGGTACTGTGGGTACTGTGGGGACCGCGCGTACTGTGGGGAATCTGGACTGGACAGAGAGGCTGCAGCGCGTACAGGGACGTGAGTGTACGTGAGTGGGACATACAGCACTCAGTACACTCAGTACTAAGTATTCAGTACTTGTACACCAATGTATAGTGGGACATCAATTTTCAAATCAGTTCCGTAGAAGTACTTAGTAAACTGAAATACCAGCTAAGCGGTACCGATTTGAACTATACAATACTACTGCTTCTTCCCTACTGCATACTTATAAAGTTTTATGATACAATAGCTAATGGCTAATAGCTAGCTAGAGAAACTTGAGTGACTGTTAGTTGTTTGATTTATTGGTCAGGTGCTAGTAGTAGTAGTAGAGAGAATAGTATGCAAGTTCCGAGACAGAAAGACGAGGTCTAAGCGAGATGGGAACTCAGCTGACGGCGATGATTTGATTGGGTCCTAATTGGTTCCAATGAGACGAATGTACGCGATGGGATGCAGTGGTCGAGGGGCTCAAATGGATTCCGAGGGGCTGGGCCGGGACCTGCGCTCGACGTGTCTCATGAACTCAGGGTCGTCAACGTCGAGCTTCTCCTCTGATTCGCTGCGAGCGGGCTTCTCGCGGGTCAAACTCTCGCGAACTGATTTCTCGCGAACGGATGCGCGGTTTGCCACCGCCTCGCCCTCCGCGGGGCCGCTCTCACTCGCGCTGGCGCGTCTCTGGTACAGCCCCCACGCAAGTATCCCCGTGAGCAAGAGGACCATGAGCACAACCGTGACAGTAACTCCAACGCCGTCATTTACGCCGTCCGTGTCGACGTCATCAGGGAGCGTCGAGTTCAAGATCCTCGACCTCGCCGCCAGCCCTCGCATGTACTTCACTCCAGTCAGAGACATGTCGCCCGTCGAAACCGACCTCGCCGCAGAGTTGCGCCTTTGCAAAAAACTTATCGTCCGCGCCGCTGCGACTGCACTCGCTCTCCTGTCCTCCTCTTGCTCTTGCTCTTCCTCCTCCTCCTGCAAAGACAATGCACTGTGAGTACTCACTGTGTGTGTACGTACGTGCGTGTACGTGTACGTGTGCGTGTACTACATATGCTGGACGTGGGTGTCCTTGTCCTTCTTGTCCTTCATCCTTCTTCTTTCACAAGTTATGTTATCTCGCTCATTTGGCTGCTAGTGAAGTACTCTAATCTCCTTTCCCCCGGCTTAGGACTCTTAGGACCCGCTCCGCATTCCCAGCTTGCTTCTGTCAGGAATCCCTTACCACCTGCTACCTCAACCTTTAGCACCGGGGGGGGGGCCACGCGATGTAGGATAACCTATCTTTATCTTTAAGAATCCTGCGTTTTGGTCCGCCAACAGGTGTGCACCGAACGACGAACCGTTCTTTATAAGCCAAGCTTAATGCATGTTAATCTCGATTAGCTCAGGCGTAGAGTGGCCTACGGAGGACGCGCTGTGGTGGCGTGAGTGGCGTGCATATGCGTGCATCGTGCATCGCGGAAAATTTCCGCGATTCACAGGCGATGGGCGAGGAGGGCAGCGGGGGGAAAGAGGCATGCGCAAGTGCGGCTCTGCTCGTGCAAGGGAAGGCGGCGAGCAAGAATGCGGTGATACCGGGCGTTTCAGAGCTGCATGGCGCGCTGGAGGAGGTTCTTGCTCCACGGTATGGGAGGAACTGGGAGTTGGAATACAAGCCACCAGCACCGGAAAAGAGGTCTTTCCGGGCCAAAGTTACCGGATTACAGCGAGATGTAGATGATTCGGAGGTTCCGGGGTCTTCAGATGCGAGCACTGTTCAAGGGTGGGAGATTAGTTTCCGACTCGTTCCTGTGGACTCGAAGAAGCGGAAGGCAAGAGAAGAGTCTGCAAGAGATGGTGATGCGAGGCCCGCCTTGATTATGAAGGCGTTCCAGAATCACAAGTATGGGGCTGTTCAACTGTGCGGAGTTGGCCTTGACGGGAACTGCTTAGGGGATGTTCTTGAGGCCGCTCGGCAGCAATCTGTTGGACAACTAAACCTCAGTGACAATAAATTCGACTCTGCAAGTGCGGAGCGCATATTAGATTTGGTGGCAAGAGAGCCTCAGATCACAGCCATTGAGCTTGGAGGGAACCCTGGCGTTGACGAATCGCTCAAACACAAAATCAATGGCGCGGCCGCTTTCAACTCACTTTTAAATTGCAGAGGCACGTTCCCCGATTTGAGATCTCTAAATGAGCGCGAGCTTGGAGACGAAGGTGTCCGGTATCTATGTGAGCGGCTACTGGAGTCTGACAAGCAGGCTCCAGAAGATCTCCCAGTATTAGGGATTGCCAAAGCGAAAATCGGCGCTTTAGGCGCAAAAGCGATCGCGTCATTCATGAAAACGAGGAACTCTGCACTTGTGGACTCCATAAGACTTTTAGAAGTATATAGCAATATCCCGTCGCACGATTGGGCTCATGAGTTTGCCTCGGTTCTTCGAATGAACAAGACATTGACGAGTCTCGATTTGGGGGGCAACGGCATCGATGACGAGGACTGTCTGGAGATTTGCTCCTCACTTGAAGAGAATGGAACGCTCCAAGAATTACATTTGGACTACAATTCCATTACCGATGTGGGGGCTCGAGCCTTAAGCTTGGTTCTTGATCAATGCGCACTTCATTCTCTGTGGTTGCATGGAAATGAATCCATTTCAGAGCTAGAACTTCGCAAGCTCGATGATAAGCTTTTCAGAAACCGCCGTAAAAATATCCCCCTACTTTCGAGAGAAGGCGCAGTTCAGAATTTAAGCGATCGCATTGCTGCGGAGGTAAGGCGGGGACCACCACCAAGAAATGGTGCAAGCATGGCAGACAAGATAGCACATGCATCCATACACAAATACCTTGAGCTATGCGATGAGCATGCCCAATCCGTACATGGGCAATTCGTCCTCTCCTGCATTGTGATGTGCGACTGTTCAGGCGATAGCGACGAGGCGGTGTCTGTTGTAGCGATGGGTGCAGGCACGCGTTTTGTTGACTCCTACTTGCTCGAGCTTGATCGTGACGCGGAGCGAGTGAGAGACTCGCATGCTGAAGTGATTGCGCGACGAAACTTTAATCGCTTTCTCGCTGCGCAGATCTTTGCCGTTCGACGCCAGCCATCCAAGTGGTCTATCTTTGAGACGACAAGCCTTGCGCTTAAGCCGGGAATATCGTTTCACTTGTACACGAGCACGGCACCATGTGGGGCTGCAAGCTCTCAAAGCTTGTCCACTGAACTCACCTGGGGCAAGGGTGGCGGAAGGACTTGCACTGAGTGGACGTCTGGAGCTCGAAAGAGTTGCACAGACAAGATCAAGCGCTGGTGCCGCGAAGGCTTGCAATCGAAGCGCTTGCGTTCGATTTGCGGGAAGGTTCCGTTGTCAGGTGTGGTCATTGGACGCCGGTGGTCCCCACGATGTGTGGAGTGTTTTGGAACTGCCACAGGCACAACAATCTTGCTAGAGTCAAGTCTTCCCCATCGGGATCCAAATGCCCGCAGAGGCGACTCTGATTTGTGTATCTCATGGGTATTCGGGGAGGACGCCGTGCAAGTATACGATGGGAAAACAGGATTGCGCTTGGATCTCCAGTCTACCGCCATCTCCCCGTGCGCACTGGAGAAGGAGTGTAGTGCCTTGTAAAGTGCGGACTCTAGCTAGCTAGGCTAGAGCGACAAATCTAGGGCGTGATGCTCGCAACCATACACAGGACATCACGTGCAGTTGAAGACTCGGGACGTCAAAATCACTCGTCTTTGTTGTAAAGAAAAGTTTACACCCGTTTGGGGATCATCAATCAGAATGCACATTCGATTTTTATAATTGAAAACTATAACCAAAGAGAGCAAAGTCGCTTCATTTCCCTGCCTCTCACCTCGACGACGATGCAATAGTGCAGGATTGCGGTTGCGGTAACACGGGTCTTCTCCGTCCAGCGCCGCAACCGACATGTTTATTCCACTCAACCCCACAACTTGCAGTGCGAATTTGCTCCTTTGGTATGCACTGACTGACTTTCTTTGGCCGTTCAATTCTTCTTCATCCGTCGCTTCCTTTGCGTTTTTTGTTTGTCTTTTTCTTGTTCTGGAGTTTCCGTGTGTTTTTTCCAAGTATTCTTGCTGTACTTTTGCGCTGCGCCGCTCCTTTCTCCTTTCGCAAAACTCTTTGTTCACGCCAGCTTGTGGGCCCAATCCCCTTTTTCAGGGGCCGGAACATTTTGATTAGGTTCAAAAGCATTCCAAGAAAGCTCCTTCAGACGTCAATCCCACTTCAATTGAAGTAGTGTCACGACCTCGATGATGCTTAATGCTGTTCATGACCCTCTCTCAAAAGCCAAGGCGGCGTCAACGACGGGTGAGTTTAGAAAGAAGCCTTTGCACCGCTCTTTGCCTCGGCCGGAATTGCGCGAGTCTGGTTCTTGCTTGGCGCAGTCGCTGACATTTTCGCTGCATAGCGCATGCCAGAAGACTTTGCCTCCTTTGATCCTGCCTTCGACCCTGCCTTGTTTGCGCCAGCAGTTGGTTTCGCTTCCGCTGGTTCGGCGCAGTAGTTGTACTCGGCCTTGTTGTGCATAACGAGTTCTCCATTGACGAAATAAAAGCTGTCGGACCGAGTTTCGAATGGGTTTGCGACCATCTCTTCGATCAACGACTCGTCTATCAGTGGCACAGCATACACTGCCTCCCAAGTATTGGTACTGCATGGAATGCAGAACCCAAAGGTGAAGTCGAAGCTCTTCACGAGCTGGTCCCTGAAATAATGGCGCTCGATCATCCTGAAATCTTCGATCTCATGATCGCCAACAGCGAAGGTCAGAGTTGTAGAGATGGTTGGTGTCCGCAGAGTATCTTCGCTGAAGTTGTACCTGATTTTTCTGTAGCTGTCCTCGCTGAGATTTGCCAAAGAGGAAGGAGCGGCTGCGGCAGCGTTCTCGCGCGACACGTCAAAAATAGTGCGCTTCGTATCGTAATCGCGGATCTTGAAGCTGAGGAACTCGATTCCATATCGATTGGCGCTCAGTGGGCACAAGAATCCCTTGGTGGGCGCCTTGAGGCGGAGAACCTCTTCTGGGGAGACAGACTTTGAGCTCATTTTAAAACAAAGAAAACCCGCGTTCCGAATGTACTGAAATGCCGTTGAGACCGCACCTTGTGCCTTGAAACGAAGTTTAGTTCAACGTTCGCGACTCGCAACTCCTCCGTATCAACAACTCCGTTGTCCTGCGCGCGTCGAAGAACAGCCCGGTCTCGAAGCCCACGCGCAACCTTGCCTCCACGCACGTCGCCAGCTGGTACACTTTTCGTCTTTGCAATGCAGTGAGTCTGTTGCTTCTCGAGTGGCTTTGCTGCTCTTTGCTTCAGTGCTGTCTGACACTCTGAGAGGGCGGCAATGGACGAACTTCGAATGCCGCAACATCAACAATGTCGTTGCATCTCTCTCTCTCTCGCTCCTCTAACAGACACCTCGCCTAGGCTAGCTCGTTCTACTACTTCTAACGGCGCCTTCCCCTTCCCTCTACAACACTGCTCCTTTTATCTCTCGCGCCCTCTCGCGCCCTTTGCAGGAATCGTCCATCTCTCTACCGGTACTCAGTACTCAGTACCTCCCTCCCTCTCACTCACATTCTCTCATTCTCTCTTATTCGCTCACTCACTCACTCACTCACTCACTCCCTCATCGAAGGAGGTGGATAGAGAAAGCGCACAATGTAGAATGTAGAAAGTGGAATAAACGATTCAAGTTAAAGTTAATTTACAATAAGTTATGCATCCATCCGCGACTTGGGATTGTGAGAGGAGATGTAAGTTAGAGGAAACGAAACAATGAAAGGAGGCTAGGCAAGTTCTTTCAGTTGTTTTTAGTACGGACAGTGTCTTGTACATCCAGTCAACATCAGTTCTACTAAAGAGGAAAGAAAGAAAGAAGCGCTGTTGAGATTATGCACGGAACTCTTAATCCGTTCATTACCATTTATTGTAACGCCGCAGCAATTGACCAACACTATCCCTTATCGTTGCTGGTAATTGAGGCTGTATTGAAACGGTCAGGAAGGAGGCGTTGGACTACTTAAATTCCTCCTTAACCTGCTTGGCCACCACCGGCTTACAATTATCGATATTTAGATTACACTAGCTAGACTCTAATACATCTCATGTTATTTTCACTGATCCTGAGTCTGGTGTGAATACAACCGATTTCTGTGGCAAGTACTAGTCGACCTGATAACGAGCAATGTAATGAAAACACCATCACTCTAATGCTCGTAACGTAAATGGTCTGTCTGCTCAGTAGATCTACTCAGTACTGCAATCATGTGCACTGGAGCAAAACTGAGCTGGCAGTGTAAAGTGGTTCAACAATCAACAGAGCAGAAGGCGCGCATCTTTCGAAAGAATTCTTCAAAAGAATTCAGAATAAATCAGAATAATTGTCTCAGAAATTGAGAAAAACATTGGGAGTTTTGGGAGTTTGTAATGCGCACAAGAAGGGGGATTGTAATTCGCGAAATGTTTTCCAAGGCCATCATCACCACCACGCTCTTTAAAGGTCGTTCTTCTTCCGTGCTCGTAGAATCGTAGAAGCTGGCATCTGAATTCTGAATTCTGGTTGACGCAAGCTAGATGGAGCCTGACGCATGAGACGACTCGGATATCAAAGTTTTAACGGCAACCAACCGATAGGAGCAGGAATGCAGTCTTGGTTCATCATGCCTGGGGCTCCAGCTCTCTCAGCCCAGAGGGCATTCAACCGATATCGCAGTGGTCAGCGCCGAGAACATATCGGTTTGGAAGTCTCTCAAGCACTCCACGCGTGGGGGTTGAACCAACCAACGAAGAGTACGCGAAAACTTGCGCAAAAGGAAGATGGCGGGCAAAAGTACCGATTACTCATACTGAGGCCAAGATATGGTATCATTTTGCACCATCCTGAAGGCTCCTCCAAAGAGTATCTTTAGCATGCACACAATGTGCCACCACTCAAATTGGAAGAGGATCTAACAACCGGGGCGGGCGGGAGCTTTGAGCTATTTTCGCAAGCCGCACTGGAAATCTTAATCGTTGCAGAGTCAGGCAAGTTCGCCAGCGAATAACGAAAGCTTGGCATTCCTAATTTCAGAAGCGTTAATCTGGAATCAGCACTAATCGTCGTTGATATCTCAGAGCAGCGGAACCCATTCGAACTTATGATCAGAGGCAGACGCCACACTCTGGGCCGTATTCGAGAGAACCCAGCGACAAGATATTCTTGATGCAATTTCCACGCAAGTCCAACCGGACTGGACCTGTTCGCATGTTGCCAAATACTTGCATCAAACTTTAGTTGCCTCCAAAAAGCCGTGGATGATGGGATGTCAGTGTTTCCCTGCTCAACATATACACCGAGAACTGGGCATCACCTTGCCCTTTTGATTCGCAGCGTGCTTTATCACGTATTGGTTTGATGGGTATTGCAAGGGAGTGTGTCACTTGTCGAAGAATCTATCTTTCTTTCTCAATTTTGCATTAATTTAAAGTATATTCTCTTGAGCTGAATCGGACGAGGCGGCGACGAACTTCGTCGGTAGAGTATGCGAGGGTGGTGCGTCATGGCGGATTCTCCGCGGAACACGTGACTCACATATTCTTTCTCGAGCGGTACGTGTAAGTTTGACGGGACAACTTGGCTTCATGCGGTAAGATTCAGCTCTCGCGAGAGCGGAGTAAAAGCAACCATCAGTTGCCTGTGAATCGCGTATTGCGTAGATGAGCTTCCTTCAAAAGGGCAGCTCATAGATTGACTCGCCAGCATGATGTGCGCGTTGCCCCAACGAATGCTGTGCAAAGCTTCTCTCCTCGGATGACCTCTTCAAATCTTCATCTCAAATTCCAAAAGAGATGAACGACAAATCAAACGTTGTCAAAGGAGTGTCTCGAGGTCGGCACGATGCTAGTCAGCACCTCGTTCTCTGCGAGATCTCTCATGAGGATAAATCTCGAAATATTATCTCGCGCTCTTCCGAGCAGAGATCTGTTTTCCTCTTGCAATCGTATTGACTCCTTTGCCGGCCCAAAGACCCGCTTGAGTTTCTCCAGCTTCGTCTGTCGCCTCTCTAGCTCGCGCCTGAGCTTGATCTCGGCAAGTTGCGACTTGCTGTACCTTTTTGGCTTGCAGCACGCCAAGTGAGGTATGATGCACCTGAAACAAATAAAGTACGTCGCCACGAGCAGGACAAATCCGAAAAACGCCCACCCGGCGATCGCCACCGAATGTCGCGTGCCAGACATCCTTCTCCGACAAGCACCCAAGCTACTTGTGCGCTCGCACTCAGACACGGCAGTGCCGCCGCTTCTCACCGTCCTCTCCGATCACGGAATCGCGGCCTGGCAAGCGAAGTAAATGGCGAAGCAGCGCGCCGCGTCCAGTGGCATGTAGTGCGTGTCACCGAGAGCGAGGCGCAAGAAAACCAACTTGGGTTCGCCTCATTGGCAGCACAACCAACACGACCAAGGCGACCAAGGCGGGGCACGTAGTCTGGGCTGAGCCCTGGCGTTCGTTCCAATGTAAGTGACGGAGCCAATCAGCTCTCTGGTCTAGAGGGCTCCGGATACAGCGGCCAAGAGAGAGAATTTGGCTTTCCACGGGAACGTGCGAGCTTTAAACCTAAAAGAGACATAAAGCAAGGAACATAACAACAGAACAGACAGCAAAGCGAAGAAACATGCAAGAGCTATCGACCGCGACATCCGTGAGCCCTAAATATCTAGTTTGGAATCCTGCGCCTGAGCTTTTTGGAGTGCATCGTGCATCTTTTGTAGCCTCTGAGTACCGTGGCCATGCTCCTCAATGACAAGAATTGATTAATTGAAATGAAAGTTCAACTCACAATTAATATGATCAATGATTTCTCCTTTTTTGTCACGTTCAAAGATCAAGTTCAAGTTCAAGCTAAAGTTCAAAGTTTCGTGAAATTGCAACGGATCAATTGAGCGAACATACGTGAAGCAGATCCCAGAATCTCCCAATCCATTCGCGATACTCTAGTACTTCAGGAGCCACTCTTGAACCATGGCAATGCCATCGCGAGTAACCAGCGCTATCAGTACTCGTAAGTGTCCTCGGGGACAGAAGAAAGTGCGGTGAGGCGAGGAGGAAAGCCGCAGCTATAGACCACTACCGATACCTAGCACAGCGGTGAACAACGCGAAGCTTCGCTGCCAGTGAACATTGCGTTGCGCGCACTCAAAAAAGCAAGGCAAACGTTTGCGCCAGGAGCTCTGCGATTTATAGTCGAGCATAGGTGGAGCACTTGAGTCGACCGGATACATTAAAAGTTAGTGCGACCGTGTGGGGCGAAGCGAAGATTTTGAATTTTGGTTGGTCAGATTCGTCCATCTCGAACTCAGGAGACAACGTGTTTCATTTATAGGGTTTCGTCTTGAGAGAACGGAGGAAAAGGAAACGGAGCAAGTGGAATGCACCGCGCGAAGGGGAACTCTTTCCTGTCTAGCGGAGATGTCTCCAGCGCAGCGACGGAGTATCTGCGAAGTTTAGCAGCAGACGCTCATGATGAGCAGCATCTTGCGCTCTCAAACCTCTCTGCAGCATTGATGCGGCTCAAGATGCCATTTGCAGCTCTACTGGCTGCGCATGCCAGCGAGCGAGCGTCTGAAGAGATCACACCTTGGTTCGCAAAGGCCCTGGCCCGTCAGGCAATTGCTCTCGCCGCCATAGGCCGCCGTGAAGAGGCTGTGGGCGTAGCCACTCGAGGGGCTGAGCGTTGCGAGGCGGAGAAGGAGCGAAAGGAGATGCTTGCCATTGCGAAAAAATGCAATTTGGAAGCTGCCTCAGGAGCCCTCGCTCATGTGGCAAAAAGAAGTGAAGACGACTCCCAAGTAGGCGAGTGCCTTTCAGCGTTTGCCAGGCGTTGGCTCGCGGGGAAAGTGGGCGGAGATGAGCAGCAGAGTATTGTCGCAGAGATCGCTCGATTTGAGCAGCAAGTATCAGAAGCAGGGAATCTCGAAGAGGAGGAAACTCTCATGAGAGAACTTGCTGAAGCCCAAGCAGCAGTGGCTGCTGCGGAACGTGCCGTGCGCGACGCTGAGGCTGCTAAAACGACGGCTGCTGAAAATCTTGGCGCCGCAAGAGAAAGTGTGAACCCGGAAGAAATTGCAGAGCTGGAGAAAAAGAAGGAGCTGGTGGAGACTGCAGCGAATAGGCTTGCAGCTCAGCTTTCAACTTCCGCGCCTACCCCTCCACCGACGCAAAATGTGCGCGAGTCAACAAAAGACTCAACCACGACCAAATCGGCTGCTGAGCCTGTTGCTGCGAGGCCCTCGGATAGCATACACCAGGTATCACTCAAGGTATTCGAGCCAGTAGATAATAGCCCGGAGTTGGTCGTGGAGTGGGACTGGTTCGGGGATCGAAAGTCAGATTTTGGGTCCTCCGAGGACTTTATAGGGCTCTTTGCAGTGAACGAACTAGACCCAGATGAGTATTGGAATATGGAGGCGAACGTTGGCGCTTCAGGCAGGACGGGATCCCTTCGTATGAGGAAGCCGTCCACACCCGGCGCTTACGAGTTCAGGTATGTATGTCCCACCAGTTCGCGGTGTGCAGGGAGGTCGCAGACTGTAATGGTTCTTGAGTCCGGAGAGGTCCAAGTTGGCACCAACGTTGACTACCTTCTCGTCAAAGAGGCAAACCTTTTGATTTATTGGTTGTACCTTCCATTGCAGATTTCGAAAAAGATTGATATTAGCGGAACTCACCTGCCTGCATACGTTATGACAAATGATCCAGATCCGAGGGTTCCAACGATGACGACCCGGAACGATAAACGCACCTTGCGAATATTTGCGCCTCGAAAAGCACCTTGCATGACTGGGTACGCTGGAAATGATCTGGCGGAATCTAGTATAGAGAGGTACTTGGTCCCGTTTGTAGACATTGAATTCGAGGATCAGGTCGACATTGATAGGAGCACACTCTCTCTACATAATGGAGATTTTTTGGCAGCCAGACTTGCTTTTGCTAGCCATGCGACAGCCGCGATAGCCAAGCGTGAGCGCAAGGCTTTGCATCCGCTACCGGATGAACTGGAGCCTTCAATTTATCGAGACGGCATATCTTGCAAAGGTTGCAACGCGCAGCTCGTCAAGCCTGGCATTTCACGAGTTGCTCAGGCGAGCTACACGCCATGGGCGGAAATGCTGGAACATTTAACCTGTGTTCCCCCTGAAGACTATCGTGGTGAGGGTACACCAAAGGCGTTCCGGGGCGAGGCATTTGGACCATCCAAAGGAGTAATCATGGTGGATGAACCTTACTTTGACGTTTCTCCCGCGGATACGGCGTCCGAAAGTCTTGCACGTTGCGCGGAGCTTGAGGGGGTCGAGCTGCCGCCTGATGACACCACGCTGGAAGAGCAATGGGCAATGCGCCCCATAGAATGCTGTGGGTGCCAGGCGTTTCTCGGGTACGCTCTTGAAGACAAAACTCAAAGTTGCGGGAAAACCTACGATGAAAGTTGTGAAAGCAGGGTGAAATACTTTCGATTGTACAAGCATACTATTCGAATTATTGCTTCTCCAACGCTGCTCAAGGATTATGACACCGTAGGGACATTCTTTGGCAGCAGAATCGCAAAGCTCTCCGATGTAAGAGAGATCCGGCGCGTTGTGGTCTCGGAGCCATTGCCGGAAAGCAGTGTTCAACTTTCAGAGTCGCGTCGATTCATTGAAATTAATTTGTGGACCGCGGACTCTTGGGCACGCAACAGCCGCACAAAGTCCATGTACCCCATTTTGAAGGTTACGTTCAAGTACGGTTCCGTGGAGGGCGGGCAGGAGAGCGCAGGGATATGGGCCACTTCCAAATTGTTCCAGGAGCTACAAGTTCAGCTTCTTCACTCCAACCTATGCTTTCCGCCATCAGCAAGGGAGTTTGGGGATGAGCGAGTCGGATTTCTAAAGTGGTGAGTCGGTCATGACTTTACCTGTAAGATGCCTTCAGCAGTGATGATAAAGTCACACTCGAGCTCTGGGGAATTCGGCGCTTTCACAATTCTCGCGCGGCGGGTAGAACCCGTTCCCGAGACCAACTCAAACACGACTCTGACGTTGACGCAGTGGCTCCAGGTGTTTCCGAGCGCTGGCAAAAGGGAGACGGTGTGGTGAGCAGGATTCTGGGTCTCTGTCTTGGAAGTCTTCCAGGCGGAAGTGTCAGGTGCCCCAAAACGCTCCGCGGAGTCAAATTGAAACTGGCTCCTTCTAGCTGGGTCAGAATCGTCGCCCGAAAGTACTTGATTAGTAATGAGAAACGGTATTCTGCAAGATTCTGCCAAAAACTTGAACTTTGCTGCTAGCTTTGCTAGACTATTCTGCCGTTTGGCAATGTCCCCTCCGAACCTGAAGTCGCTCCGTGTCAAGGAAGCTATGGAGTCCAAAATGACGACGCCAATTTCCTTCTCTCCAGCAAGTAGCTCCTCGAGCTGATCAACAATCTTATTTAAAGCAATTGCGTTTGTGGGGGAAAACACCATGATTCGATTGGCAAGTTCTCTTGCATCGGCAGGGTCAGCAGCTGGCGAGGTGGAAATGCGCTGTTCGATGATCTCGAACACCCTGTCCACAGAGAACTTGTTCTCCGTGTCAATGTACACCACCGATTTGTTGGCCGTCTTGTGAACAACATCCACCGCACACGAGAGACATAGCTGAGTCTTTCCCGCCCCGGCTCTCCCAACAACTTCCACCAAGTGGCCGGGCCGAAGTGGCAGGATGCTCAGAGCAGTTTGCAACGCATGTTGATCTTCTTCAAACATCTCCCAAGCTGACCTACACCTCGGCGTAACCCTCTCCGCAACCGTCTTGAGCACCGCCTTTGCCTTGTCCATGGTCACGTCCAGCTGCGCCATAATCTGAAACTCCGACTGCGCCAGCACCTCTTCTGCGAGCAGGCGCCTACTGTTCCCGCTGCCGCGTCCTTCAGCGGCATCGGAGCCCCACCTTCTACCCCTCTCTGCGCTCTCCAGCTTGTCCAGCCGCTCCAGAAGCTCTGCCATTTCCACCATACTTGCCGCACTCATCGCGGCGTTCGCCCCCTTCTCCTTTTCCCCATCTCCTGCCTCGGCTGCGCTCCTCAGCCCTGACGCAAGGCGCCACACCGCCACGCCCTCCATGCTACTTGCTCAACTAATCACCCACACCTGTGCACCTGTGCACATGTGCACCTGTGGGAAACGGATTTACTGTGGGGCTTTCGAGGACCCTTTGGGACCTGTGGGCACTGTGGGCAATCTGGGCACTGTGGGCACACGCATACACCGGTCCTGGTGACAAAGAACCCCAAGAACCAGAGAACCCAAAGAACCGAAGAACCAGCAAGAAGAACCGCAAGAAGAACCAGAGAACCATTCGCAGTCTGAATTCTGAATTCTGAATTCTGAATTCTGATGGTATTCGTGCTGACTAGCCGCGAATTGCTGCGACAGCGAAATCGACAAAGCGGCCACCTATTTTTTGTTCTGTATCACAAGTCATCGTTTCCGCTTGCAACATCGATATAATCGATGTATACATTATGTAGCTGGTAGTTGGAAAAGTACATGGTACTACTCCATCACATAGCGCTCGAGTACTGAGAGTACTGAGTACTCGTGCAACTCGTGCAGGGGAAAAAAAAGTGCAGTGAAAGACGTGTGGGAACGACAACAACATAGTGGAGGCATCTGGAGACACTGCGCGCCAAGTCAAATTGGCTCTATGGGAAGCCAAAAGGAAGCGGTGCAGTTGACACAGAGGAGTTCTGAACGCAGAGACTCGCGCGATTTGGGAACGAGGTGCGAAGTGCAGCTGCGTGGTGTGCGGAGAGGTGGCTGTCTTTGAAGCGGTCGACGGACTTGAAATAGAAGGGTTTACGTTGCGCGATGGTGGGCGGCCGGAAAGCTGCGAGGCCGAGAGCGAAGCCTGGGCGACGCTTTGGGACGAGGGGCAAGTTTTTCTGTCAAGAGTGTGGGAGAGGGTTTCAGAGCTCGGCGAACCTCGGAAGGCACACGAAAGCAAAGCACCCCAGAAAAGATTACAAATGGGGTGGGGCGATTGCAAGGATAATAGTATGCGGTCGGCGCGCAAGGTGTGCTCAGGACGAACCCCTTGCCGGGCGTGAATTTGAATGCAGTGATTGCAACGCAAGATTTGCTTCCGAATCACAACTTGTAGAGCACATTTGGAAGAGTCAGGACTTTATGGTTCCGAGCATTTGTAAACCTCTTGAACAATTGTCAATGAAATCCTGCACGCTAGCCGAAGGGCTCTTCAAGAGCGAACACAAACCTCCATCGGGAGCAATAATGGCTGCCATATTGTCCGGCGACAATGCCGAGTTTAGAAACAAGAGAAAATCCGAGAGCTGCCCTTCTTGGCTTCCAAAAGAGATAATTGCTATTGACTGCGAAGGTCAGGGGCCTGGGCAATGGCTCGATGCGAGGGCGCCATTCGAACCCATGCCACTCTCAAATAGGGGAACTGCGATTAAGGGTGATCGCCCGAGGGTTGGTGACGTTGATTCCCGAAATTTTGCGTTAAACGATACTGCTCGATTCTACCACGAAGAGATCGAAGATAGAATTGACACAGATGCCTCGGAAAGCGAGGAGGAAACCGCGGAAACGAATTCGCCGAGTCGGAGGATGTGTATCGACAATGAGCGGCGAACTGAAGTGCCTCATTTCGTTCATGACGAAAAAGCTGAAGACGACATTGAAACTGATTTTTCTAATAGCGACGAGGAGTGGTAAGCAAAAGATTGCTCGCGCGTTCAAATTGCGGCAAAGCCACTTATTAGCCTCGACCGCAGATTTTGCGCAGGCACCGCTTTTCAAAGACCCGCGCACAAAGCAAAGTAGCTATGCGCTCGGCTGCTCCACCAAATCACGTAGATGAAAGAGTGGGGGCTCTAAATTCTTCACACCACTCAGTACTCTTCTTAACAGCTTACACTAAGCATGGACTCTCAGTCCAGTCCACAACCGAGTAGAGTCCTCACGCCGAGCGACAAAGGTGAAGGACAGACAGAGGGTACACCAATGGAGAACTCCGTCCGCGCGGCTCTCTACGCGCTATCTATTTGCCACAAAGGCGGGGCCGGAAAAGATTCTTTGCTCAAGCAAGACGCTGAAAGTTTGGATCTGCTCTCGGGCGAATTTGCAGACGTGGACGAATTCGAGGAGGGCTGGGAATCGCAGGCGAGGGAATCAGTGAGAGCGAGAAATGGGTTGGAGGACAGGCGGCGGCGCGCGTACTTGGAAGAGCGTAGTGAAGACCAAGCCGCGCGAAATTGGGATGTGTTTTATCGGCGGAATGAAGACAGATTTTTTAAGGATAGGCATTACTTGTTGAAGGATTTTGCTGTGCTTGAAGACGGTGTGCGCGGCAAGGAGCAGTGCAACATTTTGGAGATAGGCTGCGGCGTTGGTAATACGATTATACCCTTGGCAAGAGAGCACGCGGCAGTGCGGGCTTATGGGATCGACTTTGCGGAAAGCGCTGTCCATATTTTGAATCGAAATGCCCGCGACGAAGAGTTGAAGTGCAAGGCCTTCGTTTGCGATGTAACACGGTGTGAAATTCCGAGAGAGATTCCAGCTGTGAGCTTTGCTACGATGGTGTTTGTGCTGAGTGCCATCGCTCCTGAAAATATGGAGAGTGCCGTGCAAAGGGTGGTGGAGAGATTGAAGCCAGGAGGATATCTGCTCTTTCGAGACTACGGCGAGTTGGATCAAGCCCAGTTACGATTCTCCAAAGAACAAAGGCTCGGCTTGAATTATTATTTGCGCCAGGATGGCACGCGATCGTTCTTCTTTAGCCTTCAGGGGATGGCTTGGTTGTTCCAGCGTGCCTGCGGCTTGGAGTGCGTCGAGGCCAGGCTCATTAGGAGAGTGGTTCTCAATCGCGCAGCAGACATGCGCATGCGTCGAATTTTCGTCAATGCCATATATCGCAAGCCAGAGTAGACAGCAACTAAATTGGACACTTCAATGTGTTCATGAAAATTTATCAATTACCTTTCTGTGTTGAATTACAGTCAATCAATCAAAACAATTCAAAAAAAGTTTGGAAACACCATAGCAGCGAACTCAGTTCCTGGCATCATAAGACGCCCGCCGGGAGTCTGTTCATCAGAATTAAATAATAAACAGACATTCTAACGTGCACGCTGGACTCCCTCACAAAGAAACGTTTTCGAGTGTGTCCACATGTAGAGCAAGGCTAAATAAATTAGAAGAGCTACTCTTGACCACCGGTTGAAGAAGGCTCAGCTGGCCTTTCGTCTGGTTGCTGGGTGGGCTGTTCAGAGGCCCCTGCCGCCGAATCTTCTGCCACCTGCTGCGCCATGCCTTCCACTGCTACTTCTTCAGTCGCGTCAACATGTTCATACCCAGCACCTGCTCCAGCCTCCTCAGAGTCATTGACAACTTGCTCGTATTCTGCACCGTCTTCATCGCGTTCTTCCTCCACTACAACCTCCTCCTCATGAGAGTGATCCAAATCATGAGCTTCTTCTTCGTGTATATCGTCGTGCACATGCTCAAATTCGTGGCTCTCTTCCGCTTCCTCGTGCTCATCGCCATGTCCATCTTCTTCGTGCACGACCTCATACTCCACGTACTCCACGTTCTCCTCATCGTGGTCTACATCGCCTTCCTCTTCTACAACCTCCACCACTTCCTCTCCATCCTCCAAATGCCCGTGATCGCCTTCAATTTCTTCGTGCTCCTCAACATGTTCGTATTCCACTCCATCCTCCTCTTCGTGCACCCCATGATCTTCGCCATCCTCAAGGACGACTTCCTCCACAACTTGACCATCGTGAATCTCGTCACCTTCAATGTACTCAACAACAATATGCTCTTCATGCTCTCCTTCTTCGTCGTGCTTGTGCTCGCCATCCTCCTCGACATATTCTTCGTGGGCTTCTCCGTCATAGTGCTCCACCTCCATGGCGTGGTCACCCTCAACGTGCACCTCTTCGTACTCGATATGCTCCTCGTGGATTCCCTCTTCCGCTTCACCTTCGACGTGCTCAATATGCTCCTCGTGAATTTCCTCTTCCGCTTCACCTTCGACGTGCTCGATATGCTCCTCGTGAACCACCTCCTCGCCTTCGGGATGCTCAACGTGCTCCTCGTGGATCTCCTCCTCATCTTCTTCAACATGTTCAACGTGATCTTCGTGGAGCTCTTCCTCTTCTACGACATGCTCCTCGTGTACCTCCTCAACATGCTCCTCGTGTACTTCATCGGCATCACCATGAGCATGGTCCACATCTTGTTCTTCTCCCTCTTCAACAACATCTTCGTGGTACTCTTCCACGATGACATGCTCGCCGTCTTCCAGATGTTCTTCTTCACCGTCATGTTGATGTTGGTAGTGGCGATGGTCGTCGTCAACCTCCTCCTCTTCTTCTTCCACCACAACTTCTTCTTCTCCGTCGTTATGGTCGTGAGCAGAGCCGTCCTCCACCTCCACTTCCTCGACGTGTTCGTGGACAACTTCGTGATCGTCACCTTCTTCCATCTCCTCATGAATCTCCTCAATCACTTCCTCTACGATGTTTCCGTCAGCGTCCTGTACCACTTGGTGTACTGGGTGCTCGTGAATGACACCATCTTCGTCCACGTGGTGCTCTTCCACGTACACGACTTGCTCATGGTCCTCGTCGCCGTCTTCCAGCTGCACGAATTCTTCCTCGACTTCCTCGACTTGGTCGCCGTTCGCATTGATGCGGCGAATGACGCGGACAAGCCGTTGTCTTCTCTGTCCATGCTCGTCTTCCTCTGTCTCCATATGATGCTCCTCCACCACCACATGTTCCCCGTCAGGGCCTTCGATGACCTCTTCGATGTACTCAACCTCCTCGTGAACCTCATCATCTTCGTCGTGCTCGTGCACCACCTCGTCCTCCTCGTCGTGATCTCTGTGCAGTGCATGCTCGTGGGCATGCTCTTCGATGGCTTCCAACTCAGCGTCAGTACCTGGGGACTCGGGAGTGTCATCAACAATCGAGTCTTTACGAGACTCGGAGGACACAGGCGCCGAAGAAGTTTCGACAACTCTGTCAGCCTGGGATACTTTGGTGGCTTCCTCTACAACCTCGCGGACAGCCTCAACGCCAGAAGGAGCTGTAGTGAGCGCGGCATTTGGCGCCGGCTCACTTTCCTCCGAATCCTTTGTTTCTTCGACAGCGCTATCGAGTTTTCTTCGTTTTATCTCTTGCGCGTTCTTGCTTAGATCGGTGGCTTCGCTGGCAATCCTTGCTCGATTTGATTTACTCATCATAGAGGAATCTTTAAGAAAGTTTGCCGTCCGCAGTGCTGCTTGAGCGTCAATGTCATCCGCATGCTTGGATTCAACTTGCAAAGCATCATCCTCGTCCACGTCCATGGCAGTGGGGCCACTTGGAGCCGGCGGGGCAGGTACTTGCTTGTCTGTTGCCACGCGAGGGCCTTTGTCCGCAGGTGCTGTGATTTGAATGTCTGTCGCCGAGCGGATCCCTCTGTCCACAGATATCGGGGTCTGCTTTTGTTGGCTCGTCGCCTCTTGAGGGAGGATGCGCTGGTTCTCCGAAAGAGGATGGTGGTTCTTTTTTTGTTTGGACGAAGAGAGTTGTGCATCTTCCATCTCCTCATTATTCTCCTCACCTTCGCCCTCCTCGCCTCCTTCCTCCATTTCTTCATCCTCGTCATCGTCATTGTCTTCGTCCTCTGGCACCGTACTCAGCGAGCTATTGCGCTCCTCAGCGCGCGTCATGTTTCGCCATTTGTCCTTTAGATGTACACTGGTTCGAACAGGGTGAAACTTATCCTTGAACTTTTTCAGTATCGTCGCCCACGGATTCTTGTCTGTCCCCAACTCCTTATGTCCTTGCTTCAACGCGTCGATTTCCGCGGCGGTCCACGCCACCTTCTTGTGTCCAAAATACTTTTTCGTGGGAGCCTGCCTCGCTGGGTCCAGTCTCACCATGTTCCGCCACTTGTCTTTGAGATCAACGGATGTCCGTCTCGGGTGAAACTCGTAGTGCAGTAGAATATTGCGCCATCTTTGCGGGGAATCGTTGAAGCGCTCAACGCCCTGAATAAGATTCTTGATCTCGTAGTCCTCGAAAGCCAGTCTTGGCCGTCTTTTCACCGTCATCTCGACCCCCTGAGCCCAGACTGCGGATTGTGTTCACCGTTTTTATGGGGGTCCCTTTCACTCCCTCAACCCCGAAGCCCTGACCATCCACCACTGAAACCTCGCAAACTTTTGGCGAGCACGACAGTACACGCCTGCTCCGCAACAGGCACTTGGGTTTGGTCGTGAGAAATCTTTCCTCTCAGGTTACTTCCCTCCCCCCCTTTCTTCAACTCGACTCTAAATAGAAATTTGCCCTCAGTTTGCGGGTAGCTGTACGCGCCGCAACTCCACTTCAGCTTCCCGCGTCCAGGTGCGCTACAGTTTCATGAACAATTCTTTTAAATACGAATCAGAAAGTGTACGCGGGGGTGTGCGCGCGTGCGAGAGAGTGTACGCGCTACTCAGGCTGCGGGACCAGTTGCCAGGAAATATCGTAGGAGGTCCTATTCGGAGCGCGGGTTGGTGCGCGATGACGTGCTGCCGCGCGCGTAAGCCACAGCGTCCTCCGGTGCGCGTACACCGTCTGCCGTCCCCGCCGAGTACACCTTTTGTGATGTTTTCAAATTTGCCGACCTGAGGGCGTTTGCTCCAGTGTGTGCGTTGTGAGAGAGAGCGCTTTTTCTTGCCTTTTTTTCTTGCCTTTTTTTTCTCCACTTCCTATGCATGCTTAGTATATTCAGTAGGACTCGTCACAATCGCGACCTACGGCACCACGTAATGAATAATGTTAACATAACGCGGCCTGCTGTGGCGTTATTAGCATTAACAATAGGCTCGCTGTGCTTTTGAGGAGGTCTTTTACCGCTCTCTAGTAAGACTCTGAAAAGGGAACTTGAGAGGGGCGTCGAAAGAGAAAGAAGGGATAGTCAAGTGGTATAAAATGACTATGGGCAAAACTTTTTTCCCCTGGGCGATTTGCGAGACGAAAAGAAGAAAGAAAGAAGTTTCCCCTGCGTGACATAGGCTTGCCCAGTAGGCCGTTTGAATTTCTTCCACCTCTTCGTAGGACCATAGTCCATCCCTACTATAGATTATTGGACCTTACCCCTTACCAAATTCCTCGCCAACTTTCGTGAACCATTCATGCCTTCTGTAAGTCTTAGCATTCCACTTAATGATCTGCGAAGCATCCCAAGCCGGTATTAGTATAGTCACGGTAGAACTGCTCAGAACTACAGCACCACTCTCCTTAGCTTTCGCTGTATCAAAAAGACTACACTCGACTTACAAGCATGCATAGCAACTTGCATAGACTAGAGCTCTTGCGATAGTGTACTTCCTCTACGCTCTCTACGCCGGCGCATTCGATGCATCCCACAGCAACGAATAGAACTTGTTACACAGTAAAATTCGTTCCGCAAACGAAGAACCGGAATCACTTTTCGCCACTCTCGATCGAAGAGACGAGAAAGAGTAGAAAGAGCGAGCGGAGCGAGGGCGGGAGGTCTCTCTCTGTTTTCCGTTTGACAGAGAGACAGCTTGTTGAACGTCAAGCTGAGGGGGACAGCACCGGGGACAGGGATTTTCTGTGAGTTTCTGTGAGGTATGTGGCCATGGAGAAAGTAACTCAGCAGACGTTCTTGGTGCTGGACGCGGCAATATGCTTCATGACGAGGAAGAAGATCCCCCTCAGAGTGCACTCACTTTGCTCACTGGCGGCCAGTCTGGTGAAAGGGAACGCGACCATCGTCACCTTGCAGAGCATCCGCCAGGTGGTGGCGCTGGTGCCCACAATGATGGAGCTGGAGTTCGTGCCGGAAGGGAGTACAGAGCTGGCGAGCTTGCACGCCAAGTCCCAGCCAGAGGAGGGAGAGCAGGGGCAGTCCAAGGCGAAATGCGCTGCGGTGGTGGACGAGCCGCTGCGATATCAAGTGGATGCGGTTGCGTACTATCTCGAGGTGATCATGAAGAAGGGGTTCGGAGGAGTGAGTGCTACGGCTTCGAAGAAGCGAATGGAGCTGTTCATGCAGAGGCTTTCAAAGGCCAAGGCGTGCGTTGAGCCGTGTAGGTTGCCCAAGAAGCCATGGTTGCCACCGGAACTGCAGAGCGATCGATCAAAGAAGAATAACAAAGAGCAGAAGCCAATTATGGAGAACCCGTTCGCAAGCAAGTCTTTGGCAGATTTGGATGGTGCCGAAGCGACCAAAGTACTCCGATCGATGTACTGCGCGGCTTCGGACGATCCGCACAAGGTGGATCTGGAGGGCATTCTTGGCTTTTTAAAAGATTCCCCCTTTTACAAGGATCAAATTGTTCATGTTGAGGAGTACAGTCCAAGACCATTGAAATCAGGCGAGCTCGAACTCCCCCTCCATAGCGCACTTTCAAGCGCATTGAAGGAGATTGGTGTTCAAGAACTCTTTGCGCATCAGGCGAAGGCTATTGACGCGGCGCGCCTGGGCCATGATGTGCTCGTTTCGACGGCCACTTCGTCTGGCAAAAGTCTCATTTTCGGAATACCGGTGTTCCAGGCACTCTTGGACAGCCGGGTGTGCCTTGCCCCATCTTCCGGTGGCTTCTTTCACGAGGAAGAACCCGAACAAGCAATTAGCACGGAGCAGAGGCCCGTGACTGCTCTGTACATATTTCCAACCAAAGCTCTCGCTCAGGACCAGTTAGGCTCCACAATTCGACTCGCAAATATATTAGGGGAGAGGACTGGGAGTGCCATCCAGGTCAACACATTTGACGGAGATACTCCTCACGGAGAAAGGGACCTCATACGCGCCAACGGGGAAATCATTATCACAAACCCAGATATGCTGCACGTCACCCTCTTACCAAATCACGCGACTTGGAAAAGCTTTCTCAAGTCCTTGCGTTTTATAGTTATCGACGAAGCGCATACGTATACTGGCGCGTTTGGCGCCCACGTGGCATGCGTGCTCAAGCGATTGCTGAGAGTGATCTCGCTCTACTCAGAGTCTCTGCCGCAGTTCTTCTGCTGCTCAGCTACTATTGGAAACCCTCTCAATCTGTTCCAGAATCTTGTCTCTGGAACCGGGCATCCTGTCACAGTTGTTGGCGAAGATGATGACGGGTCTCCATGCGGACGCCGCCTCTTCGGCATTTGGAACCCCCCTCTTCAAGAGGCTTTGCCGTCCACAGCAGCTAAAGGGGCCGAGGGAGTCAACCGACGTCAAGCCAGACGCTCCAAAATACCTACAGACGAAGAGCTCCTGGGGGAGAGCATGCAAGATTCGGGAGACGATAAACCTCGGCGCAAGAGCTCGATATACGAGACAGCTGTGCTTCTTGCAGCCCTTGTCCGGTTGGGAATTAAAACCATGGCGTTTTGTAGAACGCGAAAGCTGACTGAATTAGTTTTGAGGTACACCCATGATGAGCTGGAAAGAGGCTACAAGGGCAAAGCGTATGAGAAGGCAAAAGTTAAACATGACCTTGTGGCCGAGTTCCAGCGTGCGAGACCAGACTTATCAAGCCTTGTTGCTGGATATCGTGGTGGGTACCAGCTGGACGAACGGCGAGATATTGAACAGAGACTTTTTTCGGGGTCTCTTCTCGCTGTGACTGCTACATGTGCTCTCGAATTGGGCATTGACGTCGGGCACCTTGACGCTGTAATTCTACTTGGTTATCCTGGGTCAACAGCGAGCATGTGGCAGCAAGTTGGACGAGCAGGTCGGTCAGGAAAAGATGCTCTTGCTCTCTTCGTCTGCTTCAACGGGCCGCTGGATCAGTATTTTATTAGGAACCCGCAGCAGCTATTGGACAAAACAAAGATAGAGAATGCAGTGCTAGACCCGTTGAATAAATACGTATTGAAGGAGCACCTTCTATGTGCGTTGATGGAAAGCCCGCTAATTATCTCTCCGCGTGATGGCGAGAATGGAGACTTGCGGCGGCTTGCTGGAATCGAGAACGAGGGCTCGATTTTGCCCTCTCACGCGAAGTATCATCGACGAGGACTCTCCGCTGAAGCCATTGTGAAAAACATGGTGGAGCAGCTGGAGCAAGACCAGCTGTTAGTAGGCAGACCTTTGAATGATTGCAAAATTTACACGACGCATCCGAAACTTGATCGGCCGCACAAAAACGTCAATTTGCGTGTGATTGATCCAGTGACGTTTGAATTGTTTTGTGGAGAAAAATTGATGGACACGATTCCATATAGCCGAGCCTTTTTCGAATTGTACCCTGGCGCAATATACATGCACCAGGGTAAAAGTTTTTTGGTCACAAAGTTGGACCTCAACTCATACAAAGCTTTCGCCCACCCCACGAAAGTGAAATACTACACGGCCCCGCGAGACATCAACACGGTTTGCATCATCGCAAAGTATGAATCTAGAAAAGAGTCTTCATATTTGGAAGTAAACTGTGGCGCTGTTCAGGTCACCAGTAGCGTGTACGGGTACCGCAAGATGTGGCTTCATTCGGGAAAGGTGTTTGAAATGCACGAGTTCACTCTCCCTCCGATCTCATTTGAGACCCAAGCGGTGTGGATTGACATTTCTACCGAGATTCAAGATAAAGTTCGTCAAAGCAACCTAAGTTTGGACGGAGGGATACATGCCATCAATCACTTGCTCTGCAAGTTGGTGACGCTCTATGTAATTTCTCACCACCAAGATGTTAGCACAGAGCACGCCAGAAAGATGTCCAAAGTTGGCCAGCCCCCGCGGCTCCTGTTGTACGATAATTGTCCAGGTGGCCTGGGGGCATCAGAGTCGGCGTTTGAGCACTTTCTGGACCTGTTGAAAAGATGCTTTGCTTTGGCAGAGAGTTGCCCGTGCGAGACCGCGGAAGGGTGTCCAGAGTGCGCAGCAGACATGGTGTGTACTGCTTACAATTCGCTTCTTGACAAACGGGCAGCGAAAATTATTCTCAAAGAGTTGCTACACGGGCTCCTTGATGAAGATGGCGGGGGGGTTAGGTCATCTCGAAAGCGGAAGACAACATTTACTTCTCCTCAAAAGCGACGAGCCCTTGCGGTTGGCCGAGCCATGGGAATGGGACGGGCAAGGGTGGAGAACCTTCAGATCGAAACGCCTTGGGCAGAGCAGCATCCTAATCACAGTGAGGGGCTCAAATAATACACAAGTTGGATTTTTTATTATCTTATCTTACATTAGCTTGTCAATCTTACCGAGTCGTCAGCCCAGGGCACCCAGGATGTCAACGTAAAATACTCCTAAATATTTGTTCACAGTCAAGATAGCTCGTCTTCTTCAGGTTGCGTGTCCTCGACTTTCGTGCCTTGATTGTTGTCGCCGTCGCCTTCGTCTTGGTTGTTCGCCTCTTCCTGCGCTTCCTCCTCGAGCTCAGAGTCAACAAACATCGCCTCCTTCGCTTTCCGCCTTTCTTCACGACGCTCATATCGCAGACGCTCGACCTCATCTCGCTCGGCCTGGATGCGTGCAGCTACTTCGTCCCGCATTCGCTGTCGCAGTTTTTCAACGTACCGTTGGAGATCCATATCATCAACGATGGCGCGGAGTTTCCGCCGCATTTCCACCCTCTTAGACTCGCTTCTTTCGCGATCTCGCTTAGTTTGTCTCACAACCTCCTGAAACGTGACAGGCTCTTTCCACGTGCGCACCTCTCTCCTCCCTTCGGGGTCTGTGGTGGAACCAGATCCCAATATGCGACCTTCGGACCACGACCCGTCAAACTCCCAGCCCGTACTACTTGTAATGACTCCGCGGCCGTGAAACCTCCCGTCTACAAAATCCCCTTCGTAAACCACACCACAGGGTAATGCGAGCTTGCCGAACCCTGTCCTTTTGCCATCTGCATGATCACCCTCGTACGTTGCGCCGCTCTCCCTCACCATGCTTCCAGTTCCGTGGCGCTTCCCTGACTTCCAGTTACCTTCGTATTTGGAACCATCCGGATATTCCGAAACACCATGTCCGTGTTGATTGTTATTTTCCCACGTGCCAGCGTACTTGCCCCCATCCCCAAAGAAGAAGTGGCCTTCCCCACTCAGTACTCCGGCTTTCCATCTGCCATAATAATTGAAGAAGTCCTCGCCCCCTCGACTTGTGGATCGAGCGTGCTTCATCGGAGCAAAGCCTGGAATGTCTTTCTCAAAGCTCTCCGCATCGATGCTTTGAAATTCCGGAGGAATGTCGTCTGCCTGAAATAATCTTGGTCGATAGAGAGTTGGGTGCTTTGCTAGTATTCTCTCGACTTCGTGCTTCGGCAGCATCTCCGCGACCTTTTTCTCATTCTTAATCGCATCCAGGACACGCTCAAGCTTGTTAAACGGAAAGTCCGGGTTGTTTTCCACGAAATTTTTCTTCGACCGTTTATTGGCGTTCGAGTCAGAGTCGTTTCCGGATTCATCTTCCTCAGAGTCCTCGTCATTCTCCTCTTCATCGTCCTCATCGTCGTCGTCGTCGGTGCCAGTGTCGTCATCAGTTTCATCAGAGTCGTCTTCATCAGAGTCATCAGAACGCTCCTGCTCCTCTTCGTCCACATCTCCACCTTCATCTCCACCGTCTTCGCTTAGTTCGCCTTGATTGAGCCACTCTTCATCTTCGTCCCTCTCTTTCTTCGGGCGCGGGGCGTGGAAATTGGTTTGAATGTTACGAAATATACGCCCGGACTGGCGCCCGAGCTTTCGAGCGTCTGCGTTTCCTAGCTCTGGAAGGAAGCCAAGCGTGGAGACCTCCAGTCTCGCTCTTCGAAGAAGCTTTCTGTAGGCTTTTCCACGTCTGTGCCCAAGCACGGCTTCGGCATTGCTGTGGTCCACATTTCGCAGCAGCTGCAGCGCGAACGCTGCTTTGGTGTTGGCTAAATTTGCCATTCTCCCCCCCAAATCTTGCGCGACATGAACGTCTTCGTGCAAGGCTCACGGCGCGTACTGACACACTGCTCTTCACCAAATTCAATTCGCTTTGACCAACCTCATGCTCGCCTTGGAACTTTATGAGTGTGAGCGGGTCAAATACACGAGCACTAACAAACAACTGAGGCAGAATCCTGGTTGCATTCAAAGTTGCCCGCTGCCTCCGTGCCGATTCAAGCAGCAATTTTTCACGTGTCGCACGTGCCACACGCACACAGTAAGGGAACGCAAGAGACGTGGCCTTCAGTGATCGTAGTTGCGGCTCAGCTCAAAGACTCAGCTCAGCTCAGCTCTTGAGGAACGAAACGGTCAGCGAAGACACGTTGCTCGCGATCAGCTTCTTGTTCGTCCAGCCAAAGACGTTTGCGGAACGGATTTACTTTGCGATCCCTAATATCATGTACCGGTACCGGTACGGTATGATCATGTAGATTATATAGTAGTAGTTATTAGAGTTGCTAGCGTCCACCCACCATCCAAAACATCCAACACATCCAACTCGACTGCATTTGACATTATTTGACTTGTTCATTTGGACATGTGTCATTTGACATCATTTGACTGTGTTTGACAGCGAGGACTGTGAGGACTGCGAGGACAGAAGGCCAACGTGAAGGTGACGTAAGCAAAGACAGAGATCGGAATTGAGTGTCCGCGCAGTTTGCGTGACTGGCGTGACTGGCGTAAGTAGTTAACGTGCGCTGCCAAGCCGCAGGCAGATAGATCCGTAGAGTACTTTGCAGCTCTGCAGTGTTGACTGGAAGTGAGGCATGGTGCGCCTGAGGTATCGGTACCTGGTGGTGCGCGTGGAAAGTGGGAGAAGTGGCGAGCGTAAGAGGTGGAGAGAAAGAGCCGCATCGGAGCAGAATGAGCTGAAGGAGAGACCGGCGAAGAGAGCGCGCGTGGGAAAAGATGTGCTGAAAGAATTGGTGGAGAGGGCGACACTTCCGTCAGCAGAGTGGCTGCCTGACGAGTACTCTGTTGTGTCCCGTCAGCTTACAAGCATGTGTTTGCAAAAGTTCAAGGGCCATGGAGCAGTTATGCTGGTCAACTCGCGGGTGTGGTTGGAGCGGACGTTGGGGCTTGTTGTGATCCGTGTGGGGAGGGAGTTTGATAAGGAAATGCGCGAAATTCTTGGCGAGGTGGACTCTTTTCTTCCAAAGACTGAAGTCAAGTGCAAAGTAATCCACGCATCGGGATCGGCCGCGCAAGTGTGCAAGGCGTTGAGGCGACTACAGCTGCTTCAGGATCCCAAAAAGTGCGTGGGAATACCGGTTGTCCCCGATTCGTACTGGGATTCATTTTGCAGGAACATCAGCTAAGACGCAGATCCCTAATTGTTCAGCCCATGCTACTTTTGCGTCACCGCCAAATCACGTTGGTGACGCCGATTGTCACAGTCGGTCCGGTTTCCAGTTGGCGCCATGCAAGGATCGCACCTGTGAGTCGTCTCACTCTCTTGATGATGCTGGATTTGCTTGCCTGCCAGACATCCTCCCCAGAACCAATATTCTCTCCGGAAGCTCTTCGAGCAGCGTCGTTGGCACGGAATCTTGCGATAAAACTCGACTATCCCAGTGCTCCGCATTGTTCCAAACAGCTCGAGGAACAGCTCTTCGTTCCTGCGCGGAGCAAGTGGCCCTTTTCCTACTTGAAAAACTAGCAATATCGGTTGCGTTGCTGTCCTACCCGTCTGCGTGGCGCTTCGCGTAACTAACTGTAAATGGTCTGCGCACACTGCGCACACAAAATGAAAAGTGCGGCTTGGAGTGAAAGTGATTGAAAGTGACTGTGAACTGGCGACAAGAAAGGCGCGCAAAAGTGCAAGCGGGAGAGAAACCGGAAAGAGGGTTGGAACGTAAAAAGGGAAGAAGAAAGCACATCTGCTTTGGGATGCACGGAGGATGGTGAGGTCACGGGACTCGCTGGTGGAAGCCGCGAGGGCCTGGGACAAAGCCCACGACGGGCAAGATGCGGTGAAGCTGATCTCCGAGCACCCGTTCTTCAAGGACATGGTTGCGGAAGACAAGCGGCGCAAGAGAGATGCTAAAGTACAAACGGGGAATGTGAAAAAGTGCGACCAGGTCTCGTGGGCCGAGCTGAGGGGCAAGAATAAGGGGGCTCATTTGACGATGCTCCAGATAAAAAACTTGCACGAATGGTTTCGGATCGTCGATGCCGACGATTCTGGCAGCATTTCGTTGATGGAATTGGCGGACCCACTTCTTACGACAGGGTTGGCGAACTCCATCACGGAATGTGTCGAGATCTTTGCTTCCATCGACAAGGACGGAAGCGGAGAGATAGACTTTTATGAGTTCCTGGAACTCGTCACGATCAAATCCAGCGGCCGCTTAGATCGAGAGAGGCGAAGGCGCGCCAAACGCGACCAAATTGTCGACAAGTTGTCTTCCCAAGAGAAGAGTGGGGGAATTTTGGCTGTGTTGGAGCAACTGAAGGGGGATGACACAAATTCTTTATCCGTGACGACCGCAATTGGCGTGGAGCGGCGCAAATATTTGCTCCAGAGTATAATGCCTGATCTTTCAAAGCTCAAGCTGCGTGTAGACCAAAGCAAATTTCATGCTATGCAGAAGCTACTATTTGCAGAGCCCGTAGAGCGGTCTCGGGCACTTTCCGACGCATCGGGTGTTTATATCACTCCAAAGTACGGAATTTGCTTCCGTCCGCCATCTCCAATAGATACTTCTGCAAAGTTCAAAATCCCGCCTGCTCCAGACATGCCTTGGAAAAAGCTCTCCTCTACGAAATCCAGTGCTTCTTTGGAGGTGGAGTCTGGCGCTTCCGGGGACATGGAAAGGCAGGTCAGTCTCAGTAGTTTTGCTTTGCCAAAACTTGACAGAAGCCGCACAAGCAAGTCGTTCTACCGCGCCAAACTTGCATGCAGTTCAGGCGAGCAGCAATATGAGCAATTACTCCAACAGGCAACTAAGAACGAATCTTGCAGCAATTTGCGACGTTCTTGCTCGCACGCCATCCTGGGAGGAAATCGCGTGATTAAAGACCGCCACACAGAGAGAGCTCTGCTGCGTCAGGGCTATGAGCCGTTCTTCGAGTCATTCGTTCCCCGCCGCGCTCACCTCTCCCCTTTGGAGCGCATAGCGCATCGCGAGCGGCTCCATACTTGATTGTTGTATTTTATAGTTGAGCTTTGCACCTCAGTCTCGTCAAATTCTCTCATGACTATAGAAAACGAAGAAGAATTTATCAGACACTTGGTTTCACAAGTCCTGCACTACTCCTTGAAGCTCTTCAGCCATGATCCGCATCTCTTCTAATGTGCCTCAGCTGCCGTCAGACAATGCTTCTTTTGAACCCGTGCAACGCACGCACTCCAATATGCCTCTACTTGCTCTCGTCCATGCTCATGCTCATGCTCATGCTCATGCTCATGCTCATGCTCATGCTCATGCTCATGCTATTGCTCATCATGCTCTCCTGCCGCATCTCAGAGTGGACTTGCCAACGGTGCCACATCGACAAAGCTCTCCCACCGTCACATTCTACGTGATCTCCTACTCCAAGCATACATACGCGCCACAAAGGTAATTCTACCAGCCGCAAAGTGCAAACCCATATACGCATCCCTGTCACTCGCGACGCCTCACTAGCTCCCCTTAGTCCGCGCCCCACTGCTTAGCCCTGCCCTCAGCCCTCAGCCCTTGCTCCTCGGTCCTCGGTCCTCGGTCCCTGGTCCTGGTTCCCGGTTCCCGGTTCTCGCTCTTGTGCGGAGTGGTTTGGCGCGTCAATCGCGTCAATCGCATCGAAGATTTGACGGTTTTTTGGTCCTCGGCGATAGGTGCTTGCTGCGTTTAAGGAGTTTGAGGAGTTTGAGGAGGCCATGTCCGAGCACGCGAACGCGGCGCATGTGGAAGGAAACCGCCTGTTCGAGGCGGGCGACATCAGCGGTGCCGAGCGCGAGTACTGCGCTGCGTTGGAGGCGTATGGCCCGGGAAAGTTGCGCAGCCAAGCGCTTTCGAACCGCAGCCTGGCGCGGCTGCAGCTTGGACGCGCAGCCGAGGCGCTGCGGGACGCGGAAGCGAGCATCTTGGAGGACGGCGATTATGTGAAAGCGTACGTGCGCAAGGCGGCCGCACAGCAGGAGCTGGGACATGCGTGGCAGGCACGGCGCACGTTGCGAGAGGCCATGCGCAAGTTCGAGCGCGAGGGCGTGCGCGGACCGCTCGCGTTCCTGGGGAAGAAGGTGAAGGAGATGAATGAAGCGTGCAAGGACGACGATGTGACCAAGCCGGTGGAGTCTGTAGAGCATTGGAAAGAGATCGCTGCGTTTGCACCTAAATCAGACCCGAGGCTGCGGCTGGCAACGATGGCCACGTTTTGGAATAACTCCTCGAAGCAGGAGAGAGGCATCCTGCTGCGCGAGTTTCTGGCAGTGCTCACGGGTAACCCTGCGCTGAAAGAGAGCAGCGCCTATGAGAAAATCGAAGAGAGCATGATTGCGCTGCCAATGGAAAATTATGCAGACATCGTCATTCCTCCATTGTGGTTGGAGTTTTTCAACGGGCTTGACCAGGTGCAGAAGGTTGCCGTCTTCAATGACATGTATGAGCTGTGCTCCAAGGACGAGAAATCCTTAATAAGCAGGGATTTGGTGGGGCTATTTCAATACGCCATGCAAAACAACGGTGGCTCTCAAGCAGCCACCGAGACCGAGGGCAACAACGCTAGTCCAAGTGCGGAACAGGCACCAAGCGCGTCCGAGTAGAGCGCGCTCAGTTTAAGTAGCTGTCTTTGGACATACATGGAGAAAACCTCACCACTCTCCCTTTTTTGGGATTCTCAAATTCAATTATTTTATTCTCTTCTTTTTCTTTACTTTTTCCCATAAAACGCCTTTTGCTCTCACCGTCAAGAACTAACCATTGTAGGAACTGAAATCCAACATCAAACATCACATTCGTTCACGTTCAGTAATACTAAGCATTCTACTGCGTTTCCATGATTTTCTTCACGAGGTCGCCCTTCTCAAGGAGCCCGGTAGCATCTACCTGTCTCTCCTGAAGAATGGCCTTCAATTGAGAAATCTTCATTGCCCCCAGAGCTTCCTGGTCGTATTTTACAACAGGTACCGCCGGGCCCTGGGGAGGTGCACTGGCACTGGCACTTGCTGCTGGCGAAGGTGCGGAAGGCCCAGAGCCTGGCGCGGGAGCCGAAGGAGGAATGGTAGACCCAGCACTCGGCGAAGACTGTTGCTGTTGCTGATTTTGCTGCTGTTTCTTTTGTTCGTTCTGAAACTTTTGTGCATTGCGAGCCGTGTCCATCTGTTCCTTGATTTGTGCAGAGAAAGCGCCAAGCCCTTCCTCTGCAGAAAGGCCGCGTGCTTTGAAGATCTTACCAACCAGCTCGAGGCCGCGAGCGCGTTCCACTCGAACCTCAGCTGGGACCGATGCGTCCTTGAAGAGTTTGCGACACACTTTGCGGAGGGTGCTTTCGACATCGAGGACATTGATGTTCCACATAGTCTCGATCATGCCCAGAAACGACTCGACTCCTTCGGTCATCTCCTCCTCCTCTTCTTCTTCTGCAGCGGCCGATTCAGTTCCGGCCGCTCCTGCCTCAGGAGTGCTTGGTGACGCCTGAGTTGCTCCAGCCGTGGAAGCGTCTGCACCAGCAGATTGTTCGGCCCCCGCGGAGTCGGAACCGGCGGATTGATCAGAAGCCTTTGGTGCAGAGGCAGAGGCGTTGGTTGGCGCGGGGGAGGATGCGCCAGTCGCAGCACCGTCTTCGGCCGATCCTGGTGCAGAAGCAGAAGTGGCACCCGACCCCTGCGCGTCAATATCTTTGGCTTGCATTTTCTCCTTGAGCTCTTTATTTTTACGCTCCATTTTCTCCAAATTCTTGGAGACCTTGTAGGTTCTATATATGGATCTCACGACGCGATAGTTCGTGGCGACGACATGCCCCTTTCGCTTCAGTTCTGACATTCCCATTCCCGCCGCAAAACTGTGCTTAAAGCCCAGGTATTTCTCTGCTTGCTCAATGTACACATAGCCGATCACACTCAACAGCGTTCCGCCAAAAGCTGAAGCAGAGAGTTCTTTGGCCTCTTGTTCCACCTTCTCCTTGAACTTGGAGTGATCACTGGACGCGCCCTCTTCGACAAACTCACTCAGTAGTTTTGCAAGCTCCACGGCGCACCTGACTTCCCTCTGCAACTGACGAAACTCCATCACGGGGTCGTCTTCCAAAAACGATGCAAGGCCACTCTCATCGTCCGCTTCCATGCCTTTACTAAGATAGGAGGCCAGCTTGAGCTCCCCTAGATACTGATCAAATTTATCGCTGCCAAACACCATCATGTAGAACGCGCTACTATCCATAACAGGAACATCCTCCACACCACCTTTGCCAAACTTGTCGTACTGCTCCCTCAAAGTAGTGTCGTTTAGAACCTGATAAGCAGCTCCAACTTCCTGGAACTTCTCATGCGCAGAGGGGTCATTCGGATTCTTGTCTGGGTGAAGCTTTTTGGCTTTCATGTAATACGCCTTCTTGATCTCGCTCGAAGTTGCATTCGGCTTGACCCCGAGCAGATCGTAGTAAGCCGTGTCTTTGACTTGTTTGAGGGGCCGTGGAGGCTCGGCAGCAGGGCCTGGAGCAGCAGCAGGGGCCGCACTAGATCCATCGGTGGCGGCCTCGCCGTTCTCGCTAGCCTTCTTCTTATTGGCAGCCTTACGCTGCTCCAAGAAATCTTCCTCTGTCTGGTTCAACACTCGAGCAGCCTCCTCTTCCAAATTGTACAGGAACCACTCGCGTTTCTTGCTGTCCCACTCCTTCCCGTCGCGCGCTTCCATCACCGCCTCTGGCGTGTTGAACATTCCCCGCCCAATCTGATAGATCCCCGTACCGATGCCTCCCAGAGGCAACGCCACGCCTGCGATCACTCCTCCCGCCAATCCTTTCGCAAACCCGCCTAGCCCGCCTTCTTTGGCGCCGAGAACTGGCATGGAAACCGCTGCAGCCACACCTCCGGCGATGCCCTTGGACACATTCTTCAGCCCGCTCGACATTCCCGCCACAAAGTCCTTCGGCCGCCGCGTAGAGAACAGCTCGGGCATGTCCAGCTCGTCTCCATCCCCTCCGTTCTGCATTGCCAACATCGGCTCGTTCGCCCGTCTCGCCACGTTTGGGCCCGCCTGCTCCTGCTCCTGTTGCTCCTTCTGCTGCTGCTGACTCTGCTGCTGGCCTTGGCCCGCGGCATCTTGCTCCGCCATGCCTGCTCCCAACCTATCAACCTGTCAACCTGTCAACCTGTCAACCTGACAACCTATCAACCTATCAAGCTACACCCGCTTGCTCCTGCTCGGGTCCTTCGTCCGATCGTGCGCGGCTACAACCGCACGATATAGCTGAAACCGCGTACGCCAAAGTGTCCGCGAGAAGGGTTGTGAGGGGTGTTCGAGGACTGCGGGGAGGGATGTGAGTGAGGGATTGATGTGAGTGAGGGCTGTGAGGGAAGCGGTTCGTCAGCGACTGTAGCGACTGGCTCGATCCCCTCGCAGGACTAGAGGCCAGCTAGCACAAAGGATAGTGCGCCGTCTCCCAGAAGAGTCTTTGTCTTCTTTGTCTTCTTTGTCCAAGAGAGAGTGAGAAAAGAATGAATAATTTTAATTCATTTTGTGAGGAGAGATTGCGTCGATGCAGACGGACTAGCTAGCTAGATGCGAGGCTAGTCGAGGATATAGAACTCGTACGGGGTTTGTATGCGGCTCCAGTAGAGGTACCTGTAGTAGCTGTGGAGTAAGTGGGAGTGGCGAGGTAGTCGTAATAGTCGTAATGGTTTTTCATCTTGGCTGGGAGGCGATGAGGCGACTCAAAATACTTGGAAAAGTTCTGCGCAGTGCTGTGACTTTGCTTTCCTTTTTCATTTATATTCTGAACCCTTTCGACTCGAGTTGCGCTGAGTTTGCATGGTAAGCGCGAGGTAATCTTCAGTCTTCAATCTCCAATCTTCAATCGTCATCTGAATTCTGAATGCTGTTCTGAATTCTGTTCATCTCGAAGGTCACTGACAGTCAGTCACACTTCCCAGCCAGCCAATCCCTTTCCTCGCCTAAGAGGCATTAACACTCTATTCACTAATAAATGATAGAGTTAGACGGCAACTAGCAGTCTGCTACTATGAAGAGTATACTGAACAAGAGAAGAAAGTTCTCTTTCTCTAAAATCTTTAAAGTCACACTACCGTTATTACTATAACAAAGAAGGAGACACACACACCTATTTAGAATAGGGGTTGCGAGAACCCGGAGCAGTCGCAAGGTATGGTTCCAACCATGGAGGAACTTAGAACTGGATGGAGGGGTCCATTTCCTGCTGGACGAGAACCATCTTTGAACGCAGCGCTGTTTGTCCTGCGTCTTAGGTCAAAGATCGATACTCGTGATTCTCCAAAACTTCACCTGCTTTGCTCAGGCTCCAATCAGGGCATCGTTATCTCCGTCGCAGAGGAACGCGCTAGGGAGTGCCACCACATTAGTTCTAAGTTCCGCGTGAACTGGATCCACACATGTCTGAGCTCAGCTTTAGGTCAAAGTCTGCCGTTTGTATCCTGCTGTCAAAGCACACACGTGTGCATTCGAGCGCAAGTCAAAGGTTCCAGATGGTATCACAAAATCAGCAAGCACTTCGTTTGCGGAGACTAGTTCTTTTGCGCGTGAACTTAAAAAGTTCACGCCAAGCTTTATCCTTCTCCGAATACTGGAGTCCCATCGTGCCTCTTTGCTTCCTGCTTTGCAGCGGTCGTGGTTCCCGTTGCTCGCTTCCCTCTTTTGCTGCGCGTCTTTTTGCTGTTGGGTTCTTCGCTTTTTTTTTTTTTTTTTTTCCAGAGACTTCCATCTGCTCGAAATACGCTCTCACGCTCTGTCTCGTTTCGAGTCTTGTGATGCCGGCTCATTCGTCGTCGAAGTTGGCGAGTTCGACTGCACTGCTTTTGAATATTATTTTTTCTATTTTTCCTTCTTTTTTTCATGCACAGACTATAATTAGAGCTAACCAAACTCCAGTCTCGCTTCTACGCCACAAAGGCTCCACAGTGCATTCAAATTCTACATTTTATTCCTATGAACGAGTTAGCCAGCTCCAACGAACAAAGCGAACCCCGAAGAACAGGTCGTACAGAGAAGCGTGCGCGAGGACACTGTTGCGCAATCTAAGAACGAACTTAAGAAGCAGCGAGGACCCCAAGCCCAACGTAGCGCCACTTTAGCAAGTTTCTACATATATATACAAAGGAGTGAGGCGTCGTTGCGTGCGCGTACTCGGACTAGCTCTAGCTAGATAGATCGCTCGTGATCAGCAAAAGCAGCAAAAGCAGGAGAAGCAGGAGAAGAAAGTGAGTGCAACGTGACAGACTGTAAGGAGGCATTTTTTTTTGGCCGAGCATGAAGCTCACGGCGGAGGTGATCAACTCGGCGCGCATATTTCTGAATCCTTTGTTAGAGCGCGAGATTGACTTGCGGGGTCGGCGAATCGCAGCGATAGAGAACCTTGGAGCGCTGAAAGACCAGGTTGATGCGGTGGACCTGACGGACAATGAGGTGGAAAGGTTGGAGAATCTGCCGAGGCTGGAACGGCTAAAGTGGGTGCTGGCGTCGAACAATCGAGTGAGCAGGATACAGGACAGGCTGTGGGAGAATGTGCCGAACCTGGAGGTGCTGGTGCTGGCGAATAACAAGATTAGCTTGCTTTCTGAGATTGATAAACTGGCCGGATTCAAAAAGCTTCGAGTGTTGAACCTTGAAGACAATCCGGTACAGAAACGAAAGCATTACAGGCTGTATGTCATTCACCAAATACCTTCAATAAACTTGCTAGATCATGACCGCGTTCGCCGCAGGGAGCGGCTGGAAGCGCAAGCTATATTTTCTTCTGCGGCCGGCAAGGACCTCGTGAAGAAAGTTAGACAGCAGGCGGAAGTCATGGCCAAGGATACCACAAATGCCGGCATTGTGCTCTCAGAATCTCAAAAAGCAATTATTCAAAATGCTTTGATCAATGCTTCCTCACAAGTGGAGATCGAAAGACTAGAGAAAATGCTCCGCGCTGGAATCGTGCCTGACGAGGAAACGTTGAAGGCGCTCTCCGGGAGTGGCGACAATAAACCCAACGCTACGGAAAAGATTCCGGTTCCTGACACGAAAGGAGACCGAAGAGAAGAATCTACCAAAAGGCCACGTTCAAACTCAACAGACACGGATGGAAAACACGAGGTCCAAGCACAGCCCCCTTCCCCACGCAAGGAGGAGGCTTCGGCTGAGCAGGAATCAAAAGATGACGGTGAATCACCGGCTCTGAAAAAGGCAAAGCCAACACAGCCCGAACCACCCGCAAGATCGTTTCCTGAAGAAATACCCGGAGCTGCGGACGTCAGCAGTAGCAGCTCTACCGTTGGCGAAGCGCAAAAGGACCAAGCTGCGAAATCAGACGACGCCCTGCGCGTGAGTAACAATAGCGATACTCAAAACTCAAGCCAAGGCCACGATGTAGAGAAAGCGAACCCGCCCACTCCAGCAGGTTCTGCTACCACCGAGGAAGACAAAGTCGAAGAGCAAGACTTTGACTGGATTTACAAACTCAAGGTGGCTGATCTCAAGAAAGAGCTGAAGGACCGTGGACAAGACCACTTGTCCGGAAAAGTAAAGTCGGCACTGCAAGAGATGCTTTTAACGGTTCTAAGAAGCGAGTGATTACGTTCGCCTCTGCAGCACTTACAGTTCATCACGTGTTTCTTTCTAGTGTTCCAACCTATACTTCTTTCCTTTGAATGGAGAAACAGCCCTGTGCAGATGGAAAAGGAAAAACATGGACTCTGTGAGGATCTAGTGCAGTTTTGACTACTTGCATAGGTCGAAGAGTTCTTCTTATTCATGGAAATCTTAGTTGGCCATGAACGTTTATTTACCTTCCCCTCCAAAAGTATTTCTCTTCCTGTTTTTTATAAAGTTGTTCGCACTTATTATACAAATTGGCGTGTCAAATCCTGGGTATTGAACAATAGATACATTTGCTGCACAACGTGCGAGTGAGGCAAGAAAACAATTCGTGCGCTGCCCCCAAATTGGCACTCCTGTGCAGTTTCGCTTAGAGCGCCAGAGTAGGTGCCAGTTGCCAGGAATGTGCAAAGCATCTCTTGTTCGGAAGGCTGCACAATCTGAAAATTCGCCCACAAGATCTGAGGAAATGCGCAGCGTAATCGGTATATATACATTTCAATTTGTTGCTGTCCTCGGAACTCGCCTCCAAGACCGTCGTCAACTAGAATAGCGGACGGATCTAGGATTTCGGAAAGAAACGCTTGCCTCACGCTGCCGTCATTCGCTTCAAAGGCTTGTTTGAGCTTGTGAGCAGAATCGCAGCGCGAACCGTACAGACTATCCACGGCATTGTCAGCGGCGAACTCAAGCGACTCCAGGGTGCTACGCTCTGGCCCACCCCCTGGGGCAACATCAAGTCCAAGAGGGACGGCGCTGTCGGAGTGCACTAGCTCCACAGGTGGCGGTGGCTCTAGCAGAGGAGGTATATAGTGAGAGCTGTTCTTTGGAAGCTGATGACTGATGTCAAGCGAAGAAGCCAAAGTAGAGGTCTCCGGCGACGGAAAAAAGACACCAGCTTGGGCGCGCTCTGAGCCTGCGGGATGCACGAAACGGCCGGGAAACGTCCGAGTGAAATTTTGTGGCGGTTCAGGGGAGAGCCAAGTCGATTCCATGTGCACGATTTGAACGCCTTTTGCTGCAAATGTTACAAACAAGCAAATCTCGCTAGAGCCGCTACTCGACGTATTAACGATCCAGATGCACTTTCCATGCAACTCGTCTTCCAGCCTTGTCAGACGCTCCACCGGTGGGCTGTGGACCTCTAATGAGGTCCAGTATTCACATATTTCGCGACGCCCCATGAAAACTTTCCCAGATGACTGTTCCATAATTTGAGCGTCGCTGGCAAAAAGTTGTTCCACCGTGCTAACTAATCTTGCGCTTCCCACAAGAGACTTTAGCTGACACAGGGCCTCGTAACGCGCTTCGCGGATAACCCCTTGGGATTCCGTCAGCTCGTAGGTGCTAAAGTGATTAATTGGCGGCTGAACTTTCAGCCCTGATTGGCTCACAAGCGAATCGACGGCAGATGCCCATAGGCTATCGAGAATAGCCTTGCATGCCTCATCGTTGTACACCCATAGCATAAATTTCCCAAGTTGACTAGGCCTCAGTGTTGCCTTGATCGAGCTGAAAAAGTCCCCAAACTGCTTGCTTGCGACGTCATAGTCACCTTTAGCGGCTGCTATCGCGTTGCAAATTTCGTGGTACACTCCACGCAGACCGTTGGCGCTGCTGCCCTCCGCTTGTATCTCATCAATCTGCCTTTGAGTCAACCCTATTGATCGGCTCATTCCAGCTTGAATGTTTGTGTTGGATGAGTTCAAGAGTTTGCAACGGAGGCCATCTGTGTACATTCCAGCCAGCTTCTGCGCAAGACGCAGGAATGAGCTATCGATCGAGGTCTGGTATTGCGTACCAAACATTTCGGTTGAGTTCCAAGCTTTACTAACAAGTTTACGCGCTTTAATCTCTTTGGGCTGACTTTGGTACACGCATGCTTCTAACTTGGAGGACAGCGCAGAATCTAGCCCCTGACCTTTGCGGCCTTCTCCAAGCATTTCGCTATAAAAGGCGATCTCGGACTCTAACTCTTGCACTTTCTTCTTCAGCTCCTTTATGTCACCAGAACTTGACGAAGGCCGCGCGCGCTTTTTACCTCGGCCGTTAAAAGGTTCGCTTGGCTTGCCGTTCACAGCTGTTCCCGCTAAGAGGATGTTTTCGTCTTGCAAAGGGGTATGTTCTCCAAGAGTTCGCTCAGAGTCTTCCTCGGGAAAGAAAAAGTCCACCCCGTCTGCCTCCCGGTGGTGTAATTCGGACGGAGAACTGCCTTCACCCCAAGAGGCCACGCGGGACTCGCCGGCATCGCCTAGCGGAGCACTCAAAATCCATGACAAGATGTCCTCGTCGTCCGCCATATTCCTCCGCTGTGACAGCCCACGCCCGCTGCCTCGCAGCTCGCGCAACTGTGCGCCCGAAAGTAGACGAGGTTATTTTCACCGCTAGACAGCCCTTATCAAGGTCTATTGCTAGCTGACTGACTGACTTGTCTCGCTTACCCCACAGCACGGTCCACGGCTGTAATTGGCTGCGACGCCTTCGTAAATTGGCCATTACTATAGCGATCTACTAACAGGTTCTAAAGCTAGCTAGCTAAAGGTCGTTAGCAACCACGAGAAACAATAGTTTGAGGAGCTGGGCAGGAATCGGTTCTCTTGCGATTTGTGTAGTGTTACACGCTATTCCTCCATGTGTGCGCCTTCCATGAAGGAGAGCTGCATTCCCACAGTGGACGACCCCAGGCCCGCGTCGCTCATACCTGCCAAAGACACACCTGGAAAGCGGTGGTGCACGGAGCAGGTCCTCTTTAGAAAATCGACATGCAGTTCTAAGCGGCTAAATGCGTTCTGCCGAGCGGCATCAAGAGCGAGCTTAAGACTTTGCCCCACGTCTCTGCCCACGCGAACCATGGGCTGTTGATGCAGCATGACCTCATCCAGTGTCTTGGGAGGTGGGAGGTTTCTGAATGCTGGAAACGTGTCCGCGCAGAGAAGCTGAGCATAGCCTTGTCCAGTGATCTCCAATGGAGTGTCTTGGCTGTCAAAAGTGAGCCGGACAACAAAGGCAAACGTTGGTCTCATCTTGCGCAGCTTCCGTTCCGCCTCGTCTTTCGGGGGCATGCGGAAGCAGTAATGATCTGTAATTGAGCAAGACCAGTTCTCGAATCCAATAAGAGAATTGGCAAGGACGAAGCACGCCTTGGTAGGAAGCTCGCTGACACGCAAGCTGTCCTTCTGGTTTTTGTTGGAAGGAAACGATACCCGAAGCTCGTTTCCATTGTAGTAAAGCCCATTTCCGTCCCGCTAAACAATCAGAACAGAGCCAAGAAAGAATCGTTAGGAAGAGTTGACTTCAAGATCCACAACTCACACTTCCGGGCCAACTTACGACCGCCAAACTTGCGTGGTACTTTGTGAAGTACTTGACCGTGGCAAAGGACCCGTCGCGCTTCATACGGACTTGAAATACTGGCCCAAACCCCTGAAACATCTCCACCAAACTCTTCTCATCTTTGGTCGGCACCCTGTACCCGGCGCCGTCCGCGTCCTCCTCTTTCACGGCGTCCTCCTGCTTCACAGTACCTTCCGCCTTCACCCTCGCTCTGCCGTAAAGCCTAACCCACACCACCGCTTCGGGATACCTGAACCGAACCACCTCTCTCCCGTCCTCACCTTCCCAATCCTCCATTCTCCCTCCCTCCCACTCACTCCACCCTTCTTTGCTGCTCGCGCACCAGTGCCTTGCTGCTTGTTCACTCTTGCTACTCTCCGATAGGCGGTCACCTGCGTCTGTCAGCTGTGGAACCTGTGGGAACTGTGGGAACTGTGGGAATTGTGGGGAGTCAAGATGAGTCAAGAGACTTTCCGGGTTCTTCTTCCTCCTGGGTTGCCGGGGCGAACACCAGAGTCCTATATGTATGCTTTAGTGAGCCAGTAGTCCTGTTTGAATTTTTTCCCGTCCCTTGGGAATGAAAACGTATGTAAATCATTGAAGATGGTCGGTCCATCATCGATTACTTGATGCTTTCTCTCTTTATTTTTTTAACAGTGAATCAATGTTGTTGTTGTTGTTTTGGTTGTTGTTGTTGATCGGCAGTGAGCGGCTGACTGCGAAAATTCAAGTGAGCGAAATAGATCTACCTCACTCATCAAAGCCGTTGAACGAACAGAGGACTCAGATCGCGACTCGGACTCCCGAAAAGGAAAGAGATGGCGGAAACGGAAGAAAAGACAGAGCTTGGAATTGGACAGATGTTTAGTGAGCTACATATGGTGGCGGAAAAAGTAGAAAAAATTCTCAGAGAGGCGCTTGAAGAAAGGTCTTTGGTTCCATGTTGAGAGGGTCACGGGCTCGCAGTTTTGTTCAATGTCCAGCTGCATGCTCTCTTCCAGCTCTTGAGAGAACTTGCGGTCATGGATGACTGTGACGATCTCCAGGTTGTGGTACCAGCTGCGATAGTCGAGATTGTAGGTTCCGAGCGTCGAGACGGCAGAGTCTATGACACAAAGCTTACTATGCAAAACTGACGGCATGTATTCGTAAAGTTTAATCCCCTTGTTGAGCATGCTCTCATAGTATGCGTGCGTGGCCCAACGGACGGAATGCAAGTCGGTTTGGGTCCCAGGCACTATGATTCGGACCTCTACTCCTCTATCAGCAGCACGATACAGCGCCCGACGAATGCTCGAGCATGGCACAAAATATGAATTTGCGATTGTGATTCGCGTTCTAGCAGCATTTATGGCACGGATGTAGCCGCGGCGAATACTGTTTCGCTCTGTAAAAGCATCATTAGTAAATATTTGAATATTCGACCCCAGACGCTGCCACTTCGATTTGACCTGTTCAAACATCAGCTCACGCTTACTCTGTTTGCGCGGTCGAACCAGATTTATCTTCAAACGGCCCTGCGCGGACCACCAGGCGCGCGATGGGTCTTGTTGCGTCGGGTCTCCTTCCGATACTTCGAATGGGAACAGCAAAAGTGTGGTCTCGGGGAGTGCTTTAAGTCTCTTGAGCAATGCAACGTTCCATACGTCTTTCCCTTTGTCCACGGACAGAGCAAGTTTGTCGCGGAATGACTCCCACTTTTGTACTCCGCGAGTGAGCCTGTCCAAGAGAGATGGCACAGATAAGGTGCTGTCATACTCCATCGAGCCTCGGTCATCGTGGCCAACAATAAGTGCAGACTCTAGTCTGTCGAATATCCCCGCAAACGCTGGCACCACGGGTCCGTCAACACGCACCATGACATCGCGCCAAGCTGCACCTCCCAAAGAGCGTGGAAGCCAAAAATCACCGATGTTCATTCCGCCCGTAAACGCTATCTGTCGGTCTATTACGATCATTTTGCGGTGGTCTCTGCGAACAATTCGGGACCATTTCCAAGGTAACATGCGGGAGAGGCTAGCTTTGAAGTCCGCGATTGACCTGAACGATTGTCTCCAGGGATGGATTGGGTTATATTCATGTACACGGCAACCGGCGCGGCGCATCGTTTCAAACATATCTTGGCTGGCCTCCATGCTTCCGAACGAGTCGTATATGACACGGACGTCGACGCCTCTCTGCGCAGCATCAATCAGCCTCCGCGCAACCGCCCAACCCGCCCGGTCCGACTCGAACCAATACATTTCGAACTGAATCTCGCTTTTTGCGTCCTCAATGGCCTTAAAAATAGCAGGAAAACATTGCTTTCCGTTCTGCAGTGCAACGACCACATTCCCACAGGGGAGATGGTGCTCGTGCTGTGGCGGCGAATTCGCCAACGTCCCTCCTGAGGACTTCTTCGTAAATGCAGATGACATTAGCGTCGGTAGCGACGTTGTCCTCTGCATTTCACCAAAGCAATGCGCGTATCGATTTGTCAACGACCCGGCGCCTCCTGCCGTCCTTTGTTTCGCCCCTTCGGCGCAGCTCATCACGCTTCTCGCAACTTTACTCACATAGTGCTTGGGGCATCTCCGAGCCCACATTTCCCCCCGTCGCTCTTCAGCGCCACCGCCACTTCAGCTCCCATGCCCAGCCTCGAAAATGACGTGTGGGCCTTCTGCTTTCTCACCGCTCTACTCTTTCCTCTCTCTCTATCTATCTATCTATCTCTCTCTCGTTCCTCCTTCCTTTCTAGTTTTCTTACTTTCCTTCACTTCCTCATCACTCGAGTCGGACAACACCAAAGACTGCCAAGTGCGAAATGCAAAATGCAAAATGCGAAATGCAAACTTCCCTCTCCGAGACCGCCAACAGAACCGCTGTAGCTGCACAATCTCCAAGCAAAAAGGGTGCCACACCTCACAAGACTTTCCGCCGCCAATTCTCCGTCCCCGCGTACCCCAGGAACGTTCCTCGCGTTCCGCAGCTCCAGTCGCTGCTAGTCACGCAGCTACCGCTCTTAGCGCCGCCGCCATTCCAGCCTCGCGTATCGCACTCAGGCGAAACAATAGGACCTTCCTCGCTCAGTTAGGTCTTGTGAGGGCCAGGAATCGAGTTTGGGGTAATTGTTTCGACTTTTGCGATTCACGAAAAGGTAGCAAGGTAGCAAGGAAGCAAGGGGCAAAGAAAAGACCTCACAGAGAGACAGAGACAGAGAGAGAGAGAGAGAAAGCGAGAAGGAAAGAAGTGTTGGAGGACAACACTGGTCACTCACTCCTTGTCCCTCTGACACTTTGCCACTTTTTTGCCAAACTTTTTTGCCACTTTGCCAAGCAGCAGGAAGCGAAATAGTGCGGCCGTCAAAGCTCGGTTCGTTGGAAAGTATTGGGTAACAGGTGAAATTGTAAACGCAGCTCGCTTGGGTGGGAGAGAAGGAGGCATCGTGCGAGCGGGGGAGATGCGGAACGCGTTGAACAAACTAGTGAAGCCGCTGGTGTCGGCGAACGCGGAGCTGTACGCGCGAGCAAATTCGGTGAGCGCAAAGTATCTCGACAAACATGCACCAGAGATGCTTGCTACTGGCATCGGTCTTGGTGGACGAAAGTTTCGAGCCGCGGATGTGATTACAACGGCCAGAAGCGCGCTAATTGTGCCAACGTTGGCACTGATGTCTCATGGGTACACAGCACTGCCGGCAGCGATGGTTGTGGCCAACGTATCTTTTGATTATGTGGATGGGATCGTGGCGCGACACGAGAAGCAAAGGCTAAAGACGATGGGCATCGTTCCAGGAACTGAGGGCGTGGATCCTGCAACACCTGGCATTTTGCCAACCGCGACTAGGGCGCGGTTGCAGGACACATGGGGAGCATATTACGACGCAATTGCTGATAAGGCCTTTGCTATTCCCCTTTGGGTTGCCTGTTTTCAACAGTCTCCGGAGAGCCCGGTCTTGCAAGCGGCGCTCCTGAGCCATGTTGCAATTGAAGTGTACAGCTCGTACGTGAGAACTCGAGCGTATTTCAGGGAGCCTTCGCCGATGAGTTGGTGCCCATCGGAGGACCATTCTCAGTCGGCCCATCAATCTATTGCGCTGTCCGGAAGTGATAGCAAAGCTAAGGTTCAACCTGCCTCCTCGGTGGTCGCTGGGATCGTGGGCAAAACCAAACAGTTTTTGTCAATGTTCGGGACTGCAATGCTCTTAATCCCTGCAACGAAGACTGTTGGTGCTGCGCTCGTATGCGTTTCGGTTCCTCTTGCTCTCGTAAGTGTCATGCAGAAAGAGACAAGGGTTGTAGTATACACAGAATTAAAGAGTCCGGCGCTTGATGCGGCTAGCTTTGAGCTGATCCAGCAAAGCAAGGCTCTCGGGTCCAGATTAGTTGTTGGTGTTAGAACCGTGGCGGGAACAAATTTGGAGGCCTATGAAAATGCCGTTAAATCGCTCCAGCTACACCCATCTGTCGACGCCGTCATCGACTCACAATATCTGCCTCCCCAGGGAAATATCGCAGACCCCACCTTCCTCAAGCGTTACGGGATTGATATAGTAGCGGTCCCTTCATGCGCCTCGTTTGAAGCAATAGATACTCGTCAAGATGACTGGAAGGCAGGCAAAATTGTACCTGTACAGCTTGGCGTCAGGATGTCCAATCCGTCAGCAAGTAAGGGAAAATGCTGATTGGTTTTCATTCGAAGTGAAAACGAAGGTTCCATTGAAAAAAACTCAATGATTTTCTTAACTTGCCTCTCAGGGGGCTGTTTGTTTTTCAAAGGCACATTACTTTACAAATACTCGCAGAGCAGCACGCTATGGCGCAACTATTGTTCTTCAGAAATCAAGCCTTTGCGGGGAACACTACTAGATGGAGATTTTTTAGCAATTTGCGCCCCACCCTGCGAGGCAGCGTCTTCATCGTTTCCGTACTCACATTCAATCAATGCCGTGTACAGCACGTCGCGCCAATTCTCAATCATGTCTTTGGCCCCATTAAAGTGTTCCATTGTCCACCGCCTTGTTTCTTCGAACCTCTTGTTTGTACACTCAAACACTTTCTTTCGCTGCGCGAGATCCTCTTTGGCTTGCTCCAAGAGCTCGGGGCTGATATCCAACCCGGCTTCAATCCGTACCTTGATATTCCATAGTGCTGCGCTCGACTGCGTGGAGAGAACAGAATTCTTCTCCAGCTCCTCCATTGTATACTGCACTTTCTCCGACGGCTCTGGATGGTCTTCCGCATAATGATCAATATTTTTCAAGACGAGCCGCGGCACTTGACCCGTCAACTCGTTTGCCTCTAAGAGAGAAGGGCATTGAAAGACCAAAGTTTCCGCAAATGAATTACTCTCGGCTGCAACCGCAATGCTTTTCACCGCTTGCGGGACATCCTTCACATTTACCCAGACTCGAACTCCAACGCAAATTCTGTCGTTTTTAATGCGTTTTGTCAAATACAGGTCAAAATCACTCGGCTCAAGAGTCCTGGTCGACCGAATCTCAAGCCCGGCCTCATACTTGACGACGAGAAAGCGAACCCAATGCAAATTCGACGACAGGCAATTGAAAATTCCTTGCCTATCTGCTTGACTCAATCTTCCACGCCGACTGACTTTGAAGCCTGTTGCCCGAAAGCAAACGCACACTGCACCTTTTCCTGCTGGTCGAGAACGCGAGGGATGTGGCAACTCCTCCGCAAGAACATGCATGGCTGGCTTGAAGGTATTCGGGAGGCGGTAAGTTAGCACGGGTGGAGGCTTCAGGAAAAACTGTTTGTAGTCTTTGTCTTCGGCATATTTGGAGTACCTCTTTGACCTTTTCACTCCGTCGGTTTTGTCAATCTCATTTTGCAAGACATGTTTGTTTTCTTCGACTTGTTCGACCTCTGCGTCCAAATTGCGCTGCTGCAGAAGCTCCTTATTCGTATGTTGTGCTCGAACCGGGCTGCGTTGCATAATTTCTCTCTCGAGCGAATCGAGAAGCTTAGCCGCTTTGGGACTCAAGCACGGACTGGCTGGGCTCAGAACAAGCGGCCCTCCAGCGCTTGGCGAGCGTGGAGAGTGTGCAAGGAGTGACGGCGGCTTTGCGAGCTCCCTATCTATCCAAACTTTGACAGGTCCATACACTCCAAACGCCCTCTTCTTCTCGTTTTGCTTGCCGTCGTGCTCGATCGCAGCGTCTACCAGCTCCAACCCAGAGGAGCAAAGTGACCCTTGTTCGTCATTGTTACTTGATTTGGTGGTCGCGGGTGCCTGTGACCCCTTAGTGTTGATTCGATGCTCTTGCCACGTCTCCTCAGAGTGTTTAATCAGATGAACATCCCTCCGCGTAAGCTTGAATCTTCCTGCTTTCTTCGACTTCGCCTCCATGGAAGGTGACTCTCGCTCATCGCACAACTCCCCGTGGTAGTGACTTCCGTACGTCGCATTCATCGACAGTAACGACAAGTGGTTAAAGTTTTGATGCGGGTGCGAGGATGGCCCGTTGAGATGCCTCAGTTGTTCAAGCTGTACTGCCGGTCCTACCTTGGACGCTTTGCTCAAGCCTTTGTCTTGGGCCTGCTTTTTTTGTGACCTTGACGTGCGGGTTCTTGGTTTCTCATAAGTCTTTGTCAAAAGAGGCGCGGAGGACACTTTTGAAAGGTTCGGAGCTCCAGTCAACGTTGGCGACGTTACAGACACCTTACTGGCTTGTGAGTCGTCTTGGAACTTTCCTTGGATGGAAGTCATGGCTTCCGCACCTTCCTCCAGAAGGATTGGGGACAAGAGCTTGGGGCTGATCTTCTCATCATCGTCGCTTCCTAGATCAACCAGCTCACGTATTCTCACAAACCCGTGGTTACGACTATCGGACTTGCCTTTCGCTGGGCTCTTAGTACGCCCATGAGGCGCATGAACTCGATCATTCCTCTGTGCAAGCGCAGCCTGGGCAGCCACGGTGTCGTACTCCTCATTGCCGTCCTGCCATCCTTCCCAGAGACTCGCTTGGCTCTCCAGCAGCAAGCTTTGCACGTCTGCGCCCTTCTCTGGCGCTGTCCGTCGCGTTCCCATCTTTTCCACTTTCCTCTCGGTCAAGTCATCACATCCACGAGCGTGTCCGCAGCTCCCTCTCGCTCGCGCTGCTTTTTTCTCTCCCGCTTGCCTCGAACCAACAATGACGTCCTCCGAGTCCAGTCGTCTATCCAACTATACATCCATTTATTTGCGTAAGTTTGTTAATCTGCCTCTTCTTTGGCCTTACGGTAAGTGTTCTCTCGGGATCAACTAGTCAGGATATGGCCGTTGCCGGATATCATCTCATGATGATGACCATGGTGATCATAATCACATGACAATCAAGATGGTGATCTTCGTATAAACAAGATAAGGTGGGGTTACTCGTCAGCCGAAATCTCTGCGTTGAGCTGAGGAAGATGATCTGAGTCGCGTGAATTGGGGGGGGAGCTGCAATCTCGTCACCGCCTTGGCTCGATGCGTTTTTAAGAGATGTTGTCAATTAACTCAAAGTATTCCCTTTCATTGGGGATTGGCGCTCGGCGTTTCAGTTGCCATGGCAGGGATGCAATGCCATCGGCACTCAAAGAGCTTGGAGACGGAGGCATTCCAGCGTTTAAATTAAGAATGAGCGTCAGCGATTCTGCTTCTTCCCTTCTATTTCTCGTCCTACTCCAAAGTAGGAAAACGCCTTCACGAATGTCCAACTTATAGCCTGAGTACTCAACCGACCGAGGATGCTTTGCATTCGTTGCGTAAAGCTCGGTGCCCGCGTCTTTGTTTGTGTAATTGTTTGTTCGTGCGTGCAACCTCTTGCGAGTTGTTTTTGCCGGCGTCGGCTCCGTCTCCACGTCGAGGAGTACCTCGCACTTGGGGTGACAGAATACACTCGGGCTGAAGGACTACGCGCGTGCTTGCGTTGCTGCCGATAGAAGGGGCCACTGACGAGCGGGGCGTGTGGGTTTGGGGCATATACCGGAGCACCGGAAGGACAGGGGAAAATGCGGCGCAGAGTCCCGAGCACGGAGGATGAGATTGTGCTCAGCTTTCGGCTGACGAAGACATGCAAGGTGTGGTTTACATTCGTTCTTGCGACGCTGATTTTGCTTGGCGGTATTGTGTCTTTGCTTTTTGCACAGAAGTGGACCCTCTGGCAAGAGCCTGGGAAGGAGTTCAAGATGCTTGAAGAACTCGCAAAGGCTTGGAATCCTGCCGGCGAAGCATACACTGCGCTGGCTCAGCAGGAGGAACACTCGCTCTGTGCTTCCGTCACTATGGACAATGTCGCAGGTGAAGGCGGTTCACGGAGCCAACAGTTGAGTATGAAAGCGGTGGCGACTCCAGTGAATGACGAGATGGCGTTTTTCCCATCATATTGGGTGCAGAACACTTCGTACTATTTGGCACTTGAAGGGGAGTTGGAGACCGCATTGAGATTAGAAGCGAGGGCGGAGGATGACGCGCTAGGTTTTGCGTTTTTCAGCAAGGATGCCACAGTTTCAGTAGCCTACTCTTGGAATTGTGAAGGGCAAGAGCTGTTTAGAACGTCGGTGCCGCTCTTTCAATTTGGTAGACCGGTCAAAACGTCCAGCGGAACGACTGAACGGATGGGCAAGAAAACCTGCCAGGAAAAATATGGAGGTGTTTACACTCAAGGGCACTGCTATCCGCTCGGTGTAATAAATTCGGTCTGCCTCCAAGTGAATATTAATGCGACCACTTCCACTCCGGCGCTCGACAGTGACCTCGGCTGGAGTGGTTGCCAGTGGCGCACGGACTTGCGTGGATCTCCAGCCTACTACACCCCGATCATCGCCGACAGCGACGGCACCAAAGATGCACCACTTCAGCGCCAGGTCGCGCTTGGCCCGATCACGCTGACTTTGATGTCCACTCAAGACCCGCTGATTCAACTTTCGCGAATGATTCGAAAAAACAACGGCAAGATCCCAGACTCGCCTTTGTTCAGCCGCGCAGCTGCGCTTGTACTCGGCGTTTGCGCTATCTTTTTGGGACTGACGATGTGTATCTACCCAGCCGCAAATCTCCTGCTGCGAGGTTCCGATTCGGAAGAGGCGGAGTTCAACTTCTCGCGGATCGATTACAACTTTGAAGATAGGCACTACCGGAAAGAGTGAAGCTTGTGACTGACCCTGCGGATTTCCAATGAACTCCGGAAAATCTCGAGGAAGGAAACATCTTCGTTGCGCACTTTCCTCTTGAATCCAAGGCTGCCGCGCCCCGATTCGATTCTGCGCTTAAAGGTGTATGTTCGTATCGCTCTGCCTGCCCTTGGAACAGACGACGAGAAGACAGGCTCCTGTGGGCACAACAGGAGATGACAGCTGAGGCGAAGTGGGTGTAAATTTGGGATCTTTATTTGCATAAATGTGAATGTTTTGTTTGTCCTCTTTAAAAGTTTCGTTGGTCGTCGTCTGCTTTGAACCGACATTGTGATTGCCCCCGAGCCCCACCTCATTCCCAGGAATATCGCGTCGAGAGCCTAGTGATTCATTCCGTTATATTGCTTTTGCGTGAAACAGGGACCTGATCGCACCGACGTTGTTGCATTATTTGCAGTGTTTCTCGTGATAATCTCGCCGAACAATGTGAAAGCAACGTGTGAATCCATTTCCGATATGTAGATCATGATCATGATGGAAATGGAGGCCTTCACTCCAGCTTTATAAATTCTTTGAAGAATCTCACTAATTCATTTTGCCGTTTCGCGATTTGTTTCGCTGTGATTACTGTGCTTTTTTCTCTGCTTTGAAACTCCAGCAGCGTTTTCGGCGCTGCTGGCCAAGGTCCCTTTTTCGTTCCGCACTACTCGTCTTCATATGGTCTAAGTGTACTGGCAGCCACGAAGTGCAGCGTAAACAAACGCTATCGGAAGTTGGGGGCCACCAAGCAAGAAACAACGTTTGTTGCGGCTTGAACTTTCCATTGATCCGTCAACTCCTTTGAAAGGAATCTTCCATTGCTTTCTTCCTTTCTTTCTTTCAGACCTTTCAGTCACATACCGGTGCCGATGACATTTCATCTGCTGAAAGAAAAAAAATCGAGTCAAAATGTGACAAAAATCATTTTTCGTGCTGATCGGCGGATCTCTTTGATCTCTTCTTTTCTCAATCAATTCTCAATCAATCAATCGAAGAGAGCTCTCTTACTCGCCTTCTACTTCAAACAATAGCTACCAACCCCACTAACCCCACTTTCAAAGTGTGCTACGGTTTTCACTAGCTTCTCCTAGGCACAATCACACCAAACACGTGCACACTGCCAATCCATGGAAACCTGCTTAGTGATCTCCTTAAGGCGCCCTTAGTGACCAATCTTTCACATTACTTGTCGATGTGTCGAGATGATTGAGTGGAAAGGAAGTACCACTCATACATACGTACCGAGGACTCAGAAAGGGTACGCTCAATCACGTGAGCATACTCAGTAACGGCCAAGTGCGGGGTGGCGGGGCGGAAATTTCGTTGTACAAGTTGGGTGCGGGTAAGAGGCCTCGGGCCCGGCTCGGTCTTTGCCACGCGCAGGAGGAGCAGGAGACGCCAAGTTGACAAACCTTGTGTGACTTTGACTACCACGCAGCCGCTCTGCCAGCTGATCAGTCCGTCCGACCACGCAAAGTGTCCTCGCAGAGCGTGCCGTCTCGATAGTATTAGTGCGTGCGCATATGTCTGGCTGCGCGCCTTGAAAACGTAACGCGGAATGTTGCTGGGCGACTCTCCGCAGCATCGATCAGGAGTGCGTGACAGTAGTCCTCTGGTGCAGCGTACGCGTGTCCAGGGGTACGTGGAGTGGTGGGCAGACAGGGTTGGTCACCTTTTGGAATGGGTTCCGTTGATACTCGCGGTGGCGCTGGCAGATGTGAGCGCGCAAGCCGCCACATGGAGCGCGTTTTTAACGCAAGCGATAGCTGTTGCCGCGTCAATTTATAGGTCCACGTACCGCGAGGACGTGGCGGCGGTGAAGATAGTGGAGATGGGGATGGCAATTGCGTACTTGGTGCTGGCGTTTTTGAGCGAGTCATTGGCATTTGGTTTCCCGAATCTTTTAATTGCGCCAGTTTGCGTGAGCTGCTACCTGGGTTTGACGGTGCTGTCGATGGTGGTGCTGCGGCCGTTTCAATACACGACAGAGCGGTCATTTGGTGCTGTGTATAAGATCGGCGACGAGGCAAACTGGAGGAGGGACATGGTCATCGCGGGTTGCTGGGCGGGGATTCTTTCTGTGGTGACCGCTTGCTCCTGGAGCGCTTACTTTTGCCTGGCGAGGGATACCGTTGGCTATTTGTTTCTGGGCTTCCTCGTGCCAATATTGCTCCCCGTGGTTTGTGCGCCGATCGTGGAACTCGTCGCAAAATATTCCACCGAAGCCTCTGAAGGTAGGAGATTTGAGAAATTTGACACTGGCTTTTCGTCTGCTCAAGAGAGCTTGTTCAAGAGCCGCGCTATCGGCAGTGACGATGGCGAAAGGCTCGCCCTACTGGATACAGAAGCGCTGGAAGAGAGATGACAGCTCTTGCTCTCTCTCTTTCTCTCTCTCTCTGGTCTCCGATTTGCTTTCGAAATATCGGCGTATTATATCTGTCTCATAACCCCATTTTAAAATCCAGTTCATCATCCCTGACATTTACGCAACTCTATATTTCAGGTTTTCTAGCATCTGCGGAGCAAGCCGTTCTCGCGTATTGAACAAACTCGCACCATAATCCAACGCAACGATTTCGTCAACGCTGTGTTCTCCTGACAGACTATGACAGTTGTTCCTCATCCCACGCCTTCCCACGCTCAGCGGCACACTTGACCTACTAAGATCGGTAAGACACCGGTATGGAACACAACCCTACGCGCGGAATACGTCGAAAGCTGTAGTAGTGGCGTTTGCGAAATGGAGATTTTCGCACAACTTGTCAATTTCGACAAGTTTCTCTGATAGCGAATGTGACTTTGACGTGAGCCGGAGCTACCGCCCGAAATTTGGAAGGGTTGCAGACCTCAAACTCAGACTGGCTCGAAAAGGCAAGTGCAAGAGGGCGTGGGAAAGGATGACCGATCGCAGGGCTCTCGTGGTTGGCGCGACTGGATACCTGGGTAAATATGTGGTGAAAGTTGCACAGAGTCACAATTTTAAGGTTCGAGCGCTGGCTAGAAACCGCCAAAAGTTGGGAGACGTGGAACAGTATTGCGAGGAGGTCTTTCAGGGCGAAGCTACCGACCCGTCCACTTTGAGCGGTCTCTGCGACAATGTTGACGTTGTGTTTTCGAGTCTTGGTATCACCAGGCAAACTGACAAGGTGACATACGCCGATGTGGACTACGGCGCGAATGCTAGCATACTGAAACTGGCGAGGCAAGCAGGGTGCAAGCACTTTGTTTATGTATCTGTATTTCACCCAGAAGCCGCCATCGCTACGGACATGGTGCGCGAGAAAGAGCGTTTCGTGCGCGAGCTGGAAAGTAGCACGGACATCAGCTGGACGGTTATTCGACCAACCGGATTTTACTCTGATATCAAAGAGTTTTTTGACATGGCCAAGTCAGGCAGGTCATACGCTCTCGGAAGTGGCAAGACGACCATAAACCCAATACATGGTCACGACCTCGCTGAGTTCTGCGTCCAGACATTCCTTGATGCACAGCAGTTCGGAAAGGAGCTTGACGTCGGTGGGCCAGATACATATTCGTGGAATGAGATATGCACTTTGGGATTTCAGGCGCAGCAAAAGCCTCCCCGTATCACTCATATCCCAGTCTGTCTGTTGAAGTCGGTTCTTCCATTGGTGAAGCTCGTGAATCGAAGAGCTTGGAACCTCGGGACTTTTGCCTTGGCGTCGCAGTACGACATGGTCGCTCCAGCGTTCGGAACCCGGAGACTGGACAGCTTTTTCATGGAGCTTGCTGGCGCTTCGTCCAAAGGAGAAAACCATAGAGTGGAATAGACAAAAGATTTTTTTTTAAAATTAATTATAAAACCGTGCCTACTTCCCGGGTACTTTTGACAGCAACACAAGTTACAACCTTGCTAGAACAAGTTTCGTAGCGAGTCCCACACCCCCAAGCGCGAACGGAATAAGCGGCGCCGAGTACTTTAATTGCTTCTTCAGAGAAGGTCCACGACGTTTGTTTCTGCTCGCGCTTTTTGCGCACTCTTCATCGTAGTCGATGACTCCACCGAAAAAAGTTGTGATATCTTTTGCGAGGAGCTCTGGCTCCTCAAGAGCTATAAAATGCCCACCCTTAGTCAAGTTGGTATAGCTCTTGACATCGTGAGAGAGGTGGGTGATTGCCGACGGATATTGAAGTACGTCTCCCGGGGCTGTACAAGAAGGCGGGCATTAGGGTCGGCTCCGCGAGTTCGTATATGGATAGCAGGGGAAAATGTAAACTTACCATTTAGAATGCCTGTCGGAACGTTGAGGTAGCCAGGGAAGTTTCGCACATCTCCGGAAACCATCGCCTGTCTGTAAAAGTGCATGCTCGTCAATATTGTCTTGCTTGTCCAGAAAATCATGGTTGTCGTCAATAGACTCTGACGCTGTTTCTCAGGCTCCCACGTGTGAAATATGTACTTTTCTGCAATATAGGCCAAGAGACCCGAGGGAGAGTCCAACAAGCCTAGGCCTAGGCTCTCAGGCTTTTGGCAGTGTTGCAAAAAGTATGCCGTGGCTTGTTTGCTAACAGCACGAAGCCTTGCGGCGCTTTGGGCCTCTCTCGGTGGGAGAGTAAGTGTAGGAAGTGTGAGGTTCAAGCCCATCCGGATGGATTTATTGATGGACTCAAGAGAGAAGGAGCCGGAAATAAATCCTGTCGCACTGCTCAGGTGCAACGCCACGCACTCCTTGTTTTCCAAGGCCATGTAGCACGCCACATAGTATCCCCAGTCACCCCCGTGGGCAACGTAATGCTTATATCCAAGACCTTCCACTACAAGGCGGTGAAATAGGCGCGCATTTGCTGACGGGCCGAGAGGCTGATCACTTGTGGAGAAGCCAAACCCGCAGAGGCTCGGAGCAATCACATCGAAGCCCGCTTCGGTAAGCATGGGGATCACCTTTTCAAAGTCGTACACGGTAGATGGCCACCCGTGGCAGAGAACAATTGGAATGGGATCCCGAGAATCTGGGCGGGCGGAAGCTTTGGCATGTATGTAGTGCAACTCGACGCCCTCTTCCACTTTCATTGTGTATTGAGGCAGTCGATTCAGCTCATCTTGCCGCTTTGGCCACTCGTCAAGGAACGACCCGCCGAACTCCTCGATGAGGTCCTTCAAGAATGGCATCGAGATACCATAATACGAATCTTTTGGAAGCTTCGATGCCCTCTGGCTCCCGGGAAATCGGGCCTGTGCCAGGTGTTTCGGTTTGCTTCTCCCAGCTTTCATCTCGGCTGGAAGCCTTGCGTCCGCCAGTCTCTGCCTGAGGTCTTCCAGCACCTCCTCAGACACGTCCACCTTGAACTCCACCTCCTCCATCAGACCGGGCATCTTCGCTGCTTTCTTCCAGCTCCCTCGTGACCTCTCTGCGTATTACGCTTGCAAAGCTCTCCTCCACGTCTGGTCTCCAGCTGAGCTCCCTTCCGGTGCACTCTATTCCATCTGCATTCTGAGGACTCTGACATCTCTGACCCTGATTGCTCGAGAGTCAGATTGCGTTACGAGCTATTGCAAGCCTTCCTATCACTGCTATCACCTATTGCGCGCTTGAACTACTAGCTGAACTCAGGAGATTTCCTTGTCGCATCTCTTATTTGCGCAAGTCATTGCGCAAATCATACTAAAACGGTGAAACCTCGACTGCGCAAGAGTTGATGTTTTGTCGACAGCGACCGTGCATGAGTGCGGCTCAGAACATGCGAAAAAAAAAGAAAAGAAAGAAAGAAAGAAAGAAAGAGAGAGACTTTCGGTGGTGGTCCGTCCATCAGTGTATATAACTCGAAGATGTTGCACTTCTGTTCTGACTGTGGTATTATGTTGCACTTCTGTTCTGACTGTGGTATTGTTCTGATAGTTGTCCATTCCCTTTTTCAGAGCTGGTTTAGTCCTCGATTAGCGCCGTCTCTACGCGACTCGTCTCTATCCTCTCTCACCTCACTCTATCAGACGACAGTGACGAAAAAGATACTGACTGAGAAGGAGGTGACAGGTTGGCTTTGTAGTGGTGCGCGTGCATCGAGAGGGAAGTCTGCAGGTTTGCTGAAGAGAGAGAGAGAGAGAGAGAGAGAGAGAGGAATGGCGCGAATTTTGGTGCTCGTGGCACTGCTGGTTGGGCTCGTGCAAGGGTCCAACGAGGCTGGGACTGCGTTTCTCGAGGAAAACGCGAAGAAGGATGGCGTCGTGGTGCTCCCAAGCGGCTTGCAGTACAAGGTGTTGAAGAAGGGCGCAGGCGCTTTCCATCCTACCGTGGATAGTAAATGCACGTGCCACTACCACGGCACGCTGATCGATGGAACCGTGTTCGACTCGTCAATTGACCGCGGTCAGCCTATCGATTTTGCCCCAAACCAGGTTATCCGCGGGTGGACTGAGATCATGCAGATGATGGTTGAAGGTGACAAATTTGAAATCTATTTGCCCAGTGAACTGGCATATGGCGCGCGTGGTAGCCCACCGAAGATTGGCCCAAACTCGGTGCTGGTCTTCATCATCGAGATTATCACCATTCACGGTAAGAAAGTCCCGGCGATTACTTGCGACCCTGCGACCCTGGACAACTGCAACGAGAAGGAGCAGGGGTACATTGAGAAGGCCAAGACAGCATTTCTCGGAAAGGAGAAGGATGAGATCTCACGGCTCGAAAAGATGATATCTGGGAAAATGAAGCCTGAGCTCTCAGACTGGATCCATAGAAGGCTAAACATTCTTCGGCGTTTAGCCATTGGGGGAGAACCTGCCGATAAGGAGGAGCTGTAGCTTTAGCTAGAGCTAGAGATGTGCAAGCTACATTTGTGCGCAATGCTTTGATCATGTTTTATTAGCTAGGCATTGTCGCGATCAATAGCATCTTTCTTTATGGCATCAAATCAATAAACTTCTGCCTTCTTCTTAGCATTGAGAATGGGAAACAGATCTTCTTTTAAAATTAATTTTAGATAAGGCGCGCCTTTTCTTACTTGCGATCCGTGCCGATACGCTTTACAGCCTTGATGATTTCCCGCTGCTGTTCAGCTGTCTCAATGTCAACGTGGCCGAGCTCGCTGAGTAGCTTGGTAAAGAAGTTGAGCATCTGGCGGCCAAAAACCCTATCGTTGGACATATTTCCCCTGTGTCTCGAGCGCTGATCGTCAATAAAATCATTGACGTCGCCCAACAACAGACCCCAATCTGAAGCCTCCAAATATCGGGACGAAGGCGGCTTTATAAAGCCTTCTTCTCCCCTACTCTCGGATCTCTCGAGGTATAATCTCCGCCTGTTTGCAGATCTCGGAAAATGAAGTGCAGCAGGTTCGGAACTAACGTCGTCAATACTTTCCTGATAATCACCTGCTGTAGATCCAGCCCTTGCGGTGACGCTGGTCTCTTCGACAGATTTAAGCGCGCTTGCACTTCTGGCCGTGATTTCCCGAAGCTCCCCGAGCCCATCTTCGTTGGGCTGGTCGTCTTCAGAGTCGTAGTCATCTCCGGGGCTCATTGGGCCACTTGCGCTTAGAGATGGACCACCAAAGCCATCCTCTGTGCACGCATCGTGACCGTCGACACCACTCCCATCGGATCCCACACCGTCATCATGCAGCGCCGCGTTTTCAGCGTCGTCAGTTTGGTGACCGTCGTCTTCGTCATCGTCCTCGCCATCTTCCTCCTCCTCGACGCCTGATATACTGTCTGGTAAGCTATCGCGGCTTCCAGGAGAGCGCACTTGAAGGACGCGCCCGTCAAATGACTTCACCGAGGATCCCGCCTCCACAAATTCGGACGAAATAGTTCCATGCTGACTTGAACTCTCAAATGCTCCTGCACCCGACATTGGCTTGAGGGTCAACAGCCGGTCCTCCAAGCGCTGAATATTGCGTTGCAGAGTAGCCACTTCTTGTTCGTGGCGTTTGAGCTCCAGAGATTTTTGACGGCCCAGTTCCCGTGCCTGATTTAGTTCATTCATCACTTGCTGCACCTCCTTGCCGTTCTGTTCTTTTGCGACTTGAGGCATCGTTTGTTCCCGCACGACCTTTGCCTGCAAGGGCGAAGGGACACGCATGGGTGACTCGCCATGGGCGTGGGCAAGTAATAGTCTGTTACTGTTCGCGTTTGCTTCTTGGCCCCCTCTTTGTCGAGCCTGCTGCTTAAGTTGCTGCTGTTGCATCTGCTGTTGTTGCAGGCGATTTCGGTCAGAGGCTAAGGTGTTTCTGAGGCCAGTCTTCCGATTCTCTAGTTCCTCAAGTTTAGCGAGAAGCATAGCAAATGTCTCTGCCTGCCGCTGTCTCATCACAGGATTGTCTTGGTCTGGGCTGTTACGCATCGCTTCAATAGCTTCGCGAAGCTCATTGACTTCTTCGAGCATTGCCTGGGCAGAGGAGACTTGCTCCTCCAATTGTGCAGCCATCTCCTCCTCTCCGGAGAGTTCGACTACCCTGGGCGAGTCAGGAAAGCGCACGGAAGCTTGCTGCCCTTGGCGCCCGCCATTCCGTTGCTTGGAGGCAGCCGCTGCGCTCTCTGCAGCGGCTGCTTGCAATATTGCCTCGATGTTTTCAGGCCCAAATCCGCTCTCTTGCAGAAGCTGCCTAGCGGCACCCGGGTTTTGCTGCTGAATGATGCTTACTAATGCTAAGAGTTCCGCGATGGCATCAGAGCTACCCTCTTCGTCATCTTCTTCCTTCCCTGGACTTGCACTTGCTTTCTCGATCACAACTCTGCGCGGCGACGATGGGCTCTGTGCAGTTGAGGCCCTCGGAGAAACGGAGGGCTGTACGGCCGGTGCAGCTGGAGGCGCAGCACCAGCGCTCTCGAGAAACTGTTGGAGCATTGCGAGTCCCTCTAGGTCAAGACCCTGTGCGGCGTTTTTCGGGGAAGGAGTTCTTGCCCCAGCGGCCTTTTGGCCATTACCTTCAAGGGCACCTTGCTGTCTGGTCAACTGTTCTTGCATCGCCATCATCAGCGCTGTAGCCCATTCCCGATCGCAGCATTGAATTACAAAGTGACAAGGACACGCGACACACATTTTCCCTCGGTTAGTCACTCACAAAGCTCCATTTCCTCAATACAAAACAAGCTTCAACCTACCAAGTTGTTGCTCCAGCTCCGCCTTCTCCCGCATGAGCGCTTTCGCTCTTTCACTCATTTTTCGCCTTCTCCCGTCTCCCCTTTTCACTCAAACTACCAACGCCAACTGCTGCACTGTCGTTGACGATCACGTTCAAATTTCGTCGCCTGTCCTCTCCACCCTTCCTTCTGCCCGCGCTCTCACCTACAGAGCCAAAGGCAAGTTCGGGAAACAGAGAACGGAAGACAACGTGCTCTTGCTGTCCCCGAGGACCCCACCACTTCCGATGATCGCTAATCCTCCACCGTATAGTTCAAATACAGACGGATCCTTGCAGACAGAGTGCATGAATAATGACATTCATCAATTCATCAATTGAAAAATGTTGATCGCTGTCAATCAGCAGCAATTCGCTTCCACTCTGTTTCTCGTCCTTGTCTTTGCTTTTGCTTTGCGCGATGGACGCAACTCGTGGCTGCTGTTCAGTTCAGCTGGATCAAGTCAATCAAATCGAAAGTTGAGAGCTCGAGCTTCGTATTTTCCAAGTTGATGATTAACAAGTGAATGAAAAGATCACACGTTGATTGTGGCAGCTGGAGTCGCTGGAGTACTAATAATTCTACCATCAGGGAAGCCCCTGTCGAGTGCTTGTAATGTTTGAAAGGAAGCCGAGTTAGCGGAGTGTCTCTTACCGAGCTGGAAAAGAGCGCATAGCTAGTACAAGACTCCAAGAGAAAATTTCTCCTACAAGAAATTGTTCGCCTCGAATGAGTGCTCGAGCTGGAAAAACAGAGAAAGTGAGAGACAGAGAGAGGGTTGAGGCACTCCAACAAGCTAGAAAGTGGGCTCGCAACTATAAGAGGACGGTCCTTTACAGTCGTCGAAGAGCGGCGCATGTGGCCAACTTCACTCGCGTGGTGGTGACTGAGGTTCCAGGTGGCTTCTTTCAAGTTTCTGCTTTGGAGTTGCCGAAATGGCGAAGAAAAACCCCTTCGTTGGCGCGCACATGGTAAGTGGATGTGAAAGGAAGGCCTGTCAAGTAAGCCGGGTCATGGTCAGCTGACTGAGAATGCTGGTGCGCGAAAAGATCTTTCCGGTGGTGTTCGTTGGTGGGATCGTTGTACTCGGTGTGTTTATGGGCACGAGGACGCTGTTGTTCAGTCCTGATCTGAGGACGGACTCGAAATCGAGGCGCTCGCCACTGCATGACAACGCGGACGAAGTGGCTGCTTACCGCTCACACGGGTTTCGCAAGATTGGGATGCTAGATAGATACGTGACCAAGCCGAAGGACCTGGTTCCGGATAAGTTGCCGGAAAAAAGGTCTGAAAGTGTCGCGACAGCCGAAGAGTGACATTGTATTTGTAAAGAAGTTGTGGCCTACTGTATTTGTTCAAGCAAAATTCAGTTTTCATCGTGACAGCTATATGTTGTGTATTGTTCGTACAAAATGATACAGTGATTCTTGCACCGGGACTTTCACGCCGTGCTTTTCAGCAACCTTGGTGATGTATCCGTTAAAGTACTCTATCTCAGTTTCCCTGCCTTCTCGGACGTCTGAAAGCATGGAAGATATATTGGGCCCAGTTCTGCGAGCAATATCACTGACGAATTCGGCGCCATTGGCAAAATTTCCAAAGTCAAGCTTTTGTCCTTCAAGCTTGGCGATCATCTCGAACTCTTCTGACGCGGCTTTGACGAGTCGTTGTATTCTTGGCTCTAGTATACACCGATTCCCGTCATTGAGAATTGCCGTGAGCGGATTAATCACCGTATTAACGAGGAGCTTCGTCCATACCATCGAATTGGCGTCCGTGCTCATGATAATGTGTTCCTCTGGTACAACCCCTGGAGCGCTGTTGTAGATATCCGTCATCGATTGAATGACGGAGTCTGTCGTCGAAGCAACGAATGTTTTACCAAGCCCGCGATGTTCGGTTACAAACGGAGCGGTCCTTACCGCGCCAGTGTATGTTAGTCCTTGGCAAAATTGCATGGAGGTTGCAGCTCCAGACATTGCGGAGCGCAAAGTTTCATCATTCCCTACTCCATTTTGAAGTGTAATAACGCGCGTGTCCTTGCCCACAACGTTTCGATGGAACCCCGCATCCAGTTGCTCACCAATCTCCTGTGTATCCCTATTCTTCACGAGCACGAGCACGACGTCGAAAGGACTTCCTGACGCCTCAATGCCGTCGAACCCGTTGGCGAGGGTTACGGTTTCCTTCCTTACACCAATCGCCTGGTTTAGCTCCTTTACCACCACCTGAACTGTCTTCTCCGTCGCGGCGCCTTGCGACTTTCGTTGCACCAAAGTCACAGCTGCATTCCTGGTGGCAGCAAATCTTGCTGCAAAGAGGCACCCCAAAGATCCCGCACCAACCACACACAAGTTCAACATCGGCTTCGGTATTCCGCTTTCAGCACTTCCGAGTTCACTTCGAATCCCGCTTTATCTCCTCGTTCGCCGAGTCCGTTGCAGCGCCGCTGCGGTCCAAGTCCACAGTCAGGTTGTCAACCGTTAAACTATTCTCGTTCAGGTACTTGACAACTCACTCGTTGCCTGCGCGAGACCAAACAAGCAAGCACACAAACAAAATAAGCAAGTCACTGCCACCAACCTGGGTTCTCGTCTCTCCACCCTTAGCCCCGTTTCCCAGTCAATTGAAAAACGCGAACCATGCACTTGACTCACCAACTCGCGATCAGTGGTGCACAGAGGTCGCACTGTTCTTGCGTGTGCTGTACACTCGGCGAATAGTGAGCGGTGCACTCACCTCTGGCGCCAAGCTTTCTACGGCAAATGTAACGCCGCCCGTAGGAGGGCCCCGAGCGGCGCGCAAGTCTATGAGAGTTTGGGTCCTGCCCTGCTCTAACAGCACTGACTAATGATTAGATTCTTTCTTGTCGACGGACACAAGTCCGCTGACGTTGCTTGAACTTCGACCAAGGTTGAAGTTGAATGTTGAGAAGTTGAAAAGCTGCGATGAAGTATCGGTACGTCGCGAACGAACAGTGTGGTGTGAAGGAATGTAAAGGAGAAAAATTGCGTGGATCAATCAATATTACCGATGGCCCGATTCACAAAGTGATCGGGTCGTCGTGGGGCGAGTACCGTTTGTAGATGTTCATTTCTGAGCGCTTCGTTTTCGAGATTGCTGAGGGATATGCAAGAGGGAAAACGGATGTGAAAGCACCACATGTTACAAGCGAGTGGTGGTAAGGGAGCGGTTCAGAAACAGAGCCGGGAAGGTGTGTTGACCAGAAATGTGCTGATCGTTGCAGCCGTTGCGGTAACGTGAGAATTAGGCAGGACATTATCGGCGTATGGCGGAAGGAGCAGAGTAATAGATGGAGGAGTCTGTGCAATGAGGGCAAGTTCTCAAATTGACACCGAATTGTCAGCATGGGTTCCACGCATACCGAAGCGTTGAAAGCTGGTGTTTTCAGAAACTGTCGGATAGCTTGGAGCCTCCTTGGGCGTTCCGAATCGTTCAAATTGTTTTGGCTTCGCCACTTGGGATCCAAATTGAGAATTCTTCGACCTCTTCTTCTTTTGCACCAGTCCTGAGGTTTCGCCAACTGCGGATTGAGCACCTAATGTGCCAGACGACTTCCTCGCCTTAGCCGAAGAGGTGGCCGAATCATCCTTGGAGGTTTTTCGTGACTTGGAAGCAGGCTTCTCGAGAGCGCCCGTGTGGCCTGCCTCTTTCGCGGATCGCTTATTTTCAAACATAATGTTTGGAAAAACTCTTGATCCGAATTCTTCGCCAAACATCTTGGAATAATCCGCGATCGTGGCTTTACTAGAAAATCCGCCATCGAGCGCAGGAGACATTGCAGACGTGAAAAAATTGAAAGGGCTCAGTTCAGAGAGCTTGCCGTCTGCATCAGCTGGCGGCTTGATGAGATTCAGATTCGACAAAGCCGAGCCATACCCAAAACCCACATCCGCAACAAGGCTAGAACTAGAGAAAAGAGCCGGACTCAGGGACGGCTGGCTCGGCAACACCGATGCGGACGGCGCAGGCATTGTTGACTCCAGTGGAGAGAAGACATTTGACCCAATAGATGTTTCCAGGTCACCCCCAAAGTTAAAAGAGTTGGTTGCGCCATAAAACATATCGAGCTCGCCGATGCCTGGGGAAGAAGAGCTCACCATGCCAGGGTTAAGCAGAGACGACGAGTTCCATATAGAGGGTGAAAGTTCGCCCAGTCCGTTGCCGTACTGCCCAGGGTTCAAAAAGTTGCTGTGCTGCATCATATATCCGGGTGAAGCTGGGTCAGTCGTGGGAAGCGGCCCGCCAGGAAGCCCATTTACAAGGGCGCTGGATTCGAGCCTTGAATTCAAGAATAGCGGCTCTGGAAGAAGAGAAGTTGTTTCCTTGTCCTCTTCCTCCTCTCTGCCTTTGCCTTTCCCTTTGCCTTTCTTTCCTTTTCCCTTCGGCTTGGTCTGCTTGGCCTTTGCTTTCATCCCTGACTTTTTCGCATTCTTGCCACCGCCAGAAGGGGTTTCAGGCTGGTTGGACATATCAGTATCCTCGTTGAAAGTCTTTTCTGAGCGCTTGAGCTTTCGCTTGGTGGAGTTCCATCGGTTTTTGACCGAGTTTTCACTACGACCAGGCAGATGAAGCGCAATGTCCCTCCAACGATTTCCGAGACGAGCTTGTTGCTTCATGAGGATTTTGTCCTCCTCCTCGGACCACGGAGTCTTTTTCAAATCCGGGTCGAGATGGTTTACCCATCGCTCGCGGCACTGCTTTCCTAGCCTACCGGGCAAGTTTGCAGCGATCTCGCTCCACTTGATGTTTCCGAGCCCATGCGTTTGAATCAAATGAACAATGATCTCATCTTCTGACTGCAACCATGGCCCTTTCACAAGACCAGGACGGAGGACTTTCTGCCATCTGTGCAAGCACTGCACATCACTTCTTGCGCCTTTGAAAGCGATGCTCGAGATGGACTTCCAGTTCTTTGCGCCATGGTCCCTGACGACCTGCCTCAACCTCTCGTCCTCTTCAGGGGTCCATTTTCCGCCAAGCTGCTTCACTAGAGCGCTGCTATCCGCGACGCCAGCCTGTAGCTCGGCGACGCCCTTGCCTGCATCGCTCATTCTGATCTCTGAGCGCAAACGCCGAATCGACACCACGCTCCAAGATTGAGTCCAAGCAGGACCAGTCAACAGAGTTTGTCGGCTCTCACGCTTGCTGCTGTTTGCGAAAGTTGGGAGCCCCTGCGACCCGCTAACCTATTTTGTGACGTTGTGTTTTCGGCATGCCAGTGTACTAGTACCGTGCCTCACTCCCTGTACCCAAAATGCCTTGAAACAATTGAACACCTAAGCTGCACTCCGAACGGTTTATGTAGGAGGAATAAGAGAAGGGAAGGAGTTTGTCCAGTCTGACAAGCACATTTACTTCTTCTTCCAGCTCCCTCCACAATCTCCACAAACAACAAACGCCTATTGGCCACTGTGTTTGTTTTCCGTTCTTGCTCCGTTAATGGCGTATTATCGTATCGCCTCAATGACCTTGTTCTAAGCTGAGCTCCCTCCCATTCTCTCTGTGCACTTGCAGCGCTAACCGCTCTACCGTCGCGGCTTCCGATGCCAATGAACTCCCTTCTCCGAAGGCACCCAAGGCACTCAAGGCTCACTTTTTCATTTGTCATTCTTCATTCTTTTCTTCTTTTTCGATTCGATCGATGGATTGGGATTGGGATGAAGACGTGAACTTGCTTGAATATTTCATGAGTAACGGCTCCGCGAATTAGCCGACCCGCCTAGCACGGATTACTGTGTCCATACTGACTGTGCGATGTAGTAATGGGAACTAGTACAACCTCGTAATGAATCGTCGATTTCGCAGTTAATGAATGTAAACGTTACTCCATCCAAAACGTCTCCACGCACTCGACACTACTGTATACCACAGAGTCTCACCCACCCAGCATATCCATACCAAATACTGAGTACGAAAGGCGAGCTAACCGTTTTTCATGTCTTCTTGCATGTATTAGCGTCTTGACTGCAAGTATTAAGGGTAATTCATCAAGTTGTTAGTGACAGTGCGACGTGGGACGCAACGGTAATTTTCTTCGTTGTTCGCTACGTGAAGCGTTAAATACAGAGTAAGACAAAAGTGGGCCAAATTTCATGCTCCCACTTTTGGGATCAACATCAAGATCAGAATTCAGATTCAGATGCACTGCACAATGTCGCGATTTACCGGTACTATGATCCTGTTCACGTTGCTGAATTCTGAAGACTTGGGATGGTCGAGAAGGTCGAATTGTGAACCATGCAATTCATTCTATCCATCTCTGCTTTGACTATCTTTGACTTCACTGCCACGTCGTCTGTGAACAGTTCCGAAGAGATTCGGGACATGACTCTGGTGCGTTCATACCAGTTTGCAGCGAACAAATGATACAAATGCGAAGAAAACGTGGAGTTGAGAGTGGAGGGCTCTTCGAATGAATTGTGTACTGAGAGTGAGAAGTAATTTTGAGGATTTGGGCTCCAAGCCTGGCACTGTACTCTGTTAGTCAGTCATCGTCTGAGGAATTGTCCACCTGACTAGGGCGGCACACTGGCGGCACCACTGACTGCGAGACCCGGCGGCGCTGCACCTCAAGATAGTACTGCTGGTGGAAACGAACCGAAGGGCAGCAAGGGTTTGCAAGGGTTGTTGTCGAGCGAACGATCGAATTGCTCCCCGTACGTTCTTGCAGCCGAGGAGCTCGGCGGAACGGGCACTCGTCGCTGCTGCAGACGCGGTAGTCGGGAAGCCAGAAAACGTTTTTGTGATGTGAAACATGGTTAAACAGCCGTACGAAGATGCGCTCCGCGCACTTCGGCAGCAGTCTTCACACTCGCAAGAGACTGCGCTTTTGGCTCTTGTAAAGGACTGTGCGCTCATATGCGGTAGCTCGGGCATGAAAGCGGAGGAGTTTGATCGCCACATTGGCCTGCTGTTGCAAAAACACGAAAATAATTATGCTGCCATTGAGCACGGGGTGCTGAGTCTGAGTTTGGCTAGGTGTACGGAGCTTTCGGCAACACGCACGTTGAATCGTAGCAACCAAAAGGAGGACCCGCTTCCAGCAATGTTGAGAAAGGTTAGTAAAATGCAGCAAATGATCGAGGAGCACACCGAGATCCGTGAGCTGCGTGGTGTCATTCAATCGCTCTGGTTCGGCCACAACGACAACGAAGCTGTCGACATGGAAGTTGAGCTCTTTCGCTTTCTCAAGTTCAGATATCAGGGTGATAAGAAGACTATGAGTCGCGAGGCAGTTCGCTTCATCGAAGGGATCATGAAGTACAAGGATCGCGATGCCGACTTCGACATCTTTAACCGAATTTTGAGAAATGAAGTCGATCAGGGTTTCTGGAAGGTACGCACTTCTCTCCGGCAGACCGTCCGGGAGCTTTTGCAGACTGGGAAGAACCCAGTGCAGGTCTTAGCCCACATGTACAATGAACAAGACTCTAAGCATCTCACAGATCGGCTCAAGAAATCGGGAGGGAAGGGTTTGGAGGAGGTACTACTTTCGTTTCACCTCGAGCGGCATGACAAATTAATACGGCCTCTCCGACAAGAGTATGCGCGTCAAGACGATTCAGTGAAGCGCAAAGTAAGTTTTTCTGCGTTTATTCGTTCCAGTTTGTTAAATACACCTCATTTTGCCGGAGCCGACAATTAGCGCAAACCATTCGTGCGTCAGTCGAAAGGGTTTTGGCGCAACTAATTCCTTCTCGCTCGGTGTTGCAAGAAAACAGCCTATCCATCTACAAATTTGTTCTGTCGCAATGTCCTCAATCTCACTCTCTCCTTTCGACCATAAACATCAAAAAGAGACATCTCCATAAAGCTCCTTTACGGGTGCTAACTATCTGTTTTGCAAATCAAGTCACCTTAGCGTTCGTAAACAACAGCAAATTCATTAAAAAACAAAAGTCGCCTCAGTGAACGCCAAAGTTTTAGCGACACGGATGATCTGCTTTCGAGACTGAGGTGCGGCGGCTAAACTGAGCGCATCTCGCCTCTCCGTACGTGAGCTTGGCACAACGTAAAGACTCTTCTGCAAACCATCCCTGCAAGGCTCATTAAACGTCAACTTACGTTCCATCGTCATCAGCCTCTGCGCAAGTGAGCATGGAATGCAGCGCCATCAGGCTGTCAGCCCCTACCGTGCCAAGCATAGCCACACGCTGCGCCGCCACTCGCCTGATCGTCGACCTTCCCACGGCCGCTCGCATCGAGCTGGTCTCCATTGCCCATGCCGCTGGCCTCTGCGCCATTCTCGGCCGTACCGAAGTAGCCGCCGACCGTGCGGAAGCTACTCTTCCTGCACAGCCCCTCGCCGCGTATCGAAAGCTCATCCTCCCTCAACCGACCGCTCCGGAGTCCCGGTGCTCCTCAAGCGCTCCCCGCAATTGGCCAATCAGCCGAGGCTCCTATCAAATGACAACAAATGACTACAAATGACTACAAATGACAACAAACGCCGGTTGTCGCTCACGCAATGCGGGCGAAGATAAGCTCGCAGCGGTCGCTCCCACCGGGTCTTCCTCGTACATTGGCTGCCTGACGTGCCAATCAATGATCGATCTCCTCTGTTTCCTGCATCACCAGTTACTTGATGACTTACTCTTAGACTAGCTGAAAAAAAGAAATTACTTCCATCACTTATCATCGATTCATCGATACTGATACCACATATGCTTACATCACGGTCGGGATGCATAGGTCAATCTACTCAGAACTATACGATCGTCCTCAGTGACCACTCGCACCGCTCGCTAGTGGATAGGATAGTACTCCCTTCTCTTGGTAGGACTCTTTGGCTTCTGTGAGTAGTGTTCCGAATGTCTGTCTGTCTCTATCTGTCTCTCACGGAACAGAGCCAATGTAATGGTTAATAGTGTGAATAGAAATCCGTCCTACTGGAATCGATAGTTGGAGTAGCAACTCTTGATTACACTACCTCCTCGTTTATGATTTGAATAGATGGAATTGTAGTCGCTGTCCATGCCTATTTCTATTAGCAACACACACATAAAGTCATTTATTCATAACTGACAAAGCGTTCCTCAACCGCGACCAACCACACGCCTTTCCTTACGCGATCCGATCTGTCCTCATCCATGGAATCCCGTAATTTTCCAGTATTGGCAACTCATGGATGACATCACTGTAACCTAACCTATGGGTTAGGGCGTTTGTAATTGCCGCCGTGGAATCGTTTTTCACTTTGTTCAATGGAAACAATGGAAACAGAGAGAGTCCGTTCGAAGGGAACAATGTGCGCGCTGCGTACATATGACGAAAGAGTCGAGATAGTGGAACATTAGATAGACGATAAGTATTGACTGCGCACGCTTCGTTTGCGTCTAGGTCTTCAAAGTTTGAGCATAGATAGTAGGGCAGTTGTACTCGTTGCAACTTGGTCTTCAAGATGCTCCTGAGGTCCGCAGCGAGGACGTTTTCCGGACAGGTTCGTCAGCGATTGGCGGTGCGCACAGTGCGTAATGTAAGAACCAAGTGGCGCAACGAGCTGGCTGAAGTGATGGAATCTACTTGCGGTGCGAGGGCGTCCTTGGTGTCCAGGTCTCGTTTCGCTGCTAGTTGTGTACCCATTGCTCCGTTGGATGTCTTGGAAAACGCTGGAAGTTGGATGAACCTGGTGTCCCTGCTGGAAGAACTTGCAGAATCTTCTGAACTCTCTAAGGACAGGTAGGTGTGACTGATTGCCATACTCTTGTCTCTGTGAGCATAATGAAAAGACTGACGAAGACTTCTTGCGACACCGTTTGAAAGATGACACGAGCTGGCGAATCGAGGGGGGCTTCTATTATTATTTCTTGCATTCCCTCCTCTTCGTGCTCTGAAACTATCTCACTTGTCTTTTGTTGACTGTGCTGCCGCTCGAAGTTGTTCGAAAAGCAGGAATGTGGCCATTTCGAAACAGCATGAAGCTTTCTCAACTCGCCAATACTTTGTTGTGGTTTACCGGTCTGACATGTTTATAACCAGAATTGATTCGAACTCTGATGCTAATGATCACTTTCAAAAATAAGCAAAAATTACACGCTGGACATCGCCATCCATATTTCCTTTCATGGGATCATGTGATCCAAACATTTGCTCCTGAGCGCAGAGTCTCTCTTATTGGAGCGTCTTTCGGAATCGGCGCAGGCCTCTCATGCAAAGATGTTGGCTTTCCCGGATACACGTGAAGGTTGGGGCCGGGAAAGCAGCGCGTGTGGGCTGGCGCGCTCTCTCGCTGCCGTAGCCTTCCGTGCGGAGTGAGGCCGGAGTTGTGCTGTTGAATCGCCACCGGAATTAGCCATTTCACTGGTTGAAGAGCTTCGCCGCAGTTGACTTTGTAATCTGAGCCTTCGATCCAAACCGTAATGACAAATGGTCCCTCGCCAGGTTTGTCTGCTGGAACTCTGGGTTTCACCGAGACTCTTTCACCGGTGTGTACATTTTCATAGCACATCATGGGAGGGCGCGATCGAGACGGCACTTCCTTCCAACCCTCCGGCAACGTCGACTCGCCTTCGTCATCGCTATCGTCTAGATTGAGCCCTCCGACCGCTGGGAAGTTGCTGCCACCGCTCAACTTCCCCGTGCTCGGTATCCCAAAACCAAAATACGTGGCATCTGAATCACTTCCGCGTTTTCCCTCCGCCGCGTTCTCATCATCGTCGTCATCGTCGTCATCCACCGTGGCGTCCCACTCATGGAGCTGCTTCTGCCGACTAGCAGCGTCTCTGTTCCAGAACATCGTCTCCGTTATGAGCTTTTCGCCCTGCACCGCACTCTGTTTCGATGGGAAACGCGCCTTTTCCACTTTTCACTTCATGCCTTCTCCCTCCGCCTGAGCGTCCACTCTTTCACGTAGGTAGTCTGGTCAGAGAATACTGAGCCACGGCCTTCATTGTATGCATTGCCAGCCGGTATCATCAGCACGATCAGTAAGTCACTGGTTGCGGAGGGAGAGAATGCAAAGGCATTGCTATTCATTGACCACAATTCACTGTCAATAAATGGGTTACATGGGTGGTAAAATCTATCCGTTTCAGCTATTACCCTTATTTGAAAGGCTATGTAGCGTGGTAAGAGGGGCTCGAGTGGCAAGTAATTTACATGCCAGGTGTGCTAGGTCAAAACGAGAACGGGGCAAAGCCAAAGTGAGCGCGTGGAGCACGCGTTGAGCGGGCGAGAGGGTCGTATCAGCGGGCTGGCTGTGGGGAAAGCGGCGAGGGTAACGCGAGAAGATCGCAAAGATGCAGGATAAGAATGGAGGCGAGGACGAGGTGATGCAACAGTGCGTGGAGATTCTGACTGGGGGCTACGTGCAGAGTTTCGTCGACTTTTTTTATCTCACAAGCAAAGAGGACTTTGAATCCGGGGTTGTGGTGGAGTCCAAGGATGGCAACAACGCGGACGGGAACGAGATTGATCTTAAATTCGTCGGGGAGAAGCTCACCGCCGCGGAAAAGTCTCGTAGGTCTGGGAGTCCCGCAGCCGTGTTTCAGAGTTATGAAGAACTCGCACTCTATTACGCCAAGGTTGGGAATGCAAAAACGAGCGTACATTTTTTCAACAAATGCCTCAAACTTGCACAGCTTGTCAACGACAGGGAAAGCGAAAAGAAGGCCACTCTCCAGATTGGAATGGCGTATGCCTCAATACCTGAGGAGACGGAGAATGCGATTCGGGCGCTCGAAAAGCACCTGGAAATCTCTATTCAGATGCGCGATGAAGATGCTTGCACGGAATCGCGCCAGCAATTGCTGGTAGTTTACGACCGTCGAGCGAAGGAACTGGACGAAGTCGATATCGGTGAATCTGTGGCGGCGCTGGAAAAGCTTTTAAAGTATGCGACTGAGGGTCGCAACAACGATATGAAGTCTCTTGCAAACTTTCGCCTCGGCAAAGCATTCAATAAATTGGGTAAACCAGAACGCGCAATTAGCGCGTTGCTCCATAGTCTTGAGCACGCACGGCAGGTAGGGGACAGTAGGGTGGAGGGCGAAGCTAGCGCAGCTCTGGCTGACGCGTACTTGTGCATCGAAAATAAGACTGGGCAAGCTATTGAATATCTTCAGGACACGTGCAGAATCGCAAAGAAGGAAGGTGACGATATTGTGCAAGCAAGAGCTTGCAAAACTCTCGGGTCGGTTTCGACCAAAATCAACGACCACGACAAAGCTGTACACTTTTTCGAACAAAACTACGAGCTCGTGCGCAAGCTCCTCCAGGCTGGAGATGTTCAGCCCAAGGAGTCTGATCACTCCAGAGCTCTACTAGGCATGTCTTTGAAAAATGCACGAAGAGCGGAATGGCGGAAAATGGTTGCCACTTCAAGCTTGAAGAGCCAGCTTGCGTGGAAGATCGGGAGAGACTTTACATACCAGGACTAATCGTCATGAGTAACATCTTTGTCACTTACAGTTGTTCAAAAAAGGAATAAATACAGAATCGATTCTTCGCAAGTCGCTTCATTTTATTATCCACACACAGAGATGAGATTGTGGCTTAAAAAGCAAGATAGGATACTTCATTGCGGGGACTCTTCCTTAATAATGCGCAGTTGATTCCGACGCTTCTTGGCTTTCGAGCCGATCCAGGGCATGCAATAGTCGCAGCGGCAACCTGTTCGAAATTTTGCCGCTGTATGATGTTTGAAAGGAGGATTGCTGGTCTTGATCTGCACCGTAACACTACAAGGCTCCTCCTCTTCAACAGCATCCCTCGCCTTGATTGCGGACTTGGCTGCTGAAGTCGAGGCTATTTCTCCAAAGCATGCCACACGCAGCCCTCTATGCTCTAATTCTGGATCGGTAGGGTCGACGACAGGTACAAACCTCAAAAATCGGCATGTAACAGGGTCTTCTAGCTTCTGCGCCTTTTCCTCAAAATTGTCCTCCGGTCCTTTGAATCGCCCGACCAACTCCCACTTGAACTCCTTTCCTTTATCTCTTCTTGCATAGAGATCAAACTCTCGAAAGTAAAGCTCACGATTCAGGTCTTGCACGTCCTTCACCCGATAGAGCTGATATTTGTGATCTAGTTCATCATCCTTCTTAAATCGAAGTAATGTCGTCCTCATGACCGCCCCACTGGTGCTCACATAGAGAATCTTGCGAGCAAAGCCGAGATCAACCTGAAGGTATTTATTACCAGCTGCGCGGTAGCACCACTCCGGACTAAAATGTCTGCACAAGCTCCTGGATACATACCGGTTTCGACCACTGGAAGCGAACGGACGAAGCCCGGTTATCTCTGTGACGTCTTTTCTTTCGGCTATCTCAGCCGGAACTGAGTTACTATATTCGCCAACCAACTTGAATCCTCTCGAACGTTTCGAGCTGGTCAGGATCGCGTGTTTTGGCGCGTAAATCTCAAGAGGGTTGACAATGTGGTGCGTAAACCTCGGTCCGCGCCGTTTGAAAAGATTATCACAATGCATTCGAACACCTCTGTCGATACTGCTCTCCTTGTCGCGACACTTTAGACTTTCCCACGCATCAAGCTTGTAAAGTACAATAGAATCGCCATCTGATCTTTCCTTTGAGTTCAGCCTTGCTAGGGTGGCATCCTTTGCTTCCTCGTCCAAGTACGCCTGGATATTCCATCTACCATACTTGTTCATGCTGAAATTAGCATTCTTTCGAAAGTTCCTCAATCCCAAAGCTTCGTCGAAGTCCGTTCTTGACCTTTCATCCGGTCTCGTGACGTCAATGGTACCGCCTGTAGTTTTGTAGTATGCCAGCCGTTTATTTACAGTCTTTCCAAGAAATTCGCGAGACTTTCTTCCCCTGCTCTTGATGCGGTCAAATTCATCCTCGCCTAGATCTTCGTATTTGCTGAACACCTGATCAATGACGAAATCGTCGCTCTGGTCCTCTCGTGCGCAGCATCCCCTGCATTCAGAAAAGTAATCAGGCGCATCTGAGTTATTGTCAGACACACTTGACCTGTGCACACTGTGCACGCTCTCACTGTCGTTCACGACCTGCCAAGATTCGCACTCTGATACTCCTGAGGCCCCATCGCAGAGCTCCCACGACGAAGTCTCGCTCGCCGATTCCCAAGACGACATCTTTCGCGACCGTCTATCGTTCAACGCGCCTCTTGCTCGAGTTCAGGAGTTCGTTTTGGGTCTGGCGATGATCTTCTCGCACCAATCTCATATCTGTTCGAACATAGGTCGTCACGGCTGTGGTCACGGTGGGGGCTGGAACTTGATGACGATTACTCGCACGAGTACTGAACAGAGGTCCAGACTGTCGTTCTTTGCGAGCTGTTCCAAGGCCAAGTCGTTCATAACAATCAATGCCACTCTTCGTCTTTGTTGTTCTGAATGAAAGGAAATCAAAAAGAAATTTCCCCTCGGGCCACCGTTGAGAGTACTAACAGTAAATTACCATCGGCGTACTAACATGTACTGACACTATGAGGTGTGTGCCAGGAACATTGTTCCTGAACTGCAGTTGGTTCTGAGAATGATCCAATTCTACTCGCGCACGTTCCAGGGATGCAGTAGTAAGTAAGGTAGGCGTTTTTGAAATTCAACTTGAAAGTTCAAAATCAAAAATCAACGGAAAGATAGATTAATAACAGTCAAAATCCAAGTTTCGGAAAATGTGAAGCGCTATGCGCCATCGAAGCGTTCGAGTGTCATAGTCCGAGGGAAACGGTTGCTTTTGCCGCAGATAGAATGTGTGCAGGATCACCATCAGACCGCAATCAGTGGAGTCCTTCTGACGGAGGCACTTTTGGTGTTTTGTAGTCCATCCCTCGGAAGCTTTGAAGAAGTCATCCTCAACCTTTATTCTCGCTTTTTTCATGGCAAACCCGATTGCCGCAAGGACCCTGTCAGCTGCTAGAGATGAGACCTCGCCGTTTCCATCTCCCAATGAGTCGTACACCTCGATTGTCTTATCCTTGAGATGAACGACAAAGAGAGAAAAGTGTGAATTGTCTAGAAATGGAACGTAAATTTCGTTCGCGTCAATCTCCCGAGAACCTGACCGACTAATTTGGGTTTTGCAATATAAGAGAGGTTCACGGCCAACGGCGGTCAGCGTTTCGTTATCATCGCGCGTGAGTCTGTCTCTCTGTACCGTCTCCATGTATGCCCAGGTAAGGTCCCTTGAGGCATCCGTGAGCTGGATAGTTCTTAGCGCACGAGTGATTGTGGTACCATCGACCCAGGCATCTCTCGAGTCATGCAAGAGATTGAGCAATGCTGTAAGTTCTGTTGCGTGAACGTTGCACTGGCTGCCCTTCGTCAAAGCTCCGTACAGGTAACTTTCTGTCAATAGAGACGTCAAAGCCTGGGCCGCAGTGGACTCTCCTTGAGAAATTCGGCTACGCTCGAAACCGTTCTCGAGATCTCTAAAGACCTTCTGTACATACGTGTCCTTATAGACTCTTGTCTCTGAACAAGATTTCGCCTTTCTATTTAATATTGTATTGTCTCTCGCTTTCGCACCAAGTGAGGCACAAACAAGACCGAGCCAATCCACTCTAGCTGGAGCAAGATTGGTACATCCTGCTCCATACTTGTCGTCTGAATGATTGCCGTGTCGTGGCTGTAAACAAGTTTTGCATACCCTCCTCCATGCAAAAACCTTTGGATCAAAACCGCCCAAAATTTTGGGGTCATGAGATAGTTGAATCCCATCAGGAGTCCGACACCGAGCCGAAAAAGATCTTGGCCCAGTAGTCTCCAATCTACTGACTTTGTTTTGCGGCTCGGACCAAACTCCCATTTGCTGACCCGTGTTGAGTCCGTCTAATTGCAAGAATTGTTTTAAGGACTCTCTTAATTCGTTGCAAGGATCAAGTCCACCACCCAAAAAAAACTCTAACGGCGTGCCGATGTCCATTTCCAATATAATTTCTCTCGGTTCCTGATGCACGTTATCAGCATAGGAACCAAGAGAGCAAATCTGGTCTCATTTTTTTGCCATGTGAAGTTACTCGAGTTATGCAGTTTTGTGTACTCGAGTACCAGCAGCGCCATCAAGAAACACATTATTCTTTACCAAATTTTGAAAATTTTATCATTTTCGGGAGATCTTCGAAGGCTTGGTTGGCTATGATGATCCACACAAGTGATTTGAGTGGTGGCCAACTAAGCAGGGTACCCTAGCCTTACCACACAATGCAACTCCGCCTTACTTTAAGACTCTTCAAATGGATGGTCCTCGTATTCCTTCATCACCAACCACCCAAACAAAGCTAGAGAGCGCCTTTAATGATCTATCTATCTCAAACAATAGCATTTGCAATGCGATACTACTACTGAAAGACATAGTATAGGTGTAAGGAATGCACTTGTGGCGAAATGAACGTGATCGATGACAGAAAGCAGTCAGCAGACCTCAAACTGAGAGGTTGGAGGAGTACGTGGAGTGCGATGCGGACAGGAGAATGGTAGGTTGCAACACAAGAACGTGCGGAGGACTGATGTGAAGAGGGTGTGGATGGAGAGTCAGAGAAGGAAGACGCGAGGAAGGTTTGCCAGCGATGCCCAAAAAATTCCAATTATCCCTAACCGAAAAGGATGAGAGAGAAATGGTAACAAACCCTGAGGCTTGCTCTTCTGGCGCGACTTCTCTTTCTGACTCGAGACTGGCGATGTGGTTGTGTGCGGTTGTGGATGACCGTCTTTGCTGACGTTTCCTGTTCTTTTTCATGATCGACAGACTTTTCTCATGGGTTGAGCGACCGCTCTGCGAGATTCAGGTATACCCATCTTCTTTTCCCGTGTCTCCCGGCCTTGTGCTAGGTTTGCGTGAGCTTGGGATTTTGTGATACTTTGGACGGCCATGGACTCTCGAGTCTCTTTTGCTTGAGCTCGCGCCCCTCCTGGTCGTCTTCGGGGAGTCCTGCATTGGGCATTCATACGGAAGGATGTTTCATTCTTATTCCTGCCAACCTGGATGTTTGCTCTCGACCTATGCCCAACTCGTCATAGACAAGACAGCATCATTCCGGCTTCGCGCCATCTCTAAAAATCGCTTTTGAGACAGTAGCTGCGAGTCGAGCCGACAACACTCCCCCCCATTCACGATTTCGCAGAATAATTTACTTGAAATCAGTATTGATTTGTCACGGTTGATTGCGAAAGTTGAAATTAATTTTGCCAAATTTTCCATGATTTCCCTCATAGAAAAGTTTCCTTGTATTTTATTTTTTTCCGTACGGCTCTCGTGAACGACGAATCACGAGTTCTCCGCATTCGCAGTTTCGACGATTTTTGCACTCGTTCAATGTCACTCTCTTCTTGGCTTCGATAGGTCATCGCGTAGAACTAACAGTAAGAAATAGATACACAGGAGAAAGTTGCGAGTTGTGAAACCTTTTTTGGGCGTTGAGACGTGAGTGGCGGCGGCGGACCAGGTCATGGCCGCACCTGGAGTCAAAGTCTCTTCAGTAGAGATCAACTTGGAGCGGGCGGACCGCACATTCGTCCCGGGAGATACTGTGCGGGGCACTATAGTGCTCAACACTCACCATGATCGGATGAGCTTCACAAGCGTCGTTGCCACTGTGGAAGGCTCGACAAAACTTCACCTCAACGCGAGGAACGTGGGCCTCTTCGAGGCGTTCTACAGCTCCATAGAGCCGCAGGTACTTTTTAAGAAGACGATCCACGTCGCTGGGGCAGGGACTGTCGTGAATGGCGTGGAGAAGTTCGACTTTGAGTTCACCTTGCTTCCGCAACGTGATATCTCAGCCCAGCTTCTGGATACCTACCACGGCGTGTACATTAACACAGACTACATTGTGCACGTGGAGGTCACTCGAGGCCTGTTATCGACAAATTTACACAAGGACCTTGAATTCATAGTCCAAGTTCCGAAGGGGGACGTGCCAAGTGAAAAGGACAGCCCCCAAATCAACTTCTTGATTACACCCGAGACGCTGGACAATGTCAGTCCGAGGGAGCTTGCAAGGGTTCCGAAGTTCAGGGTTTCGGGCCTAATGCACCGGTTGGTGTGCCCTGTCACGGAGCCGTTCACTGGGGAGATCACCATCGAGAGTTCCGAGCTTCCCGTCGCGTCTATCGAAGTTCAACTGGTCAGAATCGAATCAGTCGAGTACGCTGAAGGGGTTGCGCAGGAGGCCACGGAGGTGCAAAGCCTACAAATCGCTGACGGCGATGTTTGCCGAAATATGACAATCCCGATCTTTATGGTATTTCCGCGGTTGTTTGTTTGTCCGACGATGGCCACGGATGTTTATAGCGTCGAATTTGAGATTAACATCATCATCTCCTTCCGAGACGGCACACTACTCACAGAAAACTTTTCCCTGGACCTTTACCGGCCAGACTTGACGTCTACTATCGCTCTCTGAGTCTCAAACCCTCGCGCCTGGCCCTGAAAAACGTCTGCATTGCGTTGATTGTCTCCAAAGCACAACTGTTCCTGACATCCTGAATTCTGACAAAAAATATTCATATTGAAAACCGTTCCAATCTGAAGTAGTGTTGCAATCAGAATCATCATCCGCGCACGCACGCACAATACACCTACAACCATCCATGAAACACGAATCAAGATCAAGCCGGCCTCATTTTGAGCATCACGGCAGCCATCTCCTCTCTCCACGCCCACACTTTCCCATCTCTCCAAACTCCAAAACGCACTCAGCACTAATCCTCGCACCACAGTACCACCGTCAGTCACCCCAACACTACTATCTAGCTAGCTATACACTATAGTTTACACTATCCAGCTCCGTAGCCAACCCCACTTCTCCCGTAGCATCTGCCATCAAACCGCTAGCTATCGTAGCAGCAGTCTACCCCGCGGTAAGACCCAGCGGCTGGTTGGCTGGGAGCGCGAAAAAACAACAACAACAACAACTTGAAGGCGTCTGCAACAACAAGAACAAACACAAGAACATTAACGCACAGGCGAAGCAGCGCCAAGCAAAGAGGAAGAGAGAGAAATAACGCGAGACCACCAATCGAACCCGCATCCGCCACCCAGCAGCGGCGTCTCGGTGCGAATTGCGAAAGTGCGAAAGTGCAGCTTGCAGGGCGGTTGCGAAAAAGACTGAGCTTGAGCTGTGGACTTGACACAAAGACACAAAGGTACAAAGGCAGAGGGAGATGGGGACGCGGGGAGCGCGCAAGGTCGGGGCAGTGTTCTGCGGGAAGAAGCACATCGCGCAAGTGGACGGAAGGGAAATCAGGATCACGAATGTGGAAAGCCGAGCGCAGGTGGGCGTGCTTCGCGGGCATGCGAATGTGATTGTGAGCGCATGCGTGTCGCCGTGGAACTCGCTGAGACTGATATCTGTGGCGCAGGATGGCGAGATGCGCGAGTGGGATATCCTCGAGTGCACCTGCCTGCGCGTGTTCAAGGATTGCAAGCTGCAGCGTGCGAACGGGAAATTCGCCGTGGTTCGGAAGGGCGAGGATGACAAGGATGAATGGCCGGCGAAAGAATGGGCCGTCGTGGAGTACAATCTTGGCGATGGCGAGCAGGGCGGGTTGCAGGTGCGAAAGACGGTGCTTGATGCCTCCTCCAAGGACACGTGCTTTGACCTCGTTGTCGGCGGAGGTGATGCGAGTGGAAAATTTGCGTGCATTAGCGGCCGCAAGGTGTATTTTTACAATGGCGAAACAAAGAAACTGGAGTCTTTCTCCCACCGTTGCAAGGTACTGGCGGTAGCTATCCATCCTGAGGAGGATGTTCTTGCTATCGGAGACGAAAATGGTCAGATCACACTGCTTCACCACGCTAGCTCATCTCTAAAGACCTGCGTTCGAACGGTGTGGCATTGGCACGCCCACTTTGTTTCCAGCATCGACTTTTCGGACGACGGAAGCCATCTGATCTCCGGCGGTGACGAAGGTGTGCTTGTGCAGTGGCAAGTTGCCACCGGCGACAAGAGTTTTGTGCCGCGTTTGGGAGGTGGTATCAGGCAGGTTGCATACCACCCAGACGGAATTATGTGGGCCATCGTTCTTACAAATGGAAATTTGAGGGTAATTGATGCACGAACTCGACACTCTGTGGTGACGTTTCAGGCGCCATCTTCTCAAGAAGTTGATGGCCTGGAAAGCGGCTGCTGCTCGATGGGCCTAGTTATGGATCCATCCACTGGCGCAGTGCTTTTGCAAAAGACCCCTGGTCGCCTCGGCTTCTTCAACCTCACAACCAACAAACAGATTCTCTCAATAGATGCCACCATGAGAAACGTGGTCTCACAAACTGAAAGGGATAGCGCGCTTCAGCGTGCATGGATAGACAGGGTAGCATTTTCACCAATCCGTGGTTCGCTGATGGTGACCTCTGAAAGGCAGGGCGAACGCTTCAGCCTCAAGTTCTGGAACTTGGTGTCAGTGGAGAGCAAGGATGGCAAAAAACCAAACGATCGCCACACTCCGAAGGAATTTAAAATGGTGACACATGTGGACCAGCCTCACTTTGGCCCTCTTATCGGACTCTTTGTAACTCCAAATGGAGACAAGGTGATTTCTGCCGCAGAAGACGGCTGCTTTCGTGTGTGGACCCTGTCTGCAGACACTGGCATTTGGTCGTGCAATAGCATGGGCTACTACAGAAAGTCCCCCATCACTTCAGCGGCACTTAGCCCAGATGGATCCCTCTTGGCGCTTGCATATGATCAGGTTGTAACCTTGTGGAATCCGGCCACAAACACCTTATTGAAGACTCTTACCTTGTCCAGTGGCGACAATCACGCTGTCCTCTCTCTTGCATTCTTCCGCGAGAGTCTCCTTGCTGTACAATCCGCAGATTCCACACTTGCTGTGTGGGATGTCGTCAAAGGATCCGTACAGTACGCTTTTAAGCTGCCTGAGATCTCCACGATTGGTGGCTCCTCCTCAAAGCTGATGGTAGTTGTGAAGAACCAACAGTTGCTAGTATTTGAAGCTTCCCCGGTCCCCGTGGAGGTTATTGCGCTTCCTCCGGGAACCGTTGACGTCGACGGAGTGGGCTACTCCACACGCTACGCCAAATACGTTTACACGACTTCCGCTGGTGCTGGGCATCTCCTCGATCCGAGCGTCAAGGATATCTCCACAAAAGCAGATTCATCCGCAGAGCCCAAGCAGCATGAGTCCGTCCTTTCTCTAGCTGCAAGCTCGAAGGAGATCAAGGTGAAGGGCGCAAAGGATGAAAACGACAAGACACACACCAGAGACGAAGTTCTGGCCCAGGTCAAGGTTTCCACGGCATCGGCAGATGCTATCCATTCTCTCAGTGCTTACCCTTCCTACGTACTTCCTCCGTTGTCGAAATTAATGAAAGGCTTGCTTATGCCAGACGAGGATGTCAGCGCTCATGAACCGGCGTCCTCCTCCTCGGAGGGCTCACTGGAGCCGCAAAACAAGAAGCAGAAGAATATGCTGGATTCTGAAGCAAGTTCCATTGAACCAAAGGCCAAGAAGCAAAAGGTGCAGGGGCTTGTGGAGTCTGACCATCGTCTCCAAGATAAAGCTTTGGAGACTGAAATGACAGACTTCTTCCGTAAAAATTTTGCTAAATTTGTGAAAAAATGATCTCGTTCTCTTCTTTTCTTTGACGATTTTAGCGCTATTTGGTGAGCTTGGTCCAGTTTGAATAATTAGTCCTCTTGGATGTTCTGCGGGGTGGGAATACTGGTCTCTTGAGCTGCAAATAAATGAAGAAATGTGTCAATATGGAAACAAGATAATTATGTGAACTATTACAAAACAAGGGAAGAAAGGCTCGCAGAAACCATCTATTGAACAATGCGCATCGGCCGTGTTTCTACCCACGGAGCGGTGGCATAGCGTGGGTGCCTACACTTTCTCATGTTGCAAAACTGTCTCGTGGAAAAATTGATGTTGCCGCACTGGTGGCATACCCACGCGTCCTGAGGAATCGGGCAATCGAGCATGCGTTTAGGTTTCAGTCTTCGGCAATTCCTCATATTGCAAACCATTCTGTACATGTAATTTTCGTTCCCACAGCTTTCGCACTTCCAAGTCTGTTCTTCGGGTTGCTCCTCGGTATGCTCGTGCGCAACTTCAGTGTAATCGCACGCAAAGACAAAGTCCACGCAGGACTGAATTGTGGCCGGCACGTACATTGCCCCGCCCGCTGGCACTTCTGTCTGAAAATTTGAGTAGCACATTTTCGGGAGTTTGTACTCTTTGTTGAGATAGTTGAGTGGCTCGGTTGGTCTGCTCGTTTGGGTTCTGCCCCACGTCTGAAATCTGAAATCTCCCCGTGCCGGCCGATGCTGTCGAGCTGCCTCCCTGATGGCAACGTGTTTTGGATAAACGGTTAGTTCCGAGTTTGCTCTCTCTCTCTCTCTCTCTCTCAGCGTTTGCCAAGTGCCGCAGAGCCTTTCTGCTTGCACTTGAACTCTAGAGCCCAGCTGCGGAGTGCTACTGGATGGCTCGCTCTTCTCTTTCGAGTTTCTTGAGGGCAAGCGTCAGAACAGTAAGCCTTGCCCTGACATGACTTATCCTCAGGCTCCACACAATCAATCGATCGCACCCTCCCTCGATTTACATGTTAGTCAATTCAGCTGACGTCGTTCACACCCCCGCTCTTCCAATAATCCCAACTTGTGCAGAGATTCTTCCCCGTGCTTCTTACCCCTACTCATCCAATCGACCAGGAATGGCCAGGACACATCTTCCACGCTCGTACTGACATAGGGTACCCACCCAGCGTCGTGCATTTCGCCCAATCACATCCTCTTCTGGCCGAGCCGTTTGACAGTTTGCACTCAGGCTCAGTCTCAAGATGCCTCAGCCTTGGCCGAGCGCCAGGTTGCGACGGAGAGATATATACATGGCTGAATCCTGCAGTTTCACTAATTTGTTTCTTGTGTGCTGAACTGAAAAATATATGCATGTTTACAAGCTGGCGAGCGTGGCAAGCGTTGCGGCCAACCCGCAGCTCGTGCGCAATGTGTGTTGCGTGGTGGTGGTTCATCAGCGATTGCCAGCAGACGAGCGCATCCATCGTCCAACGTGGTTTCATAATGAATAAAAGTACATGTGTCAAACATCTTTCACGACGTCCGCATTCCGCCAATGACAGCGCGCCAAAACTGGTAAGAGTCGCGACTAATGTGCGTTTGGCAGCAAGCCAATCAGAGAGCCGCAGCTGCGTTTCGTACGTCGCAGAATGCGTTTCGACTGCTGTGCTGCTAGGGCTTGATGCTACACCAATTAAACGTAAATGTAAACGCAGATGTGGGGTCCATCCATCAGTACAAACTGTGACAAATTTACCCTTGTTCGCTTCGATTGACCGATGCATTGGACATCGAGTAGAAGGAGCTGCCAGTGGAAAGTGGAAAAGCACGTGCAGGCGGCCGGGGAGCCTTCGGTGAAGGCCTTTTGTCTTTGCCTTCTGGGCCGCGAATGTTAGATTGTGCAAGCTTCGGGCAACGCTCAGAGTCGCATCGTGGGTTTAGGCGAATGGCATTGAGCTTTTCAGCGTGTGATGATCTGTTTCCTCGTGAATGGTCGAGGACGGGAATGTACTGGTACTGGCAGTGAGTATACCATCACTTTGAAAGATTTTCTGGCAATTATTGTTTATGTATCAATATTCTTTCATAGCGGGTCTAACGTGGCGCCGCAGAGAACGAGCCAATCGAAACCGAGGATTCCGTCTGGACGCCAGGGACTAGATTGAGGAGATGCTGAATAAATTTCTTCGGCACCTGCTCGCATTCGGCTTTTGACAAATCAGAAGCAGTCTTGGCTTTCCCCACAAGACCATCGTGTCTCACTTTCTGATGCGAGGCAGATGCACAGTTGCTTCCTTGCGTCTTTCCGCCAATACACTCTCGAGATGGGCTCTTCTCACCTTGATTTTGGCTGCGTGGAGATCGCCAACATGAGCCTCGTACTCTGGTTGGAGAACGATACGATCCGGCTTCGCGCCTCCAAGAGAAGCTGATTGTGACTTTTGAAGGCCTCGTTGTTCTTGTTCTTGCTCTTCCATTCGAAAAAATGCGTGATTAGAGAACAACTTATTGTCCAAACGCTTGTTTTGTGGATTGCTTCTACGCTCCACTAGGCGTGGTAAATACTCGTGCTTGAAACTGCCTACGAGCCCTTCATGGTAGAGGCTTTCCTCTCCACCCCACACCCCAGGCGTGGTCTCCTCAAAATGAGAGAAACCATCCAATGTTATAGTTGGGTCGCACAAACCTTCGATTTCCTCTTCCTCCTCCTCTTCCCCGGCTTGGACTTCGTGGTCTTGTGAGTGGAAAAGTATCTTTTGCTTGGTCGACTCCGCACTCCCAGGTTTCCTCTTCTTCGAAGACGATGACCACAGCTCACGGTGAGGATCCTCGGAATCATCCCAACTATCTGTCTCTGTCAAATGGCTTCCTGGACCTATTCGAGAGCTAGAAGCTCCAAGAGACTCGCATTTCTTTTGTATTTTCTCGATATAATGCTCACGAATCTCTGCCCGGGTCTTGTCGGCAACTCGGGCTAGAGGCGAACGAACCAGAAGTGACCCTGCAGAGACGCTTTCGTCCAGAACATGAACACAACCAATGGATGCGCGCCTCGTTTCAAAGCTTTTTTCAAGGTTTTCCGTGCGATCCATGCGAGTGTGTGCCACAAGAGGGAACTCGCTCGGAGAAGCGGGTTCTCTGGTATCTTTGTGTGCGAGAATTGTAATAGAATTAGTGGAGTCCATAGCCTGTACTGCCGAGATTGTTGCTCGTCGAAACGATGTGTTTGGCAAAGACATTTCTTGTGCAGCATTTCTCGAATCTTTCGAGTTTGTATGGAGGATTTCTTCTGACGCGAGATGCTCAAAGACTTTGTTCGAGTTGAGAAATGCACCACTCGTTCTGCGCGAGGACTCCCGCCTTCTGAAAGTTGAGTTCTCTGAAATATCACGTGTGATGGCATTGTAGCAAAATGAGTTCCCCCTTTTGTCAATCATGTCGAGCAGACAGCGACTAGACTCAAAGAATTTCTCCGCTCGGGCATTCGCTGCCATAGACATAAAGTAGGCATCCGAGGGGTGCTGCGCGTACTGAGTGTCCGTCGGAACATACGTGTACGTTTGCAAACCTTCCGTATTGCAAACGTCATCCATCTTCCAGTTGGGAGGGAGCTCCATCGCAAGACGCATGTGTGGTATCCAGAGGAGTTCGGGCTCGTCCCTGCAGATGAGCAGGTGGTGAGCCATTTGGTGTACCATTTGTGGTGTCCGAACATTGACGGCTTGAGGAATTCGAATTTCCTTTAAATTTCCAGGGTCTCCATATTTGACAACATAGTGCTGCATAGCTGAAGAGAGGGGATCCGTCGGCCTATTACCTGCGCTTGGGTCGTTCGCGGAAGCTCTACGTCTGTAGAAATTTCGTTCAAAGTTTGACTTTTCTGATGCGATTTGCCTCTCTTTGATTCGGCTTTCCATAGCAAGTTTTTTTCGCTTTGCTCTGATCTTGGCAAACTTTTGACGGCACTCCTCGGCAAGAGGGTGCATAGTAGAGTATGCAAACGAGTGAAGGTTCACCGGAATCCCGAGCTCACGGGCCTGAAACGCCCACCTCGGTAAAAGCTGTGCCTCTGGACGGTCTGGGGCTTCGAGCAAATAAACAAGTTTTTCCACAGGTTCGGGAACTACACTTGCAAACCACTCCGTTCCATCAGGGTCGGCAAATCTAAGCCATCCATCTGGCAAAGGGCTAGCTAGTGCGGAAAAGATCTCGGGAAGAAAGTCTGTGGCCTCGCCCTCCTCTTTCACCTCGCAAAATGCGAGAAACTCTTGCAGATCCTTTATATTCACCACTTTGCACAAAAGAAGCCAAAGATCCCTACTCTCAGCTCTCCCTACGAAAGCCTGTACCTGCTCAGCGCTGAAGATGGGTTGTTGCTGGTGGTCAATGGTTGATATACTTTGATAAGGCTTGCTCACTTCTTCAACTTTCAAAGAAGCTGGTTCACTTAATAGCTCGTTTAAATGATCGTCGTACTCCATGTTCTCGAGTGCGCTTCCGTGATACGACCCAAAGTCAAACTCATAAAACGTTCTCGAAGTGTAATCAAAAAATTGTAACACTCCTCGCCTAAAGTCATCCTCGAGGTCGTTAAGCATATTGAAAGCATTGTCGTCATCATCACCATCGTAGAGACTTTTGCTTTCTGAATCGTCGCGCAGAATTTCGATTTCCTCGCGAACGGATTTTATCAGGTCATCAAAATACTCCTTGGCTGGATGTTCTGCACACGGAATCCTGCCTTGCTCTTCGTCGTCCTCGGCATCGAGAGGAAAATAATAGTATGCTCGGGACGCAAAGTCCTCATGCGTGTCTTCCATTGCTAGTACCTGCTCGATTGTGGCAGCTTTCCAATGCATCTCTTGCTCAACGCCTTCATCTGTCTGATTGATTGCGATTGGGTGTGCGTCTTGAGAAACCCGAGCAAGCGTGACTGCAGCCCCATGGTTACGAATTTTCCAACAGTCCGAGAGCTCAACAGCAATAAATTGCCGAATCGCCCAAGCGAGCCAGGGTTCGCTTTGAATATCAATATCGAATATCTTTTTGGCAGCACCAGCAATAGCAGCCGGAGTGCAGGTCCAAAACGCTTTGGAGCACCTGAGCTCGCCCACGTCGTCAACCGAAGGGTGACCAAGTTGAGCACGACACCGCACAACCTCCTCCTTTCGCGCATCCCTCAGCAAAATAGCTTTTTCTGCCGGTGACGAGTTTCTCTGTTTGCGAAGAGCCGCGTTCGACACTCTTCTCTCAGCTCTGGACGCTTCGGATCTCAGCTGTCGAAGCGCGCTCGCGTTGGGGTGCTCCCACACACTGCGACTTTCCCACTCTGTTTCAAGCGCATTTGCACCATCGCCATGTTCACCGAGTCCATCTGATGGGTTTGAGGAAACCGCACGAGCGAAGCACGGGCCCTGGCCGGTCATGCGTACTTGAAACGTGTCTGGAATGTGCGAGGCAAGTCGCAAAGCATGTCTCCGCAACTCGGCCCTGTCGAACCTGGCGTCCATTCCCGCTGACTTGCACAGTTCCGTTACATCTGCGTCGCTCGGAAAGTAAGCGCGAGACGGCATTTTGCCAAGAGTGGCGCTCTTGAGGAGTCCGTGGACCCCTGGCACCAGATCTGCGCCGAGACGTCCGCCCGCGGGTCTTCGCGCGAGAGTGCATTGTTTCGAAGGAAAAACTAGGCGTTGGTAGGTGACGTTGAGACAGTGCTAGGCTAGACTCTGTGGGCTTGGCACGACATGTGTGATGCGAAAGTAGGGCTTGTGAAGATGAAGAGCAAGTGGCCCGGACACAACAGTTGATGGGCTGTGCAAGGTCAAAATCGCGTGTCATCGACCGGCACGTTCTTCTCGGGATTAAAAATTTAATGTATTTGACTTTAAGTTATAGGCACGCATGATGGGAGTGGAGGTTGTCGAGATGGACGAGTACTGAGTACCTGAGAGGCAAGACTCGATGCGGCAAACGAATGCTGTGTGTGCCCTGGCACTCTAATGTTCAAGCAAAGGGTTGGTTTTTCGTTCAGCTCAGCGGTATCGAGCAAAATTTGCATAAGAACGCTCGCGGCTGTCGCTAGACTCGTCCGGGTACCCGCTGTTGGGCATGCCGTTTTGCTTTCTCAAGTTAGATCTCGCGCCGTTGTCGTACTCTCTGCGGAGAGAACGAACAAATCCGCCCCGCGGGCCAGTAGACGATGCTGATGGGCGGTTTTTGTTGACTGTAAAGAGCTTGCTCATGTATCCCCAAGGGCTGCGAGACACACGCTTAGACGACGCAGGCATAGTATTGCTGCTGTAGTTGGCTGGTTTGGCAGGCGACGCTGGGCGCTGCTCCACGGCTGGATTTCTCGCTCGTTCTTCTTCCAGCTTTTGCGATCTCCAGCTTTTACGAAATGTTTGTTTCAAGCTCCTGCGAAACCCTCCACTCTCTGGCGCTGGCGCGGCGCGCGTAGTGGCGGTCTCCCATGGCATAGTCCTGGCGACACCGTACTGAGAATTCGGGCCGCGATCAACTGTGCGAGGCGCCGAGCTTTTCGGACGCTCGGCCTTGGCGTAAGCTGCCCTGTTGGTTTCAGTCATTGGCTTTCTGTCCACGGTGCTCTGCATGATGCCGTAAGATCCCGAGTTTAGAAGCGAGACACCAGCATTCGGATTGGAGCCCACCGAAGAGCCGAATGTTCCCCGATTAGCCATATGCACGGTTGCTGCCTTGTTTGAGTCCATAAATCCGTGGCTGCCGTTGTTCAGTTTAGACACGCTTCCATCGTCGTGAAGGGGAGCCAGTGGTCGCGCTCGAGGACCCCCTGCCCCTTTGCTACCACCCGATGCAATTCTTTTGAGAGCCAGGACGGTGAGAACGACCTGCGCAATGTTCTTGAGCTCGAACAATGCCACCGTGGTGAACAAATCGCTCTCCGCAACCCCCATTCTTCTCGCGCATTGAATAAACGCCGACACATTCTCCATCTGCTTGAAAGGCATTGTACCTTCGTACACATTAATTGATCCGGGACGAAGGCGATTCATGAGCTTGGCGAGGATCACCCCGTCCTGCAGCGAAGGCCCGAATCCTCGACTCAACCTCGCGCCAGTCATGGACTCAATCCACTGCTGTGCCTCCCTCTCCTGGCCTGGGTCATATTTCGCATTCGCCTTCGCTGCCAGCTCTGCGTCCAGCCCATAATTGTTCACTGCTTTGACGGCCGACATTCTCCCTGTTCGAAACGCCGAGCTAGCTCTCGTGCTTGTCGTCTGCGTCCTCGAGATTCTCGAGATTGAGGTTGTGGGAATTGTGGGAGGTCAGGCATGGTCAGGCTGGCTGCGAGGGAACGGGACAGTCTCCCACAGTCGATATAGAGTTGTTGGTAGCTGGCGCTGCAATCGACCGCCTTCAACTTTGACGAGCTCTTCAGAACATGTTTTTCACAGTCTATGTTCATTCATTGACGTAGATTTTTCCGTTCTGCATTCGGCGTAATAATAGATATCAGATATTTCAGATATCCTCAATGGTCGCAGCAGCAGCGTCGCTTCTATCGTGTCGTTTCTTTCATGATTGCTCTCTCTCTCTCTCTGCAATGCGTTATGTCATTCGTGTTTCGTTATTTGGTGTGGCTCTCAGAACCTTATCTCTCATCTCACCCCTCGTTTACTGAAACCCTAGCGATTTGAGTACTCGAAGTTTTGGCTCGCTCGCTCGCATGCACGCACGAGGTGCGCACTAGAGTAACGCATGAAGGCGATTAGCAAAAAGTATCTACCACGAATTTTAGAAGCCTCGCCATGGCGAGAGAGAGTGTGCGAATAAAGCTCGCAACTCCTACAGACTCAGTCTGGATATGTCTGGATTGTTAAGTTGTGTTTCGTTTTGATTCGAGCAAACCGTTGATTGTGCAAGTGAAGCCACGAAGTGCAGCGTAAACAAACCCTATCGGAAGGTGGGGGTGTTGATTGTGCTCACCACTGGCAGCCTGAGCCTTTCTGATGCCTTTGTGATTCAACGATTCCGGAGCCGAAATCGCGAGATGGAGTTCTCTTGAGTTCTCGCACGATCAACAGTATATTGAAAGACGAAAGTCGATTCAATTGCATGCCGGACAAAGATGAAGCCTTTTTGGCAAACGCAAAAAAGTTGTTGATTTCTTTAGTCATCAGAAGCCGTACATCTGATTTATCTCTTTGGCGAGCGTTCGTGGATTTTCACGGAGAATTGATTGTGAGTGCACGTCAAGAGTAAATTGATGTGCTTGCGGAGGAAAGGGAGAATGCAATGTCAGAAAACCATGTTGAGATTTGATTGGTTTCGTTCGTAGTACTAGTACACATCGCAAAATTTTTACCTTTCAGACAGCATTCGTGAATGTTTTGGAGGTTGTTTGCTTAACTTGCCTCAGTGCGAGTTCTCCAAGGTTTGCGTTTCTGAATTTGTCAAAGATATCACGCAAGCATGCGACATTCATGCAAGAGTGATTTGACCATAGGAGACTCTTCGTATCGCCAAGCTAGGATTTTTCAAAAAGTGGCGAACTCGACCGTCCGGATCGACATCAAACTGTCGGATGTATTTCACCAAGAGAGATTTGCAAAACCTTTCGAAAACGGATGGATCCTGGGCGATTTAACCCAGACGAAGTCATTTTAAAGCCTCGAAATCTAGCCTCAGCTTGGATTGGTATTCTCTGTGAGTTTTGCATTACTGTTTCTGTTCCCATGTACAGACCATTAAATTAAATGTTCACGTTTGATTTACCTATGTTGCTGCCAATCATCAGGTTGCTGGCTGCTATTGTGCGCAAGTACGCCGAGGCAGCTTCCAGTGGAGGAGAAGTATTCAAATTGGGCGATGTTCAAGAAACCCATGACAGTATGCACCAAGCATAGCTTTGGAATGACCATGTCTGTTTGCAGCTCTGATGGGAATCCTGCCTGAGCTATCGCTAGATCATCTTTGTTGAGCAGAGCTTGTAGGGCAGCCCCAAGTTGGTCCTGAGAAATTACGGCCCCAGCGCTGTCATTCGCTTGATTAGCATATCCAGAGTATTCTAAAGCTATGCGGCAGATGTTGAACGCACTGGTACTGCCACCGATTGCAACAATCCTACTTTCTTGAAGCCGTTTGCTGAAATCTTCGATGCTTTCACTCGAAGAGGACAAGATCGGTTTAATAAAGTTCTCCAGCGCGCCCACGTCTTCTTTCGAAACGGGGTTTGGAGAGATTCTCGAAGAGAAGTCTTTTCCCTGAATTCGCACGAGGGCAGCTGTTACTGACGATGAGCCGAGCGGTCCTTTAAAGACCGTGCAACCGCGGTCAAATGCTATTTGAAAAGAAGCGCCTCCACTATCCCAGCTCGCAACATTTGGGGAGTCGATTTCCTCTCGGGACAAGGCGATTGCCGTCGCAAACCCAATCTGCCCTTCCTCCTGCTGTGAAACGAGCCTAATCGCTATTCCATGCTCGCGCGACATCCGTTCTAAAAACGCAGACCCATTCTTTGCAGTGCGAAACACTTGCGTCCCAATCCCGCCGATCGAGCTGGCCCCGAGCTCCAACGCCTTGCGCTTGTACCCAAGCAACACGTTCTCGCATTTTTGCAGCACCCCGTCGCTGAGCATTCCCTCTCCTCCATGCTCCAGGTCGTGCTGCAGAAGCACTTCGCTCTCTTGCTCAAAGAGGGTCTCTTCCAGCTGAAACCCTTTTTCCGCGCTGCAAGACGCCTTACACACCAGCGCTTTGGTCGCCCCGCTCCCCACGTCCACCGCCGCATAGATCATCCTTTGCTCCACCCCGCGAACCGCCGCAGCCCGTAGCATGCCAAAGCCGCCTTGCCAACAAATCAGTCACGCGCGTATCTCCGCACAAGGGTGTCGAAGATCTGTATTTGAACAGAGCTCGCAATCAAAGGCTCCTCGCTGCTGGTCCTGCTGCTGGTGTGCGCCGCTGAGGGTTTCGCGGTTGGCCAGGTGAGCCAGGTGGGGTCTGCTATCCTACACACACTTCGAAATGTCAATGCTGACGGTGCGAACTGTGTACTCACTGTCAGTACTCACCGTGTCAATTGCAGTGCCAGTAGCGGTACGCACGTGTACTCACAGTCAGTACCCCTTGAAGCTCGAGACATAAAACAAGAAGTTCACGCCTCACTCATTGGACAACACTGCCTCTCACCAGGGCCAAACAACGATGGTGTCTCTCATTCGCCCTCCCTCATCGCTGCTTTGTTTGCGCAATTCGGGTGTTTCCAGCACGACAGTGCAGAGCAAGTTTAAGAATTCAGAACACAGACTTTTCGGTTCTGAATAATCCTGACAGTGAATGAAGATCTTCGCAAATGTGGGTGGCACGGTTTGTTCTTGCCGTTACTCGAGAGTACACGAAAGTCTCAAAAGTCTTGAATTTTATGTTTGTTCTTTCACGACAAGGCACCGAGAGACATCGAGGGTAAGTTTATCGAGAGACTCTCCTCTCCTGCGTCTTGCGGTTGCGTATTCCTCATTTTCGTGTCTTTCGCCTTCCTCGCTCCCGTATTAGTGACACCTGGACTCGTGACGACCATTTTGGAGCTCTTGGGATGAAGTACCGTACCAGTACTCGAACAATTTAAACAGTTCATCAAAACAATTGATTTCCATTGATTCACTTCAAGAACGAAACCTCGAAACCGTTAGCCCGGCCGGGGGAAACCGCGCAGAGGAGTTGTGCGTTGCGGAGGTTTGCTTCACTCCACGTTGGACTGTCTGCGCCTTCGCAGAGCCACCGAGTAGATAGAGAGCCTGAGGCCCAATTCTGCCTATAACACACTGCCCATTCATCTATCGCGTCATCGCGTTCAAATGCTCCCACAACTGCACAACTGTCTGCTTAGGAGTGCGAGCTTCGGCAAGGCGGTAGGCGTATTGAGTACCACCAGTATTCGTTGCCTCCACTTTCGTTGTGGTGAAAAAATTAACAGTTTGTCCATTCTTTCTTGCTTTCTTCAATGTCCAAAGTTTGAGTGGAGACAAGATTGCTGTGCTGCAATTACTCTAAAACAAACCGCAAACACGCTCTCTAGGATAGCTAGATCTATTGCACAAGGTGAGAATTGGAAGAAAATTCAGAATTCACAGAACAGATCTCAAAATCCACTGTCAATTCGATGTTCACGATCTTCACGGTTATGTATCTGGTTAATCTGGTTCTGCGGAAATGTACTCAGTCACCATCCTACTAATAGCTCCTCCAATATTCTCGACGCCTTAGCTCTTCTGATAGCTACGCCCCCAACAGTCCCGGTCACTCGTAAGCCTCAGCTTAGCACAGAGGTGAAATCCGTGGCATGTGAGTTACTTACTGTCAGTGAGTAGACGGGCTTACCTAGACTGGGAACAACTGACACCTTGTCTGGTAAGAGATACAATTCAACCCAGAAGTTAGAATTGTTAGAATTTGGAATTGCACAGACCCAGAACACAACACACAACACACAACACACAACACACCGCGCGCTCACACGGGAGAAGCGGAAAAGCAGAGAAGGGGCACGGACTGCGAGGCAGCGAAACTGAATTTTGGGAAGTTTGGGAAGTTTGGGAAGTTTGGGAATTTTGGGAAGTTTGGGAAGTTTGGGAAGTTTGGGAAGTTTGGGAAGCTTGTGCAGGTGGCCACGGGCCGAGGAGGTTAGCGGGAATGCCGAGCCAGCAGGAGCGAGAGGACGGAGTGCGCCGCGAAGAACGGATTGACATGGATGACCTCGATGGCGTGGATCTGATCAGCTGGGGACAGAATGCGTATGGCGAACTGGCGCACGGGGACGTGGCAGAGAGGTCCCGGCCGGAAGTGGTCAAGTTTTTTAAGCAACGAAGGCTCGTGCTCAAGCAGGTGGTCGCTGGGAACGAGCATACGGCTATTTTGACGGATGATGGCAACGTTTATTGCTGCGGGTACAATGACAGCGGCCAGTGCGGTGTGGGGCATAGCTCACGCGTGCACTCCATGCAGATCGTTGAAGCACTCGAAGGAAAAAACGTCGTGCAGATCTATAGCGCGAATGGCTGTGAACACATCTTGGCAGTGACGGAGGATGGGGCAGTTTACGCTTGGGGATACAACAGTCGCGGTCAGCTTGGAATCGCCGTTACCACACACACGAATGTGCCACGCCAGATTGACTCTCTCAGCACCAAGCAAGTTGTCAAGGTCGCCTGCTCTTATTACCACTCGCTCCTCAGCACCAGTGAGGACGAGTGCTACTCTTTCGGGCGGAACGACTATGGGCAACTTGGCCTAGGGAGTAACACCGACTTCTTTTTGCCGGAGCGGATCAACGGCCTCCCACAAGGAATGGTGTTGAGCATCGCTTGCGGCCAGTATCACTCCGTTTTCTCCATTCACGGCTCCGGAGTTTTCAGCTGCGGGAAGAACGACTACGGCCAGTTGGGACTTCCCGGCAGCGAGCCTCGCATGCTTCCATCCTCTATCAGCGCGCCGCTCGACGCTACAACAGGAAATACCGTGACAAGTCTTTCTTGCGGCTACTATCACACCATCGCGCTCGTCGACTCTGGAGCTGTGTACTCGTGGGGTCGTAATGACCATGGGCAACTGGGTCACGGCAACAAAGAGAGTCTCAATCGCCCGACTTGCATCCTTGGCCTTCCTTCTCCCGCCACAGGCATTTCGAGCGGCTGCTATCACACTTTGATTTTGCTGGAAGACGGCACTGTGTTTGCCCAAGGGCGAAACAACCATGTAAGTTGATTCCCGTCTCCTTTGTCTCGTTTGGTGTATTTCTCACGAAGTCATTTCTTGAAAATCTGTTGGTTGTGCAGGGGCAACTGGGAAACAGTCACCCAGACGATTCACTCACCCCGAAACGTGTGGAGGCTCTTACTTCACATAAAGTTATTTCGATTGCAGCTGGATTCTATCACTCTTTGTGCCTCACGGAAGCTCCAGACTCGTGCCCGAGACTACCCAGCTCAACTCTGAGCGCTGATCTGAAAATCCTTCTAAATAACAGCAAGAGGAGCGATGTTGAATTTATGGTGGAGGGAAAACCTATCTATGCGCACCGCTGTATTATCATTGCACGATGCGAGCCGCTCGCTAAGATGCTCGAAGGGCCGATGCGCGAAAGCTGTGAAAAAGTGATCCCTCTTCCAGGACTCCAGTACAACGTGGTTCTCGGCTTGCTAGAGTTTTTGTATACCGATACTGTGGAGAAGCTGGACCCGGCACAAGTTGACATCAATTACGCTCTTGATCTGCTTGCCTTGGCAGATCAGTATCTTGTCGAGCGACTCAAGCGGCTGTGCGAAGTTGCCATCCAAACCTCGATCAACGTGGATAATGTCGCTGAAATGTTCAAGACCGCGGACGAAAGGCAGGCTGTCGGGCTGAGAAGGCGCTGCTTTGAGTACATCTTGAAGAATTTCGGCAAGGTCATCGGAAGTGAAGGGTTCTCAAATCTTCCTCGCTGGCTTTTAAAAGAAATCTGCGATTGCGTTTCGGAGAAGGGAGTGACTGTGCGACCTTGAGCCAGGGGGTTATTTCACATAAAAGGTCTTCTTCTCATTTGTAAATAAATACTTTTCCAGTTCCCACTTGCACTATTCTTACACACTGTTCAGCATTTTCTTGTTCTTTGTTTTTCTCGTTCTTACACAGTTGATTCCTTATTACAATGTACTAAATAGTACTACGAACGGTAATTTTCACATTCATTCTCAATGAACAATCACTGTTGATGTTCAATGAAGAAAGAACACATGATTTGCAGGGATTGTTGACTCTGCCAAGAGCGCGTAAACCGCGTGCTCGAGTACTGCCCTGAATACAGCGGAGCAGGGCTGACACGGCAGTGAGTAGAAAAGCTAGCCAAGGACCGGATGAGCAGCAGCAAACATGCCTCTCAGCGAAGCGGCTGACAACGTGGTGAAAGAGTACCTGCGCCATGAAGGCCTTGCGGACACCCTGGAGTGCTTTTCTGCTGAAAGGTTAGCTCGAATGTTTGATGCACAAAACACGCGAAAACTTGCTGGGAAAGCAGGCACAGAGTCCAAAGATGCTATTTGCGGTGCAGACGATGATGGCGAGAACAAACTAGACTTCACCAAACGGCAAGTCCAAGAGGCGGAGCTGTGGGAGGCGCTAGAGAGCAACAACCTCCACCGCTTCTTCGACTCTTGGAACGGATTCCAGGCGCGGAAAGATCTTGAGCGTTCGCTGACAGCGAGAGTGGAAACATTAACCTTCAATCTCCATCTCCTGTTCTTTGTGCGTTCCCAAGGTGCGGAAGAAGAAAGGTCTTACTTTGAAGCTTTTCTGCACTCTCGAGGCGCAAAAATTGCAAAGAATGTTCCCCAGATGTATAAGTACTTTGGTCTAGTTCACGACGAGGACCCAGCGAGTAATGACCAGTTCAGCCATCTCTTTAGTGACGAGTGGAAAGATCAACTGGTGCAGGAACTCTCAGAGGTCCTGAGATACATGGACCTTGGCAAAGATGCGCTGCCGGAGCTCCTCCTATTGATCAAAGAGCGGCAGAAGTACGAGCAACTATTTCAGGAACGGTTTGAGAAGCAACAGGAGGAATTGGCGAAAGCGCAAGTCGCCGCAGAAAGATCTTTAGCGATCGCAGTCAAATTATTAAAAGATATGTCAGAGGAAGTGAAGCTTGAGAGTTCATCTGTCTCAAAACTGAAAGAGCTCTTAGTGAATATAAAAAGAGACTTGAAAAGGTGACAATATAATACTACATTTGCAGCTAAGACAATAATCGTCTCATTCATCTCGATCTTCGTCTTTCTATCATCTTGTGATCTCAACGTCGTGGTCTTCTGGCTGCATGGCTTCCAGCATTGTCGTTACTTCGACACTCGCCTTGAGACCAGTAGATGACAATCTCGTACCCGTTCCGAACCGGTCCGCGTTCGGCACGAATGGGTCCGACACCCCGAAGACTCTTTCTACGATGGACTTTTTGCGGTGTCGAAGATGCAAATTTGACAACTGTCGAACCAGGCCGGGAGCAGGACCGCCAGAGGCGGCACTTTCTTTCTCCTGAGGCGCCCCAGCGCTGCCCTCTGTGCCCTTTGTCGCTTGAAGGTTCATGGACCCGTTTCGAATAGCAGAGCGAATGCGATCGGCAAGACCTTTCGATTGCCGTGGCTGTGTAAGACTTTGAAGAACGGGGACGTCAAATTCATGCGGCGCTTTCAGAGACTCAATGTACTCTTCCGGAGACAGCTGTTTGCAGCCGTCGGGAAGTTCAGCCATGAGTTTCTTCGCAAGGTGCTGTTTGAGCTCAGAAGGCTTTTTGGGAATCTGCATCTTGGCGTCAGGCTTTAACTCCAAGTTGTGGTATGCCCAGCGAGCCGTCAAGAGGCGCTCAAATTCGAGCACAATTAGCGTGAGCTCCGTGAGCAGCAGTCCAAAGTCAACTCGCTTCAAAAGTTTATACTGTCCGGAGGACAAAATTTTTTCCATCCTCTCCAATTTGGAGTCAATGGGATCCAGCAGTGCATACTTGCTAAGATCAAGATCGTCGTTCATGGTGTCATCGGCGAATCGCTTGCTCTTCATGCCATCATCGTACATTGCAAATGCTCTCTCCAAAACAATTTCGTGCTGCTTTGGCGGCTCCAGAATTACCCTGCAGAGCCGGCTGACAAACTCCTCAAAGTTGGGAATTCCATAGTACTGGTCGAGCTGGAAACTCTCCAAAAGCATACAAATCCTTACGCGCGGCGGACACGCTCCGTTCTTTTGATTCAAATGCTCCTTCAGCTTATCTGTGGCCACAAGTTTCTTCCTGGGATGCATCTTTGCAGACGATTTTGCCAAAGTAGATTCGTTCTTCCACTCGAGGTTCGTTGCGAGAAGCTCCGCAAGAGGTAGGTACATAGGGAAGCCGCTGTGTAGTTTGAAACCCGAGCTCGAAGAGCTTGGCGATGCAGAGTTGCTGTTGGTAGAATCCTTCGACTGCCTGCGATGGGGGCTCATTACGCTCATCACGCTTTGCTGCTTGTGCAGAATCGAGTGCTTGTTTGAGTTCAAAAAGAAGCGCGCAGCGCCTTTTGTCGTCGGAGGCGTTGGAATCCCAAAATCTTCACTATTCGCAAATGATGAGGAAGACTCCTCTTTCATGTCTGCGTTGTCGCTGAGAAAGATGGAGGATAAAGTGGCCAAGACTGGATTGTACGGAATCGAAGCCACATCCATGGACTCTTTAAACGTCTCGAACCGCACCCTGTTGTCCGATTTGAGCTGCTTAACTTTTTCTTCTGTGCTACCAAGCGTCTGGATGGCTTTTGTAACGGAACCAGAAATTGCACCAACCAACCCGACCCCAAAGATCATCATGAACATTGCAATAATTCGCCCAACTTGGGATGCCGGAGCATAGTCGCCATATCCCACTGTTGTTACCGTCACCGCAGAAAACCAAAGGGACTTTGAGAACTCGCCCAGACCTGTAGGGTGCTCGAGAATTTCCACCTGCATGATAAGCGCAGAGCACATCAAGAGTAAGACAACCAGCAGCCCAGTCACGAAAATGTTGGGCAAGGTAATGATGAAGTACACGAGCTTGTCCTCCTGAAACATCCGCTTATAGACGCGCAAGATCCGAAAGAGGACAAAGATGCGTAAGTAAGACGCTACCCCGTAATAGATCCCGGCTCTGTACTCGGGAATGCCAGGCGGCACGGTTACAAGAGCCAGTACTTCGATCCAATGACTGACGAAGAAGCTTAACAGCTTTTGATCGGTCCAACGGAACTGCTCCACGACATTGAAAAAAAACCAACAAGAGATGTACACGTCAAACCAGCCGTAGGTGTGCCTGGTGTGTGTATCGATGCGGTTCTCCCCGTATGTAAAGTTGTATGTGAGAGGGAGATAGCCTGTTACAACGCTCATGACTGATAGAATGTCTAGCGTAAATTGGGTTTGGTCTGCAAAGAAGGAAAGTGTGGGATGTAACTGCTTGAGCATTTTGCGAACAACAGCCTCACAGGCTTTGGCGAAGCTTGGCATGAGCGAATTGAAGTCGTCCATATTGGACACCATTTGCTGTGCCAATGTCTTTAGACCAATCATCTCGTCGTTGTGCTGCTGAAACTGGAGGAACTCTCCTTTCTTCTCCTGGATACCAACCATTTGCACCGTTGGGTCGGTGAAAAGCGAGGTAGTTCTAGTCTTTAAAATTTGTGTTGAGCGGTGGCTTCGGGATTGTGTCAGAGGAGACACTTTCTTGCTGGTCTCCGGCCCCATAATTTCTTCTTCGTCAAGGTTCTCCAACACATTGACCTCAGAAGGACGGCTAAGGCCAGTAAACCGTCGGCTGTAGCGAGAGCTCGGGAGTGATAAAATGGACGTCTCAGATATACGCTTTTGAATTCCCGCAGTGAGTAATGGTTTGAGTAGAACCTCTTCTTCCACGATTTCATACAGAGTGAAGAATGTGAAATAATAGCGTCCCGACGCGACGTTGATGAATATCAACAAGAAAAGAAAGTGTAGCACAAACAAAGTGTACAATACCACATTGTCGGAAGAGCAGGCGTGACTTGCTTCACTGCTAGCGCAACTTCGTCCGCTAAAGTCAATAAGATCCGAGTCGTCCCCAACGCCGTCGTTATCCGAGTCAAACTGCTCTAGCCCATCCTGTGGAAACTCGTCCTCAATGTCGAGGATCATGTCATTGTCCTTATCGATATCGATGATGGACAAGGTCCCATCCGAGCGAGCAAAAAGCACCAGGTCTCGAAAAATCGTAGCAGCAATGATCGTGCTTGTCTCCGACGTGTTGAAGGAGCAGCTTCGGGCCAATTCTCGATTTGGAGCAACGATGTCGTTCTCCATGTATACCTTCAACCTGTCGTCGACCCAGTAGAGGATTGACGTCTTCGATGCACTTTGAAATTGTAACTGCTGATCCTCATTGGTTTCCTCATGGATCGAAAAGCTCACGCAGTTGCTTAGAGCGCAACTCTGAAGAAAGCAGGCACTGCTTCCGTTCTTCACTCCGCACACGTGAACAAAGATCATGTGCGACGTCAGAACGACGTTCCATAACCGCACTCTAGTTACGTTCTCTGGTGGTGAATACGACAAGACGGTCTCTTGCCATTCTGGCAAATACATCAACTTTAGCTTGGTTTCAAAGCTCTCCTCCTCCGTCCAGCCCTCTCCAGCGAGAGAAATTCCATTTGGAAAATCGAATCGACCTTCTTCTGCGTTTATCACAGGCTCCTGGGTGGTCTCGACCCAAAACGCGACGGTTCGATTTAAATCGGCACCAAACGTTTTGACACGCAACAGCACGTTGTGCTTATTCTCACTGGGGTCGCCCAAGGTCATAAATGCCTCAGTCTCCGTGTTGTAGAGCATGGAGCTTGTGCGTTTTATAGTAGCATAGTGCTCCGTGAAGGCGACATATTCCGTTGAGACGCTGGGTTTGAAACGGAGAGTGGTGTCTTCATCCATTGCGTCAAAGAGGCGAAGCAAGTATGCCGACGTTGATGGAATCATCTTTAGGGTGTCTGTGGCCCTGTTCTTGAAATATATGCTACTCGAATTGTAGCCAGCACCTTTGGTGGCTGATATATCTACCCACACCGCCTTGGCAAGATTCCCATTTGGGTTGTTCTCAACCCACAGCTGCGTCGGCGTCTGCCACACGTCAAAATAAAGTCTCACTAATGACTCCTCCTGTGTTGAGCGATACGCAATGGCAAGATCTTCTCTACTGGAGAAATCGCCAAGCGGCCACACTTTTTCCCTCATTTCGATTTGCTCAATTGGTGTGGCGAAGTTGTAGGTCCCATATCCAACAAGCACGAGCTCACGAATCGACTGTATCACACTGTCTCCAGCTTCCCCATCTATGTAAAATATTCTCTCACCGACCATGATGAGGCTTGACTCCATGTCGAAAGCCTCGCGGTCATTAATTTGTTTAAAACTTTTAGTGTCCACCACATGCTCCAACACTTTTGCCGGAAATCTATCAGGATCGACCGTTCGCAAATAGTCGCAAAAGCAGACACTGTTTCCAGCACAGGGCTGGAGCCTCGCCACCTCTCCGCCGCCAATTTGCGCCGCTCCAATGACAAGCAAGAGACTCTTCCATATCCGCCCCATTCGCGTTGCGCTTCGTTTTGGTCGCATTCTCTCCTTGCTGCGTCTGCTGCAGCTGTCCGCTCGAACTCTCCTGGTTCACACCCACATCAGAGCTCTGTCCCTGTATCGCCCGCAACGTCCCCGTTTGCTCTTTTCTCAAACACGCTTCTGTTCTGAGACTGCCGTGTAAGCCCGCAGTGCAGAGAAGAGTTGGTTTTGAGGCGCAGCAGTCAATCGACGTAATGAGATGGTTTCCTCTTCGTTTGCTTTTCCTTTTCTCCGCATACAACAACAACTCGAGCCAAGCTACTGCGGAGGCCTCACAGTGCAGGTACCGGCACTAACTTCAATGCACAGAGAGGATGAGCGATCAGTGCTCAGTCAGTACCTCTCTACGCCCTCTTCATTGAACAATAGCAGGCGTTGTCCGTCTGTGTCTTTCTGCCTTCCAACCAGCCGGCAAGGAACGATGATCAGTTGAAACAAAACGAAAGCAGAGTATATGACGAAACAAAAATGAGCCTTTTCTTTCTTTTCTTTATATTTTGCAGAGGAGGCCATATTGGCACGGAGCTTTGGCTCACAAAAGAGGTTGTTGTTGTTGTTGTCGTTTTTTCACGCCACTCTCAAGGTTCAACGCCGCCAGCACCACACCACACTGGGTCTGGTCTATCATTTTAGGGATGTTGGAATATTGTTACTAACAATTGCGGTAGACAACCCTACCTTTGCAACGGTCACTTTTTCACGAGCAATTTGGGATAAGTTAGTAGTTGTTTCACACTGACGTCTTGAGAGAAACGTTGTCAGGTGCGAGAAAATGGAGAACGGGTTGGAGAAAAAGATAGTGTTCATAAGTGGGACGGATACAGGCTTTACATCGAAGTGAACATGAGAATAGTGCCATTCCCTGTAAGTGGCTGCTTTTGTCACCTGCGGAATCCGACAGCCTCTTGGACTTAATTGGAACCAGGCTCAGCAGGCACTTCGGCATCTTCTGGTTCTTGCATTGTGACAAACTTCTTGATAAGTGTGTCAGAGGTTCCATTGAGCATGGCGTTGTAGCCGATCTTTTCGGAATTGAGGAGAAACTGGCCAAATTGTTTGCGGGCGCTCATGTTGTAAATGCCCTTCGGTAACCAACCCTTTGGATCAACGCACACCACAAACGTGACCTCCGTACCATCCACCACGGATTCCGATCCCAGCAGAGACTTGACCGTGACCTGAGCAGGCTTCATGTACATACCGCGAATTCGGGTGACACCGCGAACGCACCCTTTCACAGCTTTGCGAGGAACGCAATTCATGACACTCTGCTCTCCAACTACGATGGTGCCGTCCGGATGCTCGTCCCAGGACACCAAGTCGCAAAAATCACGGCTTGAGGTGAGTTTGGCGGGTGGGTCGACGATAGAGTGGAAAAGCTGAGTGCGACCAAAGCGGAACTTGTAGTGCTCGCGCATATAAACCAGCGACGGGTCCGATTTGCCTCGGAGGTCTGCGCGAGTCTGTGTCAACAGCAACACACGTGGGGGTACCTTCACTTGGGCCTGCACCCTCAAGTAGAGAAGCCCGTTCTTGGCCCTGACGGTGCTTGACTCGCACATGACGTCAGACAGCCAGAAGATCTTCTTGGGCTCCGACCACGCATCTGCGGACTCTGTGCATGCCTCCTCGACCTCCTTCAAACAGTTTTGGGCTGCGGTCTCCCATTCCAATCTATTGCCGTCCCACATCTCCAGTTCGCGAGGCATCTTGTGCGACTTTTGCCAAAAGGTGTACCACGCCGTGCTGGAAGAAAGTTGACTCAATTTGCCCAGCATTTCAAGTTCCCCGTCCTCCTTCCGGGCGTACTCATTCGCGTCCAAGCGGGATTCAGACCGAGCCTTGACGTGCATCATGCGCGCGTTTGCAACGGACCGCCGCGCCTTCGCCCTCTCGTCCACTGACATGCGTTTGCGGAGGCTCATTTTACGACCACTGAAGAAGCCCATACTTTTGCTTTCTGGCACGGGAAGCTTTGCTCCTGGACGACCGGCAACCAGTCGAGCGGTTCCAGCCAACGACCTGCGGCTGGCAACTCACCAACTCACCAACTTCCAACTTCCCGCACCCACGCTTGCCCAAGACCGTGCGAAGGACCAAGGTCGAACAAGTTTCGATTGGTTGACTGCGCCTTTCGTTCTTCCTCTACCTTCGTCGATTGCTGATCCCTGATCACTGCCTGGGTTGGGTTTGGTTTGTGCTAAGTAACTTATGGTTGCGCCTGTTCGCGATAATCATTCACTTCTACCTCGATCGCCTACAGCATCAGAGGTGTGCGACTGATTGGCATGTGAGCCAATCTTGAACTGATTTTGGGCTTCTTCTTCTTCTTCTTCTTCTTCCATGGCTTGTTGTGTCAGTCAATCGATCTTTGTCGTGATCATACAGCCCCTCTGCTTTGATCTGCTCCAACTGGCAGAGAAGAAAACAAGGCGAAAAAGTGGCTTTGCAGGTTTTGCAGGGGAGCGAGCCACATCGCTTGAAGCATCTTGAAGCGATGGATGCACACTACGACACAGTGTGATCGAGTGTTCCAAGACGTCGGAGCGTAGAGAAACGCAGCTGTCCCACTCTCTCTGTATCTCTCTGTGCTGTCTCGGCTGAGCCCTCTCTTTCTCCTCTCTCCTGGCCACTGGCCCGCGAGTCTCAGCCTGCGACGGTAACCGTATTCAAGCGCAGGCTAGCAACGCCGGGGCATTGTATTCACAGTACTCAAAGTCAGTACCGTGGATGGACTTTGGCGGCGAGTGCTTGGAGCTCTGGCACAAACTTTGATCCCGACAAGGGTCGCTTTGAGTGCGTTTTTTGCCACGTAGGTGATAGCTGAACTAGGTGAACACTGTCATCGTCTGCTGTGATCTGCGTTGAACGAGGGACACGCTGGACTGTTGGCATTCTCCACTCACTCACGCATTTCCTCTGGCTGGCTTTGCCATGAGCGTTTCATGCTGGCTGACTTTGTGGTGGCAAAAAGAATGACTTGCTCAGCCTGGCCCCACATCGCACCGTTCTTGTTTTTGCTTGCTTGTGCTTGTGCTGCCATGATCATCGATTCGTGCAAGTCAAGTTGTGGAACTGACGCATCTTCCGCGCTCTATGTTAACCTAGATTTTGAGTGGTCGTGAAAATGGTCATGAAACATCATGAAACTGGTGAAACTGTCCTTTCCATGGAAGGACGGAACGGAACATGGGCTTTCGGAGTGCTTTTGGTTTCGGACTGGCCCGTTTTTCTCAGTTGTTTCCAGCGCTGATCTGCTGGAGGCCTCCAACGTCGCCACGCGACTGACTGTACACTTGGGAGGAAACCAACACCGCCGCATTTCATCGCATTTCATTGCATTTCACGTGAGCGATGCACACCTCGCGCGTAACATGGCCGTCCGCGTCACTCCGTTCCGGCGCTTATACCCCTCCATTGCGTCCTTTTGGTGTTCCCGTGACGCGATCCGACACTGTCGCGGAGCTCGTCTCGTTGGCGTCTATGTGACATGGTCCCCGTCGGAGGAGCCGCGATGAGCAAGTCACATAGACGTTGTCGTGACGAAGGGCGATTCTAAGTCCGACCGCGTCTGACGCTGCAAGCTTTGCGAGCATTGCGAGATCTAGAGCATCTTCGGGCTACGCAAGAGCTGCAAGAGCCAAGACCAGAGCGACTTCGTTCGATTACATTTCGATTACGGTCTAATAGAGAGTGAAGAGAAGTGAGCGCGCCGTCAAGCGATGTTAAGCGAGCGAAAGACCATCTCGTGACGCGAATAAAATCGAGGCAAGAACAGGATGGAAAGAAAACGAGGCGTTATTCCACGTGCGTTATTCTGGCAATTTTTTTTTCAGAGACTTCCATTTCCATTTGTGAATCCACCACGAGTAATAGCAAGTGCATACGCATAATACTATCATTGAAAGTCAGTTCAATTCAATTTACTGAATGGTTTTCAAACTTGACGTCCGAGCTGATGCAGTTTGACAGTGAGAACGAGACTCTTCTCCTCGAAATCACTCTGACAGTGAATCCTGATCATCAGTATGACATCTGTTCTGAAAATGCGAAAATGTGACAACAGCGCTTTCGAAGTGGACGCTCTCCGAATGGAATGTGAATGGAGTCAATGATCAATAGGAGGGATTAGGAAGACTCTATCTATAACGGTAGGAAGCCAATTGAATGAAACAGATCGGAGTGAGAACAGTAAGCGAAAGTTTAATTAAAAAGTCTGGTAGTACTCGCACTGTGAAAAGAGTGAAATGAAAAAGGATCCTTTGATGCGTGCAATCCATCACGTACTAGTGCGAGTGAATAGAAAGAGGTGTGGGCAGCGAGTAGTGCGGTGAGTACTCGAGTCACGAGATAGTTTAGACCCCAATTGGTCCGATTGGTAGCACAGTCACCCTGAGTCAGTCAGTCCGCGTGGAGAGTGTGGAGCAGGGCGGAGTGGGTTTGGTTTTCCGGAGAGCGCAGTGTGTCTTGTCTTGTGTCTTGTAAGTTGTTTGAGTTGTGCATTGGCTTCATCGTGAGTTATCTCGCAGTTTGACGCGTGGCAGGTTAGGCTCTCTCCCGCTGTGGGTTGAGCGAAGAGCGAAGAGCGTGGGTGTGGGACTGGCGCAGATGGGGAGGGAGCCGGGTTGGTCGGAGCGGACGAAGACTCATGCTTGGAATGATTTGTGCGATGATACTACAGGAGGTGTTGTTTAGTTTAAACGAGGAAACATGGACGAGGAGCTCAAGTTTGCAGCGCTCTCGATATGGCGCGGGTTCAGAAATGGGCTGTTTTACGGCACCAAGATCAGGCTGCCGCATGCACTGGTCATGACGTTTCTCTTCCGAAGAAACTCTGATTTGCGCAAGATGGCTGACCCCATCGCAAAGCTCACCTGGGAGCACAGCAAGAACCTGGCGTGCTTTGCGGGTTTTTACAAGTTGGCCCTCGCCTTCGCACGCCTTCTCAGGCTCAAGCTGGGAGACAAGCTCCAGACTCCACCTGGGGTCCCAGTCACGCAGTTTGACTCTTTTCTGGCTGCTACCTTCGTGGGCTACGTGGTGTGGGGCCGCTACACGAGTGTCAACTCCCAGATCGTCATGTACTTGATGTCTCGCGTAATCATGGCAATGTTCAAGCTCGCTGCGGAGAAGCAGATTAAGCCATTTTGCACTGTCAACTTTGATCAGGTGTACCCCTTCATGGCCTCCATCACCTGGGGCCTTGTACTCTGGCTCTACGAGTACCACCCAAAGATGCTCCAAGCATCTCTCTTCGAGTCCATGGACTTTCTGTATCACCAAACCAACGTTTGGTCGAACGGTGCCGAGGACTTCCTCCCAAGCCCAGCAACTGCAGCTGTGTACGTTTACCTCGCTCTTCGAGCTCGCGAAATTATCGTGAAAAAGTGAAGCAAGGGGTAAGCTTCTCTTTATTTCCTCCCGAAAAATCTTTATAAACTACAACATAGGCAACGAAACCCATCTAAATGCATAACCGCACTCATTGCAAGAGACCTTTTATTGAAATCTCTTTCTTCGCAAATCAGAACACAACAGAGGAAGGAAATTGCCTACCTATTGCTCTAGCTAGCTCTAGCGCGAGTCGAGGAGATTGCGCCTCCTCGTTACGTCCGTGCGACACTTGTCTCCACGGGGAAAGAGTCAATTCTGTCCAGCACAACCATTTCCGATTGCCTGGACACGGGCGGGATCCTGCCCGAGGCTCGACGTGTGCCTGAATATCCCTCTTCGGAATATTCCTCTTCGGATTGCTGTGAAAAGTCGCTCATTCTGCGCTGTCTCCGAATAAGACAGGGTGTCAAATAGTTTCGGTCAAATCTTTCCCACCACCCCCCTTCGAGTGGGTGATCACCGGTGTCATCTCGGCGCTCCATTGATTGCAGTGAAGAAGATGTGACGTTTCCCAAGTCGATATCTTGTAGATCATCAACGGTTCGCTTTGGCCGGTACGATTCTGGAGGCCACATCAAATCGTGCCCCGGGGATAACATCGGGGACGGGATTGGGCTCTGCGTAGTTTTGTCAATTAAGTCAAACCTCTCGCAAACGCTTTTCACTGTTCCACCGAAAAGGAACACCGTAGCAAAGACAATAATGATCGTTGCGGTCTCGAACACGCTCCCGGTGTTCACGGGTTGCCCGTCGATGGTGTTGTCTAGCTCATCAGCGCTGTGCGCTGATATTGCATAGGCCATCCCACCGCGTAATCCAGAGAACCACAGCACAAATATTTCTCTTTTGCTCATGCGCTTCTCACGAGAGCGGGACCAGTTGGAAAGCGCGCAAATTGGGACGATCGCAAACGCGCGAGACACAAGGCAAGCGAAGAATCCAACAAATCCGAATGAGATGGCTTGGGGGCTCCTGTTGCTATCTCCCGTGAAAACCGCCATGCCCTGAAAGATCATTTCACTGTGAGTGGACGATTTCGATGACAGCAAACCTGCCTCAACGTAACTCAACTTACAAGATAAATAAAAATGAAGGTTTCCGCAGCATGCGCAATGACACTGAACGTTTCGGCCAGAAAGTGTGCAGTCTCTTCTGACAGATTTTGCCTTGCGTACCACGACATTGTGATTCCTGTGAACAAGATGCTGACTATCCCGGACAACCCAAACCCGTCAGCCAAGCTGTAGGAAATGTACGGAGCAACAAGTGCTAAAGTGGCCTCTAAGTGTCGCATATCGTCTTGCCAGAACCTGAGGTGCTTGAAGAGAAGTGCAATTAGGAAGCCGGTGAGCAGACCAATGCCAATTGAACCCAAAAATACCTTGAGGAATTCCAAGCATGCTAGGAGTGCCGATGACAGATTCAAATTGTTGTCCTCAGCATCCACTTCGAAGAGTACCATGGTTTTGTACAAAACCAAAGCCACGGCGTCGTTCAAAACGGACTCTCCAAAAACAACGATTAGCAGGCTTGCTTTCACTCCAATACGATTAAATACCGCGAGCACGGTCACTGCAATGTGAAGAAAAACGTGTTGAAATATTTCGGGTTAGAGTTATGAAGCGAGCTTGGGCTCCACTTACTGTACTTACCTGGGTCGGTTGCAGATATGAGGGCCCCAAATATAACGCATTCCATTCCGTCTGCAGAGTATACACTATCAAAGCCGGTGAAAGCATACAAGATCAGTCCTGTCACAATGGTTGAAATGAGCGTGCCAATAATCGCGAGCGAGAGAATCAGTCCGAGGTTTCCAAAAAATAATCCATGTCGGATGGTAAACCCCGAGTCAAAGATAATGGGCGGTAACAAGATCACGAAGAACAAGTTGGTGTCAAAGTCGGTGAGGGCTTTTACACTCTTCACAACGTCTGCGTTTGCGTTTCGCTGCTCGGTCAACCGAATGAAAGCGCCGACTATCATGCCTAGAATGAGCATTAGCCCCGCTTCAGGAATGAGACTTTGGTTCGTCTTGCGGGACGTGTAAGCAATGAGCTGCGACAGCAGCAGCGTCACGAAGAAGACCGAGATGGTCAGGAACTCAATCTCATCCTCCTCTTCTTCTTCATCCAGCGTTTTGTTCTCGAGCCATCGTCGACCAAGGTCAGCCAACATTGCCGCTTCGACGGTCTAAGCGCGCAGCGCTCACATGCACTCGCTTCACTACTAACTGCCTCTCTTTCCCCACCTTCTCTTCGCGTTGACTTCGTCTTTGTGCTGACCGATCGATCAAGCATCAAGCATCTGTGATCGAATCGTTTGCTTTTTCCATTAGTCAATTCCTATTTGATCATAGGTTTAACGAGAGTGAAAAACGCTTACTCGATCAATCGCTGATTGCCGAAATTGTTACGAAGACATACGAAGGCTATACCATCAAAACAGACCCAGTCAGCCGCAAAACACGAATAATACTCGTGAATTCTCGTCAGCGCAAAGGTTCTCGCCTTTCTCTGTTCACGACACTACATCAAGGGTTATTGCCAATATCCATACTCCTCTCGGTGACTCGAAGAATATCTTTCTTCACTTTTGAATGAAAATGTGGCTGGGCATGGCTCCATATGTTTGTGAAAATGTTTGCCTGCAAATGCAAGCAGAGAATGTGGAGAAAACGTGACTTAAAATCGATTGATTTTCTTTGTTTGATTGGGAAAGAGAATATTCAAGCTGCAATCATGCCTCTCTTTGCTCCGAGGGAAGAGAGCCGCAGCTAGTCTGCAAATTACGAGGTAATACCACACAAGGGTGCGCTTGGCGTTCCAGTTGATCAGGTTGAGCGAGAGGATTCAATTGCATTCGGTCAGGATGAAGTAGCTTCGTCAACATTTAGAAGAAAGATGCAAAGAAATCATTGCCCTTATCGTCCACAACGATGAATGCTGGAAAGTTCTCCACTTCAATCTTCCAAACAGCCTCCATTCCAAGCTCTGGGTACTCCAACACCTCCACCTTCTTGATGGCCTCTTGAGCAAGGATTGCTGCTGGCCCACCGATCGATCCGAGATAGAACCCGCCGTGCTTTTTGCAAGAATCCGTCACCTGCTTCGATCGGTTGCCCTTGGCAAGCATGATCATAGATCCTCCGTTGGACTGGAAGTTGCGGACGTAGCTATCCATGCGGCCAGCAGTAGTTGGGCCGAAGGAGCCAGAAGCATATCCCTCTGGGGTCTTTGCTGGACCAGCATAGTACACCGGAAACTGTTTCATGTAGTCTGGAAGACCCTCTCCACTATCAATGCGCTCCTGAAGTTTGGCATGAGCAATATCGCGTGCTACAATAAGGGTTCCGGTCAAGTTGACGCGAGTGCGGATTGGGTATTGGCTGAGCTGAGCGAGAATGTCCTGCATTGGTTTGTTGAGGTCAATGTCCACTACCGGAGCGTTGGACAGATGCTCATTGGTAACATCTGGAAGATATTTGCTTGGGTCGCGCTCCAGCTTCTCCAGGAACACACCATCTGCGGTGATCTTAGCTTTGGCTTGACGGTCCGCAGAGCACGACACGCCGAGACCCACTGGGCAAGATGCTCCATGGCGTGGGAGGCGTACCACGCGCACATCGTGGCAAAAGTATTTTCCGCCAAACTGCGCTCCGATACCGCTCTCCTGCGCAATCTTGAGAATCTGCTGCTCGAGCTCCAGGTCACGGAAAGCCCGGCCCTGGTCATTACCAGAGGTTGGCAGGTCGTCATAGTAACGAGCAGATGCAAGCTTCACAGTCTTGAGATTTTGTTCAGCGGACATACCTCCCACCACAAGAGCGAGATGATATGGTGGGCAAGCAGCCGTTCCAAGGCTGGTGAGGTTCTGCCTGATAAAGGCGTCCAATGACTTTGGATTCAAGAGAGCCTTGGTCTGCTGGTACAAGAACGTCTTGTTTGCGCTACCTCCTCCTTTTGCCATGAAGTGAAAGTGATACTCGCTGCCCTTCGTGGCATACAGATCAAATTGTGCGGGAAGGTTGCTTCCAGTGTTTTTCTCGTTGTACATATCAAGAGGCGCGACTTGGCTGTAGCGCAAGTTGCTCTTTGTGTAAGTATTGTAGATGCCGCGCGAGAGGTGTTCCTCATCCTCGCCGTCGGTCAGGCAATACATACCGCGCTTACCGAGGACAATCGCGGTACCAGTGTCCTGGCAGGATGGCAATATCATGTTGGAGGCGATGTTTGCATTCTTCAAGAGCTGCATAGCCACAAATCTGTCATTTTCGCTGGCCTCGGGGTCCTTGAGGATATTGTTCAGTTGTTGCAAATGGCCAGGACGCAGCAAATGCGAGATGTCGCGCATAGCAGCTTCGGACAGGAGGGTAAGAGCTTCCTTTCCGACCTTAATGCCTTTCTGTCCGTCCGGCATTTCGAACGTGGTCACATGCTCGCTCGCCTCATCGAGCCTGTAATACGGGGTGTCCACCTTCACGGCGTGTTCAAACATCTCCTGGTACACGAAGGGCACCGGCTCTGCCTTCTTCTTCATCTGATTCTGAGACACTGCATATTTGCCTGCCGATGGCAAGGCCGACGAAAGTGCGCGTGCACCCATTGGCGCAACGGCCAACCTGCCCGCAACCCTGCTCACTGCCGCCCTCATCTTTTGTGCCGACTAATTCAACTATGTTCCACTTGGTGTCCAATCTGCATCTACTCAAACCGCACTCCTCTGCTCCTTTTCGTGAACTCGTGTCCGCGAGTACCTTCGTCTGTACTCGGCCTATGCTGCCAGAGTCTACAGTGTCTACAGAGTCTCCCTCTCTCTCTCTCTTTCCTGTGTGTTCGACTTGCATGGAAATGCTTTGCAGAATGAATTCCACTCATTTCATTCACTCATTTCACTCACCTTCCCTCCCAATCCTCGCTCGCCTTAAGTAAACGCTATGCGGGAGCTAAGCCTGACGTGATGATTATTATTAGTTGGGTGTCATGTATGTATATATTCGCCTTAGACTGCCGCTTAGTAGTCAGAGTCAATGCATGTCAATGGATTGATTTTGGGGAGACCTACCTCCGCTCTCTATGCCACCGGTAAGAAAAGTGTCGTCTCGCTAGAAGTTTCCCGTATTCCTGCAGCTGCTGCTGCCGCTACCAATTTGAGCTTGTAGCCTATTCAGTTTACACATTAGTAGTGCAGAGCTGGCGCGGAGGGAAATAAGTTATGAAAGTAGGAGTTCAACGACTAGCATCGAGTCATACACAAGTCTAATAGCACCACAGTGTGAAATTGACTCTACAAGATGCAGTAGACAGTAGACCTCGCGATATGGTTTGGTACAGGAGAAAACTAAGAAAGGGTATCTCCTCCGTAGGAATGACGAGTAGGAAAGCGCATTGTATCCAGGCAGGCATCAGGTGGTAGTAACTTGGTTCGCAAAATACTGCCGACCATTGAAAGAAACCAGAGAGGACAGAGAACCGATGATGTTTGTCCAACAAATGCCAGATATGAGAACCAGAACCAGAATCACAGCTGTAGAACCAGAATCAAGAACCAGAATATGGGTTTTCATGACTTTTGCACTGACAGCTGAAAAGCTCCAGCTTTTGAGGGTCTTGAAAGGCTCTCTTTTGCCCTGCGCAAAGGGCGTGATGCGTGCCAGATTCAAGGCCAATCTCGCCATTCGATCAGTACCTTTGTTGGGCTGTCTTCGTCACACGACTGGACTTGATGAGCCAACGCTCTCAGAAAGATCGCCCCAGCTATTCAACAGAGGACTTCGTTCTCTCTTCCGTAAAGTTTTTCCCCAATTCGTTCTTTTGTCAAGAATCGAGTTTCCGGCCATCATCCACATCATTATCAGTCATTTCATTCTTGAATGAACAAAGTAATTATCATTCAAAGTCGAAGTCGATTGATTTTGGTTCTCTTTCGTTAATGTTTCTACTAGCTAGCCTAGCTAGTGAGAGGGTAGACTTAATTTCTCTTAATCTTTTTCAGTCGGTGTACTACTAAAGCATTTCATCAAATACTGCTAACGTGATACTCTAACATGAGCGTAGCGGCACCTATACACGTCACAGGAAAGAATGTGACGTTACTATCGTTACTACCTTTACTCGCACAGTATAAGACAGTCACCTGAGAGAATCTATTTGCCATTCATAGCACACAACCTATCTGCACAACCACGGTCAAATGTACTCACTGTCAGTACATCATCTCTACCCAGCCGCAGTCTGTACGTCTCACTACTCCATTGGCGGTACTATTACAGTATTAAAGGTACTAGTATTGAGCGCCAGTACTGCCAGTACTGTATTAACAGCGGCAAAAGTGGAAGGGATATCGTCACATTACAGTGCTGTAGTAGGCTTCTAGTAGAGGTGAAGGGAGGGAAGCTTGAGAATAGATAGGAGAAAGTAGTTATTAGTTAATTAAAAAATGAGCAGAGGTGGAAGCGGTGGGTAAGTATGGGATAGGAGAGGAGAGAGAGCGCGACAGTGTGAGGAGCGAGAGAGAGCGCGCGTGCGAGAGAGAGAGAGAGAGAGAGAAGGGAAGAGAAGAGGAGAGGAGAAGGACTCTTACAGTGGGAAACGCGCAACGCAAGCAAAGCTCGCAGGCGCCGCAGAGTTGGGAGGGAGGTGTGGACGATAGTGTACGGGTGGAATTCTCACCGTTACAGCGGGTGCGAAGGAGCAAGTGCGGTCGGCAGTTTCAAGTGAGAAGAAGGAAGAAGGAAAAATGCAGCAGCGTATGCGCAGTTCCTCTTCCCTCTCCGAGGCCGGGTTCGGGGAGCCGGATATGGACACGAATGTGGTGGTGGTTAGAGATGATGAAGACGAGGAGTTGCTTCCTCTCGGGGGAAGTGCGGCCACCAAGGTGGGTAGAGGTGGTGTCGCAAGCCCGGACATGGCCAGGCGCAGACGCAGGTCGATGATTGCAAAGGTGGTGCAATCTGGAACGTGGGCTTGCCTCACGTACAGCTTCTTCTCGATTGCGATGACGCTGGTGAATAAGTTAATATTGACCACGTACCATTTCAATTATCACATGGTGTTGCTTTTTTACCAGAACTTCACCTGTGTGGTGCTCCTGCAGCTGGCGCGGTATTGCGGGTTTGCCTCGTTCGACTCGCTGAAGATGAACACCCTTCTCACGTGGATCCCGCTCAACATTTTGTTTACTTTAATGTTGCTCACCGGTTTCTACAGTCTGAATCTTTTGTCGGTCCCCATGACCACGATTTTCAAGAACTCGACCAACGTAATCATCACGTTCGGAGACTGGATCCTTTACCAGCAGCCAGTTGACCGGGGCATCGTAATCAGCCTGTCGATTATGCTTCTCGGTGCTGGTCTGGCTGGTGCGAGCGATCTTGAGTACAACCCTACTGGATACTTTTGGGCAATGATCAACTGCCTGATCACCTCAGCTTACGTCCTGTACATGCCTCGGGCAATCAGCGACAGCAAGCTAAACGCCTTTGGAAGGGTTTATTACAACAATCTCCTCTCACTCCCAATGTTAGCCGTTGTGGACCTCACCGTGTATAACGACTTTGCTAAACTGATGTGGTCAGAGGAGAGCATTGGATCCACCAATTTCATGGAGCCTGGCTTTGTTGCTACAGTGATTTTTAGCGGCTGTATTGGCTTCTTCCTCAGTCTAACATCTTTCCAGTGCGTTCAACACACGTCACCAACTACTGTAAGTTTTGGTTTTTTCGAGACGGCGATGTGATTTGGCCCAGTGTGTGTTCTGACAACAAGACTTTTGCTCTCCACCTTATTTAGTATTCAATGGTCGGTGCTATGAACAAGATTCCGCTTACCGTCATTGGAGTGATGATGTTCAAAACACAACTTAGTGTAAAATCGGGCATGTTCATCAGTCTCTCGCTTGCTGCAGGGATACTTTACGCCTACACGAAAGCTCGGTCAAGATCGTAGGCTGCGTCTGTTCTTAATTTTGAATGGTGGCTGCCTGCGAGCCTTTAAAAAACTAGACAATTGCTGGTGTGATTCGATCGACGAAAGACGACTTGTAGTGTTGTAAAACAAACAAAGCGAGGATCAATAGCTGCAATCGAGTTGACGCTGTAAATGGACCCTGTGCGACACTTTCGCGAACTCAGTTCAATGCCTTTTCATGGGTAATATAAGAATTTCAACTTCTTTTCACTCTGTTCGCACACGAAGATGTTTTTTTCTTGGTTACTTCACTTGTATCTAGCTTGTAGTAGTATGACGTTTAGTTATAACTTTGCGGCCTTAACAGCGAAGAGGTTGAGAATCTCCAGACTGCCGCCGGGGATCGCATAGGAACGCACCTCGCGATAGAGCCTTTCTACTCGTTGCCCCTTCCCTTCGCGAGTGTATGAGGAACCTCCGAGAATCTGGGAAGCTTCTCGAGCGCAAAATTCGAAACACTCTGCTGCCATGACCTTATACAGAGCCATCGGCCCGCCGACTGCGGGCCCCACATCATTGTCCATCTGAAAGGCCAAGCTTTCGCCCATGGCCCAGGAGGCTTCAATGAGGCGAGCCATGTTAGCAACTTTTTCCCTAATGATATCATGCTCGATCAGTTTGCGACCAAAAGTGGTCCTTGTTTGAGCGAACGAAACGGCATCCTCGAAGCATAGTCGAGCCTGCCTGATAGCTTGGGTTGCAATGACGAATCTCTCATGATTGAAATTTACCATTAGCGGCTTAAAGCCCTCATTTTCCTTCCCAATAAGGTGTTTGGCAGGCACTCTGACGTCTTCAAAGGTTACCACGCAGGTTCCTCCAAGCCAGTTGCCCTGAAGTTTCATGCGCCTGACTGATACACCGGGGCTCTTGGCATCTACGAGCAGCAGCGAAACACCGGAAGCGCCCTTGCCACCAGTTCTACACGCGACGGTGAAGTAGTCTGCATGAACCGCCCATGTAATCCACTTTTTCTGCCCATTCAGCACATACTTATCGCCATCCCGGTGCGCTGTCGTGCGAAGGTTTGCAACATCGCTTCCGGCATAAGGCTCGCTGATGCATAATGATATACATTGCTCCCCCTGCAGCACCTTGCGGACCACTTTTTCTTGAAGGTACTGCGAGCCGTACTTCATGATCGGTGGCAGAGCCATGGTATAAATTGTAATTCCCGCAATCAGTCCGCTTGCTCCACTTCTGGACAGCTCGTCAATCCAGATGAGGTCGTGGAAATGGTCAAATTTAGCCCCGCCCGGCAGCGGTGTTCCACCCAAACTTGCCGGCATTTGAGGAGCAAACACCCGTGCTGCAACTGCTTTTTTGGCCAGTGCCTTTGCGTCAACTTCAACCCCATTTTGTACGCAGTCCTCCTCCCATTTATCTACAAACGGAATCATTTCTTCGTCCACAAACTTTCGCACTTGGGCGCGGAATTGCACGTGCGACTCGTTATAATACGGAGACGGAAACCCTTGATACCATCCTGGCTCAGCGTATGGAACATCGCTGCCAAACTTGTCCCAGCGCCTGGCCATCTTTCTCGTCAACGCTGCTCCCTCGACACACCCAAAACAGCACGACCTCGTTCGCGAGCGCTGCGGCGGGTGCTTGCCTTTGCTTGTTTGAGCTTTTTACGCTGAGCTTGATGGCACAGCCAAGTCCTATCTCTCTACGCTTGGGCTAAATGTAAAAAGGTGATTTCGTCGTCTTGTGTGTTGACTGATTGATGGTGGGGATCTGACTTTCTCAGGACGTTCATGTCCACTCCATACTCACAGACTCACACAAGTCTCGAGAGGCAGCACCACAGTGCCGCAGTGCCACAGTGCCACAGTGTCCGAAATCTGGGCCGTTTCGCTGGCACAGTCCCTTCTAATCCCTTGAACGCTTCTTTCTATCGCTTTCTTGTCTCTCTTGTTTTTATAGAACCCTTGGACTCCTTTGACACCGTCAAAAACGTCTTCCAATAGTGAAAAGTGAAAAGTGAAAAGTGGCAGATCGGACAATCTTTGAAATGCTTACGATTTTGTGGAACGTTTTTCCGGAACGATTTTCAAGTGTAGAGAGTGTTACATATAGTGACCATTAGTAAATATTATAAACCAGATGGCAGTCACACACAGATAGTATTAGAAGTATTAGATTCACAAGTGTCCGTTCGTGCTAGCTGGTGCCACGTGCTACTACCGACGGTCTACTAGCTCATAATGTTCATGCTATTCGAATCGGTAGCAGTGTCTGAACCGCACTACCGTTCCAAGTTGACACGTTTTGCTGGGAGGTGTCCTCGCTGCGTACACTTTGAGAGTATTAATCATTGACACTCGCAGCGGGCGAGACGGGGTGATGCACACGTGGGCTGTTTAGGTTCCGAGGAGAGCTACACGTGGACAGCTCAGTTGGTGGATCGTGCGAAGCTCCAGTCGAAAGGGTTGCAGACGGTAAAGACAACGCGGGATAAGTTCATTGACATTCTCAATCAAAGGTTTGAGTCATTGATTTATAATTATAGGGCCGTGGAAACTGCTGTTGGCAGAAGATGCTGCAGCGAAGAGTCGATTGGAAGCAAAGGTATGCCGCTTCCAATGTGTCCATCAAGCAGCAGCGCAGCGCAGTGATAATTCAGCGAGTCCTGCGCAGGGCTTATGTCCGGGCGCATGTGGTACCCAAGGTGCGCTACTTGAACTATCTTCGGGAGGTGATTGGCCTAGATCAAACTTTTCAGATGCTCTGCAAAGTTCAATGCGACATTGAGGGGAGGAAGCGACAGGGGTACGATCTCTTCAAGCACCAGCCATCAAAGGTTATCTATGGCTGCCTTATTGAAGAGCTCACTTGCGAGGTGAACTCCACGAGCGAGCAATACGTGTTTGCTTACAGACCAGACGCACTCAGGATGGGTTACTTTTTAAATTTTTGTAGAGACTGCCAGCTGTTCTGCAATAACGTTACGATCGGGAGGTGCGTGGAACTCTTTCGTCAGTTCGCAACCAAATTTACATCTTTTGGTGAAGTCGATGATACCCCTCTTCAAAGACAGTGGCTTGACAGGGTTGGTTTCGAATCGATTATTGAAGAGCTCAGCGTGGCAACAGGTTACGAATCCCCGGATCGATTCTTCGATGTTAAAATTCGGCCAGCGATGGCGGACGCGCAATTCTCAAACGTTTTTGGCGCAAACTCGAGCATAGGGCAGCTTTTTCTCTTTCCTTCGACAGTGGAGCTCTTGGTCAAGCATGAGAGTGTAATGAAGCCCCTCTATGTCTATTATGCCACGCAGGAGATGTTGAGGCTCGCGCATCAGAGGCTCACCTGGGACGAGGTGGCCAATCGCGGCAAGGAAAACGGTATGAAGTATAGCGCATTTGTGCAGCTTCTCAAAGACTTCAATGTGGCTCCCGGGTTGGTAGGTTACTCTATCTACTCCACGCTGTATATAGAATCGAGGCAAGGCCACCGCTCTGACCTTCCGTGCCCAGAGTGTAAATATTTTCGCGTCGGAAGCTTCAATGGAAACAGGTGTAGGATGTGCTATATACCAAGAAAACAGCGAGGATTTGAAAACTTGAGCGCCGTTCGACAAGCATTTTGGGAGACGGCAGCCGCACCTGGTCTCGTCGCTCCAGAAACTCTTGCAAGATTTCAAGATGATGATTTGAGTGACAGCGAAGATGAGGAAGACGAACAGGAAGAAGTTGCTGCGGCGAAAGAGAGCGACGAAGAAGATATGGTTCAAGAAGCCCAGGGCAAAACTGGTACCCTCACAAGTGATAGAATCGCCCTGCATCAGAGTGAAGGTGAAGACACTGGAGGCAGCGCTGAGGAGGATCAAGGAGCTGGACTGGACACCAATAGTGACGATGCTGGAGAGGATCGTTTTGTGGACGACGATGGCGGCACTCCGAGGCCAGCCTCCCAAATTTCAGGGTCCTCGGTGCACGAGGGCGATGCAGAGGCAAGTGAGGAAAACAAAGAGGAGTCAGCCCAGGCAACCATACAGAAATTTTTTGGTGTAACTCCAAAACCGGTAAAAAAGCGCAACAGGAGACTCAGCTTCGTTGAAATGGATGAGAAACTCGAGCTCGAAGGAGAAGAAATAGCTTTGCTCGACACCAGCGAAGCCAGCGGAGGCATTGAAAGAGTTCTTCGGTTGTTTTACAGAGGTTGCACGGCGGAGATGAAGCGCTTACAGCAGACGTCTATCCGACTACGGGACATGCTCTTGCCTGCCAAGTTCGTCAACTTTGCAACCTTTGACAGCCATTTAAGGCGCGTGGAGATGCAGCATCAAATTCTCGATGAATACAATTTGAATCTGCCGGAATTTATGCTTTGCATGGCCGGCGTGGCTAGGGCTGCATTCCACCCTCAGGAGAGGAAACGCTTGATGGTGGTGGAGGCGGAGGATGTAGATGTGCTAAGATCATCTCCAGGAAAATTGGAAAACTTTCTGATGCTCTTGAATCAACATTATCGTGAGCTGTTTGGGGTGTCCTTCATTGAAAAGAACGAAGAGGCTAAGATCAAGCCTGACGAAGGGCTTCCAGCTGTGCAGAAGGAGCTTGATGCACTTTTACAAAAGATTTTCTACCAATATGCCAAGCTTGACTCGCCTCTGGATCTTGACTTTGTCAGCTTTGAAACCTTTCATCTCTTTGCAAAGGAGAGCACATGCTTCAAGACACTGACTTGGGAGCAGGTGGATGATGCAGCCGTTTCCGCCGCTTCCAAGCTTTATGTAGAGAGAGAGGACGCACAGTCGAGCGGAGACTCAGAGCAGAACCTGGTCCTGCTGCAGCAGCGAGCGATGGTGATGCGTGTGAATCAAAATATAGGCGATGGCAAAGACGAAGAGACTGGGAAATTGTCGATCATGAAAACCATGCAGCAGGAAGAGAAGGTGGAGACTCAAAAAGCTGCCAAGGGCTTGGAGTCGCGTGACTTTTTCCACGCAGTTGACCTGCTCTTCTACCAACAGGCATGCAACGAGCATGGCGTTGAATCAAGCGCGAACCACGAGTGGTATCAAGACAGTCGGCATTCGTCGATGGGGATCTCTCCCGAAGGGAAGGTGAAGAGGTCGGCCCTAGAGAGGCTCACGATTGTTTTTCAATATTATCAACCAGCTTCTCGAGACTTTGATCGAGCAGCCAACTCGTATAAACCCAAAGGTCTTTTGAGTTGCCAAATTGAAGATCACAACAAAGGTATGCGAAAGGGGCTCTTACAAAAGCGAGGGGCAAAAACTTCTCAAAAGGTTAACTTGGCAGCATTGCAGGAACAGGAAAATCCTGACGCTCTGCTTGAGAACAAAAAGCTCCACACAGCCACGAAAAAGGTGACAGAAAACATCGAGTCAAAGACTGTCTACGGTGCTCTGCTCCAAGTGTTGAAATCGGAGCGCGTAAATCCAGGATCAACACAGATAGAAGCAGTGCAGCAAACAGAGGGTCAGCAGCGCGAGATAGGTTTGAGAATCCCCATCTTCGGAGAGCAGGGTAAAAAATGGTCTGCCACTCTGGAGGACTCGATCAGCAGCCAACTCACAGATATCGGGGCCCCAAATGCTCCCGTGATCGGAAAATCTACAAAGAACGCAAAAGCTTTGTCTTTGTTTGGCGTAAAATCAACGAAGGCTGTGCCGCAAATTCGCCCTCCGCAATCCACCAAATTCGCCCCGATTTTGCAATCTCCACGTGCAAGAGCGATCTTTGATCATAGGAACAACGCTGAAAAGGGCCAAGACGCTGACGCCGACTTTGCTTCGGAATCCGATTATATTCAGTTTTCTTTGTCTGAGGACGTGGTCGGAGGCGCGGACGATGATACGCTTTCCGTGGGCTCTTCAGCAAGCGATGATACAGTATTAGGGTTCGAGCGAATGGCTGGGCAGTCAAATAAGAACCAACCACCGAAAACAAAGTTTAAGCCGAACCCAAAGTCGCAGCTCAAGTACACAGATGATGGACACGTTCTCATTGACGAGATTGACACCGCAAAAATTATTTGTAAGCTTGGTCACTCGCTCGAGAAGAGTAAAGGTGCAGCAAGACACTTGAAGCGATTTGGCGCTGAAAAAAAGCGTCAAGTTCGTTTTCAAAACCCAGCAGTCGTTGACGGCCTAATCCCGGCTGCGTTGCCTGGAGAACTCGGCAAGGGCTACTTGGAGAAGCGGAGAAGAAGCTCACGTGAGGAGGTTTTGGACCTATCCGAGTTTGTTAAACCAAAAGAAAAGGAAAAAATGTCTATCGCTGCAAGGGAGAAACTGGCTGCCAGGGCCACTCAAGGTGCTGATGAAGATCCTTATGCTGCCTCCAGGAATTTGTTTAATCTTTGGGACGGCAAGAGCGTCTCAAAATTGCGAGAGCGGTCGGGCTACGCTTTGAACAATTCAGGCAAATATCAACAAAAGGATTGGGCTCACTTATCAGTATATCCCGATATACAGAAAGATATTGACCTGGCTCAAATGGAGCTTATTAATGTCCAAAGAACTCGGAAGCAAATGTCGCACAAATTTTCCAAGCTGATGTCATTGATCAAAGCTGAAAGTAAAGCGAAGACTCGCTCGGAGGCATTCGCTTGCGCGTTGCTGACTGATGGTTCAATCGATGAATTCACAGCGAAAATCCAAGTAAGCAAGACACAGACTCCTCCCGAAACTTTAGACCCGGAGCCGGGTACCGTGGCAGGTGGCTTAAGATTTGGGATCCATCGAAATCCAAAACTGCAAAGACTCTTCAAATTTGAGGATAAGTCTCACTCTGTGAGCAATGAAGAGTCAGCACACAGTGCTTCAGGGGAGAAGTCAAACGAAGATGAGGAGCAGAGCCAACCTTCCCAACTTCAGGTTCAGCTGGTCACTGCTCCAGCTCAGAGTCCCGGGGCCACAAAACCAGGTTCGCCTGTGAAGAGAAGGAACCTTGTGACGTCGTCCATCTCTCAAAAGCATGTTGTTGACGTAGCGAACCCGAAGAGGCTATCTCCACGTGAAACCAAAGCAATGGTGTCTTCCCCAAAAACTGGCAAGAGGGAAAGATATGTTCACTTTTTGCAGCTCTACGAGCAGGCATCCATTAGCAATCACGAGGAATCTCTTCACGAAGCACTGAAGCAAGCGCGGCTATTGAAGCGTAAAGGGCCAATCATAGCAGCGCTTGGTAGCTTGTCTCACTGTCTTCAATCGCAAGGACGGGTAGTGGAGAGCATCCCGCTTTTAAATGAGCAGCTTAGTTTGTTCATCCAGGAGAAGAATGATCTGGGACAGGCAACTGTGCTTGGAGATCTTGGCGACATACAATATTCTTTGGGCCAGTACAAAGAAGCCGAGCTTCTTTTTCGGGATAGGTTGGAAGTTGCAACGGAGATCTCGATGACGAATGCGGGAAAGCGTGCGGATAACAATCAAAGCGATACCGAAGAGGATCCTGAAGATGAATTCGGAAACTCTCTTCGTCCAGTACTCTCCAAGCCTGGACTGCGGTCAAGTGAGTTGGCTGCTAAAAGCGGGGTGGGAACCTCCCTAGCAGGCATCGGAAACTCTCTTCGAATGCAAGGGCAAGTCGCTGAAGCCAGGGACATTTATGAGCAGCATTTAAGTTTTGCGTATGCAATCGATGACACTGAAGAGATCTCCTGCGCGTTGGCGAACCTTGCAAGTTTGCTGTTGGATATTGAAGATTTTGAAGGCGCGCTAGAGTACCTTGCCGAAGAATTAGGCCTGCTTTTGGACGGGGTTTTGTCTCCCTCAAAAGAGCGCACAGTGTTCCAACTTTACAAGAAGATCTCGCACCTTCAGTATACATTAGGCCGCCTCGACGACCTTCGATCCACGCTTGCATCTTGGGAGGCTTTGGCTCGTCGCCTGAACAGACGAAAACAAGTACTTGCTGCTGCCAGCCGTCTTGCGGAGATCCAACAAGAAGCTAATGGTCAGCAGCCGGTGGGCTTGATCCGCACGTGAATAGCATTTTTGACATGCGTTTTTACATGTTAATCTCAATGAATTTGGATCTTCAGGCCCTTCGTTTGCTAGTGCAAGACTTCATCAATTACAAATACAATCTCAGGTGCTTGCTCCGCATTCAAAGCATAAAGAGCACATAAAGAGCAAAGCAACCGATGCTGCCGACCTCCCAGCTCCTTTATCAAGATAATCTGTTTCATTCCTGACAATTCGTTTTTAATCGAGTCGCTGGCGATCGACGATCGACGTTCCAAAATATTGCCTTGGTCCCCTGCGTCTCCTGACTCCGAAACTCACAATCAGTCGCACAGATGTTCTGAATGAGAGTGTCGGAGTAGTACCGGTGCACTTTTAGCGTTGCGCACTACGAGTAGGAGTGCAGCAGTACCAGGTATTCTCAATCTCAAGCTGGATTGTTCAATGTTCATTTGTTGAAGTAACTGTCAGCGAAGGAAGGCGAGTGCCTAGAAACCAGCAATAAGCTCCTTGCTTTCAGCGTGTTTCAATCAGTGTCCGCGAGGATAGCGAGCTGTCTGTCAGTACCACCTGTCGGAGAGTGCACACTCAGATCAAGCTCGCGGCGTCTCCTGGGCTGTCCCGCAGTCTGGATTGAGGACTCTGGGTTGTGGACTTTGGGAGTCTTTTGTCGTGACTGTGGACCGCGAACAAAGGCTGCGTTTGAGCGGCTTTGTTCTCTCTAGTTTGTTCTGTGGGGACCGCTTGGAGTACAGAAGCCAGGGGAGCTGAGGGCGAAGATGGAGTCGGAATCGGACACGCAAGCGTACGCGCAGGTGGTCAACTTGCAGAGGCAAGTGCGCGAGCTGGCGGCTGACGATGTGTTCGACTCCGCGGAAGCACTGGGAAGCATGATGGTGAGCATTTCGTCAAAACTTAGCCACGCGCTTCCAATATTTGGTGCAGGTTCAGTAAGTGCCTTTGGGCAGCGGGCTTTCGCGATGTGATGGGAAAATTGAGGGACGAGGGGAGGGGTTCATAGGTAGTAGAATGACAGCGATCTAACTGAAGCGGCTATAGCAAATTGAGTCTGTGATAATCTATGCGGATGTCCTGAAGGGCAAAAGGGAGCTGAAGAGGGCGATTGACTACTACATGCAGGCGCTGGGCCTGAGGAAGAGTCTGCGGGACCCACAGCCATTTGGTAAGACCTTTGCATGAACGAATCGTCTGACGAAAGGCTTGAATGGCGTGAATTCACTCTAACCTGTGATGTCTTGTTTGCCAAAGACGAGTCGGTGCTTGTGCCTTCGTGGAAGACTGGGAATCGGAACTCCCCAGAACTGGAAGACTCCGAGACAAAAACCGTGGAAGTTGGGGTTGTTGAAGCTGAGCTTAAATTTCGCGTGGCGAGGTGCCATGCACAGCTAAATAATAAACAAGCGGCACTGAAGACGCTAGAGTCTATCTCGGCTCGTTTTCGAACACATACCATGTGGCTTACCATGTCAACGCTTTATGAGCAATTGTCGATGAGTAGACCCGCTGTTGGCGCCAGCAGGGAGGCGATTAGCGTTTGCCCGTACGCTCTGTCATGCTATCCCTCTCTGGTCCAACTTGGCGTTCCTGAGGCGGAGCTTCACACGGTCTTGACCTTGCATCGCCACCAAGAAGCAGATGAGGAGTGGCTGCGAAGTTTTATTGACGGTCATGCCGCTCGGCTCGTGAGCGAGCCAAGTCAGAGTCGAAAGCATTTCGTGAAACTCAACAAATTGATTCCAAATAACGCCCACATTCTCACCACGCTGGGAGGAATTGAAGCAGAGATGGGGGAGTTTCACTCTGCGCTGCTTTTGTTCCAGAAAGCGAGGTCAATCGATTCAAAAAACTTGAAAGGGTTGGACAGATTTGCGATGCTCCTCCGTGAGCAGAAAGACGCCGTGATGCTGAATAATCTTGCCAAAGAAATGATGGAGATTGACGACACAAGGCCAGAGTCGTGGTTAGCCGTAGCGCTCTTCACTGACCTCAGAGGTGAAGCGATGAGCGCGCTACAGTTCACCTCCAAGGCGCTAGAGATTGACCCCCAATACGTGGAAGGGTATCATCTGAAGGGAGCGCTTCAGCTTCGAATGGGGCAGCCCGAGCTTAGCGTGTCTTCCATGTACAAAGCATATTCCCTCCGGAGAGACTTTGACGCGTACAAAGGTCGTGTGAACGCATATCTTGCAATAGGAAAAGTGACCGAAGCTTTGCGAACCGCCAAGGGAGCACTGCAGCTCATGTCCAAAGACCCGCGTGCAGTCTTACTCGTCGGCAGGGTGCTGGCTCAAACACCAGGGGATGGGCGAAAGAAGGCGAGCAAGGCTTACGCAAAAGCTCTAAAGCTCAATCCTCTGTGCCACGAAGCTGCTATTGCTTTTGCGGACCTCTATCTCGCACAGCACCAATCATCTGGCGACTCCGACCTGCAGCCTGCCATTCAAATCCTTGTGCAAACTCTTCAGCACCAATCCAAAGACTTTTTGCACGTTAAACTGGGAGATTTATTCACGGCAGCGTCTGACTATTCGGCTGCACTTACTCAGTATCACAATGCGCTCAGCATAAATCCAGACCACGAACTTGCAAAGCTGGGAATTGAGCGCCTGGAGAAGCTCATGCGCGGGATCGACCCTGACATGGACGAAGACAACGACTACGACCTCGAGAACGAAGATTATTGCGACCAAGATATGTAAGGAGATCGAAAAGACCAAACTCAGAAAGATGAGAAAAGCAATATACACTTGAAGTTATCCTCGCCGCTTTTACAGAGTTTGCAGAGGAAGGAATACACAAAGAGGCGGCGCCTCAGCCAAGGCTCGCAGGGGTGGGGTCCTGGGTGGTGGTTTTACTCACAATCGAGGTCCATAAAGCTAGGGTCAGCTGACATCTTGCTTTCGATATCGGATTGCTGGTGGTGATCCGTGACGAAAAAGCTGCTTTCCGAAGTGGCGTTTGACTCTTGGTGCAGTGAATCGTTGGTGAGTCCGTGCCTGGATCCCTTCCTGCTGATCTTCTTCTTCTTCTTCTTCTTGCCAGAAGGAGAAGCATTCGGTAAAATACTCGCAGACCTAATTTGTTGTTGGAGTTTTTTGTCTTCCTTCAGTTTAGCCAGCCTCTCCTGCTTTTTCAAGTGCTCGAGCGCTTCGTATCGCTTCTGCTGCACGCGATGACGAAACTCTTCTTCCTCCTTCCTCCGCCAGTACTCCTGCTTCTCGGCAGCCTTGAACTCTTGCTCAATAATATGCAGACGTGATGTGTGCTTGTCCATGTTGATCACGCGTCCCTTGACGTCGATGAGCCCATTCGCGTACAGATGCGACTGCACATGTTTCTTTTCAAAAAACTTTTGCAGGTTTTGGTCTCTCAGCGGGTTGTACTGCGGGAGCTTCTCCTTGTGAAACCTCAGGTCAAACCCGCCCTTGTTGTTCCCGCTCATCTTGTTCTCGCAGCCTCTTGCAGCGTCCACTCGCGACCACCCACCTCTTTGCGGCGTGCTGTTCCCGACTCTTGGCACTTTTCCAAAAGTCCCTTGCGTCACTGTCACTGCTCCCTTGCTCGCCAAACACTCGCTCTCTTGTACCTTCGATTCCGCGCGCTCCAATCTCTCCAATCTCTCCAATCCTTCCAATCTCTATAATCTCTATAATCTCTATAATCTCTCAAATCGCTACAATCTCTCAAATCGCTATAATCTCTCAAATCGCTACAATCTCTTTCGCGCCAAAGTCATTTCACTTTCTCGCGGCAAATGCGTACGCTTTTCGGTAGCAATGCGTTAGTCTCCCATCGACGAGTTGAACGGATCTTCTGGTCAGAGGGTCGGCCGAGTGTAAACTCTGAAGACTCTGAATAAGTGGCTGCTTGGAATTTGGAGAAGCGTTCCGCAAGGCGAGTTAGCCGTCGTTTTAGATAGTCTTAACCCCGATCACTTGTCAGTCTTGACTTTGATTTCTGTGATTCCCCAAAAAAAGGTGAAAACATCCTCACAACAATACAGCCAAAAGACATCCACACTCTACCATTCCCACTAGCGCTGTGCCAACACACCATCGTTCCCACTCTAAAGTCTAGCAGTTATTGCTAGCCTACCCAATGAAGTCCCATAAGAAAAGCACTGATCCCTAATCTTCGTACCACGTCGCTACGTATCCAAGTAGCCGCTTCCCCTCCCCCTCCTCCCCCCCAAAAAACCCTCTCGTTTGCGAGATTGTGAGGGACATCTAAATTCTTTTCTAATTTTTTCACAACCCAGCATCCCACAAGCCACGGAAATCCGAGGCCGCCTATCTACCTTAGCGACAGACTACGCCACAGTTCTTACAGACGCATAACCGAGTTCTACCACCGGTAAGGAGCGGCTATGAACTGGTGGCGAGGCCCCCTAGTCGAGAAGAGAGGCGCCACTCCACGCACGGCCTCGGGGACTAGAGGTACTAAAGGGACGGTAGCGACATACGTTATCTGCGGACTACTGCGGACTACTGCGCCGTGTTTTGTATGCGAGGCGCGGCGGGAGCGTGTCCCGGCGATCCGCTTCCGCGTGAGTGAGTGAGTAATCATTTGTTTGTGTGTTGTGTGCGCCAAGCAAGTGGGGCAGAGAGAGAGATAGATAGATAGAGAGAGAGAGAGAAAGGGCCAAGTGGAGAAAGTGGAGAGGAAAAACAAAAGTGTCCGTAGGCACTGGACTGGAAGTTCGATAGTGAGGCTGCGCAAGACGGTTGTTTGTGGCTTATGTTTCTGTGCGAGAAGACGACTTTGCCTGGGCTTGCTTTCATCTGTTCAATCAATCTATTCGCGTGGTCGAGTCTGAGTTCGAAGAAGGAACGGGTGCTCGAATCAGCTGCCAGGTGATTGATTGATTACCTTGGCGCGGTGATTGTGTGTGTGTGTGTGTGGGACAGGGATGGCAAATTTGTTTGAGTTCTGCTGTGGCGGCTCGGAAAGCCGTGGCGGGAATAACGCCGAAAGAGAGACATGGAGCTCAGACCCAAAGTCGTTCGGGGAGTATGGGAAGGAATTGGGCGAAGAAGCAGACGCGGCTACTGATTTAAGGTTTCTGGAAGAGGCCTTTACATTGGATGAGGGCTCCAAATCGAGGTACGAACAGATGCTTGCGGAAGAAGAACAAAGCCTTCTCTTGTCTCATAGTGGGAGGCGCAACGAAGGCGATGCTTCTGGCGGCCCAGGGTATGCCGATGGCGACATTTTCGGTGCTGAAGGGCTTGCTAACTTTAGTGGGGTGGGCGAAGCAATGGATATCGACGGCCTGGAGTCTCTAGTCGTGCCGCTCGCTCAAAAGGATCTCTTTGCTGAATATCAAGATGTGATATATATGAGCGACGACGAGGCTACCGTCGCTTGGTCTAAGGTGGACGAAGACAAGTCGGGCTTGGAGTTTCTCCATGCTGGAGTCAAATGTTGCTATCAAAAAGAGTTTGCTTTATCAAAGCGCAATCTTAAAATGTGTATTAAAATGGCGATTCAAGATAAGGATGAAATTCTTCTTGCCAGGGCGTGCGGGAATCTTGCAAACATATACGAATCTGAGGGGCGCTCACACAAGGCGCTTGGCCTGTACCAAAGATGCATTGCTCTTTTGAGAGACAACGGCGACGTCATGCGAGAGCGCTTCATGATCTCCAACGCTCTTTTTTCTTGCGTGAAATTAAAACAGTATGAAGAGGCTGTACAACTGGCGCGAAGGCAACTGGAGATATTCAACATGCAGCTCAGCGAAGGCACGCGCGACGCCGAGCTTGATGCCTCTATCGGGGAGACGAAGCATACTATCGAGGTGCTGGAAAAGGCAATTAGTAGCGGTCAAGAAGTAGAGATTGATGAGAACCCATCAAATCGAGTGCTCCTAGCCGTTCAAGACTCTCACAAGTAGCAATTGATGTGGGGCTTGGGAAGCCAACATTCAGTTTGCTTTTTTTTTATAAATTGGGCCATGCAGGGTGTAAATAATTTTGCGCAATCGCTTTAATGAAGGCCTTTGCTTGTACCATGCATCGAACTCGCACATGGCGCTCTACGATGGTGAGATGCAGTCAGACGAATAACCGCAGTTTTTATTTGTACAACTTTTGAAGAAAAACTCAGAATTAATTCAGAACTCAAAAGACGTAGGTTTCATTTTTGTACAAAGTGTTCTGTGAACAAACATAAACATAAATATCGCGTTCATAGTGCAAGAAGGGCCAAGTGCAGATGTAAGCTTCGGACGACCTCGCGCGAGCGAACCAAAGTAGCTAAGGGCGGGGACCTTTTGCGTTATCAACTCGATCGCGAAACTCCTCCATCCAATAAAAGTAGTTCTCCCCATTAGGATACTTGAACGTGTTGAGTGGATGTGCTATCGTGTCTGATGCTGCAAAGTACTCGTGGTCGGCTTGCGAGGACACCTTCTGTCCCGCTCCTCCGCGCTGCTGACTTTGCCGAAGCTGCTGCTTCTTTTCTATCTCCGCAGCCGCAGTGAAGGACGAGGTCATGTTCGCATAAGATGTAGAGCTCCCATTCTCCGTCCCTTGGTCATTACTTACTAGGCTGTCCTCGATGGCGTTCCGCTGGAAGCGATCCAGTTTCGTCATCAGACAGTTGCCTCCACCTTCGTCGCCAACTCCGTTTAGGGTATCCTTCCAATTTGGGTAGTTGACCTTGAAATTGAGCAATGATTTTTCCAGCTTTCCACCGGACAAGGTGACTCGATGAACGCTCACAAAGTTCCCGCCGCCAAGGCGAGAAACCACTTCAGCCCCGTACTTTTGGTCTCCGTTTCGAGCCAAGTTAAAAGTGGAATATACACACACATCTCCGACTCCGTCCACAGATTCGGTGCGCGCCATGAGAAAGTCGAGCAAACCTTGAGTGTACTTTGGAAAGACGAAGATCAGAACATAAGGCGTCGTCAGAATGCAAAGTAACTCCCGAAGTAGCAAGACCACCTTGTATGGAAGATAGTCGCTGAACTCGTCCCGGACGTCAAAACTGTGAGTGTTCTGTCGCCACCGATCTGGAAGGAAATGTGTGAATGCAACGACCTTCCGCATGCTCTTGTCCGGCGAGAAAACAAGCTGCTCGAGTGGTGGAATGAGACTCCGAGCGAAGGCCAGCACTCCCGAAAATACAGCAATGTACCACACCAAATTTCGATCGTCCAATTTAATATGAAGCAGGATGGACTCATCCAGCAAAGTGAGGAGCATGAGGATACCGACAAAGCCACCGGTCACAAATGATACTCCCCCCGCAAGTACTGTGGGTACGGGCGATGGAAACTGTCGTAAAAAATCGTCAGCGTGCTTGACAGATGCGATAGTTCGCTTCTGAAAAATATGCTCCAATTCGTTGAACTCGCGAAAGCGCCAAAGAGCGTATAATGACCACCAGCGCGGGCCAAGGTAGTTTCGTTTTCCGTGCCACTCCTCGGCATGCTTTAAAAAGGAATAGATGATCATGAACCCGATCGAGAAAGGCGTCAGAACAAGGTTCAGAAATCCAAACATAACGAATCGATTCTTGAGGCCAGCCACGTCTCGAACGAAATTTTTCCGCACTTGGAATTGCTGGTCAAACATTGGGTCAAGGACGCACAGCTCAAGCATGAGCTCCAAATTCTTCCCAAAAAACCAGTTACTTCCTAGCATTTCGGTTCCCAGAGGCAGTACCTCCTCGTTAATAAGTGCAATGAGGTAGTTCTTCTTGCGCATGATCCTCATCGCAACGTCCTTGGCGTCAAACCCAGAGCCATTTAGCTGGATTGGGCATTCGCCGGCTTCTTGGAGGGCCACAAGTTTGTCCACGACCTGGCTCCACTCCATGGTTTGCAACTCCCTGGTCGATATCCGTAGCCGTTTCTGGAAGAAGTGGCGCATCTCGAAGCTCTTTTTCAGATTGGCAACTGAGAGCAGCACTGTCCAGCACCAGTACCCCGCGAACAGCAAAAAGTAAAAACCCACGAAGAGGCGGTACGCCAGAGAGCTATGCCCCCCGAGGCTCATAGTATAGTGCGAGAACTCCTTGCAGGTGGCTTCATCTTTGCACTTCATTAGCTCGTGCCAGTCCACAAACCCAAGCAAGAACGTCGAGAACAAGATCGTGAACCCCAGCGTTAAAATATTCACTCCCGTTTTCGCGAGTATGCACGCGAAACCCTTTTCGTAATAGTAGGCGTACACATTCGCAAAAAACTCGTCCAAGTTGCTGGGTCCAATCCACTCCTCCTCCTCCTCCTCCTCATTGTCCTCATTATCCTCTTCGAAACGCCCGCCACCGCGCGGGGGTACGCGCGTACCCCTAGACGCGGACTGTATTTGCTCGTACTTGTCCTTCCTTCTGCCGCCGCCCATCGCGCGCCCCTGCTCCACGTCGATCATCTCCACGCTCTGCATCCCTACGTACCCGCCCAGACGGTCCCTGCCCTCCTCCGGCGCAATCATCGCGAGTGTGTGTGTGTGTGAGTGTCCGCGCGCACTCCCTCTCACAAAGCAATACCGTACCTGTGGGACGGGGGAGTGAAATATGTGTGTGGGACAGAGTGGAGAAAGTGGACAGAGGAAAGGAAAAGGAAGGAGCGGAGAGGAATTCATTCACATGTGAATTCATTCTTCTTGTGAGAATTAGGAGGCGCGCCAACTAGGATTTGGGTTGAGAGGTGTTAGGAGTCCTGGGGAACGTGCTGAGAACGTCCTAAGGAAGCAGTAGGACCCTATAGGACACCAGGAGGTTTACTATAGGGTAAAGGGTAGCTCTCGGAGTAGAGGCGGGTGAGGGGGAGAACACCCGAGGGGGTAAAAGAAAAGAAATTTCTACCGAACAAAGAACTGCTCCTTTTCCTGACCGTTCAAAATTTTACGCACTTCTTCAATCAATCAAATTGAATCATTCAATGAACAATCAGTTATGATCAGTTGATTGAACATTGATTGTTGATTGATTGATTGATTGACAGTGAGAACAATGTTCTGAACTCTGATTGAACATTGATTGTTGATTGATTGATTGATTGACAGTGAGAACAATGTTCTGAACTCTGAAAACAAGACACAGGTTGGTTGCCTTTGAGCTGGCGCGTTTTGATGGAGAGTTAGTCTACTAAGGTGCGCGGCGGCGGCGTGCACAGGCGCAAGCCAGCGCTCAAATCAATACATGCGCCGACTCGGTTGAAGACGGCAGGCGCGAAATGAACTTGCGGAAAGACTCGGAAACGGACGATGCAAGTGAGCTGGAGCTGTGGATCGCGAGCCGCATTGACTCCACGAAGGACGGGACTTCGAATGCGCTTGAGGATGGCAAACAAAGGCCCGTCAGCGCGGCTACGGCAGGGTCGAGGGTGAAAAGAGGCGCGAACAATTTGCTGAAACAAGGCAGTAAAGCCGTCCGGCTCGGACGGTCACAGTCTACGCGGCCAAATGTCAAGCAGCGAGACTCACTGATGAAGAAGGAACTGACATTCACCGGGCAATGCCTCACTTTGAGGAAGGTCTGCTTGGACGATAGCAACGTAGACGTTCTCTGGAAGTCTTGCAAGATGCCAAATCTGCGCGAGCTCAGTCTTCCAGGAGACCCTCTCGACGACATTTATTTGAGTTGTAGTGGGCTTGGGCGCATAGCGGGTTCTGGATTACTGACGAGCAATCTGACGAGTCTCGATCTGAGCTACAATGAGTTGACCGGAGATTTGTCGTCTCTCGCCCAGCTCGAACTGAGCAAACTCGTATTGGCCCATGCGAAACTCTCTGAGACCGCTCTTCTTAGCTATCTTTCAAACTTGGCTCCGGCAAATTCGATGCTTGAGCACCTCGATGTGTCGCACAACGATTTCGGGGACGAGGGCGTCATCCAGCTGACACTGACTATAGGTCGTCTCCCGGCCATTCGTCATGTCAACTTGGCGGGGAATCGACTCTCGTGTCTAGGAGGCAACGCCAAAGTCTGTCACGCGATTGCAGAGTTGCTCAAGGTGACGCGGAGTTTGCTCGTTCTTGACTTACGGGAGTGCAGTTTGGACTCAATGAGCAGAGAACACATCGTGCGTGAGGGACACAGCCACAATTGTTCATACGTTGACGTCACCCCAGGGCTCCGAGATAGCTGTCTGGACGGCATCACGGTTCGCACTCCTCAGAGGTGCCAGCTCTTGTTCTAGCTAGCACAAATTCGACCTCGTTGTGATTTCTTCTCGTACCCGCTTCAATCGTAACACCGTTTTGAACCGATTTCGCGCGACTTTGTGCTGCATTTGCTCGGAGCTGGTCTCATGAGACTGTAGAATATGTAAAATCTGAATTCTGTAGAACGTAGAACGTACATAAATAGGCAAGCTCGCCGCTCCTACCTCTCCTCATCAAATACTAGTCCTGGCTGTGATTGTTTTACGCGCACTTTTGGCGCGGGCACCGTGATTTTATGTCGCACCAAGCAAAGTCGCCTCGGCAGCGATTTCTGACAAACATTTCCCTGGAAAGATCCTGATGCGGTTGTTCTCTAGCTATTCATATTGGTTTCTGTCTTGCTCGTGGTGTGTGTTGTGTTGTCGTTTCTGGCGCGTCTCTTTCCCAAGCCGTGAGCTTCTAAAACTGGCAGCGGTATTACAGACGGATAAAAAGTACCGCTACCGACGCTGCCGACGAAATTTCTTTGTTGCTTCCCGAGACAGAATTCAGATTCAGAAGAAAGGCCTCAACTTGGCTCTCTGCTCTCTCTGCTCTCTCTGTATAACAGGCCTCGCCGGGTCAGATCAGGATCAGTTCCCCACCTGAGTAATAATCCAGAATCAGAATCCAGGTTCAGAATCTGTTATTTCAGAAGCCTACTTGCGATGTCCAGCTTCTATGATTTGCAGGCTTTCTTCTTCTTTCACACTGGTGTACATCAGCCAGCGCTTCTCCTACGATATACCTGGTGGTCGAGTGCAGAGTACAGAGTACAGAGACTCCAGGATCGTTTGCATAATTCGTTTGTTTGATGAGATTCGTCTCTCATCAATTCAATCAAAAGACTCAAAAGTCGCTGTAATTCGTCGTATCAGTTATCAGTTGCGCTTCCCATTCGCCACTATTCGCCATCTCCCCTCCTTACTCTCCGCTAACACCTCCTACCGGCACTCCACTTCGAAAGCTTCACCAGCCCGGTAATTACACTACCAACACTGCTACGTTAAGGATGGGCCTAGAGAATTAAAGTTTGCTGGTACATTTACAGTAAGTGCAGTAGAAGAGAGTGATAAGGTGGCACTAAGTACTCCCAGCGGGGAGAGTCTTGTTCTAGCAAGTGCGGTAGGAAGTGGTAGGAGAGAGGGACGAGTAGTATCTTATGTATCTTGTATCTCTTGTATCGAAACAGTCGAAACAGAATGATCTTGTTGTGTTGTTATGTTGTTGTTGCATGAGATTGAGCAGCAGACCCGCAACGTACCCGGAGAAGAAGATAGCCCAGTGGACAGAGCAAGGAGCGCGCAGCAAGATGAAGACCCTATCGATGATCGTTGGCGCAGCATGCGTGATGGCCACTCAGGCCAGGTTCAAGAGCCTGGTTGACCAGGTGGAAGTGCCGACCAAGGCGGACGACGTGTTGGTCAAAAACACGGAAAACATCGCCTGCTGGAAGGACATGGACTTTAGAGGAATTGGCAGGCTCGACAAGACCTGCAACGACGATGAAGAGCGCAGCATGGGATTCTGCTACAAGAAGTGCAGCATCGACGCGGAGGGATTTGGGTGAGTTGGGACTCTTTAGTAATTTTTTTTTCGTGGATTGGCTTTCGCTTCTGGCATCGTGAATTGACACACGGACTAACATACATATATTTTTGACGCACAGTCCTCTCTGCATTGATAACTGCCCTTTGACCTACGACGTGAGCGTCGGTGTCCTCTGCTGCAAGGATAAGGACACTTGCTCCAAGGACATCAAGGACATGGCTGTTCAGATCCCATGGGATATCGCTCGCGCAGTGCTTGACAACAAGGATATTGGCAAGATGATCCGCGATATCAAGAACCTTGTGCATGATGTGCAGGGCGCCGTGTTCGAGGAGTGCTAAGCATACACGCTTTGAATCCAATAATGAAATGATATTTAATATCTATTCTTTCTCCTTCCCTTTGCTTTTCCCCATAGGTACCGGTACCACCTCTTTTGAACATGTTATCTGGGTTGGAGTCTGAGAAATAGATCCACTCCGGAGGCCCGCTTCTCGAGCTAATTTCATGACCGATATGGCTCGCGTGGTGATTGATGACAATTTGTGTAGTGTGCCTCTGCAAGTCAGTCCCGTCCAAAGTCCTCTACAACCGTCGACAACCCGAAAGCCGCCCAAGACGGTTACAAATAAAGCCGAGACTGGCTAATTAGGTTTCCTGTGTTCAGAGCGCCGTCACAAGTTTGACAACTCTGGATGCCCAAATATAGCCGCGGACACAGGGACCAGCTCGTGCATTTATACATCATTCACATCCTTCAAGTACTCCCTCGGGCGAAAAAACATTTCTTTCCTATCAGCTCGTATCAAAACTAACATGTCGTCTCTACTCACAGTAGTACTGTACACCCAACTCATACTGTACTCGCATTCCAAGGTCCTAACAGCTAAGGCTTCCACACTTTCCAACGTCTGCTCCTGAAATCCCCAAATACATTTCAACAAGACCTGAAACGCAAAAAGTGCGACGTGTCCGCGCCTGAAACTGTAAAACCGTGAAAAACCGTGACACCGTGACACCGTGTCGTCGAGCACAGGCCGGTGGGTGTTCGCGCAGAAGGCGGCCGTTGCCGCGAGGCTGGAAGATGGACCAGGAGTTCAGTTTTGTGCGAGCGCACAGGCGAGTGAACTGGGACAAGATCGCGCAGTTGCCTGCGCCAGAGCGGTATTATGGGAGCGCGAACGTGGAGGTTGGCGCGGCGAAATTGGGGCTAACTTTGGCGGACGTGCTGTACGGAGCAGTGGAGAATGACGAGACGCTGGAGGTACCGCAAGACGCTGTCCATGCATTCAAAGTTGCCCAGCTGTGCTCGCAATACCTGGTTCATTGCCAGAACGTTCTGGCAGAGCGCCAAGCGCAGCTTGAGGAGAACATCGAGTTTGGCGTGCGGAAAATCCAGTCAAAGCATGATGAATTTAAAGGCAAGAGAAGGAAGAGGAAAATGCTGCGACGGGAGATTGATAAAATTGATGACCAAATCGCGCAGTACGATGCCATGCTTCGCGCAGCTGACCCTAGCTTGGCCGCGCGTTTTGGCGCGCTAAGCGACGGAAAGGAAGCTATGTATAGAACAGTTGCGCGCTCGGGGGCGCGCAAAAATTCTCGCGCGAATGCGGGTGACTCTGATGTTGACAGCACGAGCGAGCTGGAGGGAGAGCAAGTTCTTGAATACGACGTGGATGAGTCCAAGTTGGACCCGGCTTTGAGCAAAGACCTACATGCGTGTAGGCATTGGCAAGCAAAAACAAAGAAGTGGAGGGCATCTGCTCGAGAGGCCAAGTCCGCAAAAGAACGGCTCGCTGAAGTTGAGCGCCAGCTTGCGGAACTTGAGGCGGATCGAAAGCAGAAGAGCGCCCTTGTGGAGCAGCCCAACGCCCTTTTGTCTCGGACCCCTCCGCCGCAAGTCGACAGAGGGAGGGACCCGGCTGTCAAGTTGCCGAGAAATCATCCTCAAGGGAAGGATGCTGGAGGGATCCAAGAAGCAGACTCTCCACCTGATAACCCGAATGGCCGTACTTCCGTTGATGAGGACTCGACATCTTTTGCTGATCCATCTCTGGACTCTTCAAGCATGGATATGGTACAAGAGGAGGAGGGAGACGAAAATAAGGCTGACGAAGTTGCTGTAGAAGAGAAGATAATGCAAGAGTCACGAAGTCAGATCGACTCTTCTTCCATAGGCGCCCGGCAAAGTGCCGAAGAATACGACGTTGCACAGCTAGCTCTCGAGCACACATTTGGAAGCGAAGGGGAAGCGCCTCTTACATTAGATGACTCTGCTGCGTATGCTCTTCCGGAGGACAGTCCTCTTTCAACTGCTTCGAAACAGTCTCGCGCGATATCAGAAGAAAAGGAAGGGGTCCAACGCGCAGAAGAAATGAATGACTCTCAAATTGTTACAGAGACACAAGATTCTGAAGAGAACGCAGACGATGGTCCTTTGAGCAGCTCCTCACCAGAACCAGAAGACGTGGCGTTTGTTTCTAAAACGGAGCAGGAAGTGGTGAAAGCAGCGGATGTCAGTGAGAATTCGCTGAGCACGAGAGCGAGCTCAGAATCAGAAGTCATAAAGAAAGAGGAGATTCTTTCTCAAGTGTCCGATAACTCCATTTTGCGCACTAGGGACCCAAGCGCAATTAACGCGAGCACAGACCTCGCCAGCGCCTTAGAAGATGCGTCGCCAGGGGCCGGGAATCCGATTGGCGAGGAGTATACCTTTGTGGAGCCAGACTCGCTGAATCAGACGTTCCGATCCAGCGCAGATTCCTTTGCAGAGGAACTACAGAGGGAAGCTGAGCTTGAGGATGACAGTTTGATCGACAATAGGGACCAGTATCTGGACGAGAGCGGCTTTGAGGAGTCGAAAGCCAAATGGGAAGACAGTGGCACGTTGAACGAGACAATGGACAATTCTGAAGACGATAGTCATTATATCGAAGAAAAGGAAAGTGCAGGGAGGTCGCAAGAGGATACAGACCACAGCCCTCGTCAACCAGTTTGGAAAATGAATGCACACCCAGACATGCAGAGGGACGACTTTGAGAGCACTCTGAACTCAGAGGCTGATACAAACAATGTAGAGGACACGGAAGACGTTGTGCGATTGTCTTCAAGTGATGATGGGCGGAGCGACAACTCCTCCCGCAAGAGCCCTCCTCCGGTATCCAAACCAAAAGCGGAGCCAGAATGGGACATGTCCGCATTTATGAGTATGTATGCTGATGCCGCGGCTGCCGCTTTGCAAACGCCAAATGAATCTGTGGGCGTCAATTCTCTCGGGTCTCCTATGCATGCATTCAAGTCAGAGAAGCATTCGGAGCAGGAGAACAGCCAAGATCTCTCCCAGCTTCCGCTGAGCCCTACGACGACACTTGGTGCATCGTCATTATTGGACGTAATGGATCATTCCGATGGAATGAATCTGAGTGCGAGTTCAAGTGAAAGCCCGTGCGGAAGGAAAGACTTGGTGGGGCGCGGCGCAGGCGAGAAGCGACAAGCCAGGCGAAACGCTTTGGACACTTCGATAGAAGATATGGACGGAGAGCAAAGCGGTGTCGACGTATCTTTGGCAGAAAGTAGTGGAGGCCGATTCAACAACGACAGCCGCGAGATTTCAGGGTGGAGCGAGGATGTCCGCCGAGGCGATGCTCCCGAGAGCGAGAATTCCCGTTCCCGGGTGAATTCAATGGAAGATGACGACTATTCGGATTCACAGTCAATACTTTTAAAATCTCCAAAAAGCGGCCAAAACTCACTCAGCTCTGGCTCTTCGGGAGCAGTTGAGCGCAGGCGTCATACGGTCATGAGCGACGAAGACGATGACATGGGCCGATTCAGCCCCGGCAGTGAAAGTTTCCGAAGCGAGGCTTTGGAAGGTCTCCGGAGCACATACGAGGGGGTGGAGGACGACGAGGAGAGCCTGACTCTTGACGAGTCACATGCGAGGTATTCACATCCTCGTAACAGAACCGAGCAGCTGTCCCGCGACTCCCTGTCGCCTGGAGATGCTGGTTTCAACGCAACTGTTAAAAGCACGTTTACAATTCGTGGCGCCGATGAGAACGGGCCAAGCGATGGCGACGAAGAAGAAGACTCGGTTCTCATGGGAACAATGAAAGGCACCGAGGACTTTCCTCGACATATTATCGAAAGCGAAGGTGAGAACGACGGGGATGACGGAGCAGAGGAAGCTTTTGAAAGCGACTATGACGACGAAGACGAGGACCCCGAGGCGTCGGTAATGATTGGGACCATGACGAAGGAGACGGGGAAGAAAATTGCTCGCGCGGCCAACGAGGCCGAAACCGCTGCTGCTCCTGTCAGTCAGCCAAGCGGAGCCGAAGCAGAAGCAGGAGAAAGTGAGGAAGAAGACTGGTTTCTAGGGCTCCCCAGGGGCATTAGCCATGAGCAAGTCCTGGTATTATCGATCGGGAGTATCCGCATTGTGAAGGAACTTGCTCTCGCAACCTCTCTTGGGCCGAGAAGCCAATTTAAGCTGCAAGTCAAACTTTCCAGAAACGGGCCAGAAGTCGACTCGCCACCTCAGCCGGCAAGCTCAGTTTCCAAGGGGACAGTTCTACGGTTTGACCACACGATCTCCTTCCTCATCTCTCGGAACCGCAAGTTGGGCGGCATGCTCGCTTCTTGCAGTGAGGACGAGTGGTTCATCCGCCTAGTTTTAGTGAGATGCGAGGCAGGCGAGACCGAGGAGAAGCGTCTCGCCGTCGGCGAGATCAAGCTTGCACCCCTTGTCACCCGGGATGCTGATGTTGTCAAACAGGAAGTCACGATGATGCAGAGGGTTGAGGCGATCGGAATGGTTTCCGTAACCGTGAAAGGGCACAAACACCTTGCTGAAATATCTCACAGCGCTTGAGCTGTTCCTCGCCAGACTGTCAGACAACAGTTGTCCCAAAGGTATGATTCATTCTCAGTTTCCAGATCAATAAATGTAAATAGGATTTCAGCTGTGCGTTCTTTAGCAATGTTCGTGTGATTCATTCGACTTTTTCCAAACCGGCCGACTTGTCACGGGTTTCTCGACTTCCTTGCAAAGCACACAACGTTTTTTCATCGTCAAAGATATTGAATGCGTCCCAACCAAATAGCCTCTACACAAAGGTTTTGCGGCTTGACAGTGAGCTCGTGGCATTAGCGAGCCACGGACTGCATTGACTGCATGGCAAAGCCCTCGTCCCGCACACACTTTACACTGTGCACGGGCAAACCTGGCCGCGGACCCGATCAGCTTGGCTCGTTACATCGAATCTAGCTGTAAGTCTCACGGCTCTGATCCACGGCACGACAAGAAGGGCTGAGCGCGTCACTTTGCTTGCCTACCATTTTAAACTGATTCTGTAAAACAAAAGAAACTTCAGAAGAAGTATTCTCGTGCAACCTTCAATCTTGCGTAGGTTGTGCACTGAGTAGCTCGTTTTACTGTCACGAAACTTTTGAAAGTTGTTGCCACTCTGGCGAAACGATGGCGTTCAAGCGCAGCCTACCCAACTTTATACCGTCACTAGCTTCAGGAGCGACGGGCGGTCGCACTTTTCCGTCTAGATGGCTCTGTAGGGCTAGCTAGCATGCTGCCAGTCTCGCACTTTCCCATTTGTTTTTTTTTGTTTGTTCAAATGAAAATCTACGAATGAACTGACTGTGAATGAACTTACTCATGTCAACTTATTGGCCCAAGTCAATTCATGTCAACTCGGTCAGGTTGATTGAAGATCCAAGTCCTGGTACTCGAGTAGCTCTACCGTTGACAGCTCGACCCACCCTCTGGAAGGTCGCGGAACACGTCGGGAATGAATCTGGCTGCAAAGCGGCGCTCAGCGCCCAGACCTTGTGCGAACAGGAATTCTCTCGCAAAGGTGTGCGACCGTGGCGAAGAAGTGGCTTTCTTGGCAAGGTGTTGGGAGATAGATGAAGGAGGCTGCAAGAGTGGAAACAAGTACTTTTGACACGCTGAGACGTTTTTGGTTTTAGAATAATACTTGGGAGATTAGAATGTAAGGTTTGTCCCCCGTTCTTTTCCATACCATTTGCAGGTTGCAAGTTGCAAGGGCTTGGCTTGTGTTCTGGCTGACAGTGGGTGAAGTCCACTTGGTATCTACTGAGATAAAGATAGAATCGACAGAATTAGTTGCGGATGGCGAGGGAACTCTGGGGGATGATGATCGGTATGATCGTTCGAGACTCTTTTTGCTCTCTGAGATTGGCCCGTGATCGAGGAGCAGCTTCGATAATCAATAGCCCTCCTGATTGGACGGAGCGACAACTTTAGGATCGAGATGGCAGCCCGAACGGTGCCGTTCAAAGGGTCGAGCTCGTTGAACATTCACCTTGAGCAGACCTCAAACCAGGCAGACGACCAAAAGAGTCGAAGAAAGAAACGACCGCCACGTGAGCCAGAACTTTCGTTGACCGGCCCAGAGTCTTGCAGCTTTATTTGTATTTGAAACTCACAATAAAATGGACGGTATCATCGTCGCGATCATCGTTTGCTGCGTGATGTTCCTCGCAGTGTGGATACCATATCACCTGTGCAAGTGTGAGCGAATTGCCGAAAAGGCTCGCGAAGAGCGCCAAGAGGAAGAAAATTACGGCCGAACGGCCAAGTTTATCCGGCGCATATTTCCTGCACTTAGCAAAGACGCCCCCGAGACACGTTGCAATCAGGAGCTCCAGGTCGTCGAGCCTTGAACCACCGGCGCCTCTCGCTCGGAAGTACAGCTATGAATTATAAATACCACTTTACATTTGCACACATTTCTATAAAATATAACAATAAACAATCAAGAAGCAATTTCCACCCTTGCGATCTATTTTCCTTTCCGAGCGACATAATACAGGCCAAGTTCCGGTTCCGGTTCTTGGTTCTTGGTTCTTCAGCTATCTCGGATCTCGCTTGCGCACATTCTCACGGTCTGTCCGGACCGGGTTCTCCGCGCAAGAACCGGAGCCACGTTAGTTTGATGCCATGCGAGGCCACGTTAGTTTGATGCCATGCGAGTCGTGTGGCTGTGGTGTGGCGTGGAGACCCACGGAATTCGACTGTGCGGCGGAAACGAAGGTGTGACGACGGAGGGCCCTGTGAAGGAGTCTTCTCCAGAAGGAGTCTTCTCTGCTTCGATTGCGACGCGTCGCGACAGAAAGAAAGAATTCAGAAACATCTTGATGGTTTTTCATCAATCTCTCTCGCCCCCTCACCCTCGTTCGCTCCTCTCACGACTTACGACACACGACATGGACTGTTGCGCGCTGGGCGGCTAGCAGGGCTCTATCCTATGCGATAATAGTAAGGGAAACGCGGTGAGATTTCCGCGAGCAATGTAACGAGTTTCGAGGCAGCGTCACGTTTGCGGACACGAACATTCGCCATCATGGCCACACGAAGATTCTATCGTGTGTTCTTCTATCGCGCAGCTGACCAGCTCCGTCTGTCTCTCTCCGCACAATCCGCAGGATCCGCAGGATCCGTAGGAGGTGGAAAGTCGCCATCAAGGCTATCATGTCAGAGTCATTGCGAATGAAAGATCTTTGTTTTACACATTCACAGAGAGAGATGCGAGCGGCTGGCAGGTCCCCTGCGGCACCTGCGGCACCTGCGACTCACGTGACTCGTGAGCACTCAATCATAGATCCATTTCACTCACCCTGAGAGACCCTGAGGTCCCTGAGGAGACAGCTCCTCACGCACTTTTATCTTTCTCTTAGAATTTAGATTATTTCAGAATCAGAACGCTCTTCGCATTGTCAGACAAGATACATCAAGAGCAATCTTTGATCAGATCAAGTAGATCAAGGATAGAACTGTCAGAACAGCTGGTGTAGTGATGCCGTCCATTTTCCTAGCTACGAGGAGCAAGTAGCAGGTACATTAGGAGAGCGAAGTGGTGAAATGCATTTCACATACGACCTCACTGGCCGAGGTAAAGACGTAGAAGAGACTTTGAAGCGCGTCTTGGTGGCGCGTCTAACAGGTTTGTCTGCTGGTCTGTCTAATAGCTAGCTCTAGAGTCTTTTGCATAAATTTATTCCTTCTCCACTTTCTCTCAAAACTGATCAAATTCTAGTTTTATTCTCGCCAAAGGTTGGATCCTGTTGTCCAGTTTCGAACTTTGAAAGAAAAAAAAAGGAAAGGAGAGCAGAGCAGAGCAGAGAGGACATAAAGTGGTTAGCGGCGCTCCCTCCCTCCCAGCTCCTCTCGGCGTCCATCCTTCCTTCTTTCGGTCTTTCAATCTTTCCTTCTTCCCTTCTTTCAGCGTCGAGTAAGAGTGGGCAGTCAAAAGGTGTAGGGCCGGGCGGGGCAAACTTGGGAAGAATGTACCAAGTCAACTGCCACGAATGTCGTCACTCGAAGGTGGCAAAAGACTAACGTTGGGTGGCACGGCTACTGAGTACTTGAGTACCATGGTACTCAGTGCAGCGAAAGCTGAATTGTGAGGAAAATGTGTAATGGTTTTCGCTGCGGCACATGTGGCACATGGCCTAGTTGGCGATATCCTCAAACTGGCGAGAGATGGCCGGCCATTCGTCAGAGACGGATGGTGAGGTGAGCTGCTCTGGCTGCTCTTGCACGGAGTGTACTCTAGTGTACTGCGTTCTCAAACGAGTCGCGCGGCGTTTCGAAGCGCCATCTCCATCTCCATCTCGATTGTCAGAGTGTAAGTTTAGTGATGTTTAGTGCGCAAGAGTCGAAGGCGAAGAAGGCGCACACACTGGCTTGGTTGGAGACATGAACTGCGCCAAACGAACGCGCTACATGTCCGGCCTAGTCGCCGCCCCGAGCCAGGTGCACCGGGTCGCTGCGGGCCAACCTGCCGCAAGGTATTGCGAATGCACGACAGAGTGGCGGCACGAGCCCACCGGAACGCGAGGCACCGGTCGTGAAAAGGCCTTTCATCGCGAGACTCTACTTCCTTCCACCTTGACACTGTCTGACATGTCTGACGAACCATGCCCTGATCGTCGTTCAGAGCTGGATTATTTCTAACGTTCGATAATTCATAAATCTACGCTATTATCTCCCCAGATCCACACACCGTGCGCTGCCGGACCGACCAGACGAGGCACTCAGCGAAGTATTGGTACAGTACTCAGTACTCACTATGATCGATGACCAATGATCGATGATCGATGATCGGCCCGTGCATCAGGAGCTGCTCGGTTTCGGTTTTTCCACTTTCATTTCCCTTAATTCTTATACAACGACGGCATTGATGAAGATGAAACAGGTCCAGGTGCCGATGAAAGATCCCAGAAAACCCTCCCGCTAAGGAATGCAGTAGCGGGGCGATACGCGTTCTTCTCAGACCGGCCGGACTCACGGCATCGATCGACTGTGAAGAAGACTTTCTTCGCCTTTTTTTCTTGGTCAAAGAATCGACAATGTGCATGTATGCATTGAACATCGACAGTGAATGAAAACTGCGGAAATGAAAGTTGGAAATGTTCATTTCGGAAAACTTTTAATTGACAGTGAATTGTCGAGCAGGCGGGAGGAAGTAGAAAAAGAAATGTGTTCGTGACGCGTATGGAGGAATACCCGCTACCTAGGTCCCTCCTTCGCCAAGAGAATTACTGACAAGGCTATACGGCCTCTTACGCAAGACACGGTTTCGCACTCGTTGTTGTTCCGCTCTTCACTCTTTGTAAGCCAACACGGTATCCGGGTGTGCGCCGTAGTGCTAGTGAATTGCCCAGCCGCGGGATAGCTGCCGGTCGGCCTAGCTGGGCTGCAAAGAAGGTGGGAGATGCGCATAGGACAGTCATAAGGAACGTACTAGGGAAGCTCGAATTGTGGAAGTTGGAAAACGCCAGAAACTGAGCAGAAATCTTGCAGAGGCCCACCCTAGGAGGCGACTGCGACGAAGTGTAGACCGTCGAGAGAAGTGCCAGCCGGACCGAGGAAAGAGAAAAGAAAACTCTTCTGTGTGGTTGAAAGGTAAGTTATTACCTGTTCTCTGTGCGTGTGCTCACAGCCAGAACTAACTCTAGTTGCCACTTTTGGATGGAAAAATAGGGAAGGAAAGAAAGAAAGAGAAGGCAGCGTTGTTGCGCAAGTTGGCGCATATCTCCGCGCCCTCTCTCTCTACTCTTCAATGGATGGACTGACTGCTGATGCACCACCCAGAAACTAACAGCAAAAAATGCAAGCTCACGACTTTGGCGGGGAAGGGAAGGGGAGGATATTCGTTTCTCCCGCCACAGGGTCCAGAGGGAGGAGACTTTTTTCTGTCCTGGCCATCCTGGCTAGGCCACTGGCTGTGAATGAATTGTGTGTTGTGTCTTGTGTGCTGCGAAAGTTGCGAATTCTGAATCTGGCTTGCACGTCAGTCAGTGATGGGAACGAAAACAACTCACGAGCCATCGTGACACGACGCAAAGGACCTGCATTGACTGTGAATGTAACCAATGTGCGAAATCGACGCAGAAGAGATTTCTCCCTTCAACTCTACGGCTTTCCAGTCGCACTCCCACTACTCCTACTGTCGGCAATGTCGGCAAGCTTACTCGCAGAGTGAAAAGAGTGGAATGAAACTGAGCACTAGTAGTGAGTGCCCAGAAGTCAGAAGCTTAGTTGGGTATCGACAGAAGGTAAATAGAGATGGTCTGCTTCGTCTGGCTCAAAGTCTAACGCGAACCACTCCAGATGGCCCCACCGATGCTTTCCCCTCGTACTCTAGCTACTAGTACTGTACCCAGTAACCTTCGGTAGTACCAGTAGTAGCTGAAGTAGTGGGATGGGTAGTGTACGGTAGAAAGGAGGCCCAAGCCCAAGTGACGCTGTTTTGAGAAATGAGAAAGGCATTTCAAAGTTCCACAAATGGGTAGCTGTGGTACGGTGCGCTAGATAGATGAGGGTCGTCGCGTATGCAAAGAATCTTTGCGGCCGTCGTGATGACACGGTCAGTGACATTTTTCACTGTTAAGTTTGTAGTTAGTTCCTCTGCCATCATGCACAACTGCAAGCTGAATGATAGTTGACTCAAACGTTGGAAAGCGGCCGTCCCTCGACAAAAAAAAAGCGCTGCCTTGTGCCTTCCTCTACTTTTTTCCAGGATTCAGGTAGCTCGCTGGTTTCCAAACAGGATTTAGAGTTCAAAATTTAGAATTCAGAATGCACAGGTCAGAACTTGAAGGTTTTCGCCCTGTCGAGAGAGGGGAAAGCAGCAGTCCATCCTCCCTTCTTCCTCTTTCCTCCCTCTCCTTCCTCCTTCCTCCATCCTCCTCCTCGGCCCATGCACGAAATGTTACAGTCCTGCCTTAGAGGGTGGCAGCGCCCGTAGTGGTTCGCGGTAGGTATCGGTAATGCCTCTGCTGAGTGGCGTCTGTCCGTCTGCTCTCTCTACTCTCCTCCTCCTTCTCCTCCTTTTCAACTGTGATGGTTTGTGTTGTCTGCGGAATGCGGGACGACGTCAAAGAATTGATTTTGATTATTACTTCAAAAAAAACAAAAGCGTTGTCAAGTTGTTTTGTTGTTCTCCTTCGTGTATTGAATAAAAAGGCCTTGAGCAAGTATGACTGGGCCCACCCGAGGCGCCGTGTGATTACAATTGGAATGCGGAATGAGCGGAATGGGAAAAGACGGTCGACAAGTTGATCGATCAAACATCGGCCAAAAGTCGCAAGGTTGAAGAATGTCGAAGAGAGACAAGATAACATCGATAGTCTCCGCGAAAACCGTGCCTGTCGATCTTGAAGCCTTACCGGCAAGCTACGGGAGAACTCGCGCGAAACGAGGGGTAATCCGGCGGCGCTTTCTTTCACTATTGGCACGCACGGAATCTGTTCTCAGAACTGGCAACTGACAACTGACAATACTGGCTGGTCAACTCGGACTCGAACGGATGGGCGTCACAGTGGGATGTGGGCGATGACGAAAGCGCGACATTTCGCTCATATGCTCTGCGTGGTTGGATGAATTAGCCATTGCGCATAGCGGCGCTCGCGAAAAAAGCTCAATTGCCGCGAAACTCTCTGTTCTCGTCCTAGAAAATAGAAACTTTATAAACTTCGATCCACTCCTGCACACACCCTGCGCACGTACCGCAGCCGAGGAGGTGAAATGTATTGCAAGCTCGAAGACTCGTGGGCGAAAGAGGTAGAGCCAACGTAAGGCACGAGGAGGCAAGAAGTACTTATGGCGGGAGGTTATGGGAAGAGGCAAGTGCATACATACGTGGCTTGGCGGTGGAGGTGGCGTAGGCGGCACTAGCGAGATGGCGATGCGGCAAAGGCCCAGAGCGACGAAGCTGCGATCTGAAGATCGATCCACTTCTCGCTACGGTCGTCTAGCGGCCGCCAATCGTTTGTCTTGGCAATCACAACGTGCGACGCAGCGAAATTGGCTTTGTGCTGACGGACGCAGTAGAACGGCGGCCTTTTTTCAGCGATGCAACGAAATCCTGCGCTCTCGCACTATGCTTACAATGACTGTGCTGACTGTGTTGGCAGGCTCAGAACTTTAGTGGCACACTCGTACTGTAAGACAAGAGGCTTTGCCTTACTACCTGCTTGCTTGTGAGAGGGCAGCAGCCGTTTCTCAATCCTTCGTTCGAGTTGCAGCTCCCACTGCCTCACACTGCCTCCCACTGCTCCCGCCCTCGTCGTTGTACTCACTCACTCGCTGCCAGTCAATCATCAATCATTCAATCATCAAACAACCTCCTCAGAGAAACTTACACAAGCACGGCTCAGTCTCTCTCTCTCTCTCTACTGAATACCGCCCATCCCTTTCATGCTGATCTGATCGATACTTTCTGTTCAGGCGTCAAGGCCCGTCAGGTGTCAGTTTTCAGGGTGGGTTGCCACTCTCGTGACTCTTGCTCACAACACACAGCAGTTCAAAACTCTTTCGGTCTCAGCAGCCTCTCTCTCTCTCTCTCTTTGTCTCTCTCTGCCGCTGGCTGGAGCGAGAAGGTAAATCACGAAAGGCCGGATATAGAGAGCTCTTTCTGTACCGCCAGGCAAGCTTGGCCAGGCCAGACCGGACAAAGCAAGAACGAGACGAGTACGAGTACAGTACTCAACGTCTTGCGACACGAGAACGTGAGGAAGGAAGGAAAGGAAAGAAGAAACCACGCAAAAGTGTGCGACTTCGCTTGATCAGCGAACCGGATTGTGCGGCAGTGAGACAGACATAGACTCTTTTCGCACTGGCACCGCTGTGCTCTGTTCGAACACGACGACACACCTTCATAGAACACATCCTGACGTCCATTTTTCGGACAGCAAAACCCAAAAAGACAACCGACCAAATCGCCAGCAAGCCCGGCAAACTTGCAGACCCGCTCCGACCGTTGCTTGTCTCAAACTGGTCGCGAAGAGATCAGAAAGCAATCGTCAGTTGCAAAAATAGAATCAGTTGAAGCGGCGCCAGCACGTTCTCACAGTCTCCAAACTGCGCAGCAGATCAATTCCAACGCGCGTTTGACCAACGACGAGCTCAACCGACACACAATGACACAGTCTTCTGCCCTGGACGTTGCCTCACTGGCCTTTCTTGCCCTACTCTCAGGGGCGAGCAACACCCAGAAGAACAACTACATCGCCTCATACAGCCCACAACTTTGCCAGCCGCAGCAGCAGCAGCCCAACACCGCAAAGTTTCTCAGCCACGGCTTCCACCAGCAGCCGCACCAGTCTGCGCAGCAACACATGCAGCTCTTCAAGCACAACCAACAACAGAGCAACACAATCACGGACGCTCTGAACGAGTTGCTTGTTCGATGCATTTCTCCAAACACCTCCTCCGCTCACCAAGCACACCAACACCCCGTCTACGTCAAGACCGAGACCTCGGAACCGTTCTCATCTCAAACCTTCGACAGGAAGCGCCGCTACTCGGACCTCGACTCCTGCCCGCACTCCCCGAGCTCCCATGCTTCCAGAGACTGCGACTCTGACGCATTCCCCACGGTTGCCTTCCAGCACCAGCAGAGCCTCGCGCAGATGTTGGAGCTCGGCAAAAACTTTCCTGGCCTTCCAAAGCTCGAAGCCATGAGCATGCATTCTTCTCCTTCTGCAAGCGACGACATCGAACAAAGCGGGGCGTACAAACGCGCAAAGAGGTCAAGAGGCAAGCTGTGCCTCATGAATGGCTGCGATAAGCTAGCTCGCGGCCGCGGCCTGTGCAAAAAACACGGAGGAGGCCGCAGATGCCAGGCTGACGGCTGCAAGAACAGCGCCCGCGGAGGATCACATCTTTGCACTTCGCATGGCGGAGGCAGAAGGTGCCAATTCGAAGGCTGCTGCAAGGGTGCCGAGGGAGCTACCTTCTTCTGCGTCGCTCACGGAGGAGGCAAGCGATGCAATATGACTGGCTGCACGAAAAAGGACCAGGGCAAGGGCTTTTGCAAAGCGCATGGCGGCGGTAAGCGCTGCGGAGTGCAAGAGTGTTCCAAGAGCGCAAAGTCTGGTTCGGAGTTTTGCACCGCTCACTACAAGAGGATCTCCACCGACGAGTAGATCATGTATTATATTGCCTCGTCTTCCCTACGCCTGCCAAAGAGAAGCTCGGCTCCACCTTTTGTCTGATTACTATTATCAATGTACTGTAGCTTGCCAGAGTTGCCAGACTCTGCGTTATGTGCTGTCGATTTATCTATCGTCCATGCCATGTATCAACACCAAAGTAACTTTATATAAAATCGTTCTTGTCTCACCAATCTCAATTTTTTGAACAAACACTCTCATCGACCTGATCAACCAGTCTCTCTACTAGACTCAGCAACCTTCAGGTTTTTTTTATTTGATTGATTTTGAAATAATGAAAATGCTATTTATGATGACCACCGCTATCGCATGAAGGCGGTGCGCAGACAGATAATTTCTCGTCTGTGCGACTCGGTTGCGACTTTTTCTATTTGCCTATTTGTCACGTTCTATTAGTTGAAGAGACACAGTGTCAAGCTTTGGAAGCTTGTCGTGTCCACACCTTGAGCCGTTCTGGCTCGGTGATGAAGAAGTCCCTCTCTGCTTTCCACTTCTCCCAGTCGATTGTAGCCAGCTGCGGAAAAGAAGAGACGCTTGTGCGTGGATCTATGTGTTTCGCATCGACATCTACCAAGCCGCTTCCGTTTACTATGCAGAACAGTGCGTCGCTCTGAGCACTCGATCGTAAAAGGGTCAAGCGCAAAGCCTTTTCAAGTCCCGGGCTGCCGTCAGTTCCGTTATTCCATAAGATCCCATGTCGGCCGGTTCCAACTCTGACGAGCCAAGCTAAATCTGCCGCTCGGGATTTCTCCGACCAGTCCTCCAACAGCCGCGCGCAATCAGGATGCACGCATTCGTCGTACGCCTTCAACTCTAGGGGCCGGCTCGTCGATAGCAAATGTCTCCATCGCAACTTCACCCACGCCGAGCTCATGGACCCGAGTATGTGAAGCTCCTCTCCTCTGCACCTTGAAAAAATATCTACACACTCGCCATCGTTCACCTCGTTCTCTGAACTCGCGACGCAAAACCCAGCGAGCAATTCCGCGCCTTTCGTCAGCGTCCCAGCCCAGAGTACGCGCCGCTCCATCGCCACGCTCCCATCTTGGCGAGTCCAAAACTTGGACACTCTTACCATTGCACCGCTCTTTCTCAACATTTTACCAACCAACGTCCACACCGCGGGAACGGAACAGCTCTCCGACTGAACTTCCACATGTAACTCCACGCACACCTTCCCTCGCGGCGGCTCCTTCGAGACGTGCTCTGCTAGCCTGCCCAGCACGGCGGCTCGCTCATCGTCCAAAGAATCGCTATCCACTACGCATAACACGTGTCGGCAGCGCCGCAACGCCGAGGCCAGTTCGCCAGGGCCAGAATGTGGGCCAGAGTTGGAGTTGGAGTGCCAGTCAAGCTCTACAGGGACTGGCAATCCGACGCCAAGTCGACGAAGGAGCTCGCTTCCCGCAGCGAGGTGCGTCTCCCTGTCCCCGCTGCGCAGTAGAAGGGCTTTGCCAACGGCGTTCTGCGACATTGACATTTCGAGCCCAATTCCAATCCTGCGGTCGTTCAAGCCGCAAAAACAAACAATCGGCAACGATCTCCGTCTTCGCTCCCAGTCAGCGTCCTCCCCAGCGCGAACTTTCTGAGCACCTTCGCTAACTCAGGCGGGGGATGCCAGATGATGCCAGTGCGCTGCCAATCCCCAGTTGTGTTGACTTTGCGCGCGAGTACTCGCGAGTACGCCAATGTGCGAGTACTCACCAACAGCAACGCGACAGTTTCGCCGTCCGCGAGTGACCCTTTTATTAGTCCTCTGCGCTCCGCAAGGTCGCTTTGTTGACTTTTGACTGCCAAATCCCAAAGAATGAAAGTGCTAAAAAGGTGAGTCAAACAAAGAAACAAAAGAAGACTTTGAAATACTTTGCTCAAGAAAATTCGAAAAATTGAATTTGTGTTTTGTTAGGTTTGAATTATTACCGGTACTCAGTACACCATTGTTAGTTGTAAGCTTATGACATACCAGCACAGTAATAGTGCTCCGTGTTCGAATCGGCGGGTAGAGATGACTACCTAAAATTATAGGAGTCGCCATACTGTGAATGTTGGGGATTGACATTGACATGAATGAAGACAATCGCGCTCACATTAACATCAAGATCACAGACGATGCATGGAGAGGAGAGCAGAGAATGAAAGAGAGAATGAAAAGAGAGAGAGAGAGAGAGAGAGAGAAAGATTGGAGCGTGGCACGTCTCGATACAATGGGAAGAGAACTTTCGCTTCAAAAGAGATGACGAGAGAGTTGGAATGGCCGCTACAGCTGCCAGAATAAGGTCGTTCTGCGAGCAATTAAAGTGCGGATCTGTCTGCTGACACCGGACGACGGGCTGTGTCTCCTTTCGCGGTTCTCAGGAAAGAATTTCAACAGCTGGAGCTGGACCCGAGCTTGGTAGTGAGGACAATCAAGCTTATCAATCCCGAGACCATGCGAAAAAGTAGGGAAATGGTGACATCGATCGAGTTTCCCATGCGAAGGTTAATCCGGCGAGCATCCAGACTCACTGTAAACATGTTCAGCAGATACCGATCGCCCAAGTCCTCTTGCTTCAGCTCGAACGGAGAAGGAATCAGCCGGGAGAGTACGTGTGGAAGCTCAGAAGCCCGATTGTTTGCCATTGCAGCAGGGATGCAAAGAACAACAATCGACAACACCACGGAGATGAACCAAGATAACTCCATTAAAATCCGTGAGTCGCTAAAATCTGCGTTGATGAAATCCGCCACCAAAAGAACGATGCACAGCCCAAACCCCACAAGAATAACCAGCCCTGGTGCGCTGGTGACTTTATTAATTGTTTGCACAAAATCGCACAGGTCATAGTATGGGACGGTAAACGCCGCCAGCACCTCTTTCAACTCACTAATTGGCAATTGCTCCCTCTGAATGAGCGCAGCTTCTCTTAATAGCGCTTTGTATCTGCCCGCAGTACTGAATGAGGTGATCGCAAGAAGTGTGAAAGACAACCCAAATGTCAAGGTGAAACACGGCACAACCGCCAGACAGACAAATAGTGCTAGATTCCAAGTCTCTTCCTCGGATGATGTGCGAAGAAATGGGCTCAGTCGACCTAGCAAAGAAGACTTGATGGATGCCACAAACAAAAATACATCTTCCAAGAATATTGGGACCAAAATCGTCAGCCACACGCATGCCTTGAGAACAGATCGAAATCGCTGTTCCTGCCATTCATTTCGCGGAGTGGCACTGAAAATCTGGAATACCACGCAATTCTCCAGCGTCGGGGAAAACCACACAAACCAAATTTGCAGGCCGGCTATAGTCGACATCCACAGCGCACACACAAGCTGGAATTGAAGATTTTCCAAAAACTCCTGGTTACCTGAAGTAAAATCAAGAAAGGTGCCAATGAGCAACACAATTACGAAAGTCGCCATATAAAGACACCGTATATATCTTGAGACATTGTGTACACGTCGCCATCGCGACTCTTGGCACAGCGGAAGCAACCCAGCAAGTTGCATAAAAAATATATACAAGCGCACCTCCCGAGCCCTCAAGTCCGTCTTAAACTCTTCATCCTGCACTTTTCGCCGTATTCTCTCTTTGAGCATCTCCACTTTTGACTTGCTGCCATCGTCCGGTTCCGGCGCCGGCGCAACTGCAAGAATCGTTCTGTGTCCTTTCCTCCACATCCTGGCGCATGATTTCTGCTTTCTTGTCGCCCGGCAACGAGGTCTCGTCGAAGTTCGTTCCTTGCCGTGAGTTGCGCCTGCACTTACTCGCACGACTCGGACACTCGACTAACAGCAAGTCTCGAAGCTCGGCTAACCGCCCTGCGTCCCAAACAACCGCCCCTGGCGGCGTCAACAAGCGTCGTCGTAAAGGGGCCAAGAATCACTCTTCACTGATTTCCCCCCAGCATCCCTTGCCATTGCCAAGGCTCCAAGAAGCCAAGTCACCTTGAGACGCCATCATGATACCGGTAGTATTGGTACTGACTGTGAGCACCTGTACTGGTACTGAGTACTCGCATCGTCAAGGATAGTGGATGATGGATGGTCATGGTTGGCATTCATGGTCACCTTGTTCTCACAGTCTTGGCAGTCGCCACAGTGCAGGATCTACTAGTTATTATTAGTACCCGCTACGGGTCCAATACCCTTCAACGGCCAAATTGCACACCAGATCACGGTTTCGCACCAGATCACAGAGGATCGATCGATGGGATCAACACTGGTGGCGGCGAACGCATGCGAACGCACGCAATCTCGCTGGGGCCACGCGAGGTAACAGAGCTCGCCCTCGTAACGGAGAGGCAGGCATAAGGCGTGGTGAGCTGGTCAATACATGACGCGAGAAGGAAGAAGAGTGGGACTTGAAATTGCATCGGCATTGGTCGCTGGAGAGGACGGCTCTCTGCCAGGAGCAGGGGAAAAGCAAAAGCATGGAGTCGCCGAAGAAGAGTGCCGGAGGCAGGCGGGATGGAGCACAAATGCGCGTTAAAGTGCACTGCAGACTACGGCCTGATGAGAGCAGCTCTGGAGACTTTGTGCAAGGAGGGCAGTCTGAAAAAGGTGATGTCGTGTCGCTTCGAGGTGAGGAGACTTGGCAATTTGACTCTTTTCTGGGAGAGAGCGCTGGGCAGGCCGTCGTGTACGAAAAAGTTGCGCAGCCCATCGTGTCCAGCGTGCTTGCAGGGTATAACGGCACAGTGATGGCGTACGGCCAAACTGGCAGTGGAAAGACGCATACAATGTTTGGCTCGGCCAAGGATGCCGGAATCATCCCTAGATCTCTTGCGCACCTGTTCAAGGAGGCCGAGGCGGACAAGGAAAACGATACGACGATTTCAGTTTCATATGTACAAATCTATTGCGAGTTGCTGACCGACCTCTTGGCACCCGAGGCTGTGGACCTGACGGCCAAAGTGGGCATGGGCAAGCGCATCACACCAAGCCTTCACATTCGAGAGGATCCCAAGAACGGAGTCTTCATAGAGAATCTTCAGGCAGTAACTGTATCCAGCGTAGAGGAAGCCATGGCCATTATCAGCGAAGGGGACGAAAACAGAGTTCGGGCCGCAACCAACATGAACGCAAGCTCCAGTAGAAGCCACGCTTGTGTCATTGTTAGTGTCAAACGAAGAGAGCTCAAACGGAAAAAAGTCAAATTTGGAAAGCTCATATTGGTAGACCTGGCAGGAAGTGAGCGGGTGGCAAAGTCGCTTGGCGAGAACGTGTTTAATGGCGTCCGATTTTCTGAAGCTAGGGCCATCAACGTCAGTTTGTCTGCGCTCGGAAACTGTATCAGTGCGCTGGCGAAGAAACAAAACCATATTCCCTTTCGAGACGCAAAGCTCACAAGGCTGTTGAAGGACTCCCTCGGTGGCAACTCCATGACCGCGCTCGTCATCAACATCTCGAAAGATCCTACGTCGTACAGCGAGACCAAGTCCACGCTGGCATTTGGTTCTCGTGCAATGACTGTGACCAACAACCGAGTCCGTATAAATGAAGAGATTGATTTTGAGCAGCTGTACACCAATCTGCAGAGCTCTCTGGACTCTCGAGAGGATCATATTGCAGAGCTGGAGATTGCGCTGCAGAAGAAAGAAATTGAACTCGCAGAAGCGCGACAAAGCGCTGCAAAAGCTGAAAGCGAAAGGGAAATGCTAGCAATGCAGCTCACAACGGTGAACGTATCTGGTGATGTGGCTGAGCAAATCAAAGCTCTTCAGGAGCAGCACCGCGAAGCGCTTGATCAGACAAGGTCAAAATACGAGGCTCAACTTGGCGAACAGTCCAACAAAGCATCTGCCGCACAAGAAGAGTGGTATAGAATCGAGTACGAACTCAAATCCGAGCGGGAAGAGCATCTCCGAACTTGCGCACTTTTGCGGGAAAAGCAAGAGCAGCTGAGTGACATTGAACGGACCCACGGAGAACGACTGGCAGAGCTTTTGGAAGAAATCCGAGCAGCCAATGAGAAGAACGAAGCTCTTGCAAAGAATCTTAAAAACGCTTTCGACGAGAGGAAATTAATGTTGGAGAAGTGCAGCCGTTTAGAAGCCAAGATAAACGAGTCCAAGACTTTTGAGGAACGGGGCTTAGATCTCATGAACCGTTTGACCAACCGAGTTGAGTTGCTAGAAAAAAATAGGCGAAGCGGACCGCATTCCAGTTCTGGAAATAACTTTGATGATGATGAGTCGGACAGATACTCGTCGGGAAGAGCATCCGTCCATTCGCTAGGTAGCAATCAGGAATCGCGCTCCAGGTCTCAAAGACCCACTTTCACTGAGAGCACCACCCCTGCGCTTCCCCGGGCCACAAAAAGCCCCCACAAACCAAACCTCCCTATTGCTGCAGTGCGCCCGGGAATTCAAAAGCTGCCCTTCAGTAAGCCAGGCGCAGTCGTGCGGAAGAGCTCTTCCAGCAGCAAGTCAACAACTGCCTCGATACTTCAGTTTTAAGACTTTGCGGCGCAGCGATGGAAACCTCCACTTTATGCATTCTTTCTATTAGTCTAGCCGCTAGAGCACTTGACTTTGTAGTGAACACCTTGCTATGTCAGTATTTATCGTTGTTTCTTTCACCGAGAGCCCCTGAGAGTGCAGCATTACCGGATCTAATTCGGGTCTCCGGGAAATGCTGTTCATGCCCAGATATCGCCGACCGTGTAGCCTTCCGGGAACGGGTCCGTTTCGTGCAGCACAACCTTGGAGTACTGCGTGATCCACGCCGACCCAGTTATCGAGGGAACAATGGCGGGAAATTCTGTGACCATGGTTTCGGCTTCAACCTTCCCTGTGAAGATAGTGCCAAGAACAGATTCATGGACAAATGATTCATGAAGCTTCAATTCCCCTCGTGCGCACATGACTGCCATGATTGCGCAGGTCCCTGTTCCGCACGGGCTTCGATCAATATTGCCTTTCCAGGTGCTCGGCTTGTCCCACTTGAGTTCGCCCGTGCTCATCACAACAGCATTTCTACTGTGGCATCCGTGTTGAGTCGCGCCTTTCTCAGAGGCATTGCCTCGGAACGCCATGATATCCGGTCCCGCGTAGCCGTTAAGCGGGTGTCGCATCGGAAACTGCTCTCTGGTGGCTACCTTGATCATCTCACCCAATCGAACGATTTCTCCTCCGCTCTCTGGCTCGAGCTTGGCGATGCTGGCAAGCTCGGGTACGGTCAAATTGTGAGGATTGCGCAGATCAACGATGGCGTACCACATGCCTCCGTACGCAATATCAACGTGCACCACGCCGATGGTGGGCACATCCACGTGCGCTTCGAGCTTGCCCACGAAGGATGGTACGTTGGTGAACTTGACCGACTCGGCTTTCCCGGCCTTGCAAACCGCCTCAATCTGTATCTCCCCAGCGGGAGCCTCCAAGCAAAACCTTGTCACCGGCTCAACAATTGGGATTCTGCCTGTTTCCAAAAGGGCCGTGCAGACGCAAATGGTGTTGTGGCCCGACATGTTGGGGTAAATGCAGTTGTTCTCTCCGATGACAAAACTAAATCGCGCTTGCGGGCACGCTCGCGTCGGCGGGTATACAAAGTCCACATTCTGGCACGGATATCCACGAGGCTCGTTCAGCAGCAGCTTCCGCGCCCAGTCCGCCTGCGCCACAACCTTCTGTCGCCGTTCCGCGCAGCTCGAGACCGAGCCCACGTCAGGACTCCCGCCCACCACCACCCTCGCGGGCAGCCCTGCGCAGTGGCAGTCCACCGTCTCCAGTGTCTTCACCGTCTTCGCCACCTTCAGAGACTCCAGAGGCTCCATTCCCAGCGTTCAAGCGTGGCAGGCAAGCAGGCAACGATGATAAAACAGTCAAGTCACTCTCGCCCGCTCCAAGAGGGTTCGGCTATTTTGTAGAGGTGGAACGTGCGAAGATACTTATACAGCTGAAGGATACAGACATCATCCGAAAAGACGTGCGAGCTGGAGCAGCGACGATAGTTGAACGCTGATTGTATTTAAAAGACATGCAAAAAGGGGGAAACAACAGGATGGGAGTTTTCTGATTGGAACTGGGGGAGATGGTGGGTAATGTATATCAAACGAGATGGGATTTGTGGAGAATGTGGCTGTGGGGAATGGTTATTTAGACGCAGAGCTGCTGTCCCGAGCCACTGTGATGGAAGACTCGGACGCAGAGAGCTGTGGGGTGAGATCGCCGGACTCCAGGAGCTTCAATGTGTGCTGAGATCGCCTCTTGGCGATCAGACTTGAAGGGATAATGCGGTCCTCTGCCCATCCGGGGACGCTATCAATGTTGTTTTCAACAAATTCCTGGACGCGGAGGATGAGACGCTTGCGATCCTGCCGCAAGATCTCGGCTGGATTCCTCTTGTTGGAGCGACATACACTAGTGACACAGATGAGTAGAGATGGCAGCGCGCGGATTCTCCTGTTTACGCTCTCTCCAACGCGAACCACAAAGTAAAATGTATAGAACGGAAACACGAAGAAAAAGACGATGGGGATGAGCCACCACGCGTTCTCAGCAAGAAAAGTGTACCACAGACCGTCCTCCACATCCTTGTGCGGCCAGAACACGAACAAAAGTACGAGACCGAGAATGGTGTACAAGAAGAGAAGGATGATGACGAGTTTTGCGCCGTTGATGACCTTTTGGCTTGCCGCCACATCGCGAGCGGCGACCTTCACTGAGCTCCCAGCGAGAGCTTTGGCCATTTCCTTTTCCACTATGCAACGAAGGCGAAGGGGAATTGGTAGATTGAGTACGAGGCCAGGGAGAGCGATGGGAAATGCGATGAGGATAAGAAACATTGTCAAAAAGATTTCGAACCAGGCATACAACATGGTCGTTGCCGATCCGAGTGGCGGGAGGTCGCGCACTTGTTTGTCCGTAAGACCCTGTGCCCATGCGAACTTAAGGTAGACGTGGATGTCTTGAAGAAGATGCATGTAGACAGGGTTTGATTGCCAGAGCTCGCTAGCTTGGGCAAACCTGTTGTTCAGCTTGAGGTAGTCCTTGGACGAAAGATCCACGTTATTCTGGTACATGCGGCGAGCTGTGCGGATGGCCTTAAGTTGCTCGTAGTTTGGCGCATGAATTGTCACAGAACGAAGGAGATCAGTAATCTGCTCGAGAAGTTCTGCGCACGCCTCGCGTTTCTCGCCATTGTTGAAGCGCTCCACGAGCTCCGGGCTCGGCTCGATCGGCTTGCTGACGTCGACAAATGCTTTGCTTCGAAACGTGTGGCCGCTAAAGTAGTTCATTCCAACGGCGCAAATACGCACTGGGGCGCCACGGGACATGGCTCCGAGTGCCATCAACGTGACACCAGCCTTAAGCGGAAGAAGATCCGTATTATCGTGCGAGCCGCCTTCTGGGAAAATTCCAATGGTCCCGCCTGCCAAAAGTCGGTCGTACACTGCCTCGAACACCTTGTCCTGAGGGATCTTTGGAACGACCTTGTATTTGGATCCAGGCTGGAAGGCCTGGAAGTTGGCCTCCTCGCCCTCCGGCAATGCCTTAATGCTCACCTCAGTGTCCGAGATGACTTCATTCACGACGAATTGCCCAACTTCTTTAATTGAAATCATGCAGCCCTTCTGGGAAGTCTCCGTTGTAAATTTGGTTCCGCTTCCCTGGATTCGCAGTCCTTCGAGATCGAGCAATTCGATTGTGCCCTGACCAGGGGTAGCTTGATCTTGCGGGCGCACGACAGGAACGGCGTTCAGAGCGCGAGCAATATCGCCGATCACAGGCCGGTGCATACTTTTCTCGGCGATGATGAAGGACACCTTCCTCTTGCCGGCAGTCTTAAGCATGACCATGGCATCCACAAACTGATTAAAATGCGGGCCGACGAGGATCACCGGCCCTTCCTCTGGGATGTTCTCCCTGTTGACGATCTCAACTCCATTCGCGAAGAAGATGTCCAGAGCCGTGGTCATCAAGAACTTGGCAAAGCCATACCCGCACCCCATCTTTCCTCCCGCTGACTCGCTCGCGATCACCGACTGTGCTCTACGGTATACAAAACCCAAGCCCCGGTCGTATTTCGATGCGCGGACACGTCGCAGCGATCGCTCCCGGCCCTGCTCTTGCTCTCACTCACGCTCTTCTCCGTCCGAATACGACTCAAGAAATGGGCACCAAGTTTGCTTTTTCACTACCAAGCACTTGACTGCTGTCTCGACCGCAAGCACTGCCCTCACACTCTCACTCAGGCGCTCGGGCACTCAGGCAAAGCAATAGGCAACTGGTAACCGTGTGAAACCTGCGACCTCGGTTTCACTAGCTCGCGCATACAACCTGGCCCTAAAGCCGCCCAGTTTGCACAACAACCAGAGTATAGCGCTCTGCTTAGCGACCGAGACCGGGAGAGAGAAAGGGGCGGGCGCAAAGTTTACTGGTACGACCTAGTCAACTCAAAGTTTACGATCAGCGTTAGATGGAATGAATATCTCGTGTCGATTGCTGTGCGGGATTGTTCAATGCAATGAATGAATGAATGAATGGAATGGAAATTGAGCGATTTACAACTCCCAACTTGCGTCGGTTTCGCTGTGTTTTCGTCCTTGCCCACTCAGTCTGTGCCAGCCTCTGACTCTGACCCCCCTTAATAGAACAAATCAATTGACGCAACGACAAGTAGCTACCCACATGCATATTCTTCCACTTGCACCTCTCGATTTCATCTGCACACTCCGCTACGTGAAGGCCGTAGTCGCCTGTAGCTGTGGCGCGTGTGTGTTCTCTCACGTTGTTGTGGCCAGTGTGCACACCTTTGATGTCCTAATGCTCAGCTACCGTAACGCATAATGTTGACCCCACGGGATCCTCTGACCCACGCTAGCTAGCTAAGCCGTTCGTAGCCAGGTTCTATTGATGAGTTGTAGCTGACATAGCTGATAGATAACTTGGGTGAAAATATTTCTTTGCCTCTTTCTTTCATGTGTTTTTTGATCAAGATTGACAGTGAAAGAAGTTGAGTATCAAATGAAAGTCGGTGGCGGGTGGACGAGATCCTTTTGCAGCCTTTGGTTTGAGTTTAATCGTCGCCCATCGTCGTAACCATCATCAGCAAATCAGCAAAATCAGCAGCAACAGCAGCATCACAAGTTGAAAGTTGACTTTCTTCATCCTGCCTTCCGATGCTTGACTGGCTGGTTGCACTCATGACTGTGATCATCTGCGCTTGATCGCTTTCAAGATTAAGCTGACGTATTGGAGCTAGGGAGCATAGTTTCAACTTCACGGCTTCGCGACTTCACAATGGCTCCGGTGAGGTGTGAAATCAGTGCACCGTCTTTTCTGATTAAGACATTGCGGAAAAGGGGAATCGCAGCTCGTAAATCCAGTGCGGAAAGCAAGGTGGTAAGACGGAAAGCTAAAGCTCCGTTTCCTAGCAACGCAACTTTGAAAAGCGAAGCATGGCCGATCGTCTTGGTACCTCTGAATGCGTGACCCACAGATCATGGTCCCACATGAAACCATATCACCGTCCTAGCTCTGGTTCTGGCGTGCACGTGTGGTAACGGTAAACGTACCTGCGATTTCACCAGCCAGCGCCTGAAAAACGTAAATCACAAAACAAGGTCAAATTCATCAAGTTCATCAAGAGTTTCACTTCGCGCGTGTGGAACTAGGTACTCGCAGTCTGCACCATGACGTCCAAGGCTATGCTGGCTCTCTTGCACCGCGCGGCGCTCGCTGTGAACCTAAAGTACTGCGCGTTCTCCAGGAGCATCGTGTCTGATCCGCAACAACGCAGTCCCTGAAATGGGTGAGCTCGTGCCTGTAAACGGCACTCACTAGTGCTTTCGTAGATACTCGTACACGTAGCACCCACAGCAGGTGTGCACCTCCGAAACCCATTTCCTACTAGTTGGAAAAGTTGAGATAAAAGTTATTAAAAGTTGGAAGATGTTGGACCTGGTTGGAAGAATTGAGGAGTTGTCAGAGTTGTGGAATTCAGGAGAACCGGGTGAACATGCCGCAGTTCCATCTTTGGCTGGTTCTTTTTGGCTTTTGTGGATCCATCAAGTGGCACTTCTTAGTTAGTAGATAGAATGAAATAGTTGACTGTAAAAATGTGCTCTGCTGTTTATTGGACTTCAAACTTTCAGCGCAGAAAGTAGTTAAAAAAATTGTACAAAAGGGATGTCATAAAAAGTGCAAGGCTCTCCGAGTCGGAGGTCTCATTCGCGGAAGTGGACTGGTTTGCAGAATAATATCCGGATTGTTTGTCTCGCATTTCTTTTGAAGAAATCGGACAAGGATCCCGAGCGCGCACCGGCCTCTGGCTTATATTCGTAGTTAAAGACGTGTCGGAGGTCCTCCATACTGACGCCCATAGTCTCTGGCTGGAGGAAAATCACGCACGGAAGCACAACGACAAAGTTTATTACAAAGGCGAACATGACTGTCACCGCGAAGCCAGCGACAGCATCGAGCTCATGAAAAGCGAAATCGCCAAAGACAATATTGGAAAACATGTTGGTCGAAACCGCAAGCGACATTCCGATGCCGCGCTGGGAGATACCCCAGCTCTCGGCAGGGACAACCCATCCGATCGATCCCCAGCAAACGGAAAACACGACCTGAAACACAAAGATCAACACTACCGTGAAAGTCTGAATGCTGTGAGTCTGTCCTTCCGCGTCGCTCTTTGTCACATCCGACCCTGTTCCAAAAATGGCAACCGAGTTGACAAGAAAAACAGTGCAAATGATAATGGTGCCCCAAAGCGTCATGAATTTGCGCCCGAGGCGATCAACTGCAAATATCGAGAGCGCGGTGGCAAGCCAGTGGGTAAGCTTGAGAGCTAAATCGTACCTAAATGGGTCGCAGCCGAGCGAGCTGAATAATATGGTCGCGTAATTCATAAACCAATTGATTCCCGTCACATTCTGACAGAACGCGACAGATACACCACACAGTGTGGAGGAGATTGCGGTTCCACGGAAAAGGTCGGCAAAGTTGGGACCAAGGCCCTTTTGGGCCTCCTTCAATTCTTCCCGCATAGCCTCCAGTTCAGATGAGACAATGGTCTCCCTCTGGAGTGTTCCCCTTGCCAACAAAGTCAGAGATTTTTCTGCCTCGCCCACTCGGCCGGATGCCATCAAGTACCGCGGGGACTCTGGCAAGATTGTCAACGTCATAATGAAAATGAAGAGGCAAGGAATGCATTGAAGCCCAATACCCAATCGCCAGCCCCAAGGCACGTCCTGCATTGCCTCGTTGTACAGCGCCATGACAGCAATACCTGTTACTATGAAGAGCTCGAAAAATGTGATGACTTTGCCGCGATAGGATGGCGGGGCAAGCTCTGCCGAATATATGGGAACGATGGTCAGCATGAATCCGTTTCCGACTCCGCACAGACACCGCCCCAGCAAAATAGAGATCCACGCTGAGTCGTGGTTGGCGAGGCCCGCCACAGACTGCCATCCAGCGCCGAGGAAGAACAAAGCGCTAGCACCTAAAAGAACCTTTCTTCGCCCAAATCGATCCGCTAGCATGCCAGACACAGGTGCCCCAAGCAACGAAGTCACATGGAAAAGCACGGCGAAGAGGCTAATTTGAGCGGCAACTTTCGGCGAGTCGCCATTGTTGCTTTTCAGTCTCGGAATTCCCATATCATCTCGAAACCAATCCATGCTCGTCACTGCCGTGGTGCCTATATCCAGCCCAAACGTGCTCCCGCCAAGCACCGCCGTGAACAGTGCCAGAATAGTAAAGCAATTCAGCCCTCTTTCCGAAGCGCCAGAACTTCCTCCGCTCTCTGAGCTATAACGTCGCTGCTTCTTGTCGCTTCCCAAAAGCGGATCCGACTCCTGAACCGCATTTTCAACAGCCGCCTTGTGCGTTCCCAGCATACTAGCTCCTCAACCCTTCCCTTTCTCTTTAACCAATAATCTGGATCCTCCTTCTTTCTGCTCTTGCGCCAACTCCGAGACGCCTCTCGCCAGATCCGCGAGGACACGTATCCTTTACTAACTGCAACTATCGTGCACTAATGCCGCTCTTCACCGTACAAGTGGCGGTAGCGGCGATGAAGTATGTAACTGTCCTCGCTCAGAGCGTACCCCTAAGACCCGTAAGCTACAACTTGAAGTCAAGTAGCAGATACTTTAAGAGCTTCCGATCACTTCTGATTAGCCTAAGTGTGACCTATAGATCAGTACTAGTAGTGCTATGATAGTAAGAGTAATGCTAGTGCTATTCTCTATTTATAGATCGATGTATTTATGTGTTTATCTATGTCTCTCATTATCTCTTCGAAACGAAAGACGATGACGCGATGATGAAAGAGAATGAATGAATGAATGAATGAACGGAATTGACTGTGAACCAATTCGACAATTCTTTTTCGTTCAAGACAAAAAGTCTTCCACTTTTGCTGTGCGTTTTCCAGGGATATATGCGTAGAGAATCGCAGGCGATGAGTGGTCCGCGATTTCAAAAACTATCAGACTTTGCAGGCGAGGGACTGATGAAGAATAGATGCGGTGTCTGATGCAGGTGTCGGGCGATACGAGAGCGTATCCATCGCGTTGATGACGCGCTCTGGTTGGAGAAAGAAAGGAAGATTTGAAACAACAGCAATAAGTTATAGGATATAAATTATAATAAATTAATGAAACGGATGGCGCCGTTTATGCAGTGAGAGCGCTCTCGTGGCCCTCTGGGAAGCCAAGCCGTGGGTCCGCGGAGCGGCAGGTGTAAATGCGACGAGCCTGCTTTGCGTTCCTGGAGAAGAACTCGGAGAGGGTTCCATGCTTTGGGTTCTCGTTTCCACCCTTCTCGAAACCGAACACATAGCGCATCTCCTCCATGGTGACTCCCTTGGTCTCTGGCTGGAGGAAGACCACAGTGCTGAGAACGATAACGATGTTGAGGATGACGGCTACGAGAGTGGTTCCTGGGAGACCAAGCGACGAGGAGGTCATTGCGTGGAAGCCGTAGTCCCCGAGGGCAATGTTGGTGGCCATGTTTGCAGCGACTGCAGTGGACATTCCAGCCCCGCGAAGTGCGATTCCCCAAGACTCAGATGGTACGATCCAGCCCACGGTACCCCAGCAGATGGCGAAGACAACCTGAAAGAAGAAGATCATGATGACGCAAAAGAGCTGGACAGCCGCGGTGGTCTCATCTGGATTGGCCTGAGTAACCTCAACTCCGGTTCCATAGATGGCAATGGTGATGGACGCGAATACAATAATAACGAAGGTGGTTCCCCACACAGTCAAGAACTTGCGTCCGAGACGGTCGACGACCAAAAGAGCTGCAAAAGTTGCAACCATGTTGATACTTTTCAAGATGAGATCGAAGGTGAACGGCTCAAATCCAAGCGAATTGAATAGTACAGTAGCGTAGTTCATGAACCAGTTCACTCCGGTAACGTTTTGGCAAAAGGCGATCATGACACCGCAAAGAGTGGATGAGAGAGCAGACCCCTTGAAGAGGTCAAAGAAGCCAGCATGACCAGCTTTGCGAGACTCAGCGATCTCTTCGCGCATGTCCTCAAGCTCGTAGTTGACAATCAAGTCGAGGTCAGCAGAGCCGTTGCCAAGGCGGTTGAGCGCAGTGCGGGCTTCCTCCTCGCGATCCTTGTTCATCAGGAAACGAGGAGACTCTGGAAGCACAAAGACAGTCATAAGGATGATAACAAGGCAAGGAATGCACTGAAGTGCAATACCCAAGCGCCAGCCCCACTCGATGTCCTGGACAACATCGTTGACTCCGGCCATAATGACAATTCCGATGGTAATGAAAAGCTGGAAGAGAGTCACAGTTTTTCCACGGAGGGAAGCCGGGGCCAACTCAGAAGCATACAGGGGCATAATGGTGAGAACGAAGCCGTTTCCAATTCCACCAATGCTGCGACCGAGGAGAATAGAGTTCCATCCAAAGGCAGGGTCCACAAGACCTGCGAGTGCTTGCCAGAAAGCGCCGACAAAGAAGAGGGTGCACGCGATGATAATCACCGGTTTGCGGCCGTACTTGTCAGTGATGAAGCCGGAGAAGGGGGCTCCAACCAGAGAAGCGATGTGGAAGAGTACGGCAAACATGCTGATCTTGTTCGCAACCTCCGCGGAGTCGGAAGAACCAGTCTCGAGAACAGGGATGCCCATTTCCACTCGGAAGGTGTCCATACTAGTGATGGCGGTGGTTCCAATGTCGAGGCCGAATGTGCTGCCTCCCAAGATGGCGGTGAAGAGGACCGCCATGGTGTACCCATTGAGCTTGCGCTCCGGACGTGGCTCCCCGTCCTTGTTGTCCCGGCTGACCGGTGCGACGTAACCACCAGGCATCTTGTTTGGTCTAGGTGCGAACGAACTTGTTTTCTACGATCTCGTGACTTTTCAATGATTCGAGCTTTGGTCGAGTTGCAGTTTGGGGTTTGCTGATGATGAAATCTCGCTGTTCAGAAGATACGCAGAATGGCCTGCAATTGATGTGCCAAGAGTAGGGAAGAATGTGGCTCTGAAGCAGGACATAAGGAAGTTTCAGCGTTCTTCAGTAAGTACTACGAAAACGATGGCTTCAGTGGTCGTCTGCGGTCTCCAACTCGCATGAGTACTGAGTAACAGATGATGTCAATCGTTTAGCATGCTCTGGAAATGAAGTTGCACACCGTTGCAGCCTGAACCCTTTCTTGGAGTGATTTGAAGCTTGAGCCAAGCAGCTTCTTTCTGGAAGAGCCAAAATTGGGACTTTTTCGGTCGATCTTTAGATCGGAAATTTGCAAATGAAAACACTTTTGCTCTCTCACCCTCTCTTGTCGAGCTAGTCATGTGAAATGCTTCGCTTTTAGATTACAAGAGCAGACCAAAGCCATGGTTTTGCATTTTTTGTTGCCCTCTGACTCCTTTGATTGACAAATATTTTTCTCGCGTTCATTCTCCTATGCGAGCGCTATGAATCGCGAAAAAAAGCGATCTAAATTTCCCTTTTCCCCACCATGTCAGATACTCCCAGCTGCCACTTCTGTGAGACAGCTGCCCCACTCGAACTTCTTCAGCAGGCACAGCAGATAAGTTATTCCAAAGAGCAATCTTTGGAGCTGGGCATCACCGCTCTCACCTAACTTGAACGTACAAAGTTGAACATGCAGTCCGCCTGACTTTGTTCGTGGATCAGAGGGCAAATGAAAGATTTTCAAACTTACCTGTAAGTCAAGTAATCCATTTTCGCCCATCCGACCTGCTCTCTGTAACACTTCCACCTCAAAGAAAAAATGCACTCGCTTACCCGAAGGCAAGAGCTGGCGTCACGGTATTCGGCACAATATCGGTATTATTCATTCCCTTGATGCCCTTGATTTCCTCTGCAGACTAGCATCTTTGTGAGCCAAACCTCAGTTTCGGTTAGCTTGGCGCTTTGGTGATTTAGGTGTGTACTGTACCAGTCTTAAAGGTCTTCGTCCATCTCTCAAGAGACAGACAGACCTTAGTCGGCGATACATTTTTTTTTCATGAGTGGCTCTCAGTCGTCTCTGATGCCTCATGTGAGTTCATTGAAAGAGAGAGAGAGAGAGAGAGAGAGTGCACGCCGACATTCTGAGCAGCGCTAAGCTTAGCGGCGCTGGTGGACCGTGCCGTTCGAGCCCTTGATTGCTCTTCGCAGCTTGCTTGCGGAATACCGGAGAGAGAAGGAAACTGAAGAGTGAGAATGTACTGACAGTTAATACGCTTTTCCTTTGCTTTGATTTTGGTGTTTCGCCAGCCCCTGAGGACTCAGAGGACTACCTAGAGTCCGCACTCGCGACGGACTGACAGTGAATTTCATTGGAGCAGAGGTGTGAGTTTCTTGTTTTCGCCTCAATGGTTGGATGGCGTCAAGTGCTCGTGCATCTGAATTCTGAATGATGGTCGTCTCTCTGTTGAAGGACATGTTAGATGAATAGATGGAGAGAGGTCGCACGTGGTTAGTACCACTCTAGCTTAGTAGAGGGCCGTCAAGCTACTAGTCTGTGAACATTCTGTAAGTGTACAGAATGGAGAATAGAAAAAACACTGCGAGTCGCACAAGAGAAATTCTCATGAAGTGGGTGGGGGCTTTCGCCTTTTAGAAACTAACAGGTGTGAGAGTTCATGGTCAATCACACACTTCTCCTCAGCACGTTAATCAATGGGAAAGGAAGATCAACAAGGAAGAGTCAACAGAGCAGCTTGCTTCGCTTGCTGATAATCTTCAACTGCCTGAAGCCTTCGGAACGAGCGCCATTTCCATTCTTCAAGAGCCCCGACTAACGCGTGTTTGTTGTGCTCCGAAAGAGGAGGGAATAGTTTTCAATTTTACAAATTCCTCGATTGATTGATTGATGAATGAAAGGTTGATGAGAAGAGGGAATGTGTCCATAACACACTGCGCTTTCTTCGGATACTTCGGATCACAGTTAGTACAGTCGCTACACGAATTCATCTTCTACTCCTAGTGTGCTTGAGTTGTGCGACGCGATCAGTGGATGAAGGCGAATGAATTCTCATGACAAGTTCCAACTCTGGCGCAGGCCCTAATGCTATGGATGCCCCCGCGTGCTGGGCTGCTGGCATCGTTGTCGGGTTGTCAGAGAGAAAAAAGAAAGAAAGAAAGAAAGAAAGAAAGAGGAGTATTCGTACTGCGCCTGCGAAGAGTGAGTCTGTGCTTGGTGATTGGAGCGGGACCGATTGAGAGGATAAACTTTCTCGTTTTGAGTCAGCCGATCTTGAGAAACCGCAGAAGAGCGAAATTTATGCTATCCTTTGGCAGAATTGGCGAATGGGACAAACGTAGCGAGCAGCAGAGCGAGCTAGTTTGGATTGGAAGTACGCTTGAGAAGCGCGTTCCTTCAAAGCTAAAGCTTATGTGCGACGAATTGCATCAAGACTCAGTCCCGTAGTTTCGATCGGGTTGCTATTCAAGAGCACGCGAGTAAAATTGCTCCAAAAATATTGCGTAAGAAATTTCCATCGAGTGAAATCTCTTTCTTAGACATCTCGTCTTTGGGATCTTTTTGCACACGTTGGGAAAGCAGAGAACACCAAATGAACTTTCCACGAGTGCCGATTCCGCGAAAGGTTGTTTGAGTCACAAACTGGCTGCTGCCAGCGTCCAAAACGAGATAGAAACGCCAGCAACTTTACTTGTGAGGCTGAGTTTATCAAGATCGAATACTTCAAATCAAGGCAACCAAACGTCCGCCAGCGGCTCCTCCAGAATAGCGGTCGTCTGGCCGCCAATGCAGACTTTTGGTGAGCAAGAGGAAGATACAGTTGTTCTCGATGACTCGCAGCTGCGTCGCCTGTTTGTAAATCTCTAGAACCAAACTACATGAGCTACATGACACAGCAAAACGGATGGATGACACGTTGATTACCACCTGCGACGCAATAGTGACGTGGTTCGATTTGGTCTCAGATGGAGCTGAAAGACAGAGGACGTCATCTACGGCTTCCGTATGGTAAGTAATGTGCCAGAAGTAACAGAGCACTTCCTTCCTGGCAGGTTCGATTTCAGAACGAGAGGACGATGGAATGCCACGAATCAGCAGCCGGCGGACGAATCAATATTTGAAGGTAAGCTTCTCAAAACTTTCTTTCTTCAATATTTTATGTCAAGGTTGGTCAGACCGAGCATGAAAAAGAAAACTGCCGTCCATGACAATGAAGGTCATGGTTGGGAACTGATTACTCTCTGAGTCGGACAAGCATTCAGATTCCTCGCGATTGACCAATAACAACTATCGTGCAGAGTTTCCGGCTCATAGACACTCGTGGAGTTTGACTTTGCTGGACAATAATCAGCGTCGCCGGTGTGCTGACCAAACGTTGCCATTTGGAGAAACTGCGTTGGAGAAAAGAAAGCAAAGAAACGAAGCAAGTTGAAAGCAAAATTTGTGTGTCGAACGAAGATCTATTTTTAGCTCGTAGAGAGTCCCTCCGTAATCTCCGACACTGTCGGCGCATGAATCGGTCGCAAATAAGACACCTCTAATCTAGAAGGGCTAAATGAACGGATGCGCTCCGCCAGAGAGGCAGAGTTGCGACTCTGATTTTCACCATTCGCACTCGTGAACTGGCATATGCACGTGTGTAAGCATGGCTTGCACTGGCTAGAAGCCAATAACTTTATTTGTGTCAAGCCAACCCAGCCGTAGAGCATTTGCTGGCAATTTTACCATAAAAGTATGCCGATATTAATCAAATCATTAACTAGAAAGTAGGGTCAGCGAAACTGCCTGAAGAGTGTGCGTTGAAACTAACGAAAGTGTGACTAGAAATTTCACTAGGATCTTTCATGAACGAACGAACAACAAATGAGCAAGTAAACAAATGTTTTCTTTTCAAACAGTTGGAATAAAAATATGATAAATATATGGAAACATATACGACCGAAACGCGCTCGCTGATGTTTATGCGACGTTTGCGCGGTCAGAGTTGTGCTGCAAGTGAGCGAAACCAAGTCTTGGGTCTGCGGAGCGGCAAGTGTAGATGCGGCGAGCCTGCTTGGCGTTGCGCTTGAAATATTCTCCCAGAGTTCCGTGCTTTGGAGAGTCGCGACCACCCTTCTCGAACCCAAACACATAGCGCATCTCCTCCATTGTGACCCCCTTGGTCTCTGGCTGAAGGAAGACGACTGTGCTCAAGACGATGACGATGTTGAGAATTACAGCGATGAGAGTGGTTCCAGCAAGCCCAAGGGAGGAGGAAGCCATTGCATGGAATCCGTAGTCACCGAGAGCGATGTTGGTTGCCATGTTTGCTGCGACAGCGGTGGACATACCAGCACCACGGAGAGCAATACCCCACGACTCGGATGGCACGATCCAACCGACGGTACCCCAGCAGATGGCAAAGACAATCTGAAAGAAGAAGATCATGATGACGCAGAAGAGCTGGACAGCAGCGGTCTTGGAGTCAGGATCAGTGTTTGTTACATCCACGCCAGAGCCGTAGATAGCGAGAGTGATGGACAAGAACACGATGATGACAAAAGTGGTTCCCCACACAGTCAAGAACTTGCGTCCGAGACGGTCCACCACCAAAAGAGCTGCGAAAGTGGCAACCATGTTGATAGCCTTGAGCACCAAGTCAAAGGTGAAAGGTTCGAATCCGAGAGAGTTGAAGAGCACAGTCGCATAGTTCATAAACCAGTTCACTCCAGTAACGTTCTGGCAGAAGGCAACCATGACACCGCAAAGAGTCGAAGCGAGAGCAGTTCCCTTGAAGAGATCAAAGACGGTTCCGCTGCCTGCTTTGCGAGCCTCAATAATCTCCTCGCGCATCTCCTCAATCTCAAAGTTGACAATATCGGTAACGCGAGCGGACCCATGTCCAAGACGAGCGAGAGCGCTACGTGCTTCGTCCTCGCGATCCTGCATCATGAGGAAACGAGGAGATTCTGGCAGAATGAAGAGAGCCATCAGAATGATGATAAGGCATGGGATGCACTGAAGAGCAATGCCAAGGCGCCAGCCCCACTCAACATCCTGAATACCCTCGTTGACGCCAGCCATGATGAGGATTCCGATGGTGATAAAGAGCTGGAACAGGGTTACAGTTTTACCGCGGAGAGAAGCTGGAGCGAGCTCAGACGCGTACAGAGGCATGATAGTGAGAACGAACCCGTTTCCGATTCCTCCCAGGCAGCGCCCGAGAAGAATGGACTTCCAGCCAAAGCCAGGGTCGATGAGACCAGCAAGAGACTGCCATAGAGCCCCGAGAAAGAAGAGGATGCACGCGAGAATAATCACGATCTTACGGCCATACCTGTCAGTGATGAATCCGGAGAACGGAGCGCCAATCAAAGAGGTAACATGGAAAAGCACCGCGAACAAACTGATCTGGTTTGCGGTCTCAGAGGAATCTGAAGACCCAGAGACGAGCAATGGGATTCCCATTTCAGCGCGAAAGGTGTTCATACTGGTGATGGCAGTGGTTCCGATATCGAGACCGAAGGTGCTGCCTCCCAAGATTGCAGCAAATAGAACCGCAATCGTGTGGCCATTGAGCTTGCGCTCTGGGCGTGGCAAGTTCTCGTCGATTACGTGGTTCACGTAGCCACGAGCATTTTCATCCTGCTCCCCAGGAATTCGCTCCGTGTCCTTCTTGATGTCTTGCTCGAGAGACATGGTGGCCCGAGAAAAGGTATACTCCGCTTGCTCGCTTGCTTGCTCGTTTTAAAGTGATCGAGGCTTCTGCTGCCTTCGAGTTTGGGGTCTGCTTGCTTTTGGTGTCTGACGATGAAATGGAATCAACCACGCCCTATCAGAAGCCCATCCTTGCCTTCTCTCTACTGGGGCATAGATTTCTCGTAGACCGGAAGTTGACAACTCTCGCTGAAAACAATTTGATTCATAAAACCAAAAAACAGAGGGCCTTGTGAGTTGCCAAGAATCATTTCTTGGCTCATGTGCTCTTTCATTACTTCAGAAACAGGATCGAGAAGGAAATGGGACAACATCTTTTTCACGAGAGAAAGAAACAAGACACTTTCTTTTCCTCTCTTGGAAGGGAGAAGGGCCTCTGCGGAAGCTTCAGTTTCTTCCCTCCAACCTTCTCCTCGGTACTCTTCTGTTACTCACTCGTACTTTGCAGCTGGTCGACCGCGTGGTACGAACTCAGACGTACTGGGCTGCTTTTACAAAAAAAAACGCACGGAGCAGAATTCTCGCGACCCGTCTACACAGCTTCTAATGGCACGCAGTCTTCTCTCTCAAAGCGCCTTCAAATTGTGGCGTCAAAATTGCAGGCTCCCGGCCAATAGATAAGACTTTGACATACTCGGTAGTACTCCCCTACCGATAGCTATCCAATCAACCAACTGCCCATCGCACGAGAGGAAGGAGCAGGAGACATGGATATCGAATTCATTTTATTTCAACCTGTCGTCAGGTCCGGTCACAGACTCCTCAGATCTCCTCAGAATGAAAAGTCTCACGGTCCTCAGGAAGGCAAATGTCCGAGAGCCCGTGCGGTGCGTGAGAAATTTGCAAGAAATGACAAACGCATTCGGACTCGGAAATGTAACACGTCGATGGTCATAATGCCCACGGTGTCGCCTTGCGATTACTTGTGTAGGCAGTGTAAAGCGGGACGAAGGAGCGGGAGCAAGGGAGGGAGGGAGATGGAGGGAGGGAGGGAAGGAGGGGAGGAGCATCCCAACTAGTTCCCGAGCCCGATGAATGTGTTGATTCCCAAATTGAAAATGATGGCTTCAGTTCAATGGACAATAAAGTTGAGCCATTTGTAATTTGTAATTTTAATTGACTGTGAAAGCAAATTTAATTTTAACCTAGTCTACCAGTGAGTATCGCTTGTTGTGAACACAATTCACGGTCAATAGCAAAGAATCGAAAATTTCTCACGATCTTAAAGAATCCGAAGCTCAAAATTTTTATATCGAGCGACCCAAACACAACTCGAAAGCAATACCAATTCAATTTGCGCACAAGTCATAGTTGTCGACCAACGCTAGACAGGCAGTGTCGGCTTTGACTCGCTGTCAGCAAAGCTTCATTTGACGCAGAGATTGCACCCAGCGCGGGAGCTCGAGGTTAGCAGGATCACAATTCCCTCCCTCCCTGAACTCTTCCGAAAGTGTTCGAGGGACAGCTACTGTAGTGTGTTGCCCTCCACTCCACTCAACTCACAGTGTTGTTCCGAACGAATTCCAACAGCGTAAGGTCATTTCCGCTCTGAAAGTCTCAAAAGTCTGTTCTGAATCAAGTCTTCCAATGCCTCTCTCCCCGTAGTGCTCTCTCTACATTCTCAAAGTCAGTCATTTCGTGCCTAGATCTGGACTAGGAAATCGTGGTACAACTAACCTGGGGAGCTTCGAAAACTGGATAGCTTACTCATCACTTAGATGAATGTTAGAGCCCCGCAACTCCACCTTGGGGGAGAGAAAGAGGGATAAAGAGGGAATGCGAGCGAGGCGTGGGAGGGGGGCAACGCGGTGAGATGAACAAATTACTTGCGAAGGACACAAGACTACAACGAATACGAATACGAATACGTCTCGACAGGGAACTCCTGGACTTTCTTCTCGGGCTTCTCCTCTCCAGTTGCTTTTTCAATCAAGGTAATAATTCAAAATTGATTTGGAAAGAGACTTTAAAAGCCTATTTCTAGCGAGTACTGAACTCAACAGGCCCTCACAAAAAAACAGCGACGACTCCTGCCTCCTCCTCCAGTCTCAGCTAAAGCTCTCTAAAACATCGGCTAAAAGTAACAGTGGCTGGAAAAAAGGCTCCTGCAGGACGGTAGTAGTGCTGTACTCATGTACTTTTGAGAGTGCTTTGGCGCCCAAATCACCTGGTTTGTAGCGAACGCTATGCATGCTCAAGGACCCTGAACACCACAGGAGCAAAAAGACCGTAAGAGTGCTGTACCAAAATTACCGTACTTGCAGTCCCGCCAACAGCAAGACATTTCTTTCCCTGTCTTTCGGCGTTGTCTCAAACAGGAGAATAAAATTTCTCTCTGAAAGGTCTCCTCCTGCGCCCCCGACCCCCTCCGTCCAAGAGGCTGACAACCTCCTTGAGAGATTTCGCCACGCGTTGATCAGAATTTGCAGTCCACAATTTTCGCATTAACTCTTCCAGAGGCATTCTCCAGAACCGTCGGCAGCTCCAAACTCGAATTCCAGAGACGTGGGGGAGTAATACGACGCCCTCCCTCGCAAGAGGACTTTCCAGAGCCACGACGCAACTGTTGCAGTTATGATCGGCATTAGGTTAAACATATCAAGACAGTTGCTCAACGAAGCAAATGTTTTGGAGAGAAATTCGGTATGCCCGAGTCGCCAGAGGTAGCATGTGGCCTTGGCGGCTCGACATTTCAACACCATTCCGTCCAAGCCAATCGGCAAGAAACGGCGGCGATAAATTTTTGGCAAGATTGCAAGATGACATTAGCGAAATTGGAAACACGGAGAAGAAAGAAGAAAGACAGCTTCACATCTAACCAGCGCCATATCTCGTAGAACAGAAAAATGAAACGGGACAATCCTGGACTACCCATTTGCCCAAACACTTAACTAGCTCAAGTAAAAGATCATATCATGGCTTTTTCATCTTTCTTCGAGCTCAGATAAATCTTACGGGATCTTACGAGCTGGGCGGCCATGCAACATTGTAATCGTAGCTACCAGATTCAGTATAAGTCTAGCATTCCGGCTATTTTCGAGTTTCAATGAGAGTTCGTGAAGGACCACTGAGAGTACACTCTCATCCTCCTTAAACTTCCGCTAGCTTCATGATCAGTCGTAACGATGTTCGTATCCGTGGAGGTTAGTGGTAAGGAGGTTTCGGACGTACCTGCCTCACTCTTACAGATGAGAGTTTGTCAGTCAGTCAATCAATACAAATATTGACATCGTGTGGCGCGGACGCCATAGCAGTGTTTACTTGCTCGATAATCACCACGGGGGCAAGAGAAGAAACAGCCCAAGAAGTGGTGATTTCCCACGGCTACGAGCACTCCATTAAAGAGTAGCGAAGACAAAGCGCTCAAGTTGGAAAAAGAGGGTCCGAGGTCCGGGTAGGTCACGCTAGAAGTAACTCTGCGAGGTGCGAGCTGCGAAGACTCGGGTTGTGCCAGAGGGAGGAGATTTTTTGATTTGATGGTGACCAGCAGCAACCAGCAACAAACGACCGGTGAAATCTGTAGTAAATCGGTGGTCTCGAGTTTTGGAAAGCAAAGTGAAAGTCGGGCCAAGAGCGAGCTCGGGGATTCCTAGCAAATTGTGCGTCAAGTTGTGAACCAAAAAACCAAACATCTGAGGGTGCCGGAAGGCCGCACAACATGAATTGTACCGAGACTTTCAAGAGTTGCGTTGTGTTTCTCAGCACTCACGTCGTGAAAGACAATGGTTGTACCCACGCCGGATGACTCATAGTGACGTCGGTGAAGAGCTGGCTATACGCCATCGGAACCTCGAGAGTTGGAACCCATGGACAATAATTGGCTGGGAGTGAGTATTGACCTGACGGTGCACTGATCAGATTGGTTTTGCTTTTAGCGTTCTTAAATTTCGAACTTTTTTCGGTTTCCGCAACGTGTGCCCTGAAGAGAGTGAAAGAGGGGAAGTGCTTAATCGTGGGACGCCATCCTCTATGCATGGCCAACATTCTTCTTTCTCCACGACGTCATCTTGGAATTCCTGTTCGCAAGGAGATGGATGAGAATTTGCTGTGCAATGATGAGAATTTGAAAGACTTTGATCCTCTAGCGCCTCTGCTCCTTGCAATTTCACCTTCCCTCACAAATGTCCCAAAAGTGCGGAATCAAGTCAATCACCTGTGATCTCACCAAGGGACCTCATGAAGAGGACCAAACTTTGCAAAAGATTACGCTGTGTAGCTGTGCGCGGAGCGATGTGGCCAACTTTGTGAAGCTTCAAAAATTCTTGAATACTTGTCAAGGACTCATGCACCTCAGGGACGCACAGCCCTCGACACTTGATTTCGGAGCATGGCGCGATCGGAGCGGAAGATTATACTTTCCGAGAGGTCTTCCAATCACGACATGAACTCTGACAAGGACATAAACCAAACCTATGCACAAAAGCATGGCGGCAGTGAAGCACAAATCGATCTATGCACAACCTTCTTTCTGAGATTCCCATGTTCCAGCCCAGTCGCCAGTTTGGCTTGCAATTCGTCAAGCGTTTTCCATGTGTTGGTCGGCTTTCTCGTAATACGAAATATTTCGTCTTGATGAGGATCCGAAAGATGTTCGAAAGTGTCGTTTTGTGTTGGAATTGTTGAACTTCAGCAGGTGTTTTCGAATTCCCAAGCGTTCAAGTCGAGCAGAACTAGCAGAACAAGTTCTTCGTTTTACTTTCCCGATAACAAATCTGCTCGTAATGCTTCTTTATTGCTGCACCTATTCAACAACGGCTGCTCCATCGAAGAATGAGAAATGAGCTCGGAACCCTTGGAGCTGCTGGACTGTGCGGAAAACGTCAAATTTGCCCCAGCTGTAAGGCCTTCGTTCAAAACGGAGCAGCTCGCGGACGGAAGGGAAGGAATGAACAGGTGAAAGATGTTGAAATGAAGGGTTCGAGCAAACTATTTCACAGCCAACTCTTGAATACCGATCCCAAAACTCTCATTCATGCATGATGTACAGTCCGAGTTGCTTCTTTTGCAACATACCCATACCGCGACCCCGAAGTATCTCTTAGGTGACGCAAGACCTTAAGCTGCGACGTCATTGCCACGAAAGTTCGATCTTTAAGCCGCGAAGTCTTTCAATCAAAAGCCTAAACGACACAGCCGCGGCTCTTGCCTCCAGCCCTCACAAAGTCTGCTGCTGGTAGCTTGTGTACAAATAAGGCGAGGTAAGAACCAACCAAACGTTGGAGGGTTGGATGAGAACTCATTCGGGGAGTTGCCAGGCAATACGTGTTGGCCAATGTTGGCCACCGTTCCTTCACCACTCCCCTTTCCTTTTCCCGTAATGAGCTGAGCGAAAGTTCAAGTTGTTCTTGTCGCCACTTGCTAGGAGAGAGAGAAAGAAAGAAAGAAAAAAAAAGCTCTACAAGCTCTACAGCGCAAGAGCATAAGAACATCTCCCCATAACTTCCCACGATGCAAATGGAAAAGTGCAACCCGCAAAACTCTTCCTTACTGGCAGTTTTCAAGGGCGGCGAGCTTGTGTTTCGAGCCTGTCTTTAGGCCGTATGAAAATTAAATCGAGCGGCCAAAATATTTTCGTTTGACGTCGTTTGACGACCGGACAAACCGCCGATGTAGAATTGACTTGGAAACACACCATCATCGTTTCCATCCTTCTTCCACTTGTCCACAAAACGAGATCTTTAAACTCGTTTGACGACAAGATCTTGTCCACACTTCCCTTTTCCGAATGCTGTTGGTTCTTTGCAAATGAGAATATCTAAAACTCGTTTCACGACGACACCAGACCTTTTCGGTTCCCTCACGGAGTTTTGGATCTCTACCGTTTCTGAAATCTCAGAACTGAGAAGATTTCTTGGCAGTGAATTGAAAAATTTTGGAGTTCAAAAAAGTCTTTGTGCAATCCAAATCTTTCCAAAAAGAGAGATAAAAAAGTCCTAAACTACAGCGTTTTCTCGGACGTTTTCAAGCATATTGCGTCGCAGCTCCTGCCAACGTCGTCGTTGCTTTGGACCAACTTTCTTTCGGCGACCTATGCAGCTTTGCAAAGATGTCTCTGTCTGCACTTCGTGCGTGCAAACTCTTCGAAATTCAAACCAAGTAGACCCGGCACGGTCGCACTGACGTGTGAGTTCATGATCTATCCACTCTCCCGAGACTCCCGAGGACCTCCCAACCCCAATTCAATCCCCAGACTGATATCACTCGACGAACAACGAACTCCTTCGCGAGCCGTTGACGCCTAGCCGCCTTAGGATCTTCTTACCACTCCCTACCACCCTCCCTAGCCACTCTGTACCTCGTGGGGCGTCGTTACTAATCGTGCATTACTCGATGAATTATTGGCCGAGTGACTCCAGCCAAACCAAACCATAACGAGCAGAATGCGCGAAAAGCGCAGCGCTCTCACGGCAATCACCCGCCCGCTGTCGTACGTCACGTGCCGTGTGCCGTGTGGTACATTGCACGCGCAAGTAGATTTCGTGGTGGCCGCGAGGTCATAGAGCGAGAGGGTTTGGGCATTTGGCAGAGTTTGCAGAGTTTGCAGAGTTGGCAGCTGGGAGGCTGGGTTTTCAGGTTCGGGAAGATGTCGGCGCTGATGATTCGATGGCTCGGCGCCATGGGTTTCCAGGTCAACTCGCTGGAGGAGAACTGCGCGGATGGCACGTTGTTCGCGAGGATATTGGTCAGCAAGGGGGCGTGTACGAAGACTGAGGTTTCGCAGCTCCGGCAAGACGCGAGTAATGTGCAAGACAGAGCAGACAATTTTGACAAGCTTGAGGAGCCATTGCGCAGAATTGGAATGACTTTTGATACTCGCCTGTTGTCCAAAGTTATTCTCGAAGAACCCGGCGCAGCCGCCAAGTTTTTGTTTGATCTGAAATGCCAACTTGAGCCTCGAACTGTACCGGAATCGCTCCGGAACCGCAAAAACTCGAGCAACTCAAAGGACGGAGGCTTTCTGCAGGAAATACAAAAGCCAGAACGCAAGCCCGCTCCAGATCCTCGACTAGAGAAAGCGGTGCAAGGCACTCTTACCAATAAAGAGGTCGCAGTTGCTATTCATTTGGCCAAGTTTGGAAAGGAGCGGATCGAGAGAGAAAGAGAGATTTTCCGCCTTGAGGCACGAGAAGAGGAACAGTTTCGACTCGCAGTCGATGAAACACGACTTGCAAAGATCGCCCGCCTTCGCGAAAATCGTGAATTTCTGACCGCTTGGATTGAAAAGGGCAAAGCTTCTTGGGAGGCAAATCAAGCAGTGAAAAGAAACCGGCATCAGAAGGAGCTAGAGTTTGAGCTAACCTGTCTCGCCACGGAAGAGGCCAAAGTAGCGAAACGAGACCACGATCACCGTCAGCAGGTGGAGGATGGCACGGCTCAATTCGAGCGCAACCTTAAGCGTCTGGGTTTGGATGAAGACGAAGAACCCCATGGCAGTATCGAGGAGACAAATGTCATCATCGTTCCCCAGCCGACTGGAATAGATGACCGATTAGCTCGGAAGCAAGTGCAACTGGAAAAAGTAGAATCTTTCATCAAGAATGGCAAATCTGAAGATGACCTTTTGATCCAGCGAATTAGAAATCAGCGATTGGAAAACTTTGAAGGGAAGAAAAGTCGCGAGCAGCGTAGGCGTAAAATAGCTGTGGATCAGGCGCAAATGCAGCACCGAGCGGAGGAGAAGGCAAAGAACGAGACTCTTTTGCAAAAATTACTGGCGGAGGCCGCCGCTGACCGAGACATCGCTCGCGTTGATCGACGGAAAAGGTATAGAGCGCAAAGGCGGACTGCAATGGGGCAGCTATTCGCCGAGACCGCAATTTTGGCGAGGGAAAAGGGCTTTCGGAGCGCAGTTCTTGCCGATCACCAAAGGTTTAAGGAGATCGAGGACAAGTCTGTCGAAGCCTCTGCTAAGGAGGAGCAAGAAAGTCCAGATGAAAAATTAGCTGCAAAGTCTTCAAAACACCTTGAGCTCGTTGAAGATACAGTAGGGAGAATCGTAGCGCTGGCACTTGAGGTGGTGGAACGAAGGGTTGGAGATCTTGACAGTCCATCACTTGAGTACGCAAAGCTAACACCAAAGGACTGGCGCGAACTCAAGGTCGAATTCGTCAAAGGGTCAATTGAACCAATGTTTGCGCTTCAGGATCCACGAGAGATTGCCCCCCCTCCAGGATTTATGGATGCAAAGCCTGATGCATATCCGTACAAAGATGGTGCAATTCACTGGGTGTCCGAAATGCAACAGAGCGCCGCAAATACTGCAAATTTCCATTACCGAATGAAAGCGTCGCCCCTCGCGACTGTGGTCAGCACGCTTGAGACCCTATCAAAATATTTGGCCGACGGAGCGGAGCCTCCGGAGTTTCCCAGGAACGAGTTTCCACTCGGCGGTCTCGTTTTATTCGGTGACAACGCTCGAATGATCCAGCTGCTGAGTGTCGTCATTTCATACCGATTTCAGACAAAGTTTTATACGAAAGATCGCTATACCGAAGAGGCACTAAAGTGGAAGGAGGCCATGGAATCCGACGAGAGTGTTGAAACACCTCCCAAAAAGGAGGACGTTAAGAAGAAGGGAGCCGAGAAGATCGAAATCACCGGAATAAGTCGCGAAGAACTCTTGACACGCTTAGCTAGTAGGTTGGTCACTGAAGGCGACCAGCATTCTTTGTCGCTGGAGGATGGGTCCATGGATTTGGTGAAGATTGCGGCTATGGATATTCGAGCCGATTCGCCCAAAGGTTTTGTGGTGGCAGGCATCATCACCTGCAAAGAGCAAGCCATGGCTATGGAGTATCTGTTGGCCAGCGATGGGGAGATGACCTTCGAGCAATACGCTAAAGCGGATGGTTTAAAGAATGCTGAAATGCTCGCCGAGCAACGTTTAAATTCATTCCTATGCCTTGCGATGATGGTTACCGCGGGAGGAGAAAAGACCTCTTCCTTCTCCAGCATGGACGAATGGGCACGCATTCGCTGCAAATCTTTATGGGAGTGCTGCTCTGAGACGGCTTCAGATGAACAATGCGATAGTTTCGGAAAGAATATTCGAGCTCTGTTGCAAGCTGCGGAGAGCGTGTTAAATTCGTGGGCTCAACCTCAATCTGACTTGCCGAGCAACGCCGACACCGAGGACACTGTAAAAGATGGTGACTTTCCCGATCTAGAAGAGAATCAAGATGCTGCGGACTTGCCTGTGGAAACTTCACCGGAGTCGGATGAAAGCCGCGGCGATGACCAGCAACCTCCGAATTCCAACATTGCTTTATTAATGTTGCGACAACACTTTGAGGCGAAGGCGCTTCCAGGTGGCGTTGGCAGTGAATTAAACAGCATCGAAATATGCAATCTCTACGATCGCTTTGGGGCAGCGATGGGTAGGTACGAGAGGCGTGCTCAGGCTGCTGCACACGCACTTCTCGCAGAGAAAGCGAATGCCAATGCGGAGCACACCAAAATCGTGGATTACGGTGTCGGGTTGATTCGTGGTACGCAGCCTCCTGCAGATGTTCTGGCGCTCTCAGAAGCGAAGGAGAATATCATTTCTGCGTGGAGTAAACTCATGATGCAGTCGTGCTTGCAGTCCTTTCAGCAGCTCGATGATTGCGTTGAGCGCCTTGGCGAAGAGCTGTGGTCCGCCTCGTACGAATACAGCAAACTTGCAAAGGGTGTCTTGAGGCAGTGGTCGTCCGAGGACCTTCATCACGCATGGATCAAGAACACGGCTAGGGCATACTCAGCTTTGTTGGATATTGAGCATGATCATTATTTGGAGCTCCGGGAGCTGCTCAAAGACTACAGTACCTTGATTGAAGGCAACGAAGACGAGGCCGTTGAAATCGGTGTCGAAAGCGAAACTGTCAGCACCTCGAGCTCAACGAAGGAGGGAGCCGTCGAATTGACCAAATTTGACGAAAGTGTTCTGGAGGAGCTCTCAGAAAATTTGTGCGAGCTCTCTGGCAAAGTCAAGGGAGCCTTGCGATCAGTCATGCTTCGCCAAGAACGAGGAGAAACCGCAACTCCGGGAAACAAGGTACCTGCTCAAAAAATGGCTATCATATGGCTGAATTTGGACTTCAAAACGAAGATTGAAAAAATTGCCCGTGAAGCCGCATCCGCAACGAAGGAATACGAGAAGAAAATTGAGACAGCTTTTACCGCTCTGGACGAATGTGTCAAGCAAAAAGTTTCCGATGAGGACGCAAACACACGAAGTATGGTTGCTGCACTGCGAGTCAGAGCCCGTGAGACCGGGCCAAGCTACGACACCTCCATTCGTCCAGAGCAGTACATGAGTGGCGAGGACGGTCTAGATGCGGTACTTCGCAAGCACTATTTAAGATAAAGTCCAACTTTCTATTGAGTAAGGTGTTGTGCAAGTTTCGTTTAGGATTGTGTTCTTTTATTCTTCTATTTGCCTCGTGTTGATCTAAGCGTGGCCCGAACTCTTGGCCATGGGTGCATCTGCTTTCATTTACAGTTGGTGAGCGTTCGCTGTGCGAAGCAAGCTATTTGTCAAATTTTAAACAAGCGGATAGAGAATGCTGCCAGATAAGTAGGCCAATTAGCCCCCAGCTTTCTTTTTCCAAGTATCCCTCTCCTCTTTCAGCTGCTTTATATCCAGCTGCGCCTTTGCGAGAGCCTTCTTCATGTAGGATTTATAATTATTGAGCTCTTCTTCAGCAACGGTGCAACGGGTTAACAGATCGGCATAAGATTTGGTTCCGTTCTGCGCGACAGGCTCCACGGCTGCAGCACTTTGCTTTCGCGCATAAAGCTCCCGCAACTTTGAATTTTCATCGCGCAAACGCTTGATCTCGTCGTCATTTGCTCGCGAAGAAGGAAAAGGGTTGGCGGAAGACTTGGCCTGCTCAAGTTGGTTGCGTAGCAATTGCGCTTGCATCTCGAGTTCACGATTTCTACTCTCGAGCTCCGTGACCTTCGAGGAAAGCCCTTCTCCGCTTGCGGACGTACGAGACGCTGCACCAGATGCTTGAAGCTCCTCAATTTTTTTCATTAAGGAATCCTGGACTTGCTGCATTTGTTTCGCAGTCTCCGCATCTACACCTCCACCACCGCCTGATCCTCCTCTTCTTTGTGCAAGAGCCTGGTTCTCTTCCTCCAAATTAGCTTTCTGTCTCTCCATCATTTTGAGTTCCGCTTGCAGCTCTCCAAGACGCACTTCGCTTTCTCGAGCTGCGCGCTTGTTCATGGTTGCCATGCGAAGGTTTTTCTCCTGAGATTCCTGAAGTTCACTTGTCAGACGGTTGACTGACTCACGCAAGGCTGCGGTCTCGCTTCGCAATTGCTCCTCTAGCTGCGAAGAGTCGACTCGAAGATGTTGATCGTCTTGCGCGCCTTGCGTGCCTCCGATCAAATCTGGGTCGACCCCTAGATCCTCGAGATGATTCTTGCACTGCGAATATTTGGAGTATAAAGTCTTGTTCTTCTCCACAATCTTGAGATTGGCTTGTTGTAGCGCTTTTAAGCGTTTCTCCAAGTCACCCTCTCGGGATTTAAAGGTCTGGACAAGTTCTTTCTGTAAAATGTCGCGGTCTTTGTCAGCTGGGTCGGAACTATCAACGTCGCCATCATCACCACCGCCCGTGCTGCTGAGCATCTCCAGCAGTTTTGTTCGGTAGCCTTCTGTCAGGCTATTGATTTTTTCGTTCAGCTGCATGTTCTCAGCTGTCTTGGCGGTGATTTCTTCCGATTTCTCGCTAATACGTTCTTCAAGCTCGCGAACACGTCGTGCGGAAGCCTTGAACGAAGCCTTGGCCTCCTTGAGCTCTTTCTGAAGCGACTCTTGCTGAATTTCGGAATGCTTCATCTCCGCCTCGAGTTTGTTTCTGAGCTGAGAAATCTCCCCGTCTCTATCTCGGTGAAGATCAGCATTGTTTTTCTCTAATTCCAGTCTCTTTGTCTCAAATTCGACTTGAGTGCGCTGCAACTCAAGCTGTATCTTTAGCTTCTCGGAGTGTAAGGACTCGGAGCGCTTCCGCTCGGTTGCAAGGGCCTCCTCCAAATCGAATTTGTCCTTGAAAACCTGCGAGTGCTTCTCGTCCAAATCTTTCCGCTCTTGCAATAAACTGACACGCTCCTTACGGAGTTCCTCGGCTTCCTGGGACAAGGCATTCTTTTGATTTACAAGATTTAAAAGCTCCACCCCAAGCTCCTCGTTCTTGTTTAGCTCAACCTTGAACTGGCCTTCCATGCGGGTAAAGCTTTCTTTCAGCGTGATAAGATCGTTGCGATATTCTTCAGACTTTGACTTGGCGTCTTCAAGCTCGACCTTGAGCTCAACCGCAGCCTTGCTTTGCCCTTCCTCCTTCATCTCGTACTGCAGAACTTCGTTTTCAGCGGAGAGTAGCTTGGTGACGAGCTCATATTTTTCTGCTTCGGCTCGCTCCACAATTTTGTTGTTCTCGATGCGCAAATCAAGCAGCGCTTTAGAAATTTTTAGCTTTTCCTCCTCCCCTTTAATAGCGGCCGATTGCATGTGAGTCTTCTGCTCGACCAACTGATTGTACTTTTCGCGAAACTCGACGAGCTTGTTGTAAATTTTCTCTTTCTCTTCCTTCATTCGCAGCTTCTCAAGGTTGTCCTTTACCACCCTTCCCTCAAGCTCGTTGAGTTTCAGTGAGAGCTCTTGAATATCTTCTTGTTGGCTCACCTTGTTATTGTTAAAACTCTGATGCGAGCTCCTTGTAGCTGGGACGGAAGCAGTTAGCACGCTCACCTCGTCCCGCAATCTGTTAATTTGAAGGCGATAATAGCGTACGAGACCTTGGACGCGGTCATCGTTTACAGTTGGAAAGGTCATGCCCTTGCGGAGGCAGTTGGCAAGCTGCGCAGTGGCGTCAGTCAACTCGCCATCCCCTTGGCGAAGGCAAGCAATGCAGAGCGAAATCGCATTTCCAGCCAGCGTGTCCTCCAGCAGCTGGGTTAGCTTTGAGTCAGAATACGACGCGTAATCATGCTCGTTCCGAGCATATGCCTCTCCCACAGACTGCAGAGCAAGGATAGACTTGCTTAACGTTGGGCCTTCACGTGCCCTCACCGTAGACTTGTCCTCCGAAAGCTTTTCGGTTCCGGCTGCCTCGACGAACACTAATTTGGATTTGATCTGGACAGATGGTGAAGCAGCAGAGGGTTTGCTCTGCTGATGAATGTCGACCTGCCACATTGTGTTTGTGTGCCGGCTCGCAGGACCGAAGTCGGACATCGATGTTGTGCGCGCGTTGAAAGCGTCAACTAAAGCATCGAGCACATCGTCAACGGATTTGTACGGCCCCTTCACCGTGCACTTTGACACCACATGGCCATCTGAGAGATCATGCACTACCCGCAAGTCCCGATTTTCGGCATTAAAAAGGTCCTGTATGATTTCGTCATATATCTCATAAGCGCGCACCTTGACGTGGAAGCTGTGCCCAGGCTGATTCCGCTTGCCCTTGCTTCCTTTCTGGAGGACCTGAAAGAGGTCTTGCATCATCAGAGGTAACAGCTTGTTTGCAAACTCAGCTTTCTCGCTCGCGCAAGATCCGAGAAGGACCACAGAAACAGACACGCCTTCACACAGTGCCTTCACTAGCGGGCGGAGCGACCTGTCCATCAGGTCCATGTGCGCTGCGCCTTCATTGTACACAAAGTCAAAGTCATAATCCCCACTATCTGCCACCGACACTTTGTTCGTGGAATACCTCAGGTCCTTCTTCTTCGCGTCCCCAATCTTGGCCACCACCGAAATTGGGACACCAGCCAGCGAGCTCTCCGAGCGGGCCCCGGCCGGGGACGAGCCCGGATGGATTTTGTTCTTTGCCATGGCCCAACTCACCCCTCGCGCGAGGGAACGAGCCCTTCCCGGCGCACTCACCAATCTACGTGGCCTACACTGTTGATATCCTGATGCTCAAAGTGATCGCTATTATCAGTACTCACCAATTGCGCGTGGTCATGGTCCGCCTCCACCTTTTCAACTATTCTTTCCACAAATACACAATGGCAAGAAAAGAAAAGTGTCCGTTTGTAAATGTTCGCGGCACCGAGCATAGTCTTTCGACTAAGTACCGATAGCAATGTTGCTATGTGCTGACCTACTAAGAGTGTAGAAGCGCAGGAGGCACAGAACGTTGAGGAGAGAAGATGGGTCGCATGTGGAGAAAGAAGGTATAGCAACAACATGTTACACATAGTTCACAAAGTTTGTTCCAGGTCAGAGGAGAAACCGGACTATAATGGTCATCGGGATCGAATCCGGCTTGGGATGGTGGATATGATTCTCTCGTAGTCAGCGTCTAGGAGGAACTGTGAATACAGGTCCTGCTCGATGCACTTTAGAATCGTTCTGCTTGCTTCTTCAATGAGAACCAAGCAAGCTTCTCTTGGAACGAAGCGAAGGCTTTCGTCAGTCAGCTCTTTGCGGAGACTCTCCGCTCCTCGGACAACCGAATCTATTTGGTCGGCTGAGACGGCCGGAAGGTCACTTTGGCTCTGCTCCGACCCGGTAGTGAAAGACGGCTCGAAAAGAGAAATGTACCTATCACAAATTTGGATCATCCATTCCTTCCTGGAAAGCATGGCAACAGATCCGCGAAGTGTCAGGCCGGTGGCTGAGGATCCGGACGAAGACGCCACAGAGGTGCCGGATTGAAAGTACTTCAAGCTCGTTCGCTGCCTTGCGGAGAGCGAGTGGTGCCCCGGATACGCAGCGGAGAGGAGATCTTCGCTAACGGAGAGGTTGGGGTCCGCAGAATCGGTTGGCATGGAAGCAAAAGCAATTTTGGCGCGTTCAAGATCCAGGTAGTAGGACACAAGCTCGCCGTTGCGCTCTGCTGACGGTCCGAGAGAAGTTCGCTTTGCGAAGCGGTAGAGGCGATCTGCCCCGGCATGCGTCGAAAGGAGGCCCTCCAAAGACCCGAGTGCACCTTCCACAACAGCCTCGTGACGGTTGCAGATCGACCGCTGCCCATCCTCGATCATATGCTCGGCAAAGTGCATCTTTTCGTTTTCCAGGGCGAGGGAGATGTTGCTCGAGATGGCCTGTATCCATCCCTCACACTCTTCCTCGGTCTTGGCGCGAAACTGCAAGACCTCCTGCGGCGTGTCAATCTCAAAGCAGTGCTTGAGCCCTCCCAAGTCTTTCGGGTTGATCGCGCTAACGTGGTTGTGCGTGAGCTTGACGTGCAGAGCGTCCGAGTCGTCTACGTTGGAGATGCAGTGTATCAGCTCTTCGCGTCGAAGCACGCACCAACGCCGCTGCCACTCGCGCGGGTTTGCCGCGCTCCTCTGGAACAGGAATCCGCTCTTGTCGCCGCGTCCAAGGCTGTTCATAGGCGCAAACTCCACTCGTTTTCTCTGCTCCCAACCTGTCGCGCGGACATTTCCGGCGTCCTTCCCGCTACTCGCGCCGCCCTCGGCCACCTTCCCGAGCTCCGCCCCCTCAGCGTTGTGATTCCCCTTTGACACAATCTCCTCCGCGCGTGCCCTAAAATCCACCTCTTCTTCAGGAGTGAGAATGGCAAATGCAATGTGCGCGTTGACCACAAACCATCGCTCGTGCGAGCCCGCTGCCAGCTGGCTGTTCCAGCCGCGGGTAGTGGCCTCCTCGACCAGCTTCTCACTGCGCTCCCTCTCCTTGAGCGGTCTGTCGTCTGGCAGCAGCTGCGCCAGCTCCACGCGCGCGTGCATGCGGTCCAGCATGGGCCCGCCGTCGTGGTCAACTTCGGCCTCGCGCCACACCACAGCCTTGTACAACGAGTAGAACGCCGCCGCCGACGAGGGTATTCCGCGCCGCCGCGCGATCGCGCTCACCACTTCATCCGCGCGCACGAGAGAGTGCAACGACACCGACTGGAACGTACCGTCCGCATTGAACACCTCGATCACTGACGCCATGATCCTCCAGCTCTTTCCGTCTCCTTTGCGTCGCCTCGCCGTGTACACCTGACACCTGCACTTACACTGTGACTGTGAATGTGAATTTGACCGTGGCCGTCACGAACGCCTCAAACGTTGGCGAGTCGCACTGCTGTCGCGCGGCGTTTGCAGAATTCAGAAATCAGGATTCAGGATTCAGAATTCAGGAATCAGGAATTAGGTTTCTGAGTCCCGGTTTCCAGCAGAACTGAGATCTCAGCAAGTAGCATTCAGTACCAGTCGAGGAGGACTGCGCGTACGAGTTGAACTAATTACCGCGCATAGGGTACAGTGTAGCGTGCGTACGTGTACCGTACACGTGTATGTTTTACTCTCAGACCTCAGGCTCTCACGCGTACACCTAGTAGCTAGCTACTAGTAGTAGTAGAAATGAAAGCAAGATTTGGTATTGAGACTGTCAATGAGAGAGGGCTTATTGATTGTGAGGAACCAAGAACCAAGAACCAAGAACTGAAGCACATCTACCCATATCACTACGAGCACTTAAGCCTCCACATGGGTTCTTCATTATTTTGCTAGCGCTTCTTAATCTCAGAGTATCGTATCATGTATTCAAATAGTTGTTCTGATTCTTACGGATGTTTAGCGAATTCGGTAGAACTCCATGACTAACTCGAGGACCCTCGAGGACCGCGCGAAGAGTCCGCGCACAGCGTGAGGCAGGAGGGTTAAGAGCAGTTAGGTAAATCTAATTAGGTACTATTCTGCCAGAGAGGTCCGCGGCATGAAGAACGTTCTGCGCGCGTACCTCTCGCAGCCCCACGAGCAAGAGCTGGTCGAGTTCCTGGGGCAACATGGCGTCCACACGGGTAAGTGTTTTTGAGTTTCCAGAGGCTTTGAGGCTTTGACGACAGGAGATGGCAAGTATGGGAAGTATGGGAAGGATGGCAAGTATTGGAAGGGTGGAAAGAGTGTGAAGCGCGACCTGACCTGAGCAAAGTGGACAGTGGAGAGGGTGCTGGCGATGGACGAGAAGCAGATGGTGGCACTCTCGGAAGGCAAGTGGACGGCGCAAGATGTGGCGTACTTGAAGCATTACTTGGCGCAAAAGTGCGCCAGCCAGGCATCGACACTGGCGCAATTGTACGACCATGAGACGTTCTTCGTGCATCAGCTGTCCACCGGTTGCGAGGGCTTGGACGATTTCCTTGGAGGAGGGTTTCACACTGAAGAGATTACGGAGATCAACGGTCCCTCGGGCGCAGGCAAGACCCAGCTTTGCCTGAACGCTATCGCACACCTTCTTGTCAACAAGAGCAAAGTGCGAGCAGCATTTGTCGACACGTGCAATTCGTTCAACGCAGCCCGTTTGCGGGATATTTGCTTGGCGAAATGCGTGGAGGGCGAAAATGACGCTCAAAAGCTCATGCACACGAAGCGCGCACTCAAGCGCTTGCAGCACTATTCGGCACACAGCCCGGCAGAGCTTTTTGAAGTAATTGCCTCCATATGCGAAACGGAGGAGACGTTCGGGCGAAAGTGCGGGATGCCACTCCGATTGATTGTCGTTGACTCCATCACAGCGGTCTTTGCGCCAGTCATAGGCGGCAAGCATGGCGCGCTGGGCTACTCGGCCATGCTTCGCGTTGCTCAAATGCTTCGCACAACTTCATCTCGTTTCGGATTAGCTGTGGTCCTCACTAATTCAACGGTCCACGACGCTCACTCGGTGAGCTCTGGTACAGGTTTACGCCCTGCTCTCGGCCTTTCGTGGGTGTCTGTTCCTAGCACAAGGCTGTTGCTTTTAAAGGGCGCTTCGAAAGACAGCGCTGCGGACGGCCAGAAGATAGAGGTTCAGCTCGCCAAGTCGCCACGGTACATGGTCTCCACCACTCGCAGCGCGGGCCCACAAATTCTCCTCTCTAAAAATGGTGCGGAGGATGTTGAGGACGAATAATAGACTTTGGGCGAGGAGTGTTAGGAATGTGTAAAAATGTATCAAAAATGTTTTGCTTGCTCAATTTATGTCAAGCGAACGAATTGAAAAACTCTAAACGATACTGCCACCATCGCACCAGCTTTCACTAAAGCCCATGACCGACTTGCGCCTCTCCTCTTCGCGCGCTCTGTGCACAACGTCCGCCTGTGTGCGCGCAGTGTGCTCTGCACGTAATGAAGCGGCTAGTTCCGAATGCCGAGACTGAAGAGCCTGCTTTTCAAGCCACTGTGCTCGCGCCGACTCGAATCGAAGCCTTTCCTCCAGCTCAGCTTCGCGATGCGACCTCTGGGCAAGCTGGTGTTGGTACTGAAAATTGTGAGCCGCATAGCTGTCTCCATACCCATGTGCTGGGATTTTGTACTGTCCTTGTGACCAAGCTGTTTGAGAATCGTAGCCCGTTCCTGCTCGCGGAGTTGTCAGATATCCATGGGCCTCAAATTTGTCAAGGTCGTGCACGCTCCACCGACTCGAGGCAAGAGAGCGAGCGCTTTTCAGCGGCAAAGTGTAATCTACAACCTTTTCATGTTGCCAGCTATTTTCGCGCTCGACGCGCGAGTCGTGACGGCTGTGCGATGATATCTTGCTCTTCTGTTGCTCTTGAGCGGCCAGCTTGTCTTGCTTTTCCTGATATCCTTGCTGCCAGAGCTCCAACCAGTTGGACTGCTCGGAGAGGTAGCTGTCGCCTCCGCGAGGATCTGACCACGTTGACTCTCCCGACACAGAGTCGTAAAAGAACCGGTCACCGCTCTCCGTATAATGAATGGTCCAATGCGCAAAGCCTTCCACAACTCCTTCGAGTTCTGAACTTTCCAAAGACTCATCGACGAAGCTAGATTCGATTTGCGTCGCAACGTCTGGTGCCTCATAATCTTCTTCACTTGTCCTTGTTTGTTCCAGAGACGCGGAATCCATCTCAGAATCTTGCACGGTTGTTGAAGCCGAGAAATTTGCGACGAAATCATTGCAGATCTGCGGAATGCCAATCGGGAGGTTGAGAGGCTCTGTCTCAATATCTCTTTCCATGACGGTAGTCTTTTGCCCAGAAGTTTCCCTCGCAGACTGAGATTCACTTGCTGTGCTACGGACGGCAGTTTCGGCTAATCGTGACGTAAGTGACCCCAAGTGCACCGGAGCGGGGCTCTGCGCGACTTTTGCTTCTGCGCTATCTGCCACCGATGCTTCATTGCTTGCAACCTCAGCGTTGTGGTTCTTGACATCGACAATGGCGCTCTCCTCTCCAGCTAGAACATCTTGGACTAACATATCGTTTTCAATTTTTGCAATGCCTTCCTCCTGCTCATGGTCTTCTTCTACCTCTTTGCTCTCTTGCACGATCTCGACAGAGGACTCTGCCTCCACATCTCCGCTGCTTTTAGATTCAATGTCAAGCTTTGACTCATCTTCTTCTTCACCATGCTCTCGAGCTACCTCAATGTGTTTTGTAGTGTGACCGCCGTCGTCAACGGAGTGGTCATTGCGACTTTGTGTTTCTTTCGCTTTCAAAGCTCGCGCAAGTGCAAGAGTGTCTAGTTCGTTCATGCTGGCGGAGTTGTCGACGTTGGACTGTCTAAGGGTCGCTGAAAGCTCGCTCAGTTTGTGATCCATCTCCTCTGAGTCAGACTGCAGCTTTCTCAGATGGTACAACTTGCTGCGGACACGGTCTTTTGCACTTGAATTTGCGGTTGCGGTGGGATTAGACGTTGGAGGTGGCGGTCTGAAAACTACCCTAGTCTCGCCTGTTGACATTGAACGCTGAAAACCTTTCGACATACCTTGCGCACCTAGATCTTCGTCCTCTTCCACTGGAGATTTTGGGTTCGAACCCTGAACCTTGCAAGTGTGCAAGACTTTGTTTCCATTGGCACTCGATAGACCAGGCTTTACCAAACCTTCACCGGCCGGTGACTTTGGCTCCTGCTTTGTTTCACTCTCCTCCGTTTGAATTGCCACTCTTGGTGCAGGTCGACTGCGAATGCCAGTGCGCGCTTGGATCATGGTTGGTTTCCGGACAATCCCTGCAGCCGCAGCTCTTCGCTCGGCATCCTCATACTCGCCGTCGTGCTCACACAGCGAGTCTAGGGCCTCGATATCCGACCCTTTCGTCTCTGGCTCCTCGTCCCAGTCTGCCGAGGCAAAGTTTGCATCTGGCCTCACGTCCCCAAAGGTGTTATTCATGCTTCGCAGGTGTACCGAGTTCATTTCTCCTGAGCCTCCTTGCCTTAACTTTTCTCAAGGCCGCTGCGCAGATACACGTTGTGTGTTTCGTGTCTGCCCACACTTTCTTCAACCTCGCTTGTCCCGACTTTGCCTGTGCCGACTGCGAACCAGGCGGAACATATGTATCTTCCGCTCTCTCTCTCTCTCTCTCTCTGTGTGTGTGTATCCTTCCTCTCCAGCGCTGACTTTGGCGCAGGCCTGCACACGTTGGCGATGGTCGTAAGACTTCCTTTCATTCACATGCTACAAGACTCCACACTCCATGTTGTGTGAACACGTGTCCCTAGTACTAGTACAGGACCAAATGTAGCAAAGGTTTTGGCCATCGCATTACAAATGCAATTTTGTAAGACCAGCTCCCAACGTAGTATTTTAACTAGATCTCATCTACGTAAAACAAATCCGTTACCGGATCTTTGTAGTCATTAGGAATTGTCGTAATCACTGGGTAGCGTTCTGAATGCATTTGGATTGATGAATGGTCTGAGAGTGAATGTTGCTTAAAGGACCGACGCAAGCTATTCCGTAAGCTTGGTCACTCTCCGAATGGTAAGTAGCTCGTAGCTTCTTTGGTGGAATCTCTTTTCTGCTGCTCTTCCAAAGCTGGGCTCGCCAAAGCTGTGGTACCTGATAATCAACTAGTGTGCAGAGCTTGAAGTGTGCGGTACCTGGTAAATGATTGTGCAGAGCTTGAAAACATGAGGTACTAACTGTCGATACCTGATGGACAGGTGAGCAAGGCTTGAAAATTGTGCAAAATTAACCCCCCCCGCAAAAGTGTGGGAAAGCGAAGAAGTCTAGGCTTGCTTTGTGTCAGGTTCAAGCGACTAACTTGCAGCGCGGGGCGGCAACTGCTCTCCCTTAGAAATTCTTATTGGAATTCTAGCTTGAGCGCGGCAACTGCTCCAAAGCCGCCCCCGCATCCCGCAATACACAGATCGTGCTCCATTCCCCTCCTTCAAGCACTTTTGTTTTCAGTCGCATGGAAAGCTAAGCATTGTCAAGAGTACAGTTTAAAATTATACTTGACGTCGCTCAGAAACTTGATAATTTTGGAGCCTCAGATGGCTCGACTGGAGTTCACAACTTGTGAAGCTCGAGCCGTCGAGATGTCGTTCAGCTGTTTGGTTAACATGCTCATGATTCCTGATATCGCTGGAGAGCTGTTGGGAACTCGAACGGAAAGCGGTGTTCAAGGAAAAGGTATCATCCGCAACGATTGTCATCATTTACTTTTTTGCGCCTTTTGTGCTTTGTTGTGAATACTGAAAAATTGGACACAATCAAGAATTGAGATACTCAAATGTGCAGTTTTGAGTCGACCAGAAAAGCGCAGGTGTCGGTGAGAATATGTCGCTTAAGGGGTGATGTGAATTTTTGTAGAGCTTAACTATAAATGAATTGAGTTTTAGATGCGCGCGGGAAAAATGTCATTCTGGAAACTGCACATGCATACAGAAAGCTTAATGGCTGCTGATCATGAGCTGGTCCTCTTTTTCAATGTTGGTCTCGGCCTTGCGGCGACGAAGCACAACGAATAATAGAACTCCAATGCAGCATAGGCCAACAGCTGAACCTACACACACCAGCACGATTAGAAGAGGGAAAGCTTGGCTCTCTGTAGATGGCGACGGCTGGTTCATGATGATGACAGCTGACCCATTTACGACCTTGACAATTTCGTCTTGGAGGAGGCGCTCGCTGCCCAGCAGAAGACGGTTGTTTTTGCTAGACTCTCCGCAAGTGTCCAGCGCTGCTTGCACTTCGATCGCGAGCTCTACGTTTGTGTCTTCGACCAGCGACTCGAATGCAGCCCAGTCGTTAGGGGTGAAGGTGAAGGTGTCCACATTGCGAACGTTGATCTTTTGGCAATCTTCGTAGCCCCGAGCATTGGTCGCACTAAAGGAGTTTGTGCTCTGTGTGTATGCGTTGCTGTACAAAGAGTAGAAAGGCTCGCATGAAGTGGATCCGGCAGCCTCGTAGCGGCAAAAGTGCGCGTCCTTGTAGTACGGCGAAGCTTCGACGTTCATCAAGTTGATCTTGTTGTCTACAGTAAAGACACGGGAAACGCCGCCTGCTGTGACCTTGACGCTGTAGATCTTGAACGTCGTGGCGGTGTTCTCGTCCATCTCTGGAGAAGAGTAAGTCATTTGCACGTTGATCGGCTCGTTCATTCCTCCTTGGTTCACTGCAGTCACCTCGACAGGAAACTCCGTGTTGAATGATACGGTGTCGGCTTTGGTGGGGCAAGAGCTTTGCGCGAACACTGTGTCTGGAAAAGAACCAGTAAAGTCATATGCTTTGGAACTGTCTCCTCCGGTTCGCACGTACGAAGCTGAGGTCTGGATCAGTCCAAGGTTCTCTACCGCGCAAGTCCCATCGGCATTTGCGTCCATGAGCACACAGCCAGTGGACTTGTAGTTGACCATGCAAATGTGCACCCCGCTGTCAAGTGTGCAAGTAGCATCCCCGTCTTGCTGAAAGGTCGCATCCTCGAGGTAGATGAATTCTTCTGGAGTCAGCTCTTGGAAATCATCGTCAGAAAGCTTCACTTGAAGGGTGAAGCCAAGGATAGCTTGTTCAGTAAACAGCCCGTCGCATGTCGTGGCGATGTCAAAGTCGAGAATGTCAAACTTCATGTTGGAGACGTCGCTCACCACGGTGGAGCCATCGACGTTCACTTCGACAAGCATGTAGAACTCGGTGCCATTTTCGTAAACCATTCTCCGATCGCCGCACTGTGGTCCAGTCAGTTGTGGAATCATATCATCGGTGCTCATCGTGAGTGGCAGCGTGTAGAGGATCTTTCCATTCGAAGTCTCCTCGCGAGTGCTTGCGCAGCCTTCGAGGTATGGGATGGAAGGCGTGTAGGAGTACAGTGCCGAGGAGGTCTTGGATCCCGACAAACTGAGCGTGACGGCTGCACAGTCTCCGACCTGGAGGAGGACAGACGAAGGAAGCTCGCACTCATTTTTGTCCGTTTCCTCAAAGTAGCGAAGCTTGACCTGTAGCTCCCAGTTGTCGGTGCTGCCAGCCCCGGTGTTGACTGGCGCGTACAAGTCCGTCACGAAGGATGGGCGGTTGATGTCAAAGATGGTGATGATTTCGGTCTCATCCTTGTAAACGGCAACGGCACTGTCGCTGGTCACGGCATCCTTGAAGAGGAAGAAGACAACAATGTCATCAAAGTTGGAGTATGCAAAGGTGTCTTCAAACACACCATCCCAGTTCACCACACACTGCTTGGACCCAGACCCGGCCTTCATTGCAACTTTGGTCGGAGTCATCGTCTCTGCTTGGTTGAACACATACGCGTGAGACTGCGTGCAATCTGCAACGTCCTGGTCAAAGATGAGGGTATAGTGAGTCAGCACGCCGCTGATGTCCCAGCCAGCAACAGAGTCGTACACAGCTCCGTCTCCGTTGGAACCAGACCACGTGACCGCGTCACCAGGACTTGCTTTCACGTCAATGGTATCGCTGGTGATGAAGTCGAACTCGGTGACGGTGCAGCAATCCGTGCATTCGCACAGCAGTTCGGAGAACACCCCAGCGTCAAGTGTGGCTCGAAATGAAGGAGCGGCGGCCGACAGCCCCGCGCTGAGCATGGCTGCTCCAAAGATGTTGCGCAGCATTGTGCTTAAAATTGAAAGCGAAAGGGAAATGAGATCTTCTTTGCTTTTGGCTCTGAGTTTCGATTTGGTTGTTTTGGTTCTGCTTTGGCTCTCTGCGTTTTGGGTCTGGGCTGCAGCCAAGTTGAACCAAAGCAAGGCAATTGAGATGGCAATCTTTGTTGAACCAAAGCAAGGCAATTGAGATTAGGTTAGATCAATCAAAGCCAGGCAATTGAGATGGCAATCTTTGTGTCCAATAGGTCGAAAATTTTGCTCCAAGCAGAGCTCACAGTTTTAGCTGTTTTGGAGGTTAAGAATCTTGTCATGTTCATGTTGCCTCAAATTGGTGCAGTGGCATTCGAGGCGAATCCCACGTTGATCGTGCTGGGCGACGATGCAAGTTGCAATAGGTGATCCAAAAACGTCCCGGAAAATTAGAATTTAGTTTTCGGGAATCTCGATCCACAGAATTCAGCCCGCGCCATGAGACATCAAGCCGCAAAATATCCACGTGCCTCTTGAGCCTCACAGTTTTGTACGAAACTATCCCCTCAAGGTACCAAGATTCTTTCAATGTACCGGGAACAAGCGCTGCGCCCTACCTTGCATTTGACGGTGCACGTTATCGGGACTATGCGTCATGGCCCAAGCTTCCAAGCTAGCTTCCTTTCAAGCTAACCCTGGGCACATTTTGTCCTTCCCAGAAGCTTCCCGCAAGCTTTCCTGCATGACTTGCTTCATAAGCTCGTAAGGGCAGCCACGCATTTCTCATCTCATCGTCGACTGATCTCCTCTCCGATCTCCTAAGCAGCCCCCAAATTCAGAATCAGAATTTAGAATTCAGACTCCACAAGTATTCAGCACTTGACTCGCTAACAGCTACTATGCACTTTAGCTAGGATAGACTACAGTAGAATTCATATCTACCTGCACCGAATAGACCGAATAGTAGTAGTTTGCTCAAGTCTTTTTTTTTCGCAGAGTAAGTTTGTGTTGAAGAAAGCTCGCATTTTCAGAATCATCTTAGATTGAAACGAAACCCGATTTGGAACGAAGACATACTGGACAAAATTGTGACACAGGGACAAAAGACAGTATGCCGAAAACACGGCCATCGGTCCCATCCATGCATCCGTCCGTTTGATCCGAATTCCGCATTTCCATAGCGAGCACTTGAACGTCGTCAGGGCTGCTCATGCGCTTGCGAGAGGAAACGTCATATTGCCGCTTTTGCCGTCTGGCTTCTCCATATCGGTTTTGCTTCGCCGCTGTATTTTGCAGTTCCGCCCCCGACAGGGTAGGCTGAATCGGCGAAAGGAATCATTGCTGCCGGATCCTGATCTCTTCGAGGCTGCAATCTTTTTGCAGCCCGGGCAGACCCACCGCCAGTCAAATGCCTTCCGCGCCATTCATTCAACCTGGGCGTGAACTCTGAATCCTGCGTCCCTCCAGTCCCTCCTGCCTCCTGGGCAAAGGTCAAAAGGGCTACTAAAACTTGAGTCCGGCCACGTGGTGCCGGCGTCTAATTCGTCTCATTTGTAGAATTTGTAGAATTTGTATAATGTGTACTCGCTTCCTCCCATCTACCACCTACCATCTTCCGTCTCCCAATTTTTCAGCATCATCGCATCGCATCGCCAATTGTCCGCGTTGTCAAAAAAAATATATGAAAGGAAGAAGAGCCGTGCCACCCATCGCAAGAACCCGAAAATCACGGTTCTCCGTTGAAGAACCCGAATTAATTCAAACACCGGTGCTACCGGTGCCCTAAGTATCGCTGCTAGCTGAGCTAGGAGCCAAGAACGGTAAAGTGGCAAACAATAGAGTGTCCTCGCGGACACCTACGCTCCTAAGTGCAAGCTAGTCCGAAGAGGTATGGTGCATCGCCAAAGACGAGTTCTCACGCGATCTGATGAAAGAGTGGAAGTGTGAAAGAGTGAAAGATTGACGGTCAACAAGTCATAGTTGGGATCTGACTGACCAAAGACTGCTCGTCCTCTTGCGCTCTGTTCTGCCTCGAAAAGGCTGAAAAAGAGAGAGATAGAAAGATAGAAAGATAGATAGATAGAGAGCGTGCGTGTTTGTAAGCAATCCAATCTGTTAGTCTCGAGGAAAGTGCTCTAAAGCCTAGTCTGTGAGTTGGTTTTACAGATTCGACGAGAAGGCAAGAAGGGCATCAGCATCCAAGTCATCAAAGAACGCAATCGATGCGAAAGAGAAGCGCTGCGAATTGGTGAAGATGATGGAGATGGAGGGGCCTAGTGCGCTGTTGACGAAGATTCAAGCTGCGGAACGCGAACGTCTGGAGCGCGGCGCAGAACAAAGTGTGATTTTGGCGGACTTGCGGTTGGAAAATATTGCGCTTCGGTCTCGCGCGCGTCGAATGGAAGGGGCAATTATGCACGCGGAAGTGCTTAAGGAGTACGAAGCCGAAGCGGCACGCGTGTATGGCCGTGCAGAGGCGACTCGTCGGGCAGCTGCGGCGGCGATGGAAGCTGTTCTGAAAGAGTACGACCAAAGAAGAGATGATGAGAGATCGGACTATGTGTTTGAGACCGAGCGCAGCCGAATGCAGATGCAGAGTAGTACAGCACGAGTCGCTCTAAAGGAGCTGCAAGATTTAGAGTCAGAAAACGTAGCGCTGCGCGAAGAGAGGTTTCGACTGATGGCGAAGCAGCGCAAGGACGCGATAAACAGGACCGCTGTTGGAAGGGGTGCGCGTGAGCTTGCAGCGCTCAGTAGCGAGGGAAGAGCACTTGCTCGAGAGCTGGAGAACGAGCGTCTACGACGGGCGTCTAGCCACGCGCATGCCACCAAAGCTAGCGAAGATGCCATGCTACTTGAAGGACGGCGCAGCGCGCTGGCTACGGAGCAAAAAATGGTGGAGGAAGAAGTCCATCTCTTGCGAGTGCACGCAGGGGCTGTTTTGGACGAAAGAAATCGCGAGGCAGTATTGCAGAGATTTGTTGCAAAACACTCCTCGGGAAGTGCCGGTCGACAGGATCCACCGGGGGAAATGGAGCTTACGTTGTCGCTTATTGATAAAACGAAGAGACAGATTGAGTCGGAGCTCGCTAAAATTGAGAGAGTTCTCCAAGAGAGGAGTGACGGGTCAGGCTCTTCACCTGCGGTAATAGTAGCCAAACTGAAGGTCGAGCTAGACAAGTTCCGCGCGGAGCTCTTGCAAACGCTTCGTCGGGAAGAGCGGGTTGCTGACGCTATTGTTGATGTTGTTCGGGCTCGTTCTAGTTGAGCAATAAAAGCACTCAGGGTCTACTCAGAACAGCCTGGAGTTTCGTTCATGCGTCATCTTTCTTTGACTTGAAAAGAGACGAAAAGTAGGCGTTCGACTTCATCGTTGTAGGCGCAGGGGCGCCTTGATCGTCACTTTTACTCTCAACACGTTGCACCGTGCCAGTTGTGTGAGCGGGCTTGGACTTCTGTGATCCTTCATTGATGACGGCTAACTTATTCTTTCGCATCTTGACGGAACGAGGAACGAGGTCGATCTTGCTTTTGCGCGATTGCCCTGGTCCTGGAGCGATACCTCCTTTCTGGGTGGCCGCTGATTTGGGCGTTTCCGTGTAAGGGGTCTTCAGTGGGTGAACTTGCACTTTGATTTTGCTTTGCTCAGGATCGAATGCGAAGTCTTGACCATCCAGCTCCAGAGCTTTCTGGGCGGCATCTGCGTCAGCAAAACGCACAATGGCGGAGGTCTTGTTTCGGGCGACTTTGACTGCATCTAGCTTGCCACACTCTCGCAGTGCAACGAAAAAGGGCATCTCCCCGACGCAAATTTTCTCCTCAGAACAATGCGTCGGAGGCAATTTGCCGATATGAACGCTTCGTGCCGCTCCTTCCAAATCGTTTGCCGGCTTGAGCAATTGTGTGCCATCTGGGCCGTCAGGTTTCGGGCGATTCCCACTCTTTGCAAAACGTGCAAGCTCTACAGCTCTCCCTAACAATAAGGTTCCATTCATGGATTTGAGAGCATGCTCTGCGAATTCCTTTGAGCTGAACTGGATCACAGCAGATCCTTTCGAGTTGCCCGACTTACCGAGCTTAAGCTTGACGCTTTTCACCTCCTGAGCACCTCCATCTTCAAAGTGCTTTCGTATATCCTCTTCCTTTGCGTCGTAAGCGAGATTAGTCACGAATATCTTTTGCTCCGAGGTAGCCTCGCGCGTTTCCGTCGCGGAGCTGTTGACTTTCTTGGAACCCGTGGAATCCGGCTCAACCTCCAGAACTGCATCTTCTGTAATATTGTCTTGCTGCACCTTTCGTTTCTTTTGGCTTGCGTTTCCGTCAGCCGTGGTTTCGCCCTTCCCAGCGCCATCTTTTGTGATCTTATCCGCCTTTCTCTTTGACTTTGAAGTTGGTTGCTGCCCCTTTAATTTGCTGTTTTTGGCACTTTTTCTAGGATCATTGGATTTACTTTCCTCCTCTGCGCTATGCAAAATCAAAAGTGTGCCAACTGACTTTTGAGCGCGCTCCAGGGACTCCAGATCCCCGTGCCTCGACTCGAACTCAAGCCATCTCGCCGCAAGCTTTCGCGAAGCTGATGCTTTGTATTGAGAGTCCCCGCTACGGAGCAGATGCATGGAGCGTTTAATACATTTCCGACACCTTTCCAGGTCATCAACGTGCAGAAAGAATTGCACAGCTTGTTGATGCACCTGTAGGTTGTCGGGGAATTTTTCAGATAGGGTCTTCCAAAGTTCGGAGCAACGGTCCAATGTCGCTTCGTCAGACCTCGGGTTTGAAAACACCATCGAGTCTGTCAAGCAATCACAATAAGCTTTGACAATTTTAGCGTGTCCGCTTGCAGAATTTGCAGCCATCGTGTCCATCACCATAATTGCATAGTCAAACTGAGCTGTGAGCTGCTCGCGCATTTCGGTAAGCTCTTGTCCGTCAGATCCGCTTTTCAAAAGACATCGGCGATATAGATCGCAGGTTGCTAAAAGCACAGTGCTATAATCCTCCGAGGACGGAAACGCACTTTGTAGCGCTTGTTGTAGGGCGCTGCCTACCGTTTGCACGAGATCAAAGAAACCGAGAACTCCTTGAGTACTTCGCTCCAAAGACTGAAAGTAGAGCCGCCACAAATTTGGGTCACTTGGGCAAATTGTAATTGCCTTGTACGATACGTGCGATGCAAGTTGATGATCCTTGGCCACATGCAGAGCAAAAAAAAAGTACAGTTCCCAAGCTTGGGCATCTGTGGGCCGGTCCTCTGTACATCTCCCGTGGAGTGTTTTTAGTAATCTGTTCGGCTGCAGAGTTGGCACCTTTCCAGCAAACTTCTTCAGCAGGGCTGGCGCTGCTCCGAGGTACACATTCCATGCGCTTTTAAGCCGATCCTTGCTTCCGCTCTCTTTGTGCAAGAGCACCTGGCTCTCGTACTTTTGCAGCTCCTCAACCAGCCCTTCAGCTCCGGCTGACTTGAGCGCTGCCGCGATCTCTTCCCAGCTCGACTCCGATGGCGCCAAGGCCAATGAATCCCCGCCCTCTGCGCCGCCACTGCCTCCGCTGCTGCTAGAACTGCTGCTGCTCGTGCTGCTCGTGCTGCTCGCGCTCGCTTCCGAGTCGCGACGCTGCATTCTCAAACACTGGCCAGCTCTCTCCACAGCTTTGTCTCCTTTCGCGATGCACTTTGAGCAAGCCCGGCGCAGAAGAAAGCGTGCGTTTTGGCGTACGCGAAATAGGCCTTTACCACCTGCGAGTACGCGTACGAGTACCCTCTGTCGCGTGAATCGCAGAATGCCTGCGTGCCAACTCCTCTCTTAGTTCCAAATTGTAAGAGCTATCGACCATGATGAGTTATGTTTTTTTCACTCATAGATAACATAGATAGATGGAAAATAGAAAATAGAAAAGAGGTACTAGTAGGAGAAACGAGTCTGGTTCTCGTGGAGATGGCGAAAATGGCGAATGCGAATGTGAATGTGAATGCGACCAAGATGGAGCAGATGGCGATTTGAAGAAGAGAATGAGATAAAACAATAGAGACACAGTGTTTTAGAAAAAGCACGGTTGCGAGCACCGGCGAATAGGTTTAGGGAGGACGTGAAGTGAGGATGATCACACGTCGATGACTGAAGACATTGCCTCAGTGCCAATTGAAGACTCGACGAGGTATTTGTGAATGGTAGCGCGCGGACGTTGAGAGGTCTTTCGGGGTTCCTGATCGCGAATCTCGACTCTCTCGGTACGCTCTCCGCGGTCGGAAGTTTTGAGACGGCCATTAATGACTTGAGAAAACGTAGGGGATGCTCTGCAGAGTTTCAGATTTCGTACGGATCCACCAAAAATTGTGCTCCAAGCATTAGATTGAAAGGTGGCTTGCGAGAACATCTCAATAAGCACACTGGCGTCGACAAACTTCTTCAGCTGTGCGAGTCCCAATGGCTGATGGACCGGGATGGAAACGTATGTGCTTCGAAAAGAGGTTCTCCAGCCTGCACGTTGGGTATGAGAAGATATCCCTTTCATCAACGACGGCGCAAAACCATACAGCAGTAAATGGTCCTCGACGAATGTTCCCGGGTATCCGTCGTCAACTTCCTCCCACAGCGAAAAGAACGAGGTGTTATGGGACAAGTACGCCTGCCATGGAGTGTCCACGTACGTGACGAGTATAACACGGAAAAGTTTCTTATGTTTCCGAGAGAGCGCATCTAGCACCAGGGAAAGAAACTCGTACATGGCGATAAGCGCCTTGCGGACCTTGCCACGGTCGCGGGCCATGAAGGCTGCAAGCTTGTCACGGCTTATCTTGTCCGGAGCAAGAGTTGCTGCCACCACGAGTCCCCTGGCCAGATCCACAGCTAGGACGGGATCTATTGGTAGCATTTCCCGAAGGTTGGCAAAGTCCTTCAGTCTATCCAGAGAAAGATTTTTCTCCAAAATGTCTGTAGCCAAGGCTTTCATGATACTTTGCTCACGACAGCATATATTTGTCAGGAGTTTCAAAGCTCCTTTTTTAATTTCAAGGTCGTTGCCATGCATGAGGCGGAGGAGATTGATAGAACCCGAAAGATGGTTGGGAAGGTTTCTGAGCCCTGCTTTGTTCAAATGCAGGAGGTGCAACATCTGTAAGGTGCACTGTAAATGGGTGTGCTCCTTTTCATGGGTCTCCTTCTCGTCTTCCCGAAGCATTTCTGCTGCTCCATATCGCAACGAATCCTTAGCCAACTTCTCCTCAAGCCTGGAGCAAAGGTCTGCGTACGCGCAATTCTTCAATTTGTGACGGCAATAGCCATCTAACTGCTTAAGGTAATTCCAAAGAGCCACTGATCGCAATACGTCGACTGCCGCAACGCCAACAAAGGAAAAGGTGATGAATGCGCTTGTCCGAAGAGATTTGACTAGAGTTTCAGAAGGCATCGCACAAAGTTTCCAGGGGTCGTCGTTCGGTTGATCAGGTTCCGCCGCAGTACTGAGTATTGAGTCAGGAATTCTTGAACTTGAGATAAACGCACTCAATTCATCCACAGTCTGGGCAGAGAAAAGATGTCGACTGGCCTGTCTGATAAGCTTTTTGGAGAGCAGCTCGAAACCATCAGGATTCGGCTTCCAGAGCACCACCTTGACGTTGAACGGGAAATGAAGGAAAAGCTGAACCATCTCTATGAACCTGAAAATATGAATGCCGATGTTGTTCGTGCAGGTGCCATCAATCAGAATCACGAGGTCGTAGAGAAGCTTGTCTTGGCGAGCCAAGAATTCCACCATCAGTAGAACTCTCTCCAGCATAAAATGGACGGTTGCCTGAACCTTTGCGTCAAACACACTGGACTTGTCACCGTCCTCAGAATTCTGCGTTGTGAAGCTCTTAAGGTAGCAATAGTGAATGAGGCACGCCTTTTCAGAGTCGAGAATTGGATCCGGAGAGATCCCGAGCAACTCGCTGGTAGTACTCCATCCTGGCAGATTAGTTACCTTGGCTCCATTGAATAAAAGGTCGTTGCGCACCGCAGCGTGGCCACCCTCCTTTCTCTGTCTCGACCACTCCCTAAACTTTGCCAAAGTATACACTGGGTTGTTTTGATATCTTCTCAGAAACCCTAGTATTCTTAAATCCGTGAACTGGACGGCATCCTCAAAGTCGATGCAGGTGAGTAGGATGTTTCGAATCTTGGTCACAAGATAGACGGCACCATGGTCCACCGTCCCGTGCTTAAGGTTGTCAAGTTCGCTGATCGCGTTTCTCTGCGAAATCGCGAAGTCGTGCTCCTCCCTCTTCAAATAGGTCTCGAGATATTTTGCGCTTCTCGTAAACGAATGCTTAAAGGAGAATGCAAAGGTGCACATGGCGAGCTGCAAAATATTGAACTTCAACTCAGCGCTCAAGCACGTGAACATGGACGTATTTTGCACGGTTTCTAGTACGCAGTTCCAGTCTTCAATCGTTTTGAAGTGCAGTGTAAAGAACACTCGATAAGCGCACAATGTGTTGGAGATCAGCTCCAACCACGCTGCTTTCCGTATTGTGACCGCCATGTTTCGCTTAATAGTCAAGAGCGCGCGTCGAAAAGCTCGGCTGCTCACTTTAGACTCACCGTCGCCGTCTCCTGGCATTGCGTATTTACTTTTCTCGTTCATATTCTCGAGCCAAGACTGCCTCGCCTCAAGCGCTCGAATCTGCACCCCGCTGGTTCGAAGTTCTTGAAAGCGCATGATCTGCTCCACCAGTCGATAGAGATACTGTGCGGTGGCCAACCATACTAAGAGGGTCCAAAATATTTGCAAAAACGTTTGCGAGAAGGTGGACGCTTCTCCGAAAGAGAAGTTAATAACATTGACGAGTTCTATCACTCGCAGGGCCACTTCGAAGCCAATCAGAGGGAATGTTCTCTGTACCGATTCCCCGACCGCTTCATCTTCGTGCGCGCTGAGTCTGCGTACGTTCAGATACCGCAACTTGGTCGAAGAATTGTCGCGGCCCTCCACCACGAAGCGTTTCCGAGCACTGGAGAGCATCCGGGCATGGGTGTGCGTGGGCACTAAGCGCGCGTGCGCGGTACTGACACCTGCTTCTTGCAGCTAGCGCGGTGGCCGCCAAAAGCCTCCTGCGCTGCCTCCTGTCTCCCCTGTCCAACCTTTCAAATTCTGCTTTCCGCCTTTCCGTCTTTCCGTCCCGCCTCCTCACCTCTCCAAGCAAAGCCTTTCACCACCGCTGGCGCATCGACGGCCGGACCTGGCCGGACCTCGCGTTGAACTAAACTGAACAGACAGGCATACAAACAGTAACAAGCAATGACATAAATTTGCCGGCTTGAGCTCCCTCTCTTTCTCTCTCCCTCCCTCTCTTTTCTATATCTCTCACTCTCTCTCTACTTGTCTATCTATCTATCTATATCCCTCGCTCAGCTTGCCGCCGAGTTTCAAGGCTTTCAATTGTACGTAGTACACGTTTGCAACTTTTTCGCAATCGGTCAGTCAATCAATTCTCCACAATCAATCGATCAGTCAAGATCATGATCATCGTGGTCATCGTGTTTCATGAACCTCTGAGACAAGTTTCATCAACGGCTACTATTACTCAAGACTTGCAATTGCGTGGTAAGTAAACCTGCTTAGCGGCTGTGTGACTCGACAAAACAGTAGCAGTGGAGGATGCACGTTAAAAGGAATCTCTCCAAGTCTGAGTCTGGCTACGTCTGACATTGAGTTTGGCATTGAGTCTGAGCCTAAGTCTTGCCACAGTGGAAGTCTTTCTGTCATGAATCCCTGCCTCCCTCCCTGCCTCCCTCCTCGCCTCCTCCAAGTTGAAGCGAAGTCCGAATGATTTTGATCCACTCACTGTGAATCTCCCGCAGACAACCTCTTCATCTCCAATCTTCCCATCTTTCCAGCTATCCATCTTCCCATGCTTTTCCCAGAACAGCAACAGTGAGGCAAAGCGGTGGCGAAATGCTTTGGCAACATGTGTGTTCGCATTCAGAAAGATAAAAAAAATTCGGTATATAGTTGTGCTTCGATCGAGAGTTTTGCGCCGGAGCCCAGCGGAGTTGTAGTCCAGTGCCCTAGCACGCATTTTATCCTTCAGTACCGGAAGTTTGATGATTTTGGAAAAAGGTATAAACCGGAGGTCGTGTTGCTGGGTCGGGTTTGGCTTGCCAGGGAGGTGGAGGCCAAGCCAAAACTTCTAAAACCGGGGTCTTTGGTGAGCGAGCGCGAGTGCTCGGAGGTCTGAGTGGGGAGGGAAGGTTCCTTGTGAGGGAGCAAGGTCCGTATCCGTTGAAGAATGCCAAAGACATGCACGTGCAAGCGTGCAGCGTGCGCTGAACACCCGGAAGAGTGTTCCCGGCCCTGCCCAACCTGCAAGCCAGACGTGAACCCACGTGGGGGAAGACCAAAGAAGACCCCTTTCTCTGGCCACTGGATATAGAGTTGGAGCTTTGGGAGTTTTCTGNCAGGCATGGGTGCTCGAGAAGCTGTGTTTGATGCCAGAAAATGCGTTCAGGTGCGACATACCAACTGAATCTGAGGTCAAGGCTGTTGTCGACAGGTTGATACAATATCGCGCACGGTGCAAATCGAAAAATGAAGAGCCGCAGTTTGTTGATTTTATCATGGGTGCTGTACGTGGAGGTAGTGGCGGTGGTCCCGTATCTCAGCTGCCCCCTGAGGTTGAAACCTTTATTCAGAATTCGCTCAGTCGGAGCTTCACCATTTCTCCTTCAGACTGCTATCGGGACGCGTTGGTGGCCTTGCCGGACCACAATACCTGGCTCTCTGAACCGGCGAACAAAGTTCGGTTTGTAAGGCGCGTGGGAAACGTTCGAGCGCTCAGAAATAGGCAGCACCATCCTCAACCTCAAGCACAGCAATCGCAGTCAAGCTCATCAAGCTCAAGCTTGTCAAACGTGTCACCTTCTGCTGCCACGCAGACTGCCTCTACTGGTGGAAGGTCTGGACGGCTTGGAATTCATGCGGAGTTGGAGGCGTTCATTCACAACAGTCTGGAGACGGATCCAAACCTCGCGCCGACAATCTTGCTCAACCGTGCGAGAGAGGCCTTTCACGAGCAAGATTGGCTCTCGGACGATGCGTCATGCAAGAGATTCAAGACGCGTGTCAACAATGTCAAGCACATGCTCAAAAAGAGATTGGGGGCGACACAAATCAATTAAAAGCTAACTAAAACCAACCTCAAGAACCAAATTTATCAACAACGTTGTTCACTTTTCCATAATTCGGGAAGGTCTTAGTCAACTCCTACTTACTTAGGCTAAACTTGCTGGACAAGTACAACTTGCGAAGCTCGATTTCTCTCGAACCAAGAAGAGTTATGAAATATCAAAGGCATCGATGGATTCCTTTTATCAAGATCTACTCAACAATATCATTTAAAAATCATAACTCGCAATGCCTCCTCTTTAATTAAATTTCGGCCAAGCCACAATTTGATCGAGCCGTTGGTACTGAAGCGTATAATGCGTGCTAGGTCTGGCGCAAGTGCACTGGAACTGCAAACTATTCAACGGTAACGCTCCGCTATTGGCGCATGAAATTGCCAAGAACTTCAAGAGGCTGCGTTCGTCTCTCGTGATCAGCGACCTAGACGTTCGAGCGATATCGAGCGGGGCACTGGCTGAAATCCTATCTACTCACAAGAACCGCCTGCATCTCGGCTTTCGGGCGTCACATTCGCAGAGAACTGCATTCGGAGTCGGGCAAATTAGTTTCCTTGCCAGAGACGTCTCGTGCACAGCCGATGAGTTCCAAAGATGGCCTGTCATTGCTTCGATTGGTCAAACTTTTCTCGTTTTTCGTGACGTGGAGTCAAGTATTCCACATTTCCTCCGCGTTTGCGGCTGGCGACGCCGAGGTGTGCCTAGCCTCAGTCAGGCTCTTGCTTGCTTGCCTCTTCATCTTCCAACGGTCAGGTGGAGCTGCGTCAGCAACGGGTACTCACCGTTATCAGTACTAGCACTGACTGCCAATCAGGGAACTCAGTATCAGCCAACGCCAGGATTTGACTTGGCGCTGCTTTCGGCGTTTGCCGTGCTTTACCGTCTTCGGTACGCCAATGCCGCAATCAGACACTGTATTTTCCAAGTTCTGAATTCTGAAATGCTGAATTCTGAAAACCGGAACAGGTTTCAGCTCATTCAATCGATTCAACATTCACAGTCAATCAATTGAAATAAATGTTCAACGTAAAGAAACCAAACGTACCTGAACATGAAGAGGAAGTTTGTGTTTTGTGTCTGAGTCAGACACCATAATATTGAGAACAGAGACCATGGAACACCAAAGCACTTCACCTCACTGCACTGCAAGCCGCGTTGGCGCACTGTTTTGGCCTTGACCATCATTCGCTGTCGGCAGAGGAATTCGCAGTCAACACGAACCACACTTTACATATCTTTACATTCTTTACATCGGGAAGCAGAATTCAGAGCCAGAATTTTACTCAGGGTTTCAGAAATTCAGAATTCAGAATGGCTTACTATAGTAAAGCGTAGCCACACAGTCCGAAGACGACTCTTGAAATCCAGTAGTTATTGGCCTAGCACCACCGTCCTCGCGGACTGAGCATGATTGCGCGTGCTTCCTGCGACGCCCAGCAACGCCTCCTACGTCCGCATTGAAGAACGTGCGTATTCTCCGCAGCTGATTGGACCTCTTTGCAGTTCTGGCGCCCACTCGTGGAGACGGTTTCGTGCAAGCCATCAAGGGTCTCGGAAATGGTCAAAGAGATGGAAGACACTTTCTTCGGTGGTCGAGTACTTTTGGCGTTTGTGCTTTCGGGGCTTTTCGTGTGGGCTGCTGTATGGACGCAGTTGCAAGGGCGCAGGGACAAGGCCGAGGCCTGCTGGCGAAGGTCCCGAGGTCGCAAGGCGGAGGGCGACGTGGAGGAGCAGCAACAAAGTGGAACTGCAAGGTTGTTTTTTAGCACTCCTGGCCGCGACGAGGAAGCTACAGCAATGCTTGGATTCGATCATCCGGACGAGCTGGGAAGCGACGGTGCTGAATTCGCACTTTGAGCGAGGAACAGGTCCAGTCAAGCCTGGCTGGTGGTCTGGAATAGATCGGCGGTTGACGGGCCGCGCGAAGGAAAGGATTTCTGGTTTTGATAGAAATATTGTTCAGGTTACAACAACAACAACAACAACAGGGAAAGAATACGCTATGTCCGAATCCAAATGGCGCAACCAGCGACCCGACGAGTAGAGTGTCAGCGAGTTGACGGAAAGAACTGGTTGCTTGCGCTCAAGAGCACCTCTGAAGGCACTACATGCGCTCGCTTTGTGGCTACTAAAATAAAGTGACGTTTTGGTGGCCACGCGCTGAATATGGCGCGTGAAGAGAGGATATCGAGCAGCTCAACTCCACAAAGACGACAGGATACCACCAGAGCTTCCTGTTACTTTGGTACTGTTGCCGTCCTGCACATCAGTACTTTTGCTGATTGAACGAAGCCATGGGTGTTCCAAAGCAGCATCTACGGATAAGCGAAAGTTTGGATTGACTTGGAGCGCCATCTGCACGAAATCAAGCGCTTCGGGAGAGAGATGTTTCCAGTCCATCTCATAACGAAACGGATCGTTCGACGGCGCGTCATAGTCAGACAACGTGAAATCGCGCCATTGTTTGACCTGCAAGTGCGGGAAGGGAAGATACCCTTGCAAAAACACAAAGGCCACCACGCCAAGAGACCAAATGTCCGATTTGCCGTTAAAAGTGCAGCGCAGCACCACCTCCGGGGCAGCGTAGCTAGGACTACCGACCGGGCGCCGAAGAAAGCCTGACGGCATCGAGGCGGAAGCGATGGCAGAGAGTGGAGAGCCCTTTGCGACTGGCAACTCCCGGGAGTGACCAAAGTCGACCAAAACGAGCTCACCAGAGTCGAGCGAGTCGCCGTCCTCGCGACGCATAAGGTTCTCCAACTTGATATCTAAATGTGTGATGCCGTTCTTGTGGCAATGAGACACCGCGGACAAAATCTTAAACACAGCCCGCCTTGCCTCGTCCTCGTCGCGCGGCTCAAACTCTGTGCTGTTGAGAAACGCAAAGAGGTCACCACCTTTGCATAGCTCCGTGACGATGTGAATGTTTATAGGTGATTCAAAGCTCTCGATAAAGTTGAGAATGTTTGTGTGATGCGGAAGACTTTTAAGAACCGCGACTTCGTGGCGAACAGATCCAATGTCCTCCTTTTTGAAATATTTCTTAAACTTGTTGCAAGTCTTCACTGCAACTTGCGCGTGGGTCGTTTCATCCGTAGCCCGGCGCACGACACCTTGCCTTCCCTCACCGAGGAAATTATCGGCGCTCTCCTCCACGAAAAACCGCTGACACAGCTGAGGCTGGTGAATCTGCTTCAGCGAGCACGCAACCTGTTCGCGTATCATTTTTAGATTCTTCTGCGAGCGCACTCTCTCCTGAAGCATGTCCTGCGCTTTCTGGCGCCTGCCCGAGTCTCCCTGCGCCCCGTGTCGCCGCGGCTTGGCGCCCTCGCGGGCAGTCTCGCTGATGTGGTTGCCCGCATTCTCGCTCACCCCCGATTCCGCTTCCGCTTCCACAGCACGCTCAGCCGCCGGGGCAATGTTCGTCACGAACATGTCCAGCATGGTTTGGCTGTGCAACCGTGTCTCCTGTACGGACGAGTACTCTGGCGCGCGACGCGCCTCGGCGAGCCTCTTCCACCCCTCCGTCTCGTCCGCGACCGACACGGACGGCACCACCACAGGCCGCAACGCCGAGCTGGACACCATCTGCACCGAGTCCGACCTCTTCAGCACGCGCTCCCGCCACGCGCTCTGCTCATCGTCGCAAATAGAGATTGACGGCAGCACCATGCCCACCAGCAGTGTCGAAGGCGCTGACGCCGACCTGCCGAACGCGTGCGGATCGTTCGTCGAATGCGCGCCGTCCTCGCCGTTTTCGTCGCCGCCCAGGCTGCTCCTCCACGCCAGCTTCTCCGCGTCCACGTCCGCGCATGAAACCGACCGAGCGGTGCGCGGCAGCACGGACGCAGCGGCCACCTGCGCAGCTGCCACCTGCGCAGCAGGGCCGCCCAGCCGCCGCAGATTGTGCACGCGCACCCCGCACCTGGGGGCCCGCCGCCAGCGCAGCTGTACGCCAAGTTGGCCGCGCATGCCGCGCATACCGTGCATACCGAATAAGTGTACGCGGACACGCGGACACGCGGGAGGTGTGGGTGTGGGGAATGGGGAATGAGGGGCGCCAAGCTGAACGCACGCGACCAACTGCGCAGATGAGTGCGCAGCTGAGGGGCGAGGACCGACGAGTCGCACCTGCCTTTCCCACAGGTAAGAGGGAGCTGTGGGGATTTGTGTGGAGGGAGTCCTTACTCTCTCCTTCTCCTTCTCCTTTCCTTTCCTCTCTCTTTTGTTTTCCTCTCTGTTTTGTGAGTGCCGGTGAGATTGGTGAGATGAGAGTCCTGGCCTTTTGTCTTCCTGGTAGAGGTTTGCTAATCCGTAGTAGTCCCCCCCCGCTCTAGCTAGCTAGACAAATGGATAGAGTGGGTTGTAAGATTGTTTGTTTTGTTTGTTGTGTTTGTTGGGTTGGAGAGTGCTATGCGGATGGGTAGTAATGAGTACAACCTCGGAGACTTATAGGAGTAGAGTGCAGCGTAAGCTTTTGGCATTGATTTGCCGTCTTTGTTGACGCAGGCCTGAGTGAGCCCCGCCTCTCCTTGCAATGCTTGTTCGAAATTCAAGTTCGTTTGTTTTAGTTTCTGTTCGACCGCGCAGTCAGCAGGCCTACGATTGCAAAGCGGCAGTAAAGCCAACAAGTTGTTCTGTGAATGAATTTATTTATTTAATCTTGGAAAACGAAACAGGGGGAGAATGAGAAAACGCCATGCAACGGACCGATTCGAATCAAGATTTGCTGTGGAGTAAGTCCAAATCACCGGGCTCTGGCTAGCTGCAGAGAGGTCGGGATATGTCGGGATGTTGAATGTGAGTTCATCTGACCCGCGATGTCCGGCGTCCATTTTGAGATTGGAATTGATTGGAACTGGAGACTTTCGCCTGTTCAAAAAAAAGTTGTTGAATTGAAAGTTTTGCAGAAAATGGCGAATTTGAAAATACATCGTTGTCGAGTTTTGACTATGACCTGGTACTCCCGTTGTACTCCAGAAAAAGTGACGAGGCGTAGGAAGTAATAGGAGCTGCGGTAGGGACGTATATGACGTTTCCGCGTGGGATGGATTCTGATGGATTTGCACTCTAGTTGTTGTTGCTGAGTGCTCCTACCGCATCGCGGGGAAGGATTGCCACGAACATTGGCCGTACCGAATGCTACCATTTAAGGAGCTCGACATAACCCCTTCTATTAGGAGCGGTAACAGTTCCTGTACACAGTCGAGTCGCCTAGGAGAACCTGAACTAGCTATTGTTTCGGGTATGTTGAAATTAGTGAGGTACATTACACTGTCTGATTGGTGTTGACTTAGAGTTTATCCGTAGTCATCATTTATAAGCTCTCTTGCACCCTCACGTGGCGGCCCAACGAATGCATCTACTAGCAGCTAGCTATTAAATTGTACTAGTCTGCAATATTTCGGCTACAAATGAACAAGAGATCAGTTCGCTGTGGAAAAATATAACGGGTGCTACAGGAACGCGTAGTGTTGGGGAAGAAATTTCCCCACCTCGTTTCTGGTTTGCTAAATTGTGAATTCTCAAGTTCTGAATCTGAAATTCTTTATCTTCGTGGATCTGATCAGCGGAGCTGGTGTTTGCAAAACCAGTCTTTTATGTTTGCGGGCTCTTCGATTTTTTTCGATCTGACCGAACGAAAATGAATGGGCTCGCAGATTTCGCCGATGCTCCAAGAGCTCCAAGGCTCGCCCAGCTCGTCCAGACTTGCAGCTTAAAACCACGTCACCGCGGCCCCTCGCACGTCACATCCAAACACAATCTCTAGCCAGAGCGACAACGCCCCACCCTTCCTACCACCTTATCTTCTCATTACCACAAACACAACCCTATCTTCGCTCTGGTTACCAACTCCGTCAACATCCGTCAACTCTTTGAACTCTTTGAACTCCTCGGCAAATTGCGGCAAATTGCGGCAAATTTAATTTGTGGAATTCGGTAAACACAAACGCCACAGTGCAACTGTGGGTAAGGCAGACAGACATACAGTCATACAGATAGATAGATAGATAGATAGAGAGAGAGAGGGGTGCGCGTCCCTTCAAGTTCTAAAGTTGCAGGTGGCCATAACGCAAGAACGGAATAACGGAATGAAGCTGGGCCAGTGCGCGGCGCACTACCGTCGCGGGCGGTCTCATCTCGCCCGCGCTCTGGCGCACGACGAGCGCGGTGAGCTGGATGCGGCGCTCGAGGAGTACCGCCTCGCGTGCGAGGCCCTTCTTGCGGGGTACGCGCTGGACCCACTGGAAAAGTCGCGGGCCAAAGTGGTGGCCGCCGTGAGGGACTATCTGGGGCGCGCAGAGAGTATCGGCCAGGTCCTCGACCGAATGGAGAGGGAGGCTCAAAGTGCGAAAGCGACGCGGGCGGATGTGAGGAGGAGGAGCAGATCAAGCGTCAAAGCTGCGGAGGATGCGGGAGCTGCTGAGGAAGACAAAAAGGACGGGGTCAGGGACAAGGAGTTAGGGTTTGCGGGCGTGGCTGGGCTGGTGAAGGTGAAGGAGGCGCTCAGAGAAGCGGTGATCTTGCCGATGGTGCATCCGGGAGTATTCTCAGGGGCGAGAAAGCCTTGGAAAGGCATCTTGTTGTACGGACCACCAGGCACGGGAAAGTCGCACGTGGTGGCCGCGCTGAGCAAGGAGGCAAAGTGTACGTTCATCCCGATCTCCTCCGGGGATCTGGTGTCCAAGTTTGTTGGGGACTCGGAGCGCGCGGTGCGAAAGCTGTTTGAAACGGCCCGCGCGCGCAAACCGTGCGTGGTATTCATCGATGAAGTCGACTCGGTCGGCATGTCAAGGAGCAAGTTGTCCGGGAGCAACGCGGAGAGCTCGCGACGGCTGTTGACTGAGATATTGAAACAGATGGATGGTGTTGGGTCAGACATGGAAGGGGTCACGATCGTCGCGGCGACAAATCACCCCGAAGAGATTGACCCTGCGCTTCGCCGGCGCTTCGAGCGCAGAATCTACGTTCCAATGCCCGGTCCTAAAGCGAGGGCGCGCATCCTCCACCTGCACCTGGGCACGAACAAGGCATTCTCAAACCTTTCTAAGAAGGACATCACCCGGATAGCAGAAAAAGCCAAGAATTACAGCGGTGCCGATCTCGCTGGCGTTGCGAACGAAGCTTTGATGCTCCCTGTGCGCCGGTGCCTAAAAGCGACCTACTTCAAGGAGGTTCCTGAAAGTGCGCTGAATGGAACACAAAGCGCTAAGGGGTATGGGGCAGCTGCTTTTAATTTTTTTTCCGCAAGACTTGGCTTCGGGAAAACAGTGCTCGTTCCTTGCGGCGCCTACGAGCCTGGTGCCATGAGAATGAGTATGCTCGACCCCGACTTTCCATCTGAACGCCTACGAGTTGAGGCTGTGACCGCTGCCGATCTAGAAGAGGCCCTGCGCCGTGTCAAACCTTCCGTGGACCCTTCTGAGTTTCAAAAGTATATTGACTTTGCGAAAAGCTTTGGTGAACACCTTGCGTCCAAAGACATGGAGGATGAAGAGGAAGAGGACGAAGAAGACTGGGACGAGGAGGAGTCTTCGGCAGCTTTTGTAGCCCCACCTGCCCTGCCTTCTCATCGCCCTGTTCCAAAAAAAGCATCATCCCGCCAGTTGGCCTTCGCTTAGATTCTTTTGGTTGCAGCGCTTTCATATGCCCATCTCCAAGCGCATTTTTTCTGTCAAATGCAAGGAAGACACTCCTTTCTTTTTGTGAATTTTTATGTCGACTAAAGCCCAGTGCGCAAGTATTTGTACTCTATGATTTTCACTTTTGCCTTGCCTATTCTAATTAACTGCAAAAAGCGAGAATGAACGTCACCATTCATTACCTGGCGGACATTTCGTGGCCTTCAACGTCGTCAGACAGCCAATTCGCTTGAGCAAGAAAGCGCAGAGAGCCGCTGCTTTCGTTCTCAGTATATTTATAAAAACCTGTCGCAATTCGTTTTCGACACAACACAAGAGAGAATTCAGCAACGCTAGCAAGGCCAGCTACCAAGCCCATCACTGGCCTGGCACTAAACTCCTACGGTTTGCGAGTTGCATGTTACACGAAAGCGGAGCAGCACGCAAGTGAGCAGCTCGACGAGAGCAGTCTGCATATTCTCTGCAAAGAGAAAGAAAGAAAGAAAGAAAGAAAGAGAGAGAGAGAGAGATCGGGAAAGAGAAATGCAAAGAGGGTTGGTGCGTGCGACACTGTCGCTTGTGCGCCAGCGGAGCGCGGCGCCTGTGTCGCTCTGGAGGACTCCGGCGCTCTTCGATGGTAGGTCGCCAGCGAGCAGTGTGAATAGTGTGAGACGATGGAGCGCTCGAGAATTTTGCAAAGCAGCAGGAGAACGTGCGAAGAATGTAGCGACGCCGCCACCATCGCCTCCGCCGGAGAAGGAGGAGCCTGAGAAAGCAGCCGCGAAGCCGTCTTTCAAGGACATGGTGGCTCGTCACGGACCAGTCTTCATGGTGTACTGGGGAGGACTGTGGCTGCTGACTGGAGGGGCGGTCTACGTTGCGATTGAAACGAATGGTCCGGAGACAGCGATGTCACTTGTGCGCCAAGTCGGACTTGATCAACTCATCCCGCTGGACAAACTAGACCCTCGCCTCGGAAACTTGGCGTTGACAATTGGAATAAACGAGGCCCTTGAGATTGTTAGATTTCCTTTCGTTATCGCAACTACTCCTGCGCTTACTAGACTGGTGGAACGCGTCACGGGCAAATCCATGGCTCGCAAACCGGGGAAATTCGCTACAATGATGCAAGAGCATGGAGTGTGGTTTCTTGGGTACTGGGTGACTGCTTGGGGTCTCACAGGACTGGGTTGTTATGCTGGGGTGACAAGCTTTGGCGCCGAGGCAGTGTTTGACTTGTTACGATATGTGCATCTTGACCAGTACTTTGATCTCAGCACCATCGATCCAGCGATCGGCAACGTTGCAATCGCAGTCCTCGTGAACGAGGCACTTGAGCCCATCCGCCTTCCCCTTGTGATCGCGACGCTACCTCTTATCAAGCGTGTGTTCAAAAAGTAAATGCAGAGCTTAATACTCTGTCGCGCGTCGCTATGTTGACAACTCGAGAACATACACCCCGGATTCGCTGTCTCGTGTCAGTGCAAGAGACTTTGCAATACTCTGTAACCGGGAATTCGTTATGTTTCCCCCCACAAGATAGATTGCCAAATATGACACATCGTTAAATCCACCGCCGCACAAATAATCAATATTAATGCTACATTCATCAGTCAACTCACCTTTACGAGTTTATGGTCAGAGTCTGCTCCTTCCAACTTCAAAGCGTCAAAGTCTACCCCTTCGCACTCAAAGTAATAGTTTTCCACCTCTCGGACGTCAAACGCTCGCAAGAGAAACCGTCCTGTTTGCGTGTCAACAATTGCTTTGCATAGAACAAACCGCCCGCTAATCTTCAATCCGAGCCGCAAAGATCTAGAGGACTCCGAAAATTGGCTCTCCTCATGCTGAACAGTCTCCTCGGTAGTTTCTGCAGGCGACGCGTCAACATCAACGTCAGCACTAGCATCCTCGGGGTTTTCACCGGGGTCTGGGTCCCCGTCAGACTCTAAGGCATTAATCTCAGACGGCACCCCGTCTTCGTTCTCGGTCTGGGTAGTATCCTGATCTGTGTTGTCGGGACTCTGCTCTTCTCGAGGCTCAGATGCTTCTAACCCCGCTCGCGTGCTATCTGGGGCCAGAGCCTCCTGCGCGGTCAATATGGTGTCGTCCAACTCTTCGTGATTCCCTCTCATTCCTGGGCCACTTTCGTTCGTGTGCACCATGCCAAAGCTGTCGTCAATCACCGCGTTCTCACCCTTGTCCGAGCTCTCTTCTTCATCGTGCGGCTCAATTTCGGGCTCAAGCTCCGCTTCCTGTTCATTCCGAGCTGAGTCATTCTCTGGGACGTCTTGTGATTGGTTCTCGTCGACCGTTCTTGACCCATTATCGCAATCATCCTCGGGCGCCTCTTCGGTTGCTGCTGGAAAGGATGGCCGTCGGTTTCGCTCAGAGCCCCGACCTTCGTCTTCGTTGGAAGAGTCACTGGAAAAGGACGACAGAGACAGAGTCTTGACCGCCATGTACGCCGACCCCGCCGCCTTGTGCGCCTCTGGCTCCTCCATGTTGCCCCTCACCTCGATTGCTTGCGCCCTCTCGCGAACGCGTTCCTCTACCAGCGCGTCAAGCTCGCTCCTGCTCAGAAGCACATACTCTTGACATTGCCTGGAGAGCCCGAGCATGTGCTGCGCCAAGAACAAGTACGGGTCGTCCGGTCTTAAGATCCCCAGCCTCGTGAGCGCCTCCGTCAGTGCCGGCGCAACCTCTTGCGTGAGATAGCTCTTCGTGCCCCTTTTCAAGGGGGTCATGAGCCGGTCCATCGCACCTTCTTGCGCTGTTGCTTCTCACGCCTCGCACCTTCGCTCCGTCTCGAGACGGTCGCATGCCAACCACGTACATTGCTGCTTTCTTGCACTCTGTAACCGGACAACCTTATAGTTTCCACTAATTAAAAAAAAATCGAGGTGTGCGCCATTATGTGAATTGATAACCCCGCCAGTAGCAAGACGCTCTCCGCGCCGTGTAGGAGTTATAGCAGACTCCTACTTTCGCGCCACGAACAGACAGCTGTTCTCTGCCTTCTTGGAGGGAGGGAGGGAGGGATGATGATGGTCAAGTTGTTGCCCCGGGATTGCGCGTTGTCAATGACCCGCTCGCGGTCATGTTTGGCGGTGTGACTGTGAGCAGAAATAATAGCCATTGGATTTGGAGACCATGAACGGCTTGCATGAAGCTTCATTTCCTGAGCTCAGTGTTGCAAAGAATGGTGTTCGTGTTTTCAGCAAAGGTGCCGTTCGCTGAAAGGTACCGGTCTTCAGTCCATTTCAGTCATCGGAATGTCTTCATTTAAATTAGAGTATGCGCGCTGCGCGCCTACGTCTCTCGGCCTGCGCAATTTCCAGGAGTAAAATAAAGAGCAGTCCGTCGGTCCAATCCGCAAAAGCGCTCGCTTAAAGTCTGAAATAGTCGAGTCTGAGTTACACAGAATCAGCGCGAGGCGATACAGGGAGCATAATTGTAGGAGGAGAACCTCGAAAATCTAGGCAGTTATGTTGAGAGGAATTACACGGCGTGAAAGCGGTTCTCTTCGTTCTCTTTTCACCGTCAAACTTGCCAAGCTCTGCTCCCGTAAACTCTGCATGATCCCTAACTTGTAGCCCAGGAGGTTCGTCAGAAATACTTTCGTAAAGCGACGCTCGTTGACGTGAAGTTGTCAGAACATCAATCACTCTGGTTTCCATGCACCTTAGCCGGTGATGATAAGGCTAACAGTAGTATCTCATAGGACTACTGATCACCACTGTTTTGCAGGTGTTGTTTCTGTTGACTTTCTGAAAAGAATCTGTTACATTTTTATTTCGGAGAACTCGAGGTTGTTCATGAGTCCCAACATCCACTCATTTCTTGTAGCGAAGGATTAGTCAGGGTTACAGTCTGGCCCTCAAAAAGACCGTGAAGAGTTTGGAAAGATTGCGAGTCTCTCCTGCCCAAAATTATCGAGATAAACTCTATTCTACAGAATTCAGATTCAGAATTCAGAATTCAGAACAGCGAAGGGCTTTTACTTTGAACAGCTGATTCAATCAAAAAAACCTGTTCAGAGAAGTTCCAACTGCTCAGCGTTCTCACCGCTCAACAACACGACTCCGCCATCCTCGATCCACACAAAAACTCTCGCTCATCGCTGCACTTCCCGAAACTTAGCACCCACTACCCACCCCTTACCCACCACCCTACCACCCCCTACCCCCACCTCCTCATACCCGACACTTACCGCCCACCTACTGCGTCGCTTACTTCCCCCTGGAAGTGCCTACTCTCCAATCAGCCCAGTTAGCCTCGGGAGAGTGGCAGCGGAAGAGGAAGAAACTCACCGCGAAATCTCGAGCCGAATTCCGGTGCGCGCCGCAGGAAGTTGACCAAGGTGACCAAGGTGACCAAGGAGCGTAGTAGAAAGAGGAGAAGAGGAGAAGAGGGACAAAGAGAAAGAGTCACAGAGACAGAGAGAGACAGAGAGAGAGAGAGAGAGAGAGAGAGAAAGTTGCAAAGATGGCGGACGTGCAAGCGCTTCTGATGGCGCGTAAGAAGAAGAAGGCGAGCAAGAAGAAGCCTGCGAACATGAACGCAGTGCTTGACCAAGTTGACGTGAGCGAGGAGGTGGAGACGCGTTTCGTGAACGAGTACGACGAGGAAGGCAACGTGGTCGACGAGGTGGCCGTGCCAGCACGCAGAGTGGGCGGTCTGACCGCCGCAGTGCAGAAGAGCAAAAAGGCGCAGAGAGACGCGCTCAAGGAGAGCGGCGAATTGGCCGAAGGCGAGTGGCTGGACGAGGATGAGATGGAGCAGAGACAGGTCAAGACTCTCACGCAAGGAAAGGGCGTCGTGGATCTGGAGAATCTCCCTTCCGGTCAGCCGCTGCCAACCAAGACGCCAGAGATGCTCGAGCGCGAGGAGCAGAACCGCAAGATGTTCCACTGGACGCGTAAGCAGGCGTTGCAGGCGGGAGCCGAGGCCAGTGCCCCTGCTCAGCAGGCGGATCCGGAGCCAGAGAAACCCAAGGTGTACAGACCACGGATGATCATGGAGGCTCGCGCAGGAGAAGGCGCCGCAGCTCTCAAGCAGCTAGACAACGACCTCATCTTCCCGACCCTGGGTGGGCCCGCAAAGAAATCGTCCGCAACCATCCCGTCCAACTCGGCGTGGGGCGTGGTCAAAGAGGAGGCCATCAAGGACTTTGGCGTGAAACAGAAGGAAGGAGAGTACCTTGGCTCTGATTTTGTCGCTGTTGAAGCCTTCGATGGAGTCAAGCCAGGCTACTCGTTCAAATTGGGGCCGCAGGGACTCGGATACTACTGGGAGAGCGTCTCGCAAGCTACGGAGACCAAGCCACAGGAAGAGCCTGCTAAGGAGCAGGACCAAACTGCTGACGCTACTGAGGAGGTGGAGCAAGTGGAAGAAGTAGAGCAGCCAGCCGAGACCGAAACCTCGGAGCCAGCAAAGCCAGTGAAGGAGTTTGACGAGGAGAAGGAGCGCAGGAAGCGTGAGAAGAGGGCCGAGAAGGAGCGTCAGAAGGCGGAGTGGGAGCGTGAACAGCAGCTCGCTATCGAGCGCGAGCAGCGAGAAAACGAGGAGCGCGAGAAGGCCAAGGCAGAAGCTGCCGCCGCCGCAGCAGCTGCTCCTCAAGCCTCGGCTTCTGACGCTGCCCCAGCGGAAGCCAGTGTAGAGCCGCCGCCACCTGAAGATAGGTTCGCAGGACTTAAGAAGAAGAAGAAGGGCGCTAAGAAAGCGGAGTAAGGCATGGTGGCGACGGTGTTGTATTGTGATGAATGGTTTTTTGATGCCTGTAGCTCTGGGAATGTTTCGTGACGCACAGAGCACTGGCAAACTGTACGAGTCAAGAGAGAAACAGCGAAGCGAGCACGGAAGGATCAGATTGATTGTTTGTGTGGGAGGGACAAAGCCAGACTTTAACGCGCAGTTAAAAAGAATGGGAAGGTTTCCATTTTTTCTGCACTCTGATAGCTCTTACCAGTTTTCCGAGGAATGTTCCGATCGCACAAAGATTTGCGCTTGTGTTCACGAATGAGCTGATAACTTTTGCAAAAAGATCTTTTTCCTTCTCTTGTCTCTGTTCTATACACGCAGTAAAAGATTAATATTTTCGATGGATTTTCAAAGCTGGAGAAACTTTACAGAGATCCAAGCTTGTCTTTCAGAACTTCTTCTGCTACTTTGTCCTCTGGGAGGTCATCCGACACGTACTTGACGCTCAGGCTATTCACGCAGTGCCTCTCGTCAGTTGCCGTGGACCGCTCCCCGTGGAACACGTGTCCCAGATGCCCATCGCATCTCGCGCACATAATCTCCACGCGCACCATGCCATGGCTCTTGTCCACCTCTGTCTTCACGGCATCCTTGAGGCATTTGTCGAACGCTGGCCACCCGCACCCAGAATCAAACTTTGCCTGTGCTGTGTACAGCGGATTACCACATCCTCTGCAAGCAAAGTATCCCTTGGCGGGTTTGAACCCATCGTACTCGCCGGTGTACGGCCGTTCCGTGCCTTTCTCGCGGAGCACTCTGTACTCTTCTGCACTGAGCCTGTCCTTCCACGCCGCGGCGTCAAGCTCCACTCTCTCGCCCATCCTGCCAGACCCTGCAAGTCCTCTCTGCGACAGTCCCACGCGCCCTCGACCCGCGAGTGCGACTTGCCCACGTTGACTCGAGCTACTCGAGCGAAAGAAACCTCCTGACCGGAACAGCACACGCCCGCTGCGACCGAGCATCCCACAGCCGCCAAACGCCGCTCCGAAGACCTCTCGAGTATCGTATTTCGAGTCTCAATTGTCTCAATTTCCAAAGTCCAGATTACAGAGTTCACTGTTTGATTTCAATTGACACAATGTGAACAGATGCTGACAAACTCCCGCGTGCATCTCTTGTGCTCTCTTGCTCTGTTCCTTCCTCTCCCTAACCAAACATAACTACTAAACTATGGCACATTCGCTTTCGCTTCGAAGATAATAGTGTGCTAATTGACAATGACATGACCAGCATCACGGGAGTCAAATAAATAGTCAAATCTTCTCAAATCTCTGCGGACAGGAAGAGCAGATCGTTGTTCGGCGAGGGAGAACACGCTGTGGTTCGTTCTGCTCGCTGGGTAGGCGCTAGGCTGTGTTTATTTTGATTACGAAGAGCGTGTTGGTGCGCGAGGACACCTGCGTACGTCGCTAGCCAGCGATCTGCAGGGCGAAGGGCTCGCCCAGCCAGCAGGAACAGGGAAAGGTGTTGTGAAGGTGATTTGAGCTGCTACTTTGCGCTGCGTGGGCAAGGCGGTGGTTGAGGGCTCTGCTTTGAAACCTGTTGAAACCTGAGTTCAGAACGTTGGTATCCTGCGAAGCCCAAAAGGTGTGTCGGCACTCCTCTGTGGCGCGTGCTGGTGGAGAATCGAATAGGCCGAGAAGCAAGCCGGTTTTGTGCGTTTGCATGCATTTCGAATCGGAAGAGCTGGTGCGGGAGTGAATAGGAAAGAGGTAAATATGGAGCCAGGTACGGCGCTGTTGAACACAGCACAACGAGTTCAAATGGAGGCGCGCGCACAGGAATATGCCTCGGCGACAGTAGGAAGATTGCCAGAAGGCTATCTGGAGTTCGCTTTGGGCAATATGGCCGCGAAGAAACTTCCTAAGGGAGACCCAGAACTCACTCAACGTGTGCAGCTCGCCCAAACAACAACCAACAGTTTGCGAAATCTGATAGACAACGTGACGCTACCAGTTGGGGACCCGATACGCCCTGCGCTTGATGAAAAACTCATGCGACAGGCGTTCAAGATCGATCCCGATCCAAAAGCGCCAAGACCTCTGGGCAGATCTGGTAGGCATCGCACCGTTGACCGATCGGCCGAAAGGGCAGCACAAAGCCGTGCGTCGCGAAGCGCAGCGGCACGATCCGGGAGTGAAGGTGAAGACGAAGGTGGAGAGGCTGCTCGGCGAAACTTTGAGCAAAACAGGCTGGAGCAGGCCATGCAGGAAGCTGTGCATCAGCTATTGAGGGTCAAGGTGGTGAATAAAAAGAGCAAGAGGAGGCCTTTCAAAAGATATCCTCACGAGAATCCATTTGCAGTTCGTATTGAGCGAGGGACTGGAATTGTAGACGACGAATACTTCAAGATTGTGAGCGAGCCTTGCGACCTCATCAAGGTGAAGGATAATGTGGATACCGGGTATTACAAATCTTTTGATGATTTTGAACGAGACATCGACCTCATAATTGCAAACTCTCGGAAAGTCTATACACAGCCGAGCGATGATCTTTACAAGGCAACGACTGTCTTTCAGGAGGAATCTCGAAAAATTCTGGCCAAAATGCAGCAAAAGCTTTCTTGAAGTGAATCACCAGCTCGCTTTTGAATGCGAGCAATTGTGCTTCACGCAAGTCGACAGCTTCTCTCAACTTCATTGACGTTCCAGGATAGATTATTTGTCGTTTGAATGGGTCCGTATGGTCCTCTTATCATGTCACTTCCCCACCCGCCACACTCGTCTTCACAACCAAATACGATTCCCGCAACAAGGCGCAGTCTAGCCTCTGCTACACTCGTGAATACTTCTGCTTCTCTTTGGAGGTTTTGTGCATGGGAAATGGAAAACGTCAGGGATTTTTTGTCGTGCATTTGAGTCCGATACAAATCGTCTTGCCTTTTAATCTTTAGGTTTAATTTTAGAAGAAATTCTTATACCTGCCACATCGCCGCCGCTTCGCGGAGTTCACGGCGCAAATCTAGCCGTTGTGTATGAAGGGCCCTGGCAGTGTGTTTCAAGCAGGAGTGCAGTGCACGCTAAAAGAAGCAAACAGGATGGCTTCGGAACATCGTCAGATACTGCTTCTGCGAATGCCTTCGGTTGGCAGATGTCCACGATCGTTTCGAGATGAGATCCGATGGATGCTTCGTCTTTAGACGCACCCATCTTTTCCGACCATCTAAAGCGAGGAACCAAGCAAAGTTCCAAGGATAAGACAGTGCAGCGTCGTTCAATCTATCGTGAGTGGTGGATGAAACCCGCGTCCTTGAGTCATGTTACTATCACGTTACCTTTGGTGGTCATGTGTCCGAACTAATCAAACTTCAGAGAGTCACGGCCTTCCTTGCCGTCCACATCTTCGACTTCAGGCGAAACGTTTCCTCAGCCTCCTGGAAATTGAATGCACTACCCTCAACGCATAGCAGCGCGAATCTGCCTGGGTATGCTTGAAGCAACGGCTAGGGTGATGATGAGCCTCGTCGCTGCGATTCTTTTCTTCCGGCTTTGTACAAGCTCCGAGCTTTGCACCAGCCACGCTGGAACAAAATTGCGCGACTTTGGCGACTCAAAACGCATTTCCAGGTCTTCCATCCTATCAAGTGCAATTCCAACTGACCAAATGAAACCGAAAGTGCGCGTCAGCTGTCAGTACCAATTTGGGCTACTAGTCAGCGAAGAAGTACGTATAAGCGATCATAAGCTTTGCCTAACCTCAGGCGTCCGCACTCGTGTTCGTTCGGAAAAGAGCTCAGATGTACAAACTCGAGACCATCCATCTCGAAAGGTCTCGTAGTTGCGACAATTTCTCCTCTTCTCTTCTCTTCTCTTCTCCCCCGGAATCCCGGGCTCAACGCTCATCTCTTCTGGTTCGGATGCGAACATTTTACCGAGCATTCGAGCATCTGAGCATCGGAGCTCTGCTGTGCACACTTCGCGTGCTAAGTACTGCCCGTAGATTCCGACTACGCCGCACTGAACCTGCCACTGAACGAACGGTATCTGTATTAGCATGTTATGGCATGTGCCACAGGCCGTACTAGCAAGAGTGCTCGGAAATGCCCGAAAATAATGAGCAACCAAGCAAGCAAGCTTTCTTTCAATCCAGCAACGAAGAGCAAAGGCAAACAGACCCCGAAAAGGCACCATCGCAAACTCTCAGTTCCCGATAATCAATCAGACCAAACAAGATGGGTGTCCATCTGGCGTACAGTGTCTGCGCAGGCTTCGCCGGACGACGCTTGAAGAAGTGCAGGGGCAGACAGGAGGAGTTCGAGGTAGGCAAAACCTACGTCCACAAGACCCGTTGCAGCGTCTTCGACATTGAGTTCAACTTTCACAAAAACAACTCCAAATACATGTCCTCGAGTGATGTTGCGCTGCTGAGACACGCTGCCTTCACAGGAGTATTGCAGAAAGTTATTAAACACAGAATCAAAATGGTCATCGGCGCTCAAGCGATCCGCTACCGGAGGTCCATCAGGGCTTTTGCAAAGTACGAGATTCACTCCACCTACGTCGCGCATGACGAGAACTACTTTTATATTGTACAAAAATTTGTGTCTCCGCCAGCCAAAGACGGAACTAGGAAAGTGTACGCAGAGATCATGAGACGGGCGGTCCTCTTGGACAAAAACGGCAAGAAGATGGCTCTCAGACAACTCCTTGACTACGCTGGCATTCCAGAAGAAAAAAGGGAGGGATTATATCTCGAAACAGCGAACGCCTTTAAATTGTGGGATGAGTTGACTGGAGCATCCATCAAATATTTCAACGAGAAACCTTGCTCACACCTCAAAGAGGAAACTGGATCCGAATCAGGATCCGATTCCGACGAAGAGTTTCGGGAAGATGATGTGGACGACGAGCCTGTCAAACTCAGTGTTACCTAAATGAACAGTTCGGGCATTATAAAATAGCAAATACCATACTCTTGTGCAAAACTGACTACCTTCAAGTATCTTTCAACTCAGCCTCACTTCGAAATGGAGCCTCAAAAAATCTTGCAGGAGAAGGACCTGGCAACCAATACAAAGCACGGAGACTTTAAATACAGGGCAGCGAATGAAATGGTGGCTCAGGGAAAAGTCCAAGATCTGGTTTTCTGAAATTTTGCTATTACACACACAAAAAAATATAAAAAGTATAAAACACCACGGGGTTCTGCTCGTTCAGAGTCAATTGCGGAAACAAAGTTAGATTCGCGATCAATGCCTCAACAGCTCACAGGCTAGAAGGGGAAAACTTACCTAAGTAGGAACTGTCATGCCTAGCTGAAGCATCTCCGAAATGAGCTCTGGCGATGTTCCTATGGAGAGCATGAATGTTGTCAAAACAAGCAAAAGATGTGGAAGCAAATAATGGTAGGTCCAGCGAACGATGGAAGCAATAGCAGACGGTCGAGAATAAACCACCATTTGTGTCCCACGCGCTGGAGAAAACGACGACCCACCAGATTTTTGTCTCCGAGGTGTCATCGGACCGGAGGTGGAGGCAAGTTGCGAAGACGGAGAGCTTGCACTTTGAGCGTAGATTGCAAGACTTAGGTTGCCGAGGAGATACTTGTAATCTTGCTCGCGATCGTTGAGTTGCTGCTGCAGATGAGCAGCGATGCTCATATGCCTCTTCACATCTTGCAATGCATCAGAGAGATTGCCTTCGAGCATGCCACGCGAGGCCAAAGCATTCTGCATCTCCCCAGTATTATTGCGCAGGTGGTCTTGCATCTCGCGAATCTCATTCTTCGCGTTGGACAAGTCTGTCTCCAGCTTCTCCTTCTCAAGCTGAAACGAGCTGTTCTCCTCGACCACTCTTTCCAGATCCGCCTGTGCCTCCTCGAGCTGCGACTGGAGGGACTGTACATTCTCGTACAGCTCAGTGCTTTCCTCCACATACCTCTCGAGATCGCTCTCGACAACGCAGTACTGACGCTCCCGGTAAATGCGCTGTTCGCGCTCCATTTCCAACTGATTCTCCAATTCGGTGATCTTTTCTTGCAATCTGTCTCGCTCGGCTTCCCACTCTTCTGATTTCGCTTGCAGATCCTGATATGACGGCGAACCGACCTGATGGCCAGATTCGCCTTGATTGTCAGACGATATCACATTCTCCCATTGAAGGGCAGATGGCTCCGGAGAGCCTAACGGGCTGCTCGGACCGATATTGTCCGTAGAGGCCGGAGCATCAACACCGCAGTCATCGAAAAAGTTGTTACTGTCAGTAACACCAGCATTCGGATCACTGAAAAATGCCTCGGATTGGGACATCTCTTGTGCCACCGTGTGATCATGCTGCTGATAAGGTTGTTGAGACTGGTAATCATAGGAAGACGCCTCGTTCGGTCCTGGATCCTGGATATACCCGTAGCTCACAGCAGCGCTATCTACGTAGGCTGGTTGACTATACGCGTCATATTGCTGCTGGTCTTGGCTCAAGTAAGGCTCTTGCGTATTGGAATTGTGATGATCCGATGGAGTCGTCGGCGACGATGGCCCGCCCAGAGGAACAACTCCTCCAGGGTGAACACTGCTTCCTTGCTGTGACGAGAGATCAAGCGGCATGTATTGCATTTGCTGCGGAGTAGGATCACCGGACGTAGACTGAGGGGAGGACACCCCAATTGGATGAGGGGAGCTGAATCCCGCATTTGGACTGAGTGGTGGTGCGGCGCCATTGTATGACTCGGAGGCACCGGATACTATACCAGACGGCCTATTATTCATGTCATATGGAATATATGCCCGTTTTTGTAAAACCTTGTCCACAGAGGAAGCTCCTTTCTGAGAAAAGTTGCTCGAAGTTCGAGCACGAATCTCTGCTGCGGCTTTGAACGGGTCTGACATATCACTGACACCTCTTTCAGAGCGCTGTTCCGGGTAGCCATCATCCACGCCTTCTGCCGTGCCATTGAGATCCTCGGTTTCGTCAAAGTCCGAGTTCTCGTCTTTTAATCTCGTTTCTACAAGGTTTCGGAATTTTCCAACTCCAAACATCCGGGCCATTAACCTGACATTTGAATCTGGGCTTGCTGGGCCTTCGCTTGATTTGCTTCGAGACGAACGCGGCTCAGAAGAAGACGTATTCGGCGACGTCGGCTGTTCAGAAAAGGCCTCATGGGAGGGCCAGCCACCAGGTGACTGCAAATCTGCAGGCCGGCCTGGAGAAAGCCCGCTAGATCCGACAGAGTGATTATCGCCAGGAGAATTTACATCAGTGACACTATCGGTAGGAGAGCGATATCCCTGTCTATCGAAATTCTGTCCTGTCTGACTGAATGCTGGCGAAGGAAGAGACGAAGACATATCAGTACTGCCAATGGGCTGGAATTCCCCTTGGTTCATTGAACTCTCCTCAAGCTCCGAAGGATAAGAACCTGGGACGTTTGTGTCGTCATAATCCTCCCCATCGAAATCGTCGGCGCCATCTTCCCAGTTATGGTCACTCCATGGGCCGACAAAAGGGGACTCCTGCGCGGCAACATCACCAACGTCGTTCAACCCAAAGGAGGATTCCGTGGTACTCACTGCACTGCGAGGCTCAACAACAACACGTGGCCTCAGCGGAGAAGGCGTGTGCGAAAGCTTCCGGTATTCCTTATGAGACCTGAGCATTGCTTTGGGTGAAGAATCTTTTTGGGAGATCTCAGCCTTGTTTAGAATTGTCGAAGCGTTGGAAAGCTCTCCTCTCTTTGGACCAAAGATCGATTTTCGCAGTTCTAAATGCTTTCGAACTTCGTCTCTTTCCCTCCGCAATTCGTCGCGCTCTTTGCGGACTCGCGCAAGGGTTTCCTGAAGATGGAGCAGCTCTTGAGAGTCACCTATTAGAGGTACATCGAAAGCTGGGCGGTCCATGGACAGTTTGTTTGCCAAAAGTAAGCACTCGCTCACTTGTGAAACAATGTCATCGACGTCGCTCGAGTACTTGCTCTCGCTCTCCTGGGGACCTGGCGAGGTGATCTCTGTGCGCTGGCGGATTCGTTCAATTTCTTTGGCCAAACAGTCCTTCATTCGTTGCTCCTCCTCAAGTAGCTTTTCCACATTCCTAAGCTCCATTTGCAGACCTTGGCCAGCAGATGCCTCGCGTTCACTAGAATCCCGCAAGCTCTCCAGCTCTCGTTCCAGTTCCTCCACTCGGCTTTGAAGCAAATCCGGATTTTCGACTGACACAGGATGTGCCTGGCCGGATACTTCTTGCGATGTAGCGGTAGATTGAGCAGCAACTAGTTGGCTGTATTTTGACCGAACATCCAAGAGTTCAGTTTCTTTGCGCCTCAACTCCTGGGCAACTTCACTCTCTCGAAGTTGCAAGGACTCAAGTTTTTCACGTTGACGGGCATAGTCTTCTGAGAGCTCCTCGTATGCTCCCTTCAACTCCGCGTGGCGTGCTGCAGCATCACTATGAATTTCCTTCGACTGTGCAGCAAGGAGATTGCACTCTCTGACGCTAGCCGCGAGGAGCTCAACGACACCTTTGTAATCATAGCGAGGGACTTCCTTGCCCACCTTCTTGCTCAAGGCCTCCTCAAGCTCAGCCGATGCGATCTCGAAATCGTCAAACATAGCCGCGGTAACAAATTCATCTTCTCCACCCGTCGCTTCTGAATGGAAGGACTCCGGGCCTTGTTCAACAGGAATGTCCTTCTTTCTCCCAATGAGCGGGGATATGCCCTTCACACTCGCAGGGGACTTTGAGCGTCGCCGAAGTCCGCTCGTGCTATTCTCAATCTCTGCAGAGATGCTTGTGTGGTAGATTGCGGCTGCATCTTCTCTGGCAGTTTCTAAGTCAAGTAGAAGCTCCTGGTTCTTCGCAAGCAATTTGTCGCTTTGACTTTTCAGGCGTGCCAAAGCTTGATCCCGGTGTAGAAGACACTTTCGAGCTTCGTCCAGCTCGGAGGTGTCTTTCAGTTGCTGTTCAAGCTCATTGACCTTGTCTTGCAGTGCAAGATTATCAGATTCCGCCTGCCTTTTCGCTTCCTCAAGGTCTTTTGCAAGGTTGCCCTCAACCACCAGGTCGGACCTGAGCTTTTCCACAAGCGACACGAGCTCAGCGACTTCGTCTGCAAGTTTATCAGCCTTTACTTCCGCAGCTTCAAGCTGTTGCCTGCTCTTCGATTTCTCCAATTCTATAGTTTCAGTCATGTTTTGAATGATCGAGTCTAGCTTCTCTCTTGCTTCGTCGGATTTTTTGCTCCGGATCTTGAAATCCTCCTTGGCACTAGCCAGCCTCTCTTCAGCATCAAGGAATTTCTCATTAAGAGCTCGCACTTCTTCTTGGCGACTCTCCTCTTGAGCTTTCATTTGATTATCAAGTTCTGCGATTTTGAGCTCCTTGTCAAATGACGCTTTCTTCTCTGCTTCCAGAGCATTTTGAAGCTCCTCAAGTTCGTTAGTCAAACGATTGGATTCACTCTCTAGCTCTGCATTCTCCAGCTTCGCGCTGTGGAGGGCCTTTTGCGACTCCTCGAGCTCCTTTTCTAAAGACCCGATATTTTGCTTCATCTCAAGATGGACGTTCTCAAGGCTTGATTTTTCTGCCTCCAGTTGAGACGTGAGTTCGCGCAGGTGACCAACTTCGGCCGTCAGCCTCTCAGCCTCAGATCTCAATGTCACAGTCTGTGCGCGTTCACTATCAAGAGAGGAAATAGACTTTGCTAGCTCGCTTTCGTGCTCGCTCAAAAGCCTCTCCTTGTCTTCCAATGCAGTTCGAAGCTGGGAAAGTTGTGTCTCTTGTTCGACAAGCTGACTCTCAAGCTTGAAGAGCGAAGACCTGCCTTGGTCCAATTCTGTATTTTTGGATCCTAGCTCTTGCTCAAGCGTGGATAACTTTTGCTCGACTTCGGCGCTATGCGCCTTAGATGTCTCCATTTCTTGAGTGAGAGAATCGTACGCATCTTGGATTTCGCGCATCCGTGACTCGAGAGCCATATGGGCCGTTGCGGTATTCTCTGCTTCATGCGCCTTAGATCTCTCCATCTCTTTAGTAAGAGAATCGTTGACACTTTGAAGTTCCTGTATCCGTGACTCGAGAGCCGTATAAGCAGTGGCGGTATTCTCTGCGTCATGCGCCTTGGACGTCTCCATTTCCTGAGTGAGAGAATTGTAGGCGATCTGGAGCTCCGTAAATTGAGACTCCAGGGCCGCATAAGCAGATTTGTGGACCTCGGAATCCTCGCGCGCATCGCATTTTGCTCTTTCTAGCTCCTCTCGCAGCTTTGCAATCTCCTCAGCGTTTACCTGCACTACTTCCTCCGGAACAACATTGAGCGGGTTTTGAACAGGCGCATCTGAAAATAGACTTGGGGAGCCAAGAGGAGCCTTTAAAGATAACGGCTTGTCATTCTCGTCCTCATAATTGCTGAAGAAGCTCGATGCCTGAATAGGATCTTCGCTTTTTTCGTCAATAGGACTGAAAAGAGAACGCTGTTCAGAGGTGTGTCGCCCTTCGCGGAGTTCTGGCATTGAGGTGGCCGAGCCAGGGGGTTCAGAAAACAAATCACCAGCCTGAGATTTTTGAGGTGTGGTGAGAGCATCCCAATCCAGGGTACTCACAGCATCTTCAGATTGCGCCCGTGACCCAAAGCTATCCGGTGTGCGAGGTTGGGCCGCGGCGGACGACGCAGTCGTCAAAATCTTTCTGCGTTCCTCTTGCAATTCATTTGAAAGGCACAGATTCAAGTCTTCGGCTTGCTGAAGCCGTTCGGCGCTTTCTTTGGAAAGGATTTCGAGTTTAACGGCAAGCTCGTCTCGCTCTGCGGTGACGGTATCCAGACGCGCTTGTGCTTGTTGGAGCTGATGCGTCAAGTTATCCACCTCCAATTGTCTATCACCAGCGTTCAACGTACCCTGCAAATCTTCAGCAAGCCTATCACGCTCAACGCGTAATTCTTGGCAAGCCATCTGAGAAACTTCTAACTGCTCAACCAATCGCGCAACCTCCGACTGCTCGCTCAAGCTACGTTGTTGAACGTTCTGCAGTTCAGATGCCAGACGGGTATTTTCCAATTTCGTTTCGTTGAACTGAGCACGAATTTGCTCCAGCTCTTGTGAGATTTGCACGGTGTCGAGTCCTTGGGCATCTGCGTGGCCAAAGAGATGACCCGAACTTCCGTTGGAGTTGTCCGGTGCACCAGGTTTGTCGAAAAAGCTAAGTGTACTTGGCTGCTCACCGGCAGTATCTGTGGAATTAGCATTCCATTGCCACTCACCATGTCCCTCTTTCGCATCATCAAAAAGAGCTTCAGCTGTGTTTGCAGTTCCGGGAGCAGGGGACTGGGTCGCGAATTCTGTGTTGTTGTCGAATAATACGTTGGATGCCTGAGACTCAGAACTGGCTTGAGCAGGCAGCGATTGCATATCTTGGATTGTCTGTTGGGCGAGCGAGAGGTCGTATTGAAGTTGCTCGATCTGTTGGCCTTGAAATTGAGAGTCCGCCAAGTGAAGACGAAGCTGTTCCATTTCTGATTCTGACTGAGATCGCTGGGCCTTCATTTCTGCCTCCAGTATTTCCAGCTTAGATCCTAGAGATCTGATTTCAACTTGAGCTGCCTCCTTTTCTTCTCGTAGCGATGCACTGATAGACTCCAGCTCAGTCCTGGACCGGACAGCATCGTCGAGCTCCTGTTGGAGAGCTTCAAGCTCATCTCTAAGAGCCTTCATCTCCTTGTTCAGGTCCTCAGCTTGCTCCATCCCTGCGCTTGTTTCCTGAAGCTCGCGACTTATCTCAAGCCATTTCTGATTGAGGCTCTCGTAAGACTGATTGGATTCGTGCAATCTCTCTTCTAATTCGCGGGCACCTTCCAAAGCACGATGTTTCTCAGCTTCTAGCATCGTGAGTTTCTGCCGGAGCTCTTCAATATGGGCGTGGTGTGCGTCACTAGTGTCCTGCACGTTCTGACTCTGGTTCGTATTTCCGAAGAACTGATTTTGGTTGGGTGACATGTTCGGGCTTGATGCTCCAAACAGGGCGCTCGAGATGACAGGTGTTGCAGGCGACTGTACAGATTGATTGTGGAATGCTGCCGCTGTTTCCGAAGAATCGCCAAAATTAATATCATCTTCGTCATTGCCCCAGTCACCACCGCCGAGCTGGAATGGCGCAGAGTCATCATCGTCTCCGAAAAAGTTTGACGCAGATGCCTGTTGATTGCTAGACGAAATAGTAGGCGTAGCGCTTTGTGAAATTGCTTGTGGGGGGTTAAAGTGTGGCTGTGGGGCAGGGGTGCTGGGTGCTGATAGACGCCGAGCAATTTCCAATTCTTGTTCAAGTTGTTGCACTGAAAGCTCAAGTTGAGACTTGGCGTCGGATACGGACGCAAGTTGGGCTTTGACTGAGTACAACTCGGTATCCAATTGCTCTTTCTCGGAAATTGCAACGGAAGCCTTTTCCTCAGCATCGAGGCTGACTTGACGAGCTTCAGCAAGTTTAGCCCTAAGATCAAGGATTCTACGCTCAGTCTCTTGTCTCTCAGCTTCGGCGTCAGCAAGCTCCTGGTCACTGCTTTTCGCCTCGAGGGCATCCTGAAGTTGACAGGAGATTTGATCTCTTTCGCGTTCAACTTCCGCAAGTTGCTCTTCCAGCTTTCTGCACTCTTCTTGCGCGCGATTATTCTCGAGTTCGAGGTTGGCATGATTTTTCTTTAATTTCGTGATCTTCACAAAGAGTCGCTGCATAGAGTTCTTACGATCCTCAACTTCAACCTCGAGCCCAGAACACTTTTGCTGGAGCTCTGCTTTGTCTTGCTCCTCCCCTGCTAACATTTTAGAGAGACGACCATTTTCGTTCTCTAACTCGCTTACCCGCAATTCCGTTGTAGAAATTTGACGTTCGAGAGCGTCATACTTTGACTTCAACTCTTCGTAGGACTCGTTGGCCTGGTTGTTCTGGAGTTCGCCATCGAGTCTCCTATTTTCAGACTCCAAGGCACTGTTTTTAGCTTCAACTTCCTCGACGAGCTGTGATAGTCCAGCTTTTTCCGATTCCAAAACGGAAAGAGTGGATTTGTGCATGGCAAGTTGACTTCTGAGATTCCCGACCTCTTCTTCGAGCTGGGCAGCTCGAAGCTTTGGCTGTTCGGAAGCGTGCATTGCGTCTTGAAGCTGCGACTCCAGCTGGTTGACTTTGGCGCCCATTTGCTCGCTCGAATTCTGAGCTGCATGGAGCCGCTGTTCTAAAGCTGCAATTTCGCTGGCGTGTCTTTCTTGAAGCTCTTGAAGAGAAGTCTCAAAGCTCTGGGATACTTGCGCAAGTTTTGCTTCAGCTTCCTCAAGCTTGACTTGCAAGTCCTCCGTCAAACTGTCAGAACGATCTTTGCCGGCCGCTTCGAGCGCTTCAATCATCGCCTCGCGCTGATTCAGGGACGCTTGCAGCGTATCGATGGTATCAAGTGCCTCTTGGTGCATGGATTCCGCAGACGAGAGTTGATCGGCCACCGTGCTCTTCTCCCTCGTGAGATAATCAACTTGCGCCTGCAGCTCCGAGACAGACTGCTCCAGCTCTGCGTTACGCTTGCGAGCCTCCTTGTCCCTATCCGCGAAAATAACTCTCTCGGCGCTAGTTTCTTCTAGCTCTGCTTCCAGCTCTGTCGCCCGGGCTTCTGCGGCGCTGAGCTTACTCACGAGCATTCGCGCTGCTGTGGTGTAGTGTCTCACACCATCCTCTATATTGCCATCAGAAAAATCACGGTTGCCATGCTCCCACGCAATGAAAACCGGATCTGTCTGTGCCTGCGAGTCCTCGCTCCCGTCGGGATCCAAATACCCGCCATTCAGTAGCTCTTCCTCAGGATCACTTTCCTCGCGATCTTGGCCGTCAAAATTCAGTTTCTTCGGTCCCAAAGCAGGCGACGCCAGCACCAATTTGTTGCGCATGGCCTCATTCTCGCGCTCCTTTTCCCGCAGCCTCTTTCGCAGCGCCTTGATCTCCGAATTCAGCGTGAACGCCTTCTCCTCCGCCTTTAATTTCACTGTCGCCAAGTGCTCTGACAATAACACGATATCCTCCTCTGCCAGCGCGGAGGCCCTGCTCCCTGGCGTCAATACTCCCACGTCTGCTGCTTCCGTCACGCTGCTCCCTGCCGTTACCCCATCGCCACCCGCAGCCCTACGGGGCTCGCTACGCGGCGGCGTGGAAAACTCCATCGCGCCTCCTCCTTCCTCCTCCTCGCGCGCTGTGCTCGCGGTCGTTCTTTCACCGCCGCTGTTCCTTCTGTTCCTTTGTTCCTTCCGTTCCTTTTCTTCTTTTCTTCCCCGCTGCTTCGCGCCTTCTCCTTCTGCCGCCCGAGATGCTTTCTGCGGACAAGCAACGGCGGCAGGAATGAGTGGGACGGCTGTGAGGTGCAGAGGTGCAGGAGTGCAGGAGTGCAGGGGCACAGGAGCACAGGAGAGCGGCCTGTCCGCAGGTGTGGGGGGAGGTGCCCGGGAAGTGCCTGGGACGGGTCCGCGGGGACTGGGACGCGGTCCTCGTTGGGGTCTAACTGCCACTTGTTGCCACGTTGGTGGTTGGTTGTCTTCTTTTATTTTTCACACTTTTTCCCCCTATTATTTTTTCCATTTTCCTCCCAGATGATAGCTTTTTTGATAGGCGAAATAATAGGATGTCAGATAATCTGCTCTAAAGGACTATGGTTAGGACTACATATGGCAGATCGATAGAGTGGTTTGAAGCTAGATGGATGTATAGATGGGTCAGTAAGGCTCTTGAGGGTAGACCTCGAATAGTGCAACGTAGGAACACGTTGTATTAGTTATATTGGTAACTTAGGTTTAGGTAGTAAAATGATAGGCCGTGGTGTTTGTTTATGGTAGCTTGAATGTGTTCCAGGTTGGAGGTTGAGGTGAGTAAGCGATATAGAAAAAATACATAGATCCACCTTGTCTTGAAAGAGACGCGCTGTGCCCCTGCTGGTGTAAGTGGCATTATGATGCAGGTGTAAGTCGGGGGGGCAGCGCGCGTCGGCCCAGTTACCCGGCTGCGCTAAGCAAACGAAGCAAACTTTGGACTTGAGCATCGCGCAGAAGCTCGAGACGAGACGGCTGAGGCATGCTGAGGCGATGGCACTTGGCAGCATTTGCTTTCTTCACGGCTTTGAGTCAGTCCGGCGACTTGTGTTTCACGAATTTCGAGGTCCTCGACTCAGACTCTTTCATTACACTTTCATTGCCTTGAGCAAAAGTTTAAAAAATTGGACTTCGGACTTTTGGACTTGGGTTAGCCTCTGCGGCTGCTAGCTTGCCAGTAGTGCCTTCAACGAAAGCAGGGACTTGAAGTCGGCACCACACCGTTACCGAGTAGGAGTTCGTGACATCCCATGTGCGAAGGAAAGTCGCCTGCTCCAAATCGTCGCTCACGGAAATGTCTAAATGCGCCAATAATACCTAAGCTTTTGGTCTTGCGGCATGGCATGGACATAGCAAACCAAAGCAGATGCATCCAGATTCGGAGATAAGTGAAGCCACGAAGTGCAGCGTAAACAAACCCTATCGGAAGGTGGGGTGGAGATATCACGAAGTCTGGAACTCTGCGCACCAAAACGGGGACCAGAATTTGGCGACCTTTACCTTTACCCACCCGGGCATGGTTTCTCCGAGTCCGCACTGGTTTCATCGCTAGCTTTGCGCAGTGAAACCTGCGAGTTTAAACTGTTTAAAAACGCATATCGTGGATCCCGACAGAGGCTCTCCGACGACAGTGCTCGAGCACTAGTAAATGTTTCCGAATCGCTACTCGATACTCAGTACTAGTAGTGTACACAACAAGACTGCAAGCTGGGGATGCGGAGGAGAGGGAGATTTCTTCAGTAACTTAGATCATCGCCACTCGAAAGAAAAAGAGCAAAGAGCAGAGAGCAATGCCGAAAAAGCTTGCAGAATTTCAGAGAACAGGAGAAGAAAGAAGTGACAGCTTGAGTTGCTTAGCAGAGCGAGTAGCCACGAAGTACTGCCCCTCTCCTTTTCCCACAATCACAGGCCCTACTAGTAGTCATATCTACCAAAATCGGCAATCACAGCTGGAAGCAGTCAAGCTCCTGCGAGGCTACCTCAGGGCCCCGGCTCTTCCCTCACAACAGCTGCAACAATCTTTCCACTGCCGCTCACACAGTGATGCAGGACTACTGTTCACTATTAAGACCTTTCACGCCTTGAACTTGCTTTCCTCCTGGTGCCCTCACAACAGAAGCAGCAGCACTCTTGAGAGTTTCCAAATGTTTCCAAGCTCTGACACTCCTTCATCGTGACTCTTACTGAGTCCCTACCCAAATCCATAGCCCACCACCCCACCAACCCCCTCCCCCCACTCACCATTGCTGTCCTCGCAGAGTCCGCGCATGCTACTGCTCGTGCTGGCCGCCATTAGGCAGTAGGGAGAAGGCGTTCGGGAGAGCGGAAGGAAGGAGCGCGGAAGAAAGGAAGGAAGAGAGAGAGAGAGAGAGGAAGAGGACGGGGCCAAGAGGTGTCAACCTTGTAAGGGAAGAAAAAAAGTAGAAAAAAAGAAGGAGTGAGTGAGTGAGTGAGTGGCTGCTGTGGGGACCGAAGAGTGCCCTCCGCGCAGGCGGTATTGCGCTAGGCAGGGGAGAGAGCGAGAGTGTGAGAGGGGTAGAAAGAGCGGGGATACGACAGATGCGCGCAGAGAGAAAGTTGTATTTTCTCTAGTTGCCCTCGGAGACCTCGGAGGTTATCGTTGTTCCCGTCTTGTTCTGGGCTATTTGCGGAGCGCGTCAGAGCCAGATTAAGACGACGATTTGAACTGCAAGGTAGAGCTGAAGCGAGCGTTTCGTTTGGCCCTTCGGGAGGCGGCAAGTGCAGAGGAATGGAGGGGGCAAACCGTTTGGACCAACAGCTTACCCGCTGTGACCGCGAGCCGATTCATCTGCTGCCAGAGATTCAGGATACCGGGGCGCTGATTGTGTTACGACTGGAGTGCGTGCAGGATGAGCAGGTGAAGAGTGCTAAAGTCGTACAAGTGTCCGAGAACTGCGCGAGGTTCGGGATGCCAGAGCCTGGCGATGTTTTGGGCAGCGAGCCGGAGAGCTTGGTGGACCCCTCCGATGTCGTCAACTTTAGAGGGCTGCTGACCAACATCTGGAAGGAGGGTGCGCAAAACTCGTCTGCCCCTTCGAGCACCCTAAAGGTGGACGAGAGCGCATTCAATGGGAAAGGCGAGGACTGGTGGGACAAGGGTTTCACTCAACGGGACTTGAATAAGTTTTTATCAAACTGCAAAAAGAGTACGTTCACGGCTTTGCGGACTTCGACTGCAATTCTTAAAATGAACAAAGGTACTACTGTTCAGTGCACTGGATTCAACGTAGTTCATGGGAAAGAGAAGCTCATTGTCCTTGAATTGGAGACGATGGATCAGTACAGCTTCACTTATTTGGAGGCGCACAACTTTGTTGAGTCGCTCAGCCACGTTTCTAGCCACCTGTCCAAGTCATACTTTTCCCATGGTCAGTTCGCCAAAGTGATTTCCATATTGCGTGACATGACGGGGTTTGATCGCGTGATGTTGTATCAATTCGACGAAGAAGGCCACGGTACTATTGTCGCCGAATCCACCTCGGATCATCTAGATTTGGATCTTCACCAGTCGTTCTTTGGCAAAAAATTCCCTGGCTCTGACATCCCCAAGCAGGCACGTTCACTTTACATTAGAAACAAGGTAAGGTCAATTGCCAGTGTGGATGGTGTCTCAGTAAAGCTCTGTCCTCCGCTCGTGGATGGCATGCCCATCGACTTGAGCGACTCGAAGCTTCGACAAGTTAGTCATGTACATGTGAAGTACCTGCAAAATATGCAAGTCGCTGCATCTGCATCCGCGAGTGTGGTAGTGGAAGGAGAGCTTTGGGGGCTGGTTGCCTGCCACCACTACAACGGCCCCCTTCCTCTCACTCCCTACAGGCGCATGATTCTGATGTCAATCTCTGCTCTGGTTCAAAACGCAATCGAAGCTCAGCTTAATCGGGAGCGACAGATTCTGTTACGACGGGTACACGATGCCACCATGATTCTCGAAAATCCGGGCATTAATCCAGACGAATGTTTGGAAACGCTGGCAAAAGATCTCCAACAGATCTTTAACACCGACGCGATCTTGCTAGCGACGTACAAGACTGAATTTGCAGCCCCGTTGCAAGGCAGAGACGACGGAATGTCGTACTCCGAAGCCCGGAAGCGGGGCCTTAGTAATCTCAAGCTCTCCATCTCGTCCCTTACTGCTGAAGGAGAGCCCATCGACAAAGACTTTGTCCACCAAGTTTCTTCTGAGCTCGTGCGACGAAACATTATAACATCGGATGTCCCATGTACCCCTTCTCTGGAACGCGATCTCCCCGACATGTTTGAGGAGTACACTCCCTCGGCTCAGTACCTCACGCCTTGTGGTGTTGCCGTCGCAAAATGCATGGCATATGATCTGGTGTTTGTTCGCCGCGAGTTGGAGGAAAACATTCAATGGGCTGGTAAAGAAGGATATGAAATTGCAGCCGGCAACTCCACCAAAGCTTTGACTCCGCGCAACTCGTTTGAAACTTACAATCAGGCGGTGAAAAACCGCGCCGCGCCGTGGAAGATGATTGAGCTGGAGGGCATAAAGCTTGCGCGCATGCGTCTACTTGCCGCTGCTGAGCGCGTCCACGTGACTAACGCGCTTTCGAATTTGCGCATCTCGAAGATGACGAGCATGTTTCTAGCACATATGAGCCACGAGCTGCGAACCCCGTTCAATGGTATCGTGGGAATGCTGAGCGTTCTTCTCGAGGATAAAGAGCTTCTCCCAGAGCAAGTGAAGAGCATGCTTCAGACTGTGAATCGGTCCGCAGAGTCTATGCTTGACATATTGGATGATATTCTCACAGTTACGCGACTTGAGGAAGGCAAAATGGAGCTGAAAAGGGCTAAATTTGTCTTGTGTGATCTCCTCGAAGATGTTAGTACACTTTTCAAGGTTAGAGCCGACAAACTCGGGGTCGAGCTGTTGACTAATTCTAACTTGGCATCTAATAGTGTGGTCATCGGGGACGTGGGCAGAATCAGGCAGGTCTTACTTAACCTTGTGGGCAATGCGTTGCGTTTCGTCCCGCAAACAGGCGGGAAAATATCTGTGGATTTCCAGTCGTTTAAGGATTTTAGCGATGCTATGGCTGCTGTTCGCAAGTCTGCAAACTCATATACCCATGGGACACATTCAGTGCAAGAAATCGCAAACGATGTCGAACTTTCCCAAATCATGCTTCGTAGGGTTGCAAAGTCCGAGTGGGTGACAAATGGTATGAGAGCGGCGACATCACATATACTCCAATCGCAATCCTCGAGTTCCTCGACTCCTCGGCGTGCGACGGATGAAATTGCTTTGCGAAAGCGCGAGAGGGGCGCCTCTCCAAACATAATGGACGAACAAACATTTGCATTGTTTAGCGTGCGAGACAATGGCCACGGAGTAGAAAAAGGTGGCGCAGCCAACTTATTCCGAAAGTTTTCCCAGATCGATTCTAGTGAAAAGAAACTGTACCAGGGCACCGGTCTCGGTCTGTCTATTTGCCACCAGCTCTGCAAGCTGATGGGAGGTGCAATTTGGTGCTTTTCTTCGACAGAAGAAAGCTTGGCTATGAGAGAGAACGGCACCAATGGCGACTGCGATGGGGTATCTGACAATTCTAGCATAGAGAGCCCTCCCGCGAAGCGCACCAAAGTGGCTTCGCCAAGAGACTCGCCGAACGGCCCGCTGCACACTTCCGGTGCCGTCTTTCAGTTTCTAGTTCCTCTGGAAGTGTGTGTCTCGGAGGTGGAGCGGTCCAAAGTCCTAAAGCCGGATGATATACGCACTTCCACCTTTGAAGGGCTCGGTGGCGACCGCACCATGACACTGGAAGCGGGCGGCAAACAAGTTGAAACGGACGAAACTGTTCTCCAAGCAGCCCTCGCTGTGGACAAGCCAGTCATAATTGCTGCAGACGACAATGCTGTAAATCGGAAGGTACTCGCAACGATTTTCTCTCGGTGGGTCCCTGAAGTACACCTTGTGGTCTTTGAGTGCGGTGAGTCCACGATCAAATCACTACCCCTTCTGAAAGACCGCATTCAGGCGTTTCTTTTGGATCATCACATGCCAAACATGAGCGGAATGGATGCCAGCAAAGTCATCCGCCAGCAGATGGGCGACGACATCCCGGTGTTCATCCTGACTGCTGATTGCTCTGTCACCAATGACACAGTGGTCAAGGAGGGTCTAACTGGAGTAATCCACAAGCCGGTTACTGTGAAAAAAATTCGCGAGGTCCTTCAGGACACTTTTGAGCGGTGCGCAACTGGCAACGGTCACGCCATCAGCGACGGGTCTGATTCCACCAAGTAATCACATGTATGAGCACCGGAAGAAGCGTTGCGTCTCTACATCGTGCAGCGCAAACAAACCCTAGCTAGTGGAAGGTAGGGTGCATCGTCAATTTTGTTTTCTCGCATCTCGTTTTGCTTTGGAGCTGCCAGCTCCGCCAGAGCTTTTGGGCATCGTCGCCAGGCCACCTCCGGTTCTTGATCAGTACCGACCATTTTTTTTAATTTTGAAGGTTTTGGAGTTTCCTTCCATGAAGCGAAAAAGAAAAGAGAAACGTTTTGTTTCGATCAAGCAAATTTTTTAGTTGTCCTTGTGCTCTGATTGCGAGTATTCCTTCTCTTCGTATGCTGGCTGATCAAAAATAACTTATTCGATCCACGTGGTTCGATCTTGTCATATCTCATTCTCCGATACTTACACTCACTATGGCAGGGGTTACAGCTGCTCACTGCCGTTTGCCATTCACACAGAAATTCACGAATAAAAAGAGAAGGGGAAAAGTAGGCACACGAACAGCCATGTTCGTCTAAACAAAAAGAAAAAATAGGTTTGGTTAGGGTTGGCTCGATTTGAAAGAGGAGTCGCTCGTGCAAGTCTTGCCAACTGCCCCTTTCGCGCCTTCAGAAACTCGCCTCGCGCCCCCCAGCATATCTTTCCCCTATTCTTCACCCAATGTATTCCAGAAGATATTCTCTCAGGGGCACCTTCTCATTCAAATTGGGGGGGGTATGGGGCGCACTAAAGTGGATGGCCATAGCGCTTCCTTCCCCAACTCCCCACCCAGCACCACCTTCACACCCAAGCTTACCACCAGCGTTCGCAGATCCCATAGGGATGCGGCGGACTCCTACCCACCCCTCTGGGAGTGCTCCACCCCTCAGTCCCGCTTACACTTTCCGCTACCCAACCCCCAACTGCCGCCTACCGGTCTGTCCCATAACCTCCCTACGCGCGTCCGCTCCCCGTGGTCCTAGCGCCTCGCATAGCAGCCGCTACCGGCGGAGGGCATGCAGAACGGCGAGGAAGAAAGGAAGGGAGGAGGACAGCAAACCAAAGCGACGAAGGAGAAAAGAAGGAGTGGGAGGACACGGAGCGGAAAGGACGGAACGAGGAACGAGGAACAAGGAAGCAGGAGCGAGAAGGACGAGGACGCAGGGTAAGTGCGCGATGCGAGCGGTGAGAGCGGTGAGAGCGGTGCGGAGAGTGGGGGGTGCAAGCAAGGCCGTTGTCGTTGATTTATTTTTAAAATATATGAAATATCGAGAATGAGTGTATGAGGATATGAGGATGTGAGGATGAGTAGGGACCGTCTGCGTGGAGGAGTCTTGGAAGTGTGTGTGGAGCTGATGACGAAGAGGAAGGATTGGTGAAGGGGAAAGAAATAAAAGCTGACGTGCGGATGTTGGAACTTTGTTGCGCGAATGTTTGTTTGGTGGATTCTGTGTGTTTGAGAAGGAAAGGAAAGGAAATTTGGAGGTTGAGAAAGTTGTGGAGCTGCCAAGGATGAGCAAATATGTGCCACGTAAGTTTTGCCCTCGTTTGAACCGTGCCAATCACGAGCATCAGTCTAACGCAAGGATGGGTCGACGTGTTCCAATGCTCTTTCATGTTTGACAGCTCATTTGAGAAACAAGGGACCTTCGGGACCTTCTTCAGATTTGCCCCCAGACGCTGCTAGGGGCGGAAACCGTGGGCCGCCAGCGGCTGGCCCAGGCTACGGTCCTCCACGCGGAGGCCCGGGTTTTGGTGGCCCACAAGGCGGCTACGGTGGCCCTCAAGGTGGCTACGGTGGCGGTCCTCAAGGTGGCTATGGTGGCCAGAGAGGCGGCGGCTACGGCTATGATCGCCGCGGTGCAGGCGCGTTTGGTGGCGGCGGTGGCTATGGATATGGTGGCGGCCCAGGTTATGGCGGTGGTGGTCCACGCGGCGGGTTCGGTGGAGGTGGCCGAGGAGGATACTCGCGAAAGAATGAGATGGGATTCCATGGAAACATGACAGAGGACAAGCTGTTGGAACAGCAGATCTTTGGCGACGTCAAGAGCACTGGAATCAACTTTGACAAATACGATGACATCCCCGTCGAGACGAGCGGTGTGGACGTGCCAGAGTGCATTACCTCTTTTGATGAGGCAGCCATTCATCAGAACTTGCGCGAGAATCTCAGACGCAGCAAGTTTGACAAACCCACCCCGGTACAAAAGTTCTCCATCCCCATCGGAGTTGCTGGTCGCGACATGATGGCTTGCGCGCAGACTGGCTCGGGTAAAACCGGAGGGTTCTTGTTCCCAACTATTACTGCAATGCTCAATTCGGGCCCAATTGAGGCACAGGATCCACATCCACGCAAGGCTTACCCAAATGCTTTGGTCTTGGCTCCTACCCGCGAGCTTGCTTCTCAGATTTACGACGAGGCACAAAAGTTCTGCTATTGCTCTGGTATTCAGCCAGTTGTCATCTACGGAGGTGCTGAAGTACGCCAACAGCTTCGTGAGCTGGAGCGCGGTTGCGACCTTTTGGTGGCGACTCCTGGTCGCCTCTTGGACTTGATGGAGCGCGGACGCATCGGCTTGAGCTGCATCCGCTTTCTTATTCTTGATGAGGCTGATAGGATGCTTGATATGGGCTTCGAGCCGCAGATCCGCAGAATTGTGGAGCAAGAAGATCTCCCACGCGAGAGACAGACTTTCATGTTTAGTGCCACTTTTCCAAAGGTCATTCAGCAGCTTGCTTCTGACTTTCTGTCCAACTACATCTTTTTGACTGTTGGCCGCGTCGGCTCTGCTGCCAAGGACATCAAGCAGACGATCGAATATGTCGAGGGACCTGACAAGACCGCGTTTCTCACGCGGTTTCTCAACACCGTGGAGGCTGGCCTGGTTCTTATCTTTGTAGAGACTAAGCGTGCTGCGGACGATCTGGAGTACACTCTCAGCCTGGAGGGTTACCCCACAACCTCTATTCACGGAGACCGCTCTCAGCAAGAGCGCGAGGCTGCACTACAGTCTTTTCGTACTGGCATGACCCCGATCATGGTCGCTACTGATGTTGCTGCCCGCGGTTTGGATATCAGTAACGTTATGTACGTCATCAACTATGATATGCCATCCAACATCGATGATTACGTGCATCGCATCGGACGTACAGGTCGCGCTGGAAACAAGGGTACTGCCATCTCGATGATCAACGAGAAGAATGGTAACATTGCTCGCGAGCTTTACGAGCTGCTGTCTGAGAATGGCCAGGAGATCCCTGACTTTTTGTACCATTTGAGCAATTACCGTGGAGGCGGCGGTGGTGGCCGTCGCGGAGGCGGTGGTGGCCGATTCGGCGGACGTGACTACCGTTATGACAACGGTGGTGGCCGTGGCGGTGGTCGCAGCGGCGGCGGCGGTGGTGGTCATCGCGGCGGTGGCGGCTACGGAGGCGGTGGCGGCGGCTATGGAGGAGGTGGCGGCGGCTATGGAGGAGGTGGCGGCGGCTATGGAGGAGGCGGCGGCGGCTATGGAGGAGGTGGCGGCGGCGGCGGCCGCAGACAGCCGGCAGACGCGTGGTAATCCACTTCTGCGGAAAAGACCCGTTCTTTAATTGGTGCGGTATAGCGGGGTGTATTGTTGAAATGTTCGTGTCATGTAGTGCACTCTTGTTTGCACAAGTTGCCCTGTCTTGACTCGTTCTTTCCATAATTTCCTTGCTTTGACTTTTCCCTGCTTGCATTTTGGCGTGGTGTTTTCTCTCTTTCTATTGTCGGATTTGTTTTGGGGCTGGGCTTTCATTTACTCTCTTCCTCGAGGGTGGCAAAATTCCTTTTTTAGTGTTTTGCTAAGAGGGGATATGGTTGTCATGCACATTGTTTTGGAGGAGAAGTTTGGGATTCCTGGTGTTTTTCCAGTGGGAGAGTTGAGTGGTTCACCTTTTCCCCCTTTTCAGAAATTTTGGTGTTTACTTTTTTGGTAAATGACCTACAGCGGCAGGAGCTGAATCGGCATATCTGCTTTCGTGACGAGCAGTCTTGGCGATGAAATATAGTTCTTTAGACTTTTGGCTCAGAGCATCTCTTGCCCTGTGCGCCAACCTTTCGTTGCGCCGGAATCTTTATGGATTTGGTGCAATCTTGCGTTAGTTTAGAACTCGTCCTCTTGCACAATTTTATGCGATTGGGGAGAAAAGGGTAGTTATGGAGTGGCATCAAACATTGGGGATAGTGAGGAGCCTGCTCCCTCGCGATTTGGAGGGAGCTTTCGAAGGGAAGAAAGACACTTCAAGGCGGGTCGTTAGAATGGAGAGAATGAGTTGATTGGTGAATGAGCGGATGAAGGGCAGTGAGAAGTTTTGTTAGAGAACGGTACTTGCAATCGAGGAAAAAAGTACCTGCAGGTACATACAGATATAAAATAATAAATAATCAAGAAGATTTTTTTTCTTCCATCGTTTTTTCATTGAACAAAGGCAGTTGAAAATTGTTAAAAAAAACATTCTTTAGCCGACCTTGTAAACCGGGATCTTTCGAAGGCCTGTTTCTTTGAGCGTGCCCATCCTTGCACATCACGAGTTGATGCGCCTGCTGCAGCATTTCTTCGGTCCAGAGTTAAAAAAAAGGGCTACAGCAACAGAAACTAGAGCTGCAAGACGCCACACAACACGACTGGGTGACAACACGACTGGGTGACAACACGACTGGGTGACAACTCTTCGAGAAGCAAAGACTCGACAGTTCGCTATGTTTAAATAAATTTACAAGTTAATGAACTGAAGACGCGTCAGGGCAATTCCCCGCTGCCCAGTGATTTTTCCCGTCAGATACGGGAGCAGAAACAAGGTACTCGCCGGTCGATTCACGCAGATATTAGAAGAAACTCTTTACAGAAGAACGCAAGGAGCTCCAAGATAAATATTTGCCGAATACAAACACGGGGTCACCAGTAGCCGTGCTCGTGGTGGACACGTGAGTATCTCTGCCTCGGGACGGCCTGAAAAAACTTCCGTGTGAAGATGGTTTGGAGAGTGACCCGAGCTGCGATGGTTGAACACTAATGGAGGTCTCCGCAATGCTCTCATTCCTACTACTACATGCCGTGCTCGCGTTTGAGCCCACGAACGTCGACTCCTTCCGAGGGTTTATGCTTATAGCGTGCGAGTCGTCATCAGGATATGTGACAGCCCGGAGGTTCTCTTGCGTTGCGCGCTTTAGTCTCTCGTGGGATGTGTAGGCAAGAATCGATATGATTGCAACGGAGCTGCCAACTGCCACCCCAGCAAGCGCAGAGAATATCTTTCCATTCGTTTCCGCTTCTTCGTCTTGGGAGGAAGATTCGGTGGGCGCCACCGTTCCGTATACGTCGTTCTGGCTCAGCGTCATGAGGTATGACACGAGCTGCGCACTACATGTAGTATCTTGTAAGTTTCCTGCTGCGCAAGCATTGGGATTGAAGAATGATGAGCTCTTCGGAAGGTCAGACCACTGCCAATTTGTCCAACTAATTTTGTTTTGGGCCAAAAGATCTGCAAGTTTTTTAGACTCTTCCTGAAACGGCCCACTGCTATCGTTAATATCTGTCGTTGCGAACTCGGTGACAAACAGAGGAATGGAGGACAAGACCTCTTGGATGCTGTCGTACAAGTACGAGTATGTTCCCAGGTACACATTGACGCTGTACATTACATTGTGCGGGCTATCGACCTGCCCTTGTTGCACAGGCTCGAGAATATTGCGCGATCGGTCAGAGGTTGATGCTATTATGATTGTCTCTTGATCGATCTTTCTTATGGCAGATATCACGGCGTTGTGGTAAGCCTGTAATTGCGGCCAGCCCACGGTTTCTGGCGCCCCGGCAATCTCGTAAAGAACGTGTGACTTGTTGGCGTATTTTTTTGCAATCTCCGTCCAAAAGTCAATGGCGGCTCCGGTTGATGCGCCTTGGGAGTCCAGAAACCGATTTGGGTTGCCAAATACATGCCAGTCAATCACAACGTAGATCCCAAGTTCCTCGCACCAGTCCACAATGTTGAAGAGTACAGCCTTGGCAGTTGAGAGGGTGGAAAGACTCTCGTCCGATACGAGATGAACCGCAGCACGAACAACGTCAACGCCGTGCACTGTGACGAGTCTCTCCAGAAACGATTTCGTGTAGCAGCTGGTCGAGCCATTCAAATCCTCCGTGCTCACCCCAACTAGCTGGACTGGGTGCCCGTTCTCGTTGACCAGATTCACTCCACTTAATGTGAGCTTCCCATGCTGATTGACAAAACCTGTCCGGTCCACTGGGTCAAAGTTGTGGTATGATTCGTCGCAAGTGCTCTGTGCTGTTGTTCGCTTTGTCAGGCAGACAAGAAGCGCCACCGCGAGCGCCGCTGTCCACCTTGGCATCCTCACGCAAATGCTTCAGCGGCTCGCAATCATCAATCGATTTCAGGCTTTTGGCGACTACCCGTCTAGGATCGCTTCCGCTCGTTGCAAGACCGTCGATCAGAGCGTTGCAAAGTATTCCCGGGATCTGGGCGTTCTATTTGTTGTACAGTGATCAGCGCAGGAGTTAATTGGAGGCGGGTGCAGGCGGCATAGGGATCCAATTTCCCTCTTTCAAGACAAACACAAAAACGCTTTGATCCAAAGTCTCTTCGATCAAGATTGCTCTGTATGCATAGATATGTTTTCTCCATCTCTTGGAGAGCAAGTCACACGTTCTTTTCTCGCGACCTGGCCCGCCTTAGTTTATTCGTAGAATTCATTGTATCGCACACCGGTACCGTGCAGCTCTTTGTTGTTGCATTCAGGTAAACGATCAAAGAACAGAAATGAGACGATAACTTATCAAAACTCAGGAGCCAACACTGGACTTTCGCAAGATCATGAGAATACATGTGTTGTTTTCGAGCCTGAAAATCACTTGACGATTCCAGTGCGTTCGAACTCAATTGCTCTCAAGTGCACAAAGACCGCCACACATCTTGTAGGCAGCGCAACGCCAGGTGTGCTTCGAACTCTCGCACTCACACGCTTACAATGAATGTCACAGACATCTCCAGACCTTGCGATTCCCAAAGCGCCAAAGCAAACCATTTTTTATTAAAAATAGGAAACCCATTCTTGAGCCATGCCTGGTCGCAATGAGCGAAGCGGTCAAGTGGGCGGAGGGTGGGCACGCTACCATTACTCGTACTCGCTGCCAGTTCCAATACCACATTTTGCGTTGGCGGCGAGTTCAACTAGTGTTGATGACTTGATGTCTGTGTGTAAGTCGCGCACTGGAACCCAACCCAAAGTGTTCACCATCAGGAGCCCGCGTATTCAAGGTCGGTAGGCATTCACCAGAAAAGAAAATGGGCTTGTGCCAGAGCACCCATTGTCAGTCAAGTGAAGCCACGAAGTGAGAGCGTAAACAAACCCTATCGGAAGGTGGGGTGATTGTCAGTGGTGCATAAAAGTGAGCGCAAGCCATTATAGCCAGCGACTCACGATTACAGAGTTTCCACATTCTGTTGAAGTGAGACTAAGCCTTGGGTCTGTCTGCATTGACTCCAGAAAAGACCTCAAAACTGTTTCTATCGCCGCACTCCGTTCTGACGGTGGATGAATTGTAACCTACAGTCAGATGAATTCCGAACAACTCAATCAATTTTTGTTTTAAACATTTCAGCACATCACAGAGGAGCGTTCGACTCGACGCAACGTCTACAGACACTCGCTTCATTGTTTTGTAGTTCACATGGCTGCCTTTCAAAGCTCGCATTCGCACAAACTTGTGCACAGTCAGCACAACACCGAAACACCAAACGTCAAGTCGCACGTTTCCCATTTCCTATTTCCTATTTTCTGTTTCCTTTTCTCTTGATTTCACAGTCAACAAGATCTTCTCAATGAATCACTTGAACTTGATTCATGAAACTCAAATTTCAAAGAGCAAAATTGAGCAAAATTGAGCGCAAGCCAAGTCCCCCTCTTAACACTTTCTACCGAACATCTCGGTCTTAACTAGTTCTATATTATATTAACAATAGCACCCTCATCATGTGTGTACTGTTAACACTACCTCAAAATATAAGTTAGTGTTACTCTGGCAAATCCACTTTTGAGTCCACAACTTTTTGAAATTCTGAACTTCCAAATTTTCTAAATTCTAAAATTCTAAATTCTAAATTCTAAATTCTAAATCTGATTATGAAAAACACAATGTGCGTTTGGCAATTTTGTGTTGGTGTTGCGTGTCGCCCTGCTCTTGCTTCTCCTTGAAGAAAGAAACGTGTTCGACTTTGACTTACACCCCACGCAGCTCAAAACATGGGAGTCCTCAAAACGCAAAACGTGGCAGGCACCGGGTCTAGCTGCCTCCCAGAGCAGCCAAAGGCTCCTTGCGGAGTCCCAAGTTTGGTGCTTGTGACATCTTGTGACAATGCGACAGAAGGCGCCACCCCGCAACTGCCCCGGCTACTTGAATAGCATCCTACGTGCTACTGTGCTACGGGGGAGAGCGGCGGACAGACGATGCAAAGGTCTCTCTGACAGACGCTCGAAATGGTGAAAGCCGTTCTGCGACATCGGCACTGCTAGAAGGCGCTGGACACGGTTTGCATCCTGAATGCGAGAATGGAAAGAATGGAAGAACGATGATTCGAAGATAGCCGCTCTCAGCACGTTGATGCCTTCGCCTTGGCCTACTCTCTGCCTTGCCAATGGGCTCTCTCCGCAACCGTCTGCTCTGCTCTGCTCTATAGCCAGTTCTCATTACAACCTCTACCCATCTTCAGAGCGTGGTGTAGTAGTAGCAGTGCAGAATGTGTGAGTGTGTGTAATACAGTACGCACGCTCCCTCCCTCTCTCCCCTCCCTCTCTCTCCCTCGCTGCCTCGACCGGCCAGCCAGAGGCGTTAGCCATCGAGATTTTTATTTGCAGTTTAGTGTTTTGGAAAGGCCGAAGACGTCCATCCGTCCATCCATCCATCCATCCATCCACTCAACTCCTCTGCTACGAAAGGGGGCCCTGCCAGCTGGAGGTACTGGATCGCAAAGCAGCGGGCGTATCTTGACCGCTTAATGGTGCAAGGACGTCATGAGAAAGGAGACGGGGCGACTGAAGCACATAGAACATAGACGCGACCAGAGGCAACTGACTGGTACCAAGTAGTCAGAGTCAGAGTCAGTGTCAGCGCAACACCCAGAGCCGAGTAACTTTTAGTCCAAATGGCGAGATGGCACATGCCAGAAATAAATGCCAAATTGGAGCCCGTGAAGAGCGGGTAACTGTGAGTAAGCCGGCGCTAAACCAGCAAGCTGCTTGTGGCGAGCTCGCGCGGCATTCGATCCCCCCCACGCTGCAGCTCCAGAAGCTTAGCCGTAGATACGCATGGATACGGCGCCCTGAATGCGAAAGTGTACACAAGCCCTTGTTCCTGCCACAATGCAATCAATGGTAAACCCCGGTTTGACGCGTCGTGGCGCCTGGCAGTAGGGCTGGGGTGAGACTAGCCATTCTTCACGGACTCACTTTCTCTTCTCACGGGCCGGGCCCATAGCAACGGTCCGAAAAAGAGCAAGAGCCAAAGCAAAAGCAACCCTCGATAATTTATTATTTCAAACCAAACCCCAAATTCAATCGCAAACCAAGATCGAAAAAGCGCATTCAAGTGCAGCACAGTCGAGAGAAAAAGAACCATGAAGCTCACTGCTGGAGTTGTGGCCGTTGCCCTCGTGGCGAGCACCCAGGTCGAGGCGCACAGCTGGGTGGACTGCGTCGATTGGCGCAACGGGCAGTGCTACGGATACGCCAGAAATTTCCACGTTCAGCCAGCTGTTCCGCTGGGCCAAGATGTTGGACGCGATCAGCGCCCAGGAGCGGACGTTCCTGCAGGATTGGTGTGCGGAACCCGCGAGCAGCCCAACGCAAACGTGGCTGATGGATACAGCACGACCTACCCAATGGCAACTGTGTCACCTGGCCAGACTCTGACCATGCGCTGGCCAGCCAAGAACCACGCCACCGTAGGAACTCAGCGCGGAGTCCAGCTCTTCATCAGCCGCGCACCAGGTGCTGGCGACGATTTCAGCCACATCTCGAGCAAGGCCAGCTGGCTTGCGGCAAACCCAGGCCTCGAGCAGACCTTCTCGAACTGCTCGCCTAACCAGCCAAACTTGGACAAGATTCCATGCACAGGAGACTTCAAGCTTCCTTCTGATCTCCAGCCTGGTGTCTACACCTTCATGTGGTGGTGGGAGTTCAACCAGGGAGAGTTCTACAACTCGTGCGCAGACGTCGTGGTGTCCGGAAACGCAGCTCCAACATCTCCGCCGACCGCTGGTGCACCAACCACTTCTCCGCCAACTATTGCAGGAGCGGCCCCTACGACAAGTACGACAATCCCACCAGTCGCTGCTCCAACTGCGCCACCTACCGCCACAACAGCCTGCGCTAACAACGTGTGGGGCCAGTGCGGTGGCAAAGATTTCTCTGGAAGCACTTGCTGCCCATCCGGAACCGCCTGCCAATACTTCCACGAATGGTACTCGCAGTGCTTGCCAGGTGACAGCACGTTGAGCATTGATGGAAGCGACCTGGACACCACCACCTCAAGTTCCACCATGTCCACAGGCAGTTATGTTGGTGTTGGTGTGGGAGTCGCTGCTGGCTGCGTTCTTGCTATTGGAGGATTCTCTCTGTACAAGAAACGCAGACAGCTGTCTGCGCAGGCCGCCACTGCTCCGTACGCGTCCAGTGTGCAGACCATCCAGCCTGGTTACTACGGCGACAACGCGTATTCTGGCAACCCGAAATACCAGGTGTAAGATTTGGCTTCTTTCAACACCATTTCAGTTGGTCGGAACCGCATTGAATTGTACTTTTCCCTTCAGCCTCCCATGATCAGTTATATATTCTCTCAGATCCACTTTATTCTTACTTTATTCACAATTTCGTTCCAGCTTCACAGCCCACTTTCTTCTCGCGCCCCTTCCCTTGCGCTCTGCATTTCCTCTAAACGATGTCGCGTTGCGCTTTCCTTCGACCGACTGTCCCGGTTCCACCTCGCTTCGCTTCCAATGCGCTGCTTCTTTTAAAGAACTATTTTCATCATCCATCACGGTCGTCTTTTGCAGTCACAGGTGCTGTGCATATGAGCAAACGCCGTCTCAGCGGCTTGCGCTCCAATTAAGATGCTCCCTCCATCTTCGCGTTCGATGTATGTCGATCGACATGTTCACTCATTCACTACTAATGCAAGTTGGAACCGGTTCGAATGGTACAGAATCGTGTACTCAGTACCAGTAGTATTCACTGTATTCACAGTCAACGCAAAGAAAAAGACGTTGTAATTGTTGAGTACTAGCATTCGAGTTACGGTTGCTCATAGTAGATTGGGGAGATGTGAGAGTGCTGAGTAAGCAAGATGAAAGATGAGATAACTTGGACGGAGAGAGATGATGATAGATGGTAGATGATAGATGGAAAGAGAGAGAGAGAGAGAGGGCGAGCAGATAGCAGATCGCGAAAGGAGACGAGGCGTGTCATTCTCGCGCATTTCCAAAAGGTGCAGAGGCGCAGAGGCGAACGTTCGAGAGACCACGCGCCAGAGGTTGGGGCGTCCTTCACTAGCCTCTCGACGACGCGAAAATCCCTCTCGTTGCCTGTGCTGGGGACTCGGGACTGACTGGTTGGACTGGTTGGCGGCTTGCTTGATTTCGGTGCGTTTCAGGTTGAGAGGTTGAGAGGTTGACGCGGAGAAAAAATGGCGGCGGCCCGCAAGCTGGAGAATGTGGATGAGCTGTGCGAAGTTCTGGAGCAGGAGAAGCGGAAGGGCGATCTTCTGGTGGTGGTCGATCTTCACAAAGAATGGGCAGGACCGTGTGTCGTGATGCAGCCGACATACGCGGCGCTGATGGAGGAGATGGAGACGCCTGGGGCACCAAGCACTATGAGTCTGCTCGCGATTAGCTCGGAGAAGATGTTGCAGTGGCTCGAAGAAGGTCAAGACGGTAGACATACAAATCAGCCCAACGTACTGGGCTTTGACGGCGCGGATCAACAGAAACGCGACAAGAAGTTTTTTCGTGGTCTTCGGAGCATACTCGCCCCGAATGACTTGGTCAAACTCCAAGATTCGCTACAAAACTGCAGCAACTCATGTAAGCCTCAGACACTCTACTTTCGCGCTCAGCCTGTCGATAAGATGGAGTTTCCAGTGAGCTTCCTCGCTCAAGTCCAGGGTGCAGACGCCCCGCAAGTGATACAGACTTTTCAAACTGTCAAATCACAGTGTATATTCTCTCAGTAATAAAAGAAGGAAGAAGAAGAAATGAGCACATGCTCTTTGCTTACAACTTTTCTCTCTACGGAGGCAGGTAGGCCGTGCAAAGCGTGGTGTTTCGACGACGCTCCCGAGCAGTCTAACGAGAAGAAGAAATCATCATAAAATGTTGAGGTTACAGGTTACAGGTTAAACAAATGTCTAGTTGTAGTATTCAGTGCAACTCAGTTGGCACTGTCCAAATTAAGCAAAAGGTGCACGGCAGTTCAGGACAGACGATGTATGAGTGGGGAAACAGCAAACAGGCCGAGTAAGCCTTGAAACACACGAGAACCGCATCACCCGTAGATGCGTCGAGTTTTAGGCTGGTTGTCTAGGCCAGGAGGTGGAGGAGGGTAGTTGGGGTGGCCTGGGTATTGATTGCCATACCCGCTCTCGCGAAAGTACGTTCCAGGCTGGCTAGGGCGGGGCGGAGGCGGAGGCGCACTGCGTTGCCCGAAGGGCGAGCTTGCAGAATGGCCCGAATAGGGTGACGGTGAAGGGGGTTGCTGCATGTAGGGGCCGGCGCTGTATTGCGAACCGGCATATGCAGAAGGCGAAGATCCAGCATATGGCGAAGGTGTCGCAAAGCTGCTGTACGAAGAGACATACGAGCCCCTAGATCCATCGTCCTGCGACCTGTACGTAGAAAACGATGACCGCTGCTTGGACCCTTTGGACCTCGCCGACACCGAGCTTCCACCAAACGCCGTATTTTTCATCTCCGGAGCAGGGAGCCGCCGCTCCCGGTGGTACGTGAAGCAAAACGCTACAAACCCAATCAGCAACGTCGCCCCAACCACCGCGCCGATGACAATCCCAGTCGTGGACCCACTCCCGCTCTCTTCCAGTGCCCTCAGAAGCGGGAGACCGTCTCTGTCCAGTGCAAACGCCATCCCGCTATCCCGCTATCCCGCTAGCGCCCAATCTCGCTTCTGAATCCCTCTACTATCTTCGCGTCCTTGATCGCCGTGAGGAAGCGCGTTCTTGCCAAGCCCTCGCCCGAGCGCTCGCAATCCTTACCAGACGCCTTGCCCGTGCCGACTGTATCTCACTCTTGTTCTAGGTCTGAAGGATCACCTCCTCCTCCTCTGGCCTCCAGCAGCTAGCACTCGAGTACGCCGTGTGGTAAAAACCTGACAATTCTGAATTCTGAATTCTGAATTCTGAATTCTGAATTCTGAATTCTGAATTCTGAATTCTGAATTCTGAATTCTGAATTCTGAATTCTACGCGCACGCGCTACGAGAAGCTACGAGTGTGTAGTGTGTTGGGGGTGATTTGGGACCTCCCTCATCCTCCCTCATCGACAGGGCAGTAAAGTTGATAGGACGCGGGGTGAGAGAGGCTTCTTGCCCTGACTCTGACTGGCAAAAAGCCCTCTCACAACTCTCACAACTCTCACCCTGACATACCCTGCCCTCCTCACACCTTTCCTTTACTGTTAGTCCGAAGCAATTGGAACAAGAAAGGTTTCTGCTTTTGTTTAGTTTACTCTTTGTCGTTGCATGAATGCATTCATTCGTTTATTATTCATAATCGAATGAGACCTTGCAGTTGCTCTTGAAAGTCAACGTTATTCTGGATACATGTTTCAGATTTCGATGATCAAATGAAGAATTAATTCTTCTACTTTCTACTTTCTAAAAAATCCCAAGCACAAACTCTTTGTCAGCCAGCAACGAGTGAGCGAGTATTAGTACGTCTAACACTTCACTAAGTAGTTTTTCTATATCTGGGTTAATGTATAGGAGCAGTGTTAATGGCTCTTGTAATGTTTACAATAATGGAACCTTTTGTGTTACGTTTCACGCGAACGAGGCGTAGAAGGATACTTTGTGGTACACAACCCAGTGCTAGCAGATACTATAGACCCAGAGTAAGGAGCTGTCTATTGTCCTCGAGGCGCATGAGTTTCTATCCGGAGCGCTAGAGTGTGGACGAAAATTGACTCGCCTGTTCAATGCTGTTCAGTCAGTTCAGCTCAGTCGCTCTGACAGTGACATGTTGATTGAATAACTGTACAAAAAGAAATGAAACGAAATGTTCATTGGATGCATTGACTGCGACAATGAAACAAACCATCGCCGTCGACTTCTAAAATGCCTGGCCACAAAGCCTTCACGCGAAAGTCACCTACTGTGGCAGGGATTATTAAAGCTGCTCACGATCGTTCGCCTCCGCTGGAACATATTCTTGAGAGCGTGTGGATCGTGCTGGCAATCAAACAACGAGCTTGGCGAATAGACCGCGAAAGCACGCGATGTCTCTTTTCTATTCTCGCCTTTGGAATCAATGCAATTGATTTGAATCGAGTCCGTGATTGTACCAAGACGAGAACAGGAACGAGAACAAGAACGTGAACGAGAACGGCCCTCGAGAGAGGGAGAAGTGGGCACTGAGTAATGAGGAGGAGGAAGTGGGGGAAGGGAGCGAGTAAGACTCGAGAACATCTTGCCATTCGCGGTGCTCTACCAATTAGCTCTTTCGCTCGGCAGTCGGTAAGGCGTGCCCACGAGAGCACAGATGTTTGCTTGTTTGTTTATTGGCCTATTTGATTGTTTCTATTCGACTCTGCGTCTTTTTCTCTGCATCGCGACAATGCGGCGCTAGTACGTACGCAGCCAAAAGACAATGCGAAGGCTTCTCTCGTGTGGGTGTCTGTCTCACAAAGGCTTTTTTAACAAACAATGATTGATTGGGCACGTACTAGTACCAGTGAGATACGCCTCGTGCCGGTCGACGATCATAGTGCACGTAGGAAGTGCTACCGAGACACAAGGAAGGACACGTGCCCGCGCTTTACCCAAGCCCGACATAGCCCGACATAGCTCGACTCGAAAATAAGTCTAAATTCTACAGACTTTGAGCGCAGAATTACCGCCATGGAGAGCACTGTTGCTGATGCTGATGCTGATTGGGCGAATTACAGCAAACACTTGAGATCTGGCTGGTTTAATCGCGATGCTTTGCATGCAATGCGATTCCTTGGATGTCTTGGATTCTCTCTGGTGCAAGGAGGGATTGAGTTCCAGAAGTTGCCACGTGCCAATGGCACACTGGCATAGTCCTCGACATGAACCGGTGCACAACATGTGCTCCAAAAGTGTTCATGAAGAACGAAGCGTTCCAAGAGGCGTTGATGCATCCGTTTCGTTACTCCGTACCGCGGGACGGTGGAAACGGCGGGGTTGTTCAAATCTGGTCAAGGCTTTTTCAGGTGACCGCAGAGCTGACTCAGGCTTTTCATTCTCAAGAAGCAGGCTGAAGGGAGCGCAATTTGAGCGTGACAACAGAGCAAAACAAAGAAAAGAAAATGAGGAATTCAGTTTTATTTCGATTTATCATGTCATTTTGGAAGAGTTGATGATGCAGTTACAGTCACAGGTTCATGGGGACTCTGGAAGTGGAGGCATCACCACCTCCCGCGGAACCTGGTAGGCCACATCTTCTGCGTCGTGGCGGTACAGTGGTGCCTTCAGGCGCTTCTGGTCAAAAACATGTCCACAGAATCCAATAGAACGGCCAAGAACGAAGAGGCCGTTGAGAACTCCATTCTCAAGTGCTTCGTCAACCTCTTCGTTGGTGAACGCACCGCAGCCACGGAGAAGGTCCACAAAGCAAGCTGCAATGCAGCCGTCCACGTTGAGAATAAGGGACGCCTTCTTCTGTGTGGTGACCTTCTCTACCTCGAGTGCAAAGTTGAGGATCTCGGTGGATGGAAAATGCTTCATTGCATACTCCTTGATGATGGTCACGCGCATATCTGGGTTGGTGAGACTCTTGATCTTGTGCCCGATCCCCATGATGAGTTTGTTCTGGGAACGCATGTTGTTGACAAAGGTCTTCGCATCCTCGCCGCGATCCACCGCATCCCTAAAGCAAGTGGCGGCGCCGTCGAGAGCTCCGCCAAAGCGTGGTCCGATGGTGAGCAGTCCTGATACAAGCGAAGAGATGAGGTCCTTGCCAGCGCGGGCGCAGACAATGGTGTTATGCGCACCAGACACCGCTGGGCCGTGGTCTGCAGTGACACAGAGGACCATTTCAATAAACTTGGTGGCATAAATAGGCAAAAGACGCTTGAACCACAGAAGAGAAATCACTCCCCCGACACCAATGTCCTCCTTAAAGACCTTGGAGATCGGCATGCCTGCGTACAAGAGCTCTTCACCACGGTCGTCGCAGATCGACGAAACAAAGGAAGCAGGCTTGCGGATGAGCCCAAGGGACTTGGCCCATGCAAAGTCCATAGGGACCTTTGGAACTGGCGGCTCTTCTTTGGCCTTGATGAGTCCCTTGCTCTGCATCTTTTCATAAACTGCACCGAGCATATCCCCAAACTTGTCAAAAGAGCCAGGCACGAATGCGCCAGCCTTGCGGAGAGCGGCATTCTTTGCAGAGGCGGTCTCGCTTTGCGCATTCGCGAGGGCACCAGCATGGCCAAACTGCACCTCGGTGTTGAATGCGGTGGAGCAGGTACCAATGCACCACGCGACAAGCGGCTTGGTGATACGCCCAGACTCGAGGGCCTTGACTACCTTGTACTCCTCGGAACCTCCAATCTCTCCCAAAAGAACAAGAATGCGGACCTCTGGGTCGTCGTTGAAGCGGAGCAAATGATCAATAAAGTTGCTACCAGGCCACTTGTCACCACCAATAGCAAGTCCCTCGTACACTCCATCCGTTGTCTGAGAAATGATGTTATTGAGCTCGTTGGACATACCTCCAGAGCGAGACACATACGCAACGGATCCAGGGCGGTACAGCTTGCTGGTAATGATGTTATCGATCATACCTCCAGTGTTTCCGATACGGAAGCAGCCAGGCTTAATGCCTCCCACGGTTGCAGGTCCGATGATGGTGATGCCCACATGCTTTGCTTCGCGGATCAGCAAACGGGTCTGCTGTTCTGGAATACCCTCGGCAATGATGGCGATGGTGCGGAGCTGAGGTGCATGCTGCAGAGCGTCCATGGTGGACGAGTATGCTGAGCGGAAAGATGAAAAGTTGACCATGACATCAACATTTGGGTGCTTCTTGAGAGCCTCGTCAAGGTGGGTGTACACTGGAAGCAGGATCTCTTCCTTGCCAAAGTAAAACTTTTGCACATGGTTCCCGCTGAATGGGAAGACCATGCACTCCACAGAAGGGACCGCGCGCTTGCACAAAAAGTCAAAATCAAGCATCTCCTGGACAGCGCGCGGCTGGAGGCCGAACACAACCGCAGTGGTCTTTGCAGAGAAGAGAGGAGCAATCGGAGCAGGCTTGCTATCTGAGGACTCAGAGTTGTTGCTTACCTCCGGGGTGTACTCCGAGTACTTGACATCGCCGATCTCAATCTTGTTACGCGAGCCAGGCTTGTCTTCGTATCCAAGAGCACGAGGAACGACACCAACGATGTTGTCCTCTGGGCCGTATACGTGAACTGGTACGCCAATCTTGGTTCCGACATCGCGCATCATGTTAAGCCCCTCCTGGTAGTTTGGACCACCACGGCGCACCCAAATGGCCACCTTGCCTTTGATGAGCTTTGGAGCATACTGCGCAAGAGCACGGATAATACCCTTGAAAGTCTTTGCGACATCGGTAAAGTTGGCGATACCTCCTCCGATGATGAGAACTTTGCCGCGCTCGTCGACGGTCTTGGTCATGAGGTCGAGCACCGAGCGTGCATATTCAAAGGTGAGCTCCTCGCTTGGGGCTCCAGAGTACTCTCCGTAATTTGCCAACTCGTGAGCGGAGCCTAGATCACAGATGGTATCTGCGTACACGACAGAAGCGCCACCTCCTGCGACCATGGTCCAGACGCGGCCATTTGGGTTGAGAACGGTGAGCTTGAGGGAGGCGCCAGTCTTGCCGTCCAGGTCATGCACGTACTGTTCCGCCGGCAACAGCGGGCGGCCAAATGGAGGAGGGAATTCGAAGCCTCCCCACTTGGAGCCGCACAAGAAGGCAGCAGTCTCGTCAATCTTTGCCGCCAAATCAAGCGGAACAACGCCCTCTTTGCAGACGACGAGAGGGTTGATCTCAAGGTAGGTAAAGTTGAGTTCACGGTAGGTTTTCAAAAGGGCGTGGATGAAGCCTGCAACCTGGTCTCGGACGGCAGGGTCCTGCACCTTTGAAAGAAGCTTTGAAGAAATCTCTTCGTCGTGTGGGTAGTTTGGCACGGAAACCGCAAGGCGCATTGCCTTGGCATCCACGTCGCCGACATCTACACCACCTTCGTGATGGAAGAGAATCTCCTCGCCTTCGCGAGTGTTGAAAATGCAGACGTAGAATTCCTCGTCAGCAGAGTGAGGGGTGAATGGTTCCACGATAAAGGTATCGAGAACTCCAGTCACGCGCTCGACCTGGACCTCGCGCTTCATGCGAGCCTTGATCCAATCAACCACTCCATCCCAGGTCAAATTGAGACCAACGAGGCCGGCCTTTCCACGGCGCTTGATGAGCTGGTCAGGCTTGACGACAAGCTTGAGCTCCTGGAGCCATGGGTTCTCGGCAACCACCGTGCTGAGGTCTGCAAGCTCCTTCTCGCCAATGCGGACAAACTTATCCGCAATATGGTGAACGCCATCGCTAAACTCTGGGATCCACCTTGCAAGCATGTGCTTGCCATCGTATTCTGACACTGCGCGAGATGCCATTGTTGCTGGTTATATGTGTTTTACTTTTTTTCGAGTTTTCTTTCCACCTCAATGGCAAAGACACAAAAAGCTTTCGCTCTTTTTCCCCCTTGGCTTCGCCAAAAATCACAATCAGGGACTGGACTCTTTCACGGTTCGTTCCTTCAGCAAAGGTGCAGAGATTGGCGGTTGCGCGCCGTCCAGGTTTTTGTACTGCACACCGTTTCAAGGAGTTGAGGAACTGCTGATTGCTGCTTGCAACAGTTCGCAAGGTTCACAGAGCGAGTCGAGCGCAACGTTGTCCCAACCAAGAGCTGCTCTGCGCAAGCGTATCTTTAGCCCAGACCTGCAGAGCCAACCTGCACTCTCGAGGGAGCCACCTGCAAAACCTGGACTGCGTGCGACGCTGTGGATCTGGTCCCGTTGCGTCACAGCGCTTCTGGATATTGTGAATGTCGTATGATGCACGAGGTGTCAGCCAACGACGCCTCTTCCACAACGAGTGCAGGTATGCATAGACTCGAGTTTAGCTGACTTAGCTCGCGCTAATGCAAAGCTATGCTCCTCCGCTTAGACTTGGGTGTAGTCCAGCGAAGACCGGGTGATTTGTCGTACACCGCACTCTCACTTACTCTCGCTCTCGCTCTCTCTCTCACACACCGCACACACCGCACTCACTCACCATTACTCAGTACCAGTACGACCAGTTGGAAAACAACAAAATTTCTTAGAGACCTTCCTTTCCATTTTCCATTTCTTTGCTTTGCTTTCTTCTTCATTAAGTGAACGCGGAGGTCACAAGCTCAAGCTCGCAACCAAAACGCTCTCTCGCGCCCTCTCTCCCGCTCTCTATCTCTCTTTCTGTCTCTCTACCTCTCTCTCTCTCTCTCCCCCTCTCCCCCCCTCACACACGTCCCATTGTGTTCCAAGCCATTTTGCCTTTGTGCTACTTTGTCAACTCTGTATTGACTGTAAATTCACGGGTGGCCAATACTGCCAATACACTACACTCCGTTGTCGACTCCTTTGGGGTCAAAAGTCTTTGCGCATTGTTGATCTCGATAGACTTTGATTGATTTCAATGATGAAGAGAGGGAGAGAATGGATAAAAGAAGAACTTCTGAGCACGAGAATGTTGTCTTGCCAACTAGAATGAGAAAGTCCAGGTTGCCAAATCATTGAAAGGCTTCTGGAATTTTACAGCGATTTTGCTCTTTGTTTTTTTGGTTTCATCTCAGCTCTTTCAAATTTCGATCTATTGTGCATTGAGTGAGGCCCTCTCGTGCGAAGCTGAATGTACGACCAAGTAAACTTGCTTGATCGATTGTTTGTTTGTTTTCGCTGAGGTGTCAGAGTCAGGCATTCTCAGCCAATGTCAGTCATTCAGAAGAAGCGATTACACCTCACTCGAAAGGTTCGATAACAACAGGCTATGGTCGCTTCGGTTGCGGGCGTAGAGTCCGCCAAAGCTCCAAGTCACAAAAGTTCCACCTGTGCATTCTTCTGAATTCTGAAATTCTGTATTTTTCATAAATGAAATTTCTTTCACGTGACGGTCACAGCTCTTCTTTAATCTTTGATCTTTGCTCTGCTCTCCTCCGTGCGAGATCTAGAGATGACTCAAGTGGGTTGTGAGTCCTCGCGGAGACTGATGCGATGCTTCCTTGAGAAGGAAGGGAAAACCTTGAGCAATTTGGATCAAGCGTGGAGACCAGGGGTTGGAAATGACACATCAGCACAATGGCACAGACTGCACAGACACAGACACAGATCGATAGCCGCTGAGCTCACTGCTCTTCGCCTTTTTCTTTGGTTCGAATGCGGCACTGTGAGACATATCCAAATTCTAAACTCTTCCAACTCCTCCACAAGTCGAGCCGTGACCATGTCGCATGGGGTCCTCTCCACTTTCTCGCGTCGTTGGTTTGGTTGGTCTATAGCTCGCTCTGAGATAGCTTCTGAATCGCATCGATTCACCAGGGCGGGGTCCGACCAAAGATCGTTTCCAACTCGGTCGCACTGACAATGAGCGTCTCTGTACTCACAGTCAGTACTGTTGCTCTGTTTGGCTTTGGGACAGCAGACACTGCAGCAGACAAGAAAAAAGAAACTTGTAAGACCATGGAGTGAAATGAAATGATTTGGAAAGATAGTGACTGTGAATGTGTCCTGTTCTATGAATCTTAAATACCTATCGTGGAGTGACAGCTCAGTTCTCGCTGCCAGCCAAATCCGCGAGCTGGTGTGCGCAGCTTCCAACATTCCAACACTCGACGACAACAATACCGGTACAGTTTGAGCAGAATATTTACAGTTAAAATCCAGTTCAGAACAAACAAAAGGTGTTGACAGCGAGCTGCTCTCACACTCACTGTCAAAGCCCAGTACAGCTCCTGACTCCTGACTCCATCATCCACATTACGCACAATGCACAACGCACAATGCAATTGGATAGCTAGTTCTGTCTGGTCGCTTCTCTCGCGCTCATTCGAAACCTCGAGACTCGTCGTGTCGTTGTGGTACTTACACCAAGTACTCTTTGCGAGTAGTATGCCAGACGCAAGCGTCGCACGTTGACGTGCATGATGTCATCCAGCGCTAGTCTGTTCTGACGGTAACCCAGCAGGCCCTCCACGTGGACCTCTCTTTTACATCCTTTTACCTCTTTTACCTCTTTTACCTTTTATCCTGAATTCTGTTCTGAATTCTGAATTCTGAATTTGATGTTGTTTGGCCTTGCCCCTCCGCATCATCGCACGAACGCCACCCACGTCCAACGCCATACGTAAGCCCCGCCCAGCTCTGCTGTCACTCCCTCCCTGCCTCCTCTCAAACACTTTGATGCTGGCGCTGGGAATCTCAGCGGTCCCTCCCTCTTGCCTCTTGTGCAATGGAATGAATGTTCAACTGGAAAGAGCTGGGAGACGCAGGACTATCTCCATTCTGGATCCAGTTGATTGACTGACACATACTGACACTGAGATAAAATACTTCTGGAAACGCAAGTCACGGTGTTGCGCAAGGGAGTGAGCTCTGAGCGGCGCTTGGAACGCGATGTGCTGCGTTGCAATCAATGCGCGTTGCCAACTTGAACTTGTTGCGATTCGAAGATTTCATTGTCAATCATTCATTCGATTTCTTTCTTCATTCACTGTCAATACTGTCGATTTCCCCAACGCTTCAAGTTTTGCCCTCACTTTGACGCTCTCAGTCGCAATTGTGCAGATGATAACTGACAACGCCGCTTTTCGCAGATTGAAAAAGCATTCACGCGCTTAGTCGTCTAAAAGTTGAAAGCTGACGTCGCAGGATGACTTGTATGATCTTGTATGAAAGCGAAGTTCAAAGATCACCACTAACAGCGAATGAAATCGCGACATGATAAAGAGCTAATTTCATCCGTCACATAGACCATCTCGTGACGGACAAGATCAAAAAAGAACAACGTCGCCCGGGAAGAGGAGCAAGAGAACTGCACGATTCTACAACACCTGCGAAAAGATGGTGATTGGTAGTCCTAATAAAATGTACCATACCCCTATCTATATTGGGGGTACTGACAGTACTGACTGTGAGTACCGGTATGCTCAGCAAAAGGGCACAACAAACAAATTCAAAACTGTTCAATTTTTAGACCTCTTCTTCCGCCATCCAGAAAGGCAATAGATACCCGCAGTCTCCACGGCTCCCAGCCTGTTTGTTGCCGTTGCTCGAACCATAGCCGTCAAAGCACTTGCATTTGCCCGTGGTGTGGTCGCAAATACCTCGCCCCGAGCACTCCAGGTTCTCGCGTGAACCGTTTTGGCTCGAGTAGCTTCCAAGGGTGGAGCCATCTGTAGCAATGTTCACCAGTGCAGACCCTGAGGACAGATACAGCAGAGTGTCGTAGGCGTAGATGGAAGGCAACTCTCCGAAATCTTGGTCAAATGTAATGGAGACAATATTACTTCCGTCTGCTGTGCACAATCCGGCCAGGCTTGAGAACGAGATTGTCACACTTGTCACGCTTGGAAGGGCGTTCAGAGCGCTTTCGAGGTCAGCTACGGAAGCGTCAAATGGGATCAGGTCGCTCATGTAGTTGCGAAAGCCTATTTGCACGTAGCCGTCATCCGCAATGCATTGGAGAAGCTGAATTTCTACGTCGCCTTCAGATCCAGTCCTCCAGTGTGTGTCAGGATCCGAGCCGTATGGGCACTCAATCTGGCTGCAGTCGTGTCCGAAATAGCCCTCGTCACATAAGCAGCCGTGCACCTGGTCGTGGTCCCAACGTGGGCCGTCGATGGCCAGATTCCCGTAGAGAAATGGTGACGGATTTCCATTTGTTGTGGCTTCATTTGCAAGCGCCTTCATACTCAAGCAAGCACCGTGCCCGCTGCAAACTGAAGTTCCGGATGTTGGACAAATCATACGCTCGCAAGCTGCACCAGAGTACCCCACTGCACATGCACACTGCCCAGTCGTGTCGTCGCAAATGCCCATATTGGAGCACTCCGCAGTCTGATGTGCTCGGTTGTCGTCCACGGGAAGGTCAAACCAAGACTTGCCAGTCGGGCAACTTCGCAAAGAGCAGTCTCCCCCTGTCCAACCTGCACTGCAGTGGCACCGTAACGTATCGTCGGCACAATACCCGTGCCCGCTGCACGTCACTAAGCCTGGGCATGTGGTCACTTCGTATGTAGCGAATCCGCAGTCGCCACGGATCCCTTCACTCCCGCGCCCATTGCTAGCAACGTAGCCCGTGAAGCAGGAGCATTCTCCCGTTTGGAAGTCGCAGCGCCCTCGATTGGAGCACAACTCCCTCTCGCGGTCACCTGATCGAGAAAAGACGACACCGCCCGTGGTACCACCAATCGCGTTACCATCCGTCGCAATAATGACTTGCGACCCGCCGCAAAGATTGGCATTATCTTCACAAAGCTGATGGTGCGTCGTGGTGACCACAAGGGAAGGAAGATCTCCAAAATGCTCCAGGAACTCGATGCGAACGACCTGGTCGACATCGGTGGTGCAGATTGCTCTTCCAGCCTCACTGAACGTCACATCAACATTTCCAAGCCCGTGAATACCTGCCAAAATTTCCTCAAACTCTTCCAGCGTTGTATCTGTATAAATTTTCGCAGACGATTGTTTTCTGAATGCCAATTGGAAAAATCCTGAGGTGGCGTCACATCTCAGAAGCTGCACCTCGTCTACTTGACCTGTTGTAAGTGGGTCGTCTCCGAAAGGGCACTCGCGCAAGGAGCAGTCATACCCCGTGTAACCATCATCGCAAGAGCAGCTGTAGAGTTTGTCGGCCTCCCAAGATTCATCATAAGCGTACACTCTACCTTCGCCGGGGTCTTTCAGCTTTGCAAGGGTGTGCATACTTATGCACCTTCCATTTCCCCAGCAGTCATTGGGGCATTTCGTGTACTCGCAAGCCCTTCCTGTATACAGGTCGTCACACACGCACTGTCCAAGTTCTCTGTCACCTGAGAAACAGATCAAGTCAAGTGTTAGACCTGCAAGCCCCTTGCAAAAAGCCAAGCATCTGTGGAGCCAACTTACATGTGCCTCTGTTTGAACACTCGGCCTGGCCATGAGCCACGTTGTCTGCCGTCGCTATATCGCTCCAGGCCGCTCCGGATGGACAGGTTCTCAGCGAGCAGTCGCCTCCAAACCATCCAGGATAGCACTCGCATTTACCTTTGCGACAAGCTCCTCGGTTGGAGCACTGATTCGGGCATGGCCCTTGCGCTGCGCAGCTCTGTAGCAGCGCTCCGGTCAGCCCAATGGCCAGCAATACTTTGCGCATCTTGCCGATCTCGAGCAGCTCCACTCGGTGCTCGCACGCAACGGCGTCCTTGTGGCTTTCAAGCTGGTGCCAATGCTCTCCAGCCTAGCAGCCAACGATAAACCCTTTCCCCTTTCCAATCTCGTGTCTCCTGTCTCGTACTCTAGTTTCATGACCGTAGAAATGCTGACTGTGTGACACTTCTACGCGCACCTACGCAAATTCGCAGTGGTGCTAGCGAGTGACGATAGTCTAAGCGGTAGTAGATTTAGTCGTCACCGGACAAATTAGTCGCCATGCCCCACGAATGTGAAAAAGAAAAAGTTTGGGTTGCGGAGAAAAGTGTTGCTTGCGGCCTGCCAATGATATGATGATTGACAGCAAAAGCTGAAGATCGGAGAGATGGGAATGACAACAATACGTGTTTCAGTGTGTATTAAACTATTTATTCAGCTTCCTCCGCCTTGCGGAGCTCGTCGACATCCTCATCATCCACGAGATCAAGCGCCTTGTCGGTTTTGAAGGAACCGGTTGGCACTGATTCCGATTTGGTTGAGTTGGAATAGGAACCCACCACAGTGTATGGCACAAAAACGTCCTTATGGTCGTACATGGCGTCGATTATGTCCTGATATTTGTCGGCCACAACTGATCGTTTAAGTTTGAGTGTGGCGGTGAGGTCCTCGGTCTGGACGGAGAAGTCGATTGGCAAAATCGTAAACTTTTGAATCTTTGCGGCATTGCTTGGTGTAACGTCTCCGTTGTTGCCAGTATCCTTGATTGCCTTGGTGATGTCGTCGATGAGCTTCTTGTTCTTGCATGCTTCTTCAATCGTTTTACCGTACTCTTTGGCAGCACCATCGAGCTCACTGGAGCCCGGCAGTTCACCAGTTGCACCAACGCACTTGAGGGTCAAGAGGGCTATATTGAATTTTTTCTTGTCGCCAAACATCATGATATTCGACACGTACGGACAAAGTCTCTTCATCTCATCCTCGATTGGGACAGGTGCAATGTTCTCGCCTCCAGCACCAATGATGAGCTCCTTGTAACGGCCAGTGATACGAACCATGCCCAGGCGGCTAATCGCTCCCTTGTCTCCAGAATGAAGCCAGCCTTCTTCATCGATGGCCTCAGCGTTCTTCTTTTTGATTTCCTCGACATGCTCGTCTCCCAGGTCTGGGTTGGCCAAGTAGCCAATCATGATGTTGCGGCCACGGAAGCACAGCTCTCCTTGCTCCTCCTCAGTAGGGTGGCTGATATCCTTTGCTTTTGGGCACTCTACCTTGCTTCCGTCAGCGTTGATCTTGAAGCACTTGACTTCGCAAGAGGGCAGCTCAAAGCCCACAGTTGTCCACTGATGGCAAAGGTCAGTGTTGAAAGTGCATGCACCGCAGCATTCTGACATGCCGTATACCTCGTTGATGTTGATTCCGAGCGAACCAAAGTAAGTCAAAGTTTCTCTGGTCATGGGAGCAGCTCCGGCAACGCAGAATTTACACTTGGAAAGTCCCAATTTGGCCTTGATGGCTCCCAAGAGCTTGCCGTAGACACCATACATGAAAGGGGTTTTGCCAGAGCCCCCAATCTGCTGATTCATCATCGCTTGGAGGCCCTTCTTCTTTGCGGTAGCAGCCAGCTTCTTCTTGATACCGGTGGTAGTTGCACCGACTGCTTGAAGCTTCTCAGCAATCTTCTCCCACACGCGAGGAACACCGAGAAACACGGTAGGCTGCACAGCAACAAGGCGCTGGCCAATAGTACCGATCTTGAGATCATAAGTACGAGCAAAGTTGGTGCTCACCCATCCAGTTTTGTAAGCAGTGATGACGATGGGGGTGATAATGTCAAAGAGCATACCAGCAACATGAGAGAGAGGAAGGTACGACACGACGCGGTCCTCCTCAGCAGTCTCACCAACGCCGGAGAGTGGGACTGCAGTCATTGCCTCAAACACGATGTTGTCGTGAGAGATCATGACAGCCTTTGGCCAACCAGTGGTTCCCGAAGTGTAGATGAGCGCGCAGCAGTGCTCTGGAGAAACGAGCTTGATCCGCTCCTTGAGCTTTTCCTCTGGAAAGGACTCGCCGAGCTTGAGAAAGTCCTTGAAAGTGTAGCACTTCACAACGCTTCCGTCAGTTCTCTCGAGATCCTTGACCTCGTTGAGTCCCCAGGCGACGATTGCCTTCAGGTAAGGTAGGTCGTCGATTACTTGAGCAAACTTGTCAAAGGTGTTTTGACTCTCCACAACTGCAGTGCAAGCCTTGGAGTGGAAGGACTTGAACTGCACCTGATCAGCAGTATCAGTTGGGTAAATACCCGCAACTTTGCCTCCAGCAAAGATCGCTCCCATCTGGCCGATGAGCCACTCTGGCGAGTTGAATCCAAACACATTGACCGAATCGTGCTGCTCCATTCCGACAGAGAGCAGTGCGCGCGCGAGGAGTCGAACATCGCGGAGGTACTCTGACCAAGTCCAAGTAGTCCACTTGTCCAGGGGCAGAGCTGGGGCTGGCTTTTCGCCTTTCTTCAGCGCGTTCATGTTTTCAGTCCTCAAAGCGATCTTTTTCGGGTGCTTTTTGGCGGCTAGCTCCAAGACCTTGATCATGGTGTTCCCTGGGGTCACCTTCTCGCTGCCCGGGCCAGCCTCCGAGAAGAGGATTGGCTTCTTTGCATCGCTTTCGCAAAACCAGTATGGGCCTTTCTCCACCGAGTATTTTGCCAACTTGTTTGGCGGGTTGACCGGTGCCTTCTTTGCAGGGCGTGGCATTTTCGCAACAGCTGTCCGCTTCCAATCAGTCAGTCGCGACTCTGTCTCTGTTCTGTCTATCTGTCTCCTTGCGCGGGACGGTTGGGGAACTGCCGCCTCGACTTGACTTGCTCACTCATTAACACACCGTCCTGTTGCTGAGCAAGCTCCTAACTTAGTGACACTTTTTCCCTTTGACTGATTCAATCATTCATTGATTTCGATAAGAATTACAAATGAGAATCGAAAGAGTGAAAAATTAAAAAGAGACGGAGACAGAGGGAGATTGTGAGAGAGTGAGTGAGTGCATGAGTAGCGTGAGTGAGTGAACCCATTGCTTCCTCTCCTCCTTTCCTCACATCCTCCCTCCCTCACACCCGCAGGCACTTTGCCCTGAGTCCTAAAGCCTCGCTACCATCACCGTTACCAGTCCGGCCCGGAAAGGAATGCGGGAGTTGCGTGGGTTGTTGAAGAAATGGATACGCAGGTCTTAATAAATACAGTATCATGATGGGCAGGTTTTCCGGTGTGCACTGTGCACAGTGTAAGCTACTAAGAACAGCACGTAGTAGTTCTCGCGTGAAAACTGTGAAAACCAAAATCCAATTCCATGCTCCATTCTTTGAGAATTTCAGGTTCACGGACCGTTCTATTTCGCCGTGTCAGACTGGTAAACTTGGAGGTCGCGGGACTGGACAATTACCATTTTGGAAGAGTCCATTCCAATGTAAACTGCGCATGCACAGTCACCCAAACGCTGCAATCAGAATTCAGAATTCAAATTCCGCAAAGTACACTTCGCTACCACTGCCCCTCTTTACAGGTCTACTTAGCCGCAGCTTGTGCACATCCCTATGGTCCTACCAAGTTCGGTATGTGCACACCCCTGTAGTCCCAGAAGCAGAGCTCCTATCCATCATTTATCAGGACTGGTAGGGTCAAGTGCCCAACTGTATTTCCAACTCGTCGCGTTGCACACATCCGAACGAGATTTAGAGTTTACATTGGATACTGTTTAAGGTGAACCTTCTAGTGAAAAGTGAAAGGCAGACCAGGTTCACGTGCTTGTGAGTTTGCAAACTCCAGGAAGTTAGGTTAGTTACTTTTATGAAATTGTAGGGCTATCGTCTGGGATGGCTCAGGTCATGACTGTCACGTCAAGAAGTTAGTTACTGGCCGCGAATGTCCCGGTTCCCTTTTGCTATTTCCGCTTCACAGACTTGACGTCACAGGCGCTATAGCCAAAATTCATTCATTCATTCACAGCCAATCTACTTGCTCTGCTATCGTTGAAGCATGCGTTGTCATGAAGCATGCGTGGTCATGAGTCATGTAATTCGACGAAAACTGGCAGTCATCGCCGTTTATTAATATTGTGAAGCTGTAGTAGAGTACACAGAGTACTCGAACAAGAGCGTTTCTTGCACGCCGCATGCGTGGAGGCACGGTTTATGAATTGGAGTATTGGGCGATGCGGGAGAAAGCTGGTTGGTGGATGTTGCGCATATGATAGACCTTCAGCGCGGATCGCGCGGTGGAAGATTGGATCAAAATTGCTGAGCGAGCATGGGTGCCGCCTGCTTGCCCCGCACTTGCTTCCCTTCGAGTACTGGGATGGCTTCTTTTGCACAAGGCCAGGGCGTCAGCACTCAGGGGGTTGGTCGTTGGGCAATGTTGATCTTTCTCTTTCCTTGCAACTTTTCAGTTGCTTGGTGCCCTGTAAGACACCAATCGGGTTTACAATTTCACTTTTTCACAGCGAGAACTTGAGTGGTTGGGCGTAAAACAAACTTGAACGAAAGAAAGTTTGACGTTCCGTTCGGCGCTGGTACGGTGGCGCCGTTCTCAACAATGCGTCGCGTGTTCGTTTCTCATTCTTGTGCGGGCGATTTCACGGAAACCTTAGAGGAAAGCCAGCACGCCCAGCACGCCCAGCATGCATTTCTAATTGCCATTTACCGTGCTCAGACTAGCTGGGGGCGAGGTTGATTCGAGAAGATCGGGCAATCTGGCGAGGTGCCAGCATGCCAGTTGCGCACGATCCATTCTTTAGGAAAGCTTTCTGGCATCTTCCAGGATAGACATTCTTGGCACGAGGACTGAAATGGACCTGTGCCACTTGCATCTCTCTTTATTGCGTTCCGCACTGCTCGGCGCGAGGAACCCATTCTCGGGTTCTGTAATACGTGAGCTCCGTGCCTAGCTCCAGGCACTTCAGACACCGGACCTGGCGCTCTTGAGACATGAGTGCCACGCGCTCACTTCAAGCCATCTCTCTCCACGGGTGAACAAGACGCGTGTGCCCACAAACCAAATCACGGCTACGCGATGCGCAAGCTGTCCGTTCTGGGAATCGCGGCGCCGTCAGCCGTCCCATCCGTCACAGCTCAGCTACAGTCACGGCAGTCACGGCGATGGCCGTGACTTTGACGATGGCCATGGCCGCGTTGCTGGCCTTTCTGCAAAAGCGTCACGCCTTTCTTTCTTTCGTTCTCAATCAAGACGAGAGCGCAACAACCACGAATGTTTACATTTCTTTTTCACATTTAAGCCTTATATTTCAATAGAATAAAATTTCACACGCACAGGACTCGAAAGCAAAAACTTTCGCGATGCTCGCGTTCTAGACTGCGCTGTCTCTGCCAGTATAGGTCACGAGCTCAGCTGCGAGCGTGTGTTCCCACTTTCAGAATTCAGAAAATCAAATCCAACTCATTCTCCACACGCTACGCCCACCTCTACTCAAAACCTAACACCAATTGCGTTCCGAAGCTGCTCACCTCAAAATCCTATCCTCGACCTTATATTACCTCCGGATCCTATACGCAAAAAGCATCTGACATAGGGATTCGATAAGGTCTGCGTAAGAAGGGGTGCTATGGAGAGTAAGTCGTTTAGCTAGTAGATTGTGTAGATTAATGTGACTGAAAAATGAATGTGAACGAGCACGTTGTGCACATTTTTGCACATGCAAAATAGGAAATCGGAAATAGGAAACACCAAATAGGAAGAGCAAGGAGAAGGAAGCAGTCACTCAAGACGAGAGCTACAAGAGCTACGAGAGCGGCGAAACGTGAGCAGGCACAGCGCGTTGTCGAGAGAGTCCAAGAGCAGCAAAAGCAAGGAAGATGGCCGCGGGAAAGCAAAAGGCCGCAGGGACAAAGGCTGTCAAGAAAACGGAGAGCAAGGATGCAGGAACGAGCTGGAAGACGATGCTGCTCCTCGCCGCCGCAACGGCTGGAGTGCCGATGGCGGCCATCACGTATGAGAAAATGAATGCCGGCGCGAGCGCAGCCGTGGCGCCTCGAGTGTTTGAGACAGTGGAACCGGCTGACCCCAAGTGGGCAGTGCCAGCATGGATGCATGTCGACGGCAAAGCCAAGACTATTGACTTCGCGGACCTGACTGAGCTGGACGAGCGCGTACCATTGGTGATCAAGAACTCGCCAGTAAAAACCTGGGAGGCGATCGGCAAATGGACGCCAGAGTACATCACCAAGCAGGTTCCCATCCTGAAGAGAGTTCGTCTAACAAAGGACAACAACACCCTATTCGTTTACGAGGATAACGAGAGGCTGTTCCGAAAATGGGATGAGTCTGGCGAGTACGTGCCGCTCACCAATTACGAGCGCGCAAACATGACCTCGGAAGAGTTTTTCAGCTCGGACAAGTCCAAGTATTACTCTCACGAGTTTCAAACGTTTTTGGAAGACAAACTGGATCAGGATGTGAATCCTAGACGTTTTATGACCATCATCGAGGATGAGAAGAACGTCGGTACTGCTGCAGACTACTCTACCAACTTTTGGATGGGAAAGGTCGGTATCGTTGCTGGGTTGCACTACGACATGACCCACAACATGTTTGCCCAAGTGAGTGGGTGCAAGAGATTTATGTTGGTGGAACCTTCGGAGATGACTCGCGCCAAAGTATATCCTCGCGATCATCCTCATGACAGGCAATCCCAGCTTGAGCTGGAGCAAGTCGGAAACAAGCTTGATCGCCCACTGCAGGCCGTCGTCGCGGACCTTGGCCCGGGAGACTTGCTCTATCTGCCGCCAATGTTTGGGCACCGGGTTGCCGCGTTCGAGTGCAATGGCCAAGAGTTTTCGATGAGCCTCAATAGCTGGAGCAAAAGCATCGCAAAGGATGTCGCCGCCGCAAGCACAGCAATCGAAAACATGCCTTTGCGATTTCGGGACTTGACGAAGGGGGAGCACGGCAAGGTGGCTCAGTCACTTGGTATGTACTTGAATCACATCATTAAAGCTCTCCTCCCTGACGAAACCCCGCAGAACGTGGTCGCAGAACTCATCAGGGAGCGCTATGCGGCTCAGGAGTTACTCGGAACTGGGCTTGGGTGCGCTGGTTTCAATAGCTCCTTTTGCCCTGCCGCCGTCTTCGATCTTGAGGCTTTCGAGATGCGAAACACCAAATTAGCTATGGAGGTCATTGACGAAGCGGAAGAGATGGTAGCACACTTCAACGTCGGTGCATATCCTCTAGAAAAGAGCGTTGTGAAGCTCCTGCTCGGGGATGTTATTGAGCGCGTGACAACTCTTGTCGTTTCGGTTCCCAAAGTGTGCCCCTATTTGTCTTGTTTTGCAGGCTCCGCCCTGGAAAACTAAGCTGGGTGGCTTGCCAATTATGTGTATCATTTTTATCTTATCGTCACAAGTCTTTCATTTTCATCTTATCGTCACAAGTCTTTCTTTAACGGCAATTACATAACACTTTGATCGTTCGCAATCTTCTTTACTGTTTGCTGTTTTTCCATGAACAAATGGAGCAAACCTCGTTTTTCAGAATTCGCAAGGAGAAGCTGCTGGTGAGTGCGAAGGTTTCGCTCGCGTACAGTCGACAACTTTTGGTCGACAAGACCGTCGTACTTATGTGATGTGGTGTCAGAGCGTTGCTTCACTAGAATTTTTTTCGCCCTATTTCATGTAGATAAAATTGCCAGTGAGAACGACGGAGAAGCGAATATAAAGTCACAGTCTGATTTTTCATATTTAGAAAAATATGCGTAAGGAAATTACTATTGTGCAAATCCGCCCTACAACAAATATACGAGCGGTGTCTCAGAAACTGGAGAATAACTTTTAGTCAAAGCAAACAGCGGGGTGGTTAGAAGAGCTTCACATTCTTCTTGAGCATAGTCTTTCGCCACTGTGGAAGAGCCGAGAAAGCATCTTTATTCATTTTGAAGGTTCTTTCGAACTCGGGAGCAGTCATGTACATTTCCAGGTTCGAGACGTCCATGTTGTCATCATACTCGCCAAGCTGCTTCATCTTGAGCAGCTGCACGTAGGTGTACGGAAACTCGTCTGCGGACACAGCCTCAGCCGCAGCCTTCTTAGAAACGCTCTTGGCTGGGGAGCGGCGTGATGGAGATTTAGACTTGTTCTCCGCTTCCTTTTCCTTCTCGGCGCGGCGAGCAGAACGGCGCTCGAGCTTTTGAGCCTCGTCATCTTCAGAGCGCTTGGAAGAGCTGCGCGAAGTCTTGACACTGCGGCGAGAAGAGTGTCTAGAGAGCGATTTTCTCTGCTCGACAGGTTCCTCCGTCTTTTCGGGGCGCGAGGAGCTGCGGCGAGACGACTTGCGCTTCATGATCTTTTCCTCTTCGACATCCGGCTCCTCCACTTCCTCTTCTTCCTCGGCCTGATTGGATTCTGGTACATCCTCTTCATCGGCGACATCAGAGCCTGATTCTGCAGGAGTTTCCTCGCCGCCGCCGATCTCTTCCATGGACTTGGTCAAGGCCCTAGGCATTGGGCCCTTGGACAATCCAGGAAGAGCAACGGCCGCGCCGCCGTTCAAAAAGCGCGCCAAAAAGGAGTATCCCCCAGCGCTCTCAGCGTTGTCTTGCTCGCGGCGTTCAATCTCAGCCTGGCTCAGCGGGGCAGCGACAGATTTCTGCCTAAAGTACTCTTCTTCACTGAGCTCGGAGGACTCTGTGGTATTGTATTCTTCAATGCGAACACCGGTGCAGGTGTTCACGATGGAAAGCTTGAGGCTCGCCATCGAGCTGGCGACCAACATCTTGGTTTTGGCCGGGCAACTCTCAGGGATGTACTTGATGAGGAGGACATCGCGCTTGGTGCGAAAGAGAACAAAGACGGACCTGGCAATCACAAGAGAGGCAGAGGAAAAATTAGCCATCGACGACACCTTTCAGCAACAGCACAAAACAGTCCTTCTTCCTTTCCATCACAATCAAGTAGCAACTTACGGGTTCTCATCGTCCACCTTGCGAGCGAGCCTGTCCAGCATCTCCTTCCACGACTTTTCTGCAGGCGCGGCCTTAAAGATTCTGGACCCGCTCAGCTTATCTTCGCGCACGTCCACTCTGACGCACCCGGTTTCCTCCTGGGCCTCCTTGAGCGCGGCAAGCAGCTTTTCCGAGGCCTTGATGTTGGACGAAACGTTCTTCGACAAGTCCATCATCCCTGGCAGCGCCCTGCCCAGGCTCATGATGCTCTTGCGTCTCCTGTCGAACTCCATTTCGCCGAAAGACCAAAGACCCAAGTTCAATCAACCACAACCGAGACCACACTTGGCTTCCCGCTTCCCGCTGCCGAGTGACCTCCCGAAAAGAGAGCAGCAGAGTCTGCTTCGCTCGCCGAAAGGTGGGCGTCCACCTGTGAGCCTTGTGCGGGACGTGACAGGCGACTGCAACTTGCTCTGTGCTTGCTTTCCACTTTGTCTCTTTGTCTCTGTCTGCTCTCCTTTGCCCCTCTGCTACTCTCTCACTTCTCTCTCTCTCTCTCTCTCTCTCTCTCTCTTCCTCTTCCTCTTTCTTCCTCTGTCCTCTCGTCTGACAAAGTAATTTGTTTTCGGCTGTCCTTAACGCTGCTCGTGAGTAGCACAGCGTAGACGCCAGTGTACGGCTTCTTAGTTGCTTGTGGCACTTGTGGCTCGCTTTCTGTTCTGTCTTCTTCTGAAACTTCTGAATCCTGTTCCGGTCACGGTCATGGTGTGATCATGATGGTGACGTTAGTGTAGAAAGGCTCCTCTTCTGAACTCTGACTCTCTCACTTGCCGACTTTGTCTCAGTGAATTCGTTCTCTTGTCCACACTGACACGCTGACATGCATAGCACTTGGCTGTGAGTAGAGAGATAGAAGACGGTCGCTGCGCTCGCATTTCTGAATTTCTGAATTTCTGCTTGCTTGCTTGCTTGCTTGTGTCGCCTGGGCACATCATCTGACTCGACTGAAGGAAGCACCGCGAGAGAGAGACGGAGAGTAGTAGTGAGAAATATTGAGAAATTGGCCAAGCTCCGCTAGTGCAGTACTCAGTACCTGCGTGAAAACCCGTCGTGAGTCCCGTCTCTCTCTCCTCTTCCTCTCTCAGAGGCTCACTGCTGTCTCTGCTTGTAGGAGGTCCAGCTAGCTCTCCCCGACAAAGAGGACAAGGAGGCGGACGACCCGGACGACCTACCCGTTGCTACGCTGTCTCCGTGGTGTCTGTCTGGTGGTGGGCGAAATGCGATACGCAGCAGTACTCGGATACTAGTCACTAAGTCTTGTGCAAATAATTTGGCGCTTGGCTTATCTTGGCTTGGCTTTAGGTGGCTGACCATGGGACTATTTCTTTCTCCACTCCGTGAACAAGCAAACACTACAAACACTCCGTGAACTCCGTCAAATCCAAACGCTGCTGCTGCTGCGATCTCTGAGAAAAGTATTCCAAAAAAAAGTTTGCATGGCCGCCGTTTGCTGCGTCAAGTTGTGAGAATCTGAGTCATATAACTATAGCTGGGTCTGGAAGGTTGGTATGGCTGGCTGGTTGGTCTTTTTGGTGTGGAGGCGTGTGGAGGAGACCCAGGCAAGAGTGTAGTTTTCCTTTTATTTCTTCATTCTTAATCCTTCATTCTCGGCGTCGCCCATCGTTGCCCGCTGCCAAGGTGCCAAGGTGCCATGGTCCTAGATCGTGATGCTTTCTCAGGGCGTTTAAGCTATAGCACTAGGCAATCAGTACCGTCCGCGGGGTTTGGGAACGAGGTGTGAGGTGTCGGAGCATTTGTAAATTGTTCACAGTCAATGTAGATTCAACTTTTCAATCAGACGACAAAAAAACGCACTTACTTACGCACACTCTTTCTGCTTTGCTTGCCTCCAATGGGATCACGTTCATCTTGGCACACTTCAAGCAAAAACTATCTGACTGTATTTATAACCGCTACCACACGGAGCATACTAGCTAGCTCTCTTCTAGCTCCCCCACTAACCCGAAGCTCCTCATAAAACTCTATGATCACTCAACTGATAGAGAGGCAGGCACACACCATCGCCAGGAACTACGATTACATTAGCTATAACACTAATAGTCTCACTGAACGATTGACTGACTGACGGACTTCTACTGCCGCTATTGATGGCCACCGTAAACCCACCTCAGCTTTCGCTGTGAGAATGTGAATGATGCAGAATGATGCAGACGTAGATTACCTTCTGTGATGGGCTACTAGTACTTTCCATCAACAGCGGCAGAGAGCAACAGCGACAGCGAGAGAGAGAGAGAGAGATGTGTATGCAGTCAGAAAAGTCACAGTTTTACGAAAGTTGAAAATTCAAGCTCGAATTGCCACGAATTACTTGAGTGATCTTTGGGAAACATTTAGAAAATTTGCTTTTTTCCTTTAGCTGTGAGTACTGTGAGTTCAGAATTTAGAAGATTAATCAAAGTTCAAAGGTGCAGAGACGTGCTTGGGTGCAGCTGCGGCGCTCTCACTCATCTCACTGCCATCAGCGCCAGCGCCAAACCCCACCCCAAACGTTAAACTTTTTGTCGGAAACGCACACTTCGCGCAGAGTGAAGACCATGCATGACCGTGTAGCAGTCAACCCAGTTTTGGCCACGTGCGCCTGGTTCAGTGTTCACCTTCGCCGTACTAATGCTCTCACCTCTCACGGTTCTACTGTCCATGGCCGTCGAGTAGTTGAGTAGGCGCAAGCATGGTCAACCGGGAGTCACAAATCTCTCCTGGCGAGCCAGGCAAATCGCGTTGCTGCAACTTTGCCCCAATGGGCGGACGCCACAATGCAAGCGCCCGTCTGAGGATGTTGTCAAATTGGTCTTGTTCAACTCTTGACTGACAGAAGAAAGGCATAGTAAGCTTACTTGAACTTAGTTTGTTTCGACAGTGAATGTGACACTCGAGCCCAATGGAGGTGTGTGCTGCCCTCAATGCTCGTCTTATGTACCATATAGTGTAAACAGTGGGACTGGGGGAGTCGAGATTTTCTCTCGATTGGCACGTGACCAAGAACAAACCCTCGTTCCATCGCGCCGCCAGCGACTCATATTTGCAGATATGCAATTACCACAATACAAAAGTTTTGCATGCGGAATTATTTCCTGGAAAGCTTTCCGAAAGATTTATTTGCAGTTTCCGATGGATTCTGTCTGCACGCGTAATTTCCAACTCCGCTTCAACACTGCCGGGGAACACGTAATTTGAACGCGAACAAAGCCATTCACGTGTACGGGCAGTGAGTAGCAACCATACGAGCCAACTTCTTCTCGGCGTTTCTTGACTCAAAAAAATGTCCAGAAGGGGAACGCGCTTGAAATGCTCTTGCTCTTCGCTTCATCACCACCACTCACTCGCATCTTTCACCAGTTGCTGGCTCTCCCCACCATTGAGAAGTGAATAACTTACTCGGCCCCATTCTAGTGGCGATTATCCGCCCGTTAGGGAACACAAGGTGTGCACTAGCTAGGAGCTCGACTAGCTCGAGTTGCTGTGCCTTTCCAGTTCGAGTTGCCTTTCTGTTTCCCTTCTGTTGCCCACCGAAAACGCAGCCAATGGCCACAGAGGGGTGGAGACCAGAACTTTGCAATCCGGGTGACTAAAATAGGATCCAGCTCCGTCCAGGGTTGCCGGCCTGCAACGATTTCATTGGACTTGCAGGCAGAAAAATGCATGCTGTACTTTCCCCATCAACTGCAAGTCGTTCGCGTTCACTGATGCTCTGCCACTCAGCTCCAATGTACTATGGCAATGGCTGGCGCACGAGCATGCGCTGAAGAGGATGTATACATTGTTCTATACATGCCGAGTTTTGCTCCTTCCCCTCCGTTTCTCCTAAACTCACAGTCAGCGCTGGTAAAATCAGTGGAAGCTCACACAAGCCAGCATGGGTGCGGGGCATGAGGGCCATTACTGAGTAGCAAATTGCCAACGGAGAAATAGGCGATCACCTTTTGCAATCCGGGTGCCTTTGATGGCAGTCCCCAAACGTGACGTCCAGCCTTGGAGACAGTTTTCACAGTCAAGCCCAAACGACAAAATATGCATGTGCAAGGCTTCAGCGCGGTTGCGCTTCTTGGTCTGCTCAACCATGCGAGAGCTTTGAAGGGCATTGTTGAGTCGGACTACATGACTAGCAATTGCGAGGCTGGGACCGCAATCGTGAACAAAGCTGTTTTCCCAGAGCTTCTCGAGGTTTGCATCAAATTTCAGGTGTTCTCTTCCGTTTTCGTTGAGGATTATTCGTATGCCTTGCTGCCCGTCGATGGAGGAAAAATCGAAAGGGTCGACTTCAGAGACGCCTGGTGCGGAGATCTGCTGCAGCGAGAGCAATACGACGCGCGACTCGGCTGTGAGAACGGCAGGGGCCGCGAGGTCGTGGAGCTGGATGTTCCCAACCTCCTTGTCGGAGTGTCAGACTCTCCTGCAGGCCAGTATGATTGCTCGAGCCTCCAAGACCACAACGATCTTCTTAAACATTCTGACTGGAATGAGTTTACCCCGTTTTACCTCGTTGGGGCCCAATGCCACTCTTTGGGCAACGATCACTCCGTGCGAGTGGATGGCGATGGGGGCTTTAAACTCTTTGGTGGCACCTACTGCGAAGGTGAAGCACGCAACGAAACATGCGTGATGGACGCCTCCTTAGACTCCTTGGTCCAAGTGCTCGACTACAGCAAATTCCAGCTAGTGTACCAACCTGTAAATGTTGCAACTTCCGCGCCGACAGGAAGTGCTGATCCTCCAAGTGTTGGTCCTCCAAGTGCTGATCCTCCAAGTGCTGATCCTCCAAGTGCTGATCCTCCAAGCGTGACCAACCGACCTACAATGGCGCCAATTGCAACTGGCAGTAACCACCCATCAACGTCACCAACAGCGGTGTCGACACTAGATCCTGATGCTCCAAACACCACCAACGCACCCTCGTTGCCGCCGACTCGCAACGTGAACTTGACTCGCGTACCTTCAGGCGCAATGGATTCTAAGGCCTCTGCTCTTTTACTTTTGAGCTTTATCGTGCTGCTCGTGGCTTAAGCTTATTCTCACCGTTCCTGGTCGAATTCGATTCAACGCCGAAGCGATTCGGCCATTTCTGTCGAGCAGGGAATTGTCGCCAGATTCTTCAAAACAGGTTTTTCCTTAAAAAGAGAATAATGAATAAACATGTTGATTGTGCTTATGATCAATGAAAATTAGGAGCTCTTACGCTTACCATGCTTTGCAGCGGCAAGGACCCTTTTAGTGTTTCCCCAGTACATAAGAATTTGCGCAAGCAAAATGCCTTGGACAACAACTGACGAGATGAAGCTGCCGAGGACGATTGGGTCGTTCATCTCGCTAATTGTGGTGAAAACCCGGGCGAGTGAGCCCAAGGTCAACATCAGCTGAGTAATAAAACTTTGAGGTCCAGTGTGCTTGTTTTTCTCGTTCTCAATGATCTGAGGAACGGTTCCACTATGAGCGATGATTGTGGAGAGAAGCGGCAGCGGCCAGAGCTGCTCAGGGCGAGTCTTGAGAGCCAACACTATCAGCCCGGCGCAAAGAGCTCCAAATCCCGCCGTCAAGCCCGCTTGAACTGGGGCTGGGGTTTTGGAGTACTTCCAGATAAGTCCAACCAAAGTCATGTCCTGCAAAAGAACCGCCAAACTGTCGCCCCAGCCGGAAAATGGGTTTTTGTTTGCTACGTGATAGACAACCACCAAGGTAAGCGAGACTACCCCAGAGTAAAACTTGGGGGCGCTTAACCCTTCTACGGTTTTACTCTCCATCACAGACACGATTTGCGGCACCTTGACTCCAAACGACGCAACGATGAGAACAATTCCAAGGACCTTGCTCACGACCGCCGGGTTGGCGTGTGCGGACAGGTATTTGACGGATCTGTCAAATGCTACGATGCTGAACAGTAGGTACACCCAAAACGTCAATGAGATAGGCTCCGTATCCGGCATCTGGCTCTTTCCGCGCTTGCTCCGCCTTTTCATCGTGGTCTTGTCAAGCCGATTCAACAGGGAAGGCTCATCCTCCCCGTCCTCCATCGCCTGCTTCAGCTCGGCAGCCTTTCGCGCCCTTGACTGCCTTCTCCGCTCGGCCTCTTCCTCGCTCATTGTTCTCCCGCTCCTGTGCGAAAACTCGTCCATATCATAATCGTCAGACATGACGATGGGCTCTTCCTCTGGCTCCGAGTGCTTTTTCTTGCTCTTCTTCTTCTTGCCCTTCCTATTGCTCAGCAAATCCGGCCCTTTCCCGTACATGCCAAGCTCCGACCGCAGCGCCTGGCTGCGCTCATGCGAGTAAACGTCCTGTTCTCCGTGATCCATTCCTGCTAGTCCCTCCTCAAACTCGTCGTCCATTCCCTGCTATCCCCCAGCCTCTCCCGCCCGTCACGCCTCCCCCGAGGACACTTCGCTTGCCCACACTTGCCCACTCAGACTCGCACGCAACCCTCTCCAGGTGTGCACCCGCCAGTCTCGACCCACCAAACAAACAAACAAACAAACACACAATCAAACAAACAATCAAGCAAGCAAACACACACACACACACGGCCCGCGGACTCTTGCGAACTTCCGGTGCGGTGAACACGGGACACGGCCAGCTGTGGGGTCCTTCTCGCGAGGACACTGCACTGTGGTGAAAGAGTGAAAGAGTGAAAGAAACTTTTCTTCCCTTACTTTATAACTTGGCTCTCTCTCTCTCTCTATCTCTCTCTCACAGTCCTCACAGCAGGGCCTTCGTGCTCCTACTGTTCCTACTGGCTGGCAGCCTTCATTAGGACGTTTCATTAGACAACTCAATAGTCTTTTACTCTTGATAGGTTGATCTACGTGAGGCGTGCTACTCGGCAGGGTAGAAGCAATGGGGAGCACTAGGAGGGAGTGTGGAAGGACGACATAGGAGGGCTAGGACACACAGACGCACACATGGTATGCACACATTCATTTCACATGCACTTGCGCCAAGGAGGACTTGTTCTTCGAGGTCCCTCGAGGTTCCTCGAGGTCAAAGAAGCATTCAATTTGACAGTCAATTTTCAGATTCAGAAAAAGGATACAATGAAAGAACTGCCGGCGCCAGCAGGTTGTCTGTCTTTACGATTGCAAAATTATTATGAGTTTTACGACACAGCAACGATGGTAATAGTGTTACGCAACTACGAAACCCACCCCGTGCGAGTACTAGCACTGTTACGGACAGAGAGTAATGTACAATAATGTACACGTGAAAATTAGCGATCTCGCAAATTCTGTTCCTGAGGTAACCGGGATATCAGCATCCACAAGTGAAGCCACGAAGTGCAGCGTAAACAAACCCTATCGGAAGGTGGGGTGAGCATCCATGAGTTCGAGACAGAGTTTTGCCGCGGAGGTCGTTCGCAAAGTAACAATAAGTGCGCGGAATGCTGAACAAATTCCTAACGGTAGCTTGGAGGTCTTGGAAGAAAGTCCTGAGATACAATCCAAACACATGAGTGGAAAGCCTTCTAGACTTCAACGCTGCAGCGACAAACTTATGCAAGCCACACGCTTCTCCGTTGGGGGTAAAGTCTGAGACGAAAACTTCATCCAAGTCACACACTTTGCTGCATGGATTACTTGAAAAAGCAAGAACCCAAAATTGGTTTCGTGAAATAAATATCGGTTGCACAAGCAAATTCGAACCCGGTTCCACCATGCACGGAATGCACGGTCGCACTGTCACACTGCCGCGCTCAACAGCTTCAAGACTGCTGCACGCAATGGCTTCGGGATACAGCCACCGAGATATCAAGATACCTCCAAATCAAGCGTGTCCGGCGCGGCAACGAAGGCTAAATCGATGCAGTTCCGAGTCAGAATGGTTCGCCGAATGTTTGACCTGCAAGGTCATAGAGTGAGGCGGGCATCGGGTAATCGACCCACGAGAGAGTACCAGGGACACCCAGAGAAACCAGGTCGGCAATCTGAGCGATTACCCGCTTGACTTCGTCTGGCCCAAATTAGAGTACTTGAAGCATTTTGCACCTAGCGTGTTTCAAAGGAGCGGAAACCGAATGAGGCTCAGTATGCTCGTGTGTGAAACCACAAAAGGCGGGTTTGATTTTGTGTTGAGAGGCTGTCCTGCGCGCGTTCGCGTTCGCGTTCGCTTCTTTACCTTCCAAGTCACCAGATGAGGAATTCATCTCTCTTTGTTCCAACCAAAAATGAAAAAATAAATCTAAAATCTATCTCAAGCCGTGATACTAAATTAATCAAAGAAGGGGTAGGTAGGTAGGTAGGTAGGTCGGTAGGCAGGAAGAGAGCAGCTCTTTGTTCCTCAGCGAAGAGCTCGTTCGTTCCTTGCAGCGACTGGCTGGGAAAAGAAACCAAAACAACAAGAGTAGCTCTGCAAGACAAGTTTCTCGCCGCGAGGACACTTGCAAGGCAGAGCAAGAGCTGAAGTTCAGTCCGCGAGGACCCTTTTGAACTCGCTCCCAAGATCGAAAAACCGCTGCAAGGAACAGAGGAAGAAAGCGAGCAAGAAGCCGTGGAGTGTGGTGGAGCAGGCGTTGGGAAGTGAGTGCCCAAAGTGCCCAAACGACAGAGAGAGCATGAAGTTCAACTATCGTTTTGCGAATCTGTGCGGAGTGGCACACAAAGGCGGGAATGTTCTGTTCACGCCAGATGGAAATACGCTTCTCAGCGCAGTGGGTAACCGCGTGACTGCGTTCGACTTGGTGAATCACAAGTCCAGGACGCTACCATTCGAGTGCAGAAAAGACATTAGACGCATGGCGGTGACTGGGAATGGAAGATTGCTGCTTGCAGTGGACATGGACGGACGTGCACTAGTGGTGAATCTGGCTGGCGGAACGGTGATTCACAGGTTCAACTTTAAGGAGAGAGTTCGCGCCGTAGAGTTCAGCCCGGACGACAAGCATCTCGCGATCGCTGTTGACCGCCATGTTCAGGTGTGGCGCACACCGCCTCTACATAAAGAGTTTGCGCCAATGGTATTGCACAGAACGTACACCGGACACAACGATAAAGTGACCTCCATCTCTTGGTCCCCTGACTCCAGATACTTTGTGACTGGCTCCCGCGACACCACCGGACGCATCTATTCCCTCAACACGGAGAACGACTTTGTCGTGGTGACTCTAACTGGACATAGAGAAGCCATGATTGGCTGCTTCTTTTTGCAAAACCAGCTCTTGCCAGTCCAGGGCGAGACCGACGTACGCGTTGTGGACGGCCAGCTCAAGGAGATAAACACGGAGGCTGTGATCGCCGGCATGGACCAGATTCAAGCAGACTATGTCATATACACTATATCAGCTGATGGTTCCTTGATTGTGTGGAGGTGGGAGTGGGAGGACAGCGAGTCTGACGACGCAAAGTCTTTGAGTGAAAGCGAAGATGAAGAAGAGCTCGACACGAAGAATAAGCCTCTGAGCATTCATCTGGGCGAGTGGAAACGCCACGCGCGCTTTTTCATTCAGAAGGATCACTCTAAAGTGCGCAGTGCTGCTTTGAATCCTGAGCGCCCAGACTTGTTGGTCGCTGGTTTTGACAACGGAGTCTTCTCCCTCTTTGAAATGCCAAGCGCTACCCACATTCAATCTTTAAGTGTTTCACAACATGAACTGAAAACAGCGGCGATCAACTGCACCGGGGAGTGGCTCGCCCTTGCTTCCGCCAAACTCGGACAGGTCCTTGTGTGGGAGTGGAAGTCGGAGACGTACGTTCTCAAGCAGCAAGGGCACTTTTTTGATCTCAACGTTGCCGCTTATTCCCCAGACGGGCAGCTCATTGCGACAGGGGGTGACGACTCTAAAGTGAAGCTATGGAGCACGAGCACTGGATTTTGCTTTGTCACTTTCTCTGAACACCAAGCCCCAGTGACGGCCCTCACTTTTGTGGGAGAAGGGAACGCCGTCATCAGTGCCAGTTTGGACGGAACCGTGCGCGCATTTGACTTGGTGCGCTACAGAAACTTCCGTACCATGGTAACACCTTCACCAGTGCAATTCAACTGTCTCGCGGTCGACGGCCAAGGCGAGGTGGTATGCGCAGGTGCAATCGACCCGCCAGAGATTTTTGTATGGTCGCTCCAGACTGGTCGCTTGCTCGACGTTCTTGCCGGCCACGAAGGCCCAGTCTCCGCAATGGCTTTTAGCCCCTGCAAGCCTATCCTAGTCTCGGTTTCTTGGGACAAGACACTCCGGGTTTGGGAACCCTACGAGGGAACTTCCCCGAAGGAAACTATGAACCTTGAGAGCGATGGCCTCTGCGTTGCATTTCGCCCAGATGGAAAGCAAGTGTGTGTAGGCACGTTGAATGGCCACTTGCAGTTCTGGGATGTCGACGCCGGCGCTGAAACTGGGACAATCGAGGGCGCACGCGACGTGTCTGGTGGCCGTCGTGCAAACGATCGTCTCACTGCCAAAAACACTACCCACAGCAAGCACTTTACCAGCGTGTGCTACAGTGCAGACGGAAAGTGCGTCCTCGCCGGGGGGCGGAGCAAATTTGTATGCATCTTCCAAGCAGAGCAACGGATTTTGCTGAAGAAATTTCAATTGAGTCACAACCGTTCGTTGGATGGAGTTTTGGACAAGTTGAACTCTAAAAACATGGTTGAGGGTGGACCTCTGGACATGATGGATGTGAGCGATGATGACGACGACAGAGAGGACTTTGCAGAGCGAGCAGGAGCTCTACCAGGTGCAGCTCGTGCCGATTTTAGTAAGCGCACTACGCGCGCCGAGATTCGTTGCAAGTGCGTCCGTTTTTCGCCAACGGGTCAGGAGTGGGCCGCCGCCACGACCGAGGGCTTGATGATTTACGCGCTGGACACTGCAATGCTTTTCGATCCCTTCCAGCTAGACCAAGATGTGACTCCTGAGAGTATTCGTACCAAAGCTCGTGCAGGCGAGTACGGAAAGGCTCTCACCTATTCCTTGCATCTAGGCGAGGAGCCTCTGATTCGCGAAATTTACCGCGCTATTCCGCAGGAGTCTGTTCGTCTCGTTGCGCAATCGATCCCTGTTGTGTACGTGTTTCGCGTCTTAGAGATCATTGCAAAGGAGATTGAAGAGACCGCTCAAATCGAGCGACATCTCTCATGGGCTCTTGCAATCTTGACTGCGCACAACGACAGGCTCCGCGACGAGGCACAGCGATTTGTGGCCGCATTTCGTTCACTGCAAAGAGCTGTTAGCAAGCACAATAAGGACCTTTCGCAGCTTTGCAACTCCAATATGTACACCTTGTCGTTCATGAATAAGGTCGCCACAAACCGCGCGCTTGAAGACGAAAAACCTGCTTCAAAGAAGCGCAAGGCCGAGACCGACCCGCAGATGCAACCATCCTTTTTCCGTCTTGTAAATCCTTTAAAAGAAGCCGCGTCTGCCGAGAAGACTTCTCAGTAAAACGCTCCGCCCTTTTTATTTCGTGCCCCCACGTTCACGTCGCTGAACATTGCAAAGCAAAGCACCACGTTAGTTGTTAGAGATTTGAACTTGCAAAATGACAAAGAATGTGTGTATCTTTTCCGAGACAGTTTTGCGTAGTATGAAAATTTAAAAAGCATGAAACAAGTGTGAGTGCGACTGACCTTGGAACCTGGGATTCAAAATAGACTGGACATAATCGACTCGCACATTCATTACGAAAAGAAATATTTTCTGTTTCTTTTCAAATGCAACGAGGCAAGTGTCAACGTGGAAATTGCCGCGTCAGCAAATTCTGCAAGGCTGAAATGCTCACAATTTTGCGGGAATTGCGAGGCTATCCGACGTCTATCTTTGTTTTCTGAGCCTGCAGCAGAGACGATAGTGAGCTTTTGTTGTGGGCAACTTGTTCCCAAAAAGCGAAAGAGGACATCTTGTGAAACTCGTGCCAAACAAATTTGAAGAGGCTTCCGAGTCGCCAACCAAATGGAAAGTGTGTGTGATCGTATACAACCATTCCCTTGGCAACCAAGTCTGTCGAATTCTGAAAAAATTGCACATATGGCCGATGTAGAAAACACACACCGGTATTGCGAGCGGTCAATTAAAGTGGGAACTGCCTTCAAAGCAAAGCACACGGTACTGTACTTGGAGAACAACGAACCCAGGAATGAAAACTCCGTCAAAGGAACTAACAGTACGTATGTTTCAGTTTATATAAAGGCCAACCTGAATAACTCAGCCCTCCTTGCGTTGATGAATAAACACTGTCGCGTCACCCCAACTCATGATGTGACGCTCATATTCTAACAGGACCCAATTATCGCTGGGCAATCGGCGCGTGAAAGAGATAAAAAATGTGCCTGGTTGCATCTCGTCGGCTTTCACGGCGAGAGAAGCCATCATTTCTTGATCAAAGCAGGTAGAGTTCACAAAGGCGACCGTGGCATCACTCCAATCCACCACCAGCGCATCATCTCGAATCAAATTGATCTGAGTTTGTCTTGTCTTGGACGAGACGTCGGCTGCAATCTTAATCTCGTTCCAAATAGCGTTTAATTCTAAAGAGATGTCATGCAAACCGTGCAAGATCTCTACGCCAACAACTTTGTCAAACTCATGCAGCAGCATTGCCGCAAACACTGCTTTCCCGGTTCCTGACCCAATATCCACAAAGGTCCCGCCGGGATTCTGCAGACCGCCATACTTGTGTCGAATCTTTTCCAACGTGAGCGCAAATGTGGCAAACTGAATCTCGCCGTACACAAGACATGTTGAAGTGGTCAAGTCGTCATCTTCGCGTTCCTTCTTTGAGACTGCTTTGCCGATTGTGGGAGGGTAATCGCCGGCAATTTTGTTGTATACCTTTTGCGCCCTTCGCATCGCGTCGCTTTTAATGCCCAACTCTTTCAACTTAGAAAGAACCATGTTCTCTACCTTGACCGCGAGCAGGTCCTCGGATCTGGCAATTGCTCTCTCTCGCATGTGCAAGTTTGCATTTTTCACTTCTTCGCTCGTCTTGGTCTCTGACAGCGTTGAGTCCTTGCTCTCTTCGGTCATTTTTCCCAATACCCAATGCCTCGATCCGCCTGAAGGGCGCGTGAGACCCGCCGCACTTGGCGCTATGCAAAATCCTTCGAGAGACACACACCGTGGCGTTCAACACCAGCACCAGCGCGATTGAGACCGAGCCTGAGCCACCACGAACAGAATGTCAACCACGAAAGCAAGTGAGAGCAAGGATAAGAAGGTCAAGTAAACTCCTCGTCTACCGAAGACATTAGGCTAACGCTGCTCTCACACACGCAACTTGGGAATGTGCTTCGCAGCACGAATCATCACGATGACCTTCTTCCCGCAATGCTTCCAACTCTACTATTTTCCATTGACCGTGGATAGGTTTTTGCCTCGAAGGCGGTGCATTCTAGTTCAAGTCCATCTCATCTTCTCGCAAACATTCAACATTCGCAAACGGTCATATTTCCGACAATCTCAACCGCGTCCACCTGTCACTTGAACGTGACAGAGGTACTACCGTTACGCCTCAGGCTCCACTACTCCGCGGGTCCTCCGTCACTGTCCCACCACCGTTACCGATCACTTCCTTGTTCACGAGCGCGGCGTGTTCTGGACCACTCAGCGCCTCGAAAAAGGTCAGATTCGGTTAGGGTTGCGCCGGAGGGGTTAGGTCAGTGCTACGGCCGCGGTAGCATCCAGGGGGCAGCTGCAGGCTAGAGCGTCAGTCGAGGGCGGCGGCCGCGGACTCTGACGCGGGAGGCGGGCCGGTCGTAGCCGCGTAGGATCTGCGCAAGAAGAAGACTGCGACACAAGACACGAGACGGACGCTGCGGACAAGGAGAAGCAGAAGGAGCAGGAAGAGCGCGCGACACGGACAAGAGGGTTAACCGAGACTGAGGTGAGTGAGCACGTGGAGTTGGCTGCTGCTGCTTTCAATTGCGAGGAGCAGGTGCCGCATGGAGTTGTGTGTGTGTGTGAGTGAGGGGCTGTGCGAGCGATTGTGTGTGTGGGGATGGAGGAATGGGGGATGGGGGGATGGGGGGAATGTATGTTCGTAGGTGGGGTTTGGGCGTGTGAGTGGATGCGTGAGAGTGGGATTTTGTGCATTGGAGAAAGGTGCTGACTTGCGGGAATTTTGTTTTGGTTTTGGGGATTGGCGGTATTAGTTGGGATTGGCGTTGCAAGCAACATGATGCAGTCGAGCAAGAATGTGGTGCGCGGCGCCGCGCAGGTGGCCAGAATGCAGAAAAGGACCCTGGCCGCGCAGCCTTCCTTGGACAAGGAGATGCCAGGCATGCCAAAGCTCACCCCTGCAGGAGCGCTGGGCAAGCCATCCACCAAGGTGACTACCCTGGACAATGGACTTCGCGTGGCTTCTGAGGACAACTACGGACAGGTGACTGCCTTTGGCATGTTCATCGATGCTGGATCCCGCTACGAGACTAGTGCTACCAGTGGTGTTTCCCACTTGCTCGAACACATGGCGTTCAAGGCTACCGAGACCCGCTCCACTCTGCGTCTTGTTCGTGACATTGAGGATATTGGAGGACAGATGGGAGCTGCTTCCGCCCGCGAATTCATGATATACCAGGGTGAGTGCCTCCGTGAGCACGCAGAGTCTGCACTTGACATTCTCTCCGACACTTTGATCCGCCCTAAGCTGGATCCATGGTAAGTCTTTTTCTAAATTGCCAGAATTTACTCATTGTTGTGGGAGTGGACGAGCTCTAACATTACACGTTTCTCTTACCGCAAATAGGGACATTGACGAGCAAAAGAAGACCATCGGCTACGAGTTGGAGGACATGGAGTCCAACGCACAGGCCGTGTTGACTGAGATGCTCCACGCTGCTGCATACACCGAGCAGGGTCCTCTGGGCCGCCCTCTCTGGTGCCCAAAAGTCAACCTGAACAAGTTGGGCGCTGGTGAGCTGAAGAACTACATGAGCTCGCACTTTACTGCTCCACGTATGATTCTTAGCGCTGCTGGAATCGAGCACGAGAAGCTTGTGGACCTTGCAAAGAAATACTTTGCTGACCTTCCTAAGCAGGCTGCAGGACCAGCTCCAACCACCTCCCCTTCAAAGTACTACGGAGGTGACCGCCGCATCCAGGCTGACTCTCCTTTGACACATGTGACCATCTGCTTTGATGCAGGCGGCTGGAAGGCAGACGACCTCTTGGAGGTGTGCACTTTGCACATGCTCCTTGGAGGTGGTGGCTCCTTCTCTGCTGGTGGCCCAGGAAAGGGCATGTACTCTCGCCTTTACAGAAATGTTCTTAACACCCACCACTGGGTCGACTCGGCGACCGCCTTCAACACAATGTACAACGACGGAGGCCTCTTTGGAATCTACGGAACCTGCCTTCCAGGCGACGCTGGCAAACTCGTCGATGTAATGTCCGCTGAGCTTCAGGCAGCTGCTTCCAAGGCTCCATCCCAGGAGGAGACCGCCCGTGCCAAGAACCAGCTCAAGTCCTCTGTGCTCATGAAGCTCGAGTCCAGACAGGTGCTCTTCGAGGACATTGGTCGCCAGCTTTTGTCTTATGGCAAGCACGAGTCTGCTGCTGACCTCTGCAAACGCATTGACGCTATCACTCCAGAAGGCATTCAGAAGGCTGCTGCCAAGGCCCTCAAGTCTAAGGTCACCATGGCAAGCTTTGGTGACGTTTCTGCTGTGCCTCAGTACGACAGCGTTGCTTCCCGCTTCAACTGAGTTATGGACTAGTCAGGATCATCAAAACAGAGTCAAAAATGAAAAAATTAAAAAGTTGAAAGAAGTTTTTTTCACGTGTCCACGACACCTGCTTTGCCAGTCACATAATTCGTCAGCAAATCACGCTGCCGATGCCCTGGAGCGATTCAGAACGGCCAAGATAACTTGCGAGACCTTGACCATTTTTTGCCCTCCTAGACAGGTAATCTAACCATTCTCTCTCCAAGTGAAAGAAGCGCTTCGTATCACAGTCAACTTAAAAAGAAAATCATTTTGATGTAATTTGTTTATTTCTTTCGGGAGGGGGAGGCTGAGATCTTCCCACCTGACTGACTTTATCAATACCACCCAAATCCTCGAGCGATAGATACAAGAGTAACAAAAATTTTCAGAGTGTGAAAGAGTGAAAGATGTTAAGAAGTGGATTTTGTGCTATACGTTAGAAAAAGAAACAAGCACATGGTCAAGGTCCGTTTATTAAGGGAAAGTAAACCGACTGGATCAACCACGCCAAACAGAACGCAAGTACGAAACGGAGAAAAGAGAGTCAAAACAACGCTTTTAAAACAAACCCTTTCTCTTGTATTCGTACCCCATGCAAAATCAAATGCAGTCAATCCAGCCGTGCTCTCCCTTTGAAAGGCAAGAAAGAGAATGAATGAATGCGTAGGGGTGAGAGTGAGAAAGAAAGAAAGAGAGAGAGTGAGTGAGTGAGAGAGAAAGAACGGAGGCGAGAAACCGATTTTCGCCCCCATGTCCATCGGCGCAGCTTCAGCACGTTACTACAGTCAATCTCCAGCTCCGATTTACCAGCTGCCTCGGCCACGCCCCCTGCCGCCGCCGCCACGGCCCCCACGAGGGGTGAATCCGCCTCTGCCACCTCCGCGGCCGCCGCCCCTGCCGCCGAATCCTCCGCGACCGCCTCCACGGCCGCCAAACCCTCCGCGACCGCCACCGCGGCCGCCTCCACGACCGCCTCCTCGGCCTCCGCCACGGCCGCCGCCGCCGCCGCCCTTCTGGGTCTCGGTGAACCTGGACATGGGCAGCGTCTTCTCCGGACTAATATAAATACAATCGTTCTCCTTGAACGACCCTGCCACGAAACCGTCGTCGGGCTTGACCGTGAACATGAGGTGCCCCACCGGGCCGAACACCTCGTCGATCTTGCCCACGCGCGTCTTGTTCTCCAGGTACGCGCCCGCGTTGAAGTGCGGCACCTGGCCGCCCAGGGTGCACGTGCACACCAGGTCCGACTCGGCCGTGTGCGTGAACACACCCGCCTTCACCACGCTCTCTGGCGGGCCTTCCTCCATGCGTCGACCGCCGAATCCGCCCCTGCCGCCGCCGCGACCTCCGCGACCTCCGCGGCCTCCGCGACCTCCCCTCGGTGGAGCTCCCATTCTTGTCCTCGTCCTTATACTTTTCTCTCTCTCGCTCTCTCTACTTGCTCCACTTGCTCCACTTGCTGCGGCTGGACGACCCGCACAACCAACCAAACAAACGAAGGAACGAACGAACGAACGATCAGATTGACGGAAGGACGCTGACTTCCTTCTTTCCTTCTTTCCTTGTTGTTTTCACTCTTTGTTTGTTTCTTTCCTTGCGTCAAAGACGACCACCACTCGTTGAGTGGGTGGCACTTGCTCTTGCTCTTGCTCTCTCTCTCTCTCTCTCTCTCTCTCTCTCTGTGTTCACTCAGTTCAACTGAGTGGAACAATTGAACAATTGAACAAAGCTGGCAGTACGATTGATTACAAGATGCGATAAGGCTCGCTCCTTCTTCCTCTCTTCTCGCTACACGATTGCTTTGCAACTTTTGCTTTTTGGGTGGGTGGCTGGGTGGGTGGCTGGGTGGACCTGGCGCTTTCCCTCCCGTGCTAGCGTGTTCTACGCGCGGTATAGGACCGCGGGCCTCTTTCTGCGAGGGCTAGGCGGCTGTGTAGCATGGGGGATAGGAGGAGGGGTGCTAGAGGGTGTTAGGAGGATGGGTGGGATGGGTAGGGTGGGAGTAAGGTTGGCGGTAGCGGGGGCGAACGGGGGGATGGATGGATGTGTGGTGACTAGGGGAAATGGGTGATGGGTGGAACCGGGATGGGGTCAATCCGGGGGGCGAGACCCGAGGGAGCGGGGCGGGGGGGTGGCGCGGCGCGCAAGGCGGCAAGGGATTGGAAGGCGAGGGAGAGAGGAACGGCGGGAGGAGTGCAGTGCAGCGCGCAGAGAAGGCGAACGCCGCGAGCGCGAAGGCGATGGGGGCTGCCGGGATGATGCAGAAATGCAAATCTTTGGGTTCTTCGGTTCCAAATATCAAAATTAAAGACTATCGACCACTACTCAAACAGTTAGAAGCCGGCCAGGTTTAACCCTTCTACTAACCATCTTGTATAATATAACAATGCCCTATGGCATCTAATGCCCCAGGATAGGAGCCAGTCGTTTGGATGACGCGCTGATAGCAGTAGCATACCGAAATGACGACATATTTTGCGGAACGCCTTCGGTGCGTCGTCTACCGGACGCAGTGCGCCGAATGTGCCAGCCGCGCGCGTCTATACGTGGACCCGGCGTACTCGCGGATGAATCTTGTCTCTCTCTCTCTGTCAGTATCCGTCAGTATCCGTCAGACATATACATACGGCAACGGTCGTCCGCGCACGTGCGCGCTACGCTTCAATTACCATTTCAAGTAAAAGCAAAGTAAAAGTAGGTTGCGGAGAGGCGGAGAGGCGGAGAGGGAGTGGGCGCTGAGCTGGGACGCGAGGGTCTTCACGAAAAGTTGCGTTTCTGTGTGCGTTTGGTGAGTGAGATTTTAAATTTACTGCGTTTTGGAGAAAGGAGCGTTTGGAACGTTGGGAACTTGAACGTTAAGGGAACGCAAGGAACGTTCTCTGAGTGGCCTCGCTGGAGCGCAATTGCGAGGATACGCGTGTATGTCGCTTGACACCTTGGCTAGCCACTAGCGAGAGAGAAAGAGAGAGAGAGAGAGAGTGTGTGTGTGTATAGAAGGGACGAGGACGGGAAATTTCTTAACAGTAAAAATGTTGTGTTGTGTTGTGTCGTATCGTATCGTATTGCCGTGCAAATAGACAGTAGCGGGGAAGAATGCGAGGGGCGAGATGGATGTGGCGCATGGCAGGGGCAGGAGCCGCGTCGGGACTAGGACTGTCGCTCATGGCTGGGGCGAGCAGATCGCGCTTGGAGGAGGCTGGGTCGGGGGAGACTGAAGGAGAGAGCCTGATGCAGAGGTATTCGAAGACAAAGGTGGTGTCCAAGAACAAGCGGCCCCACGCGTGCTCGATGCAAAATGGGTTCGTTCCAGGGTGCGGCGAGCTGCAGATTTTCGCAGGCAATGCGAATCCGCAGCTGGCTGAAGAAGTAGCCGCAAAGTTGGGTTGCAGCGTGGGAATGGCCTCCGTTAGCAGGTTCGCCGATGGGGAGGTGAGCGTGAAGATCAATGAGAGTGTGCGTGGCAAAGATGTGTACATCGTGCAGCCCACGTCGCCTCCAGTCAACGAAAACCTGATGGAATTGCTTCTCATGATCAGCGCTCTCCGGCACGCAAGCGCCAAGAGGGTCACCCTTATTGTTCCATACTTTGGCTATATGCGGTCTCTGTCGGCCTCGGTGATGACCAAGGACTCAAAGGACTGGAACTATTCCAGAGCCAACCTCGCTGCAAAGGACATTGCGCACATGATGGAAGTGTCCGGTGCTCAGCGCGTGGTGTCCGTGGACATGTACCCTGCAGGACAAGGCATGGCCGAAGGGTTCTTTGATACCGCCCCGATCGAACAAATTCTCTCCTCGGATGCAGTCATTAGTGACCTCATTCAAACATTGGACCTCAAGAGCTCCGGGCTTGGCGATGACGACCTGGTGGTGGTTGCCCCGCACGCTGCCTGCCTTACAAAGGCCAAGCTGTTTCGTAACGAGCTCGTCAGATCACTGGGCCATAAGATTGGACTTGCCACAATCATCCGGACACCTCCTCCTCCGAACGCTCCCAAAGACGAAGCAAGAAAGGTCGACCTGGTCGGAAACGTACAGGGAAAATCAGTGCTTATCGTGGAAGATCTCATCGATTCTGGCCGCACAACTTTGTCCGCTGTAGAGGCCGTCAAGAACGCTGGCGCGAAAAGTGTCAGCGTATTTGCAAGCCATGCTTTGCTCAGCTCTGGAGCAGTCGAGCGACTCCAGCAATGCAACTTGGAAAACGTGGTCGTCCTCAATACCTTACCTATTGCGAAGGAGACTCTGGAAGCGTTGCCCAATCTTCGCGTCATTTCCGTCGCCCCTGTTCTAGCCGATTTAGTTCGTCATATGCACTATGAGGAAAAGTAAGCCCTCCTTTCATTTGCTTGGCTGCAAGAGGCGGCGAACTGCGCAACCGCAACCCCATTCTCGTTCGATAGAATCAAGGGATTTTTTTTAAAGAGACATTGTATACACAAACGGGGTTTTCCTGGAATTCAGTTCAATCCGACGCCACCAACGGCGGGGAAGACCCGACAGAGAGAAGAACCCAAAGACATACGAAAAGGAAATCAAAATAAATTACTCACTCTTTTCCATTCTATCAAATACAGATGAGGCAAGTTGGCAAATCGGCTTGACTCTGTCGTCCTCAAACGTGTCTTTAGAAGGAGCGCAGCGCGCCTCTCATGTCTAAATCACGCTCAAGGGCTTCAACCCGCAGGGCAAGCCGATCTATGTTATAGTAATTCTATCATCAGGAACAGAGACCACACATGGCTCTATATTGTCGAATTTGTGCTCGCAACAGACTCATCCAACGAGTCGGCGCTTACCAATGTATCCATGTTGCATCCCGCCACGGTCTTAAGGCGTACAAACTGAGGGGTTTGGTCAGCAATTTGAAGCATGGCCTCCAAGACAAACTCCACGTAGCCATCTTCTTGCCCTGAGGAGTCCTTTTGGCGACAGTCGTTGGAGAGCGTTGTGGCAAAGCTCTTCGCAGCGGTCTCAGTGTCGAATTTAGTTGTGATGGAAACCTCCACTATGTTAGACGAAAGCGCCTGCACATATGTTGGTTGTGTGGCAAGCTTAATACTGCCGACGTCCGTGTTGACGTATTTCATCACTCCGTCAAATGACGAGATGACCACGGTTGAGTCTTCTAAATTCTCAAAGTAAAACGAAGCTGATCCGGCAAACACGTCGTTTGTAAACACCACGCTTTGACCCGCTTCGCTGCTTTCAAGGCCGCGAATCTTTACGTTTGCCGTGGGACTGCGCAGGGCGACCACGATGATTACGATGAGGATGATGAGCACTACAACGAGCCCCACCTTTCTCAAGACCGGATTAGCCAACATCCCCTCGCCACTCTTGGTCTGGTTCTGATACAGCGGTTCTTTCCTCGGGCCTCCGGAGCCTTCGCTGGAGTCGTTCCTTGGCGTTCTGCCGAATATAGGTGTCTGGGCCTGGTTTTCAATATCAGCCTGCTGTCTCCGAGGGGAGGCTTCAACTACCTCGAAATATCTGCGGTCCTTGCTCCCTTCATTTGGACTATCCTGGCGGCTTGGTGGACCAGTAAAGTTTGGCTGTGCGTATAACATGCGAGAATCAGCCTGTTTGGCTTCGGCCGTATGTTTCGTTCCTGCTTCATCAGCCTTGTTGGGCGATTGTACTGCGTTCGCGATCATTGTTGAAAGTCGATTCGCGCGTTTGAAGATGTTGCTCAACCTTTCCGACACGAATGCTGGTTTAGGGGCAAATGTGGCTGTCCCGTTTGCGTCCATGCCCCCTCCGTTCCGATTGTACCGTGGCCCCGCTCTCGCAGCTTGCATTGCAGGATAATACCCTACTTTCCCGTTGTTCGCTGGGTCCGTGAAATCAAACTCATCTGTGCCCAAGCGAGTCTCCTTACGAGGTGGCAAAGTCGGCGCCCGCTGGATCCCGCCCTCCCCAATGGGCGGCCTCTCTTCTGTGATGTACCCGCCAGAATTTCTGTAATTTGAAAAGAACGACAAGCTCGAAAGGCGCGTCGAAATGGAGCGCATCCCAAGCCTGGACCACACTCCATTTCTCCCGCCCAGATTGAGCGGCCCCACCGACGTCAGTGGGAGCGGCTCGTTCGCCATTCTGTCTTGAGCCGTGCGAGACGCACGTCCCGTACCCGCGTTCTCTGGCTCGAAACGTAAACGCGGGTTTCCAAGCACCCCTGCCTCAACCCGCGAGCAGTCACTGCCTATCAACCAACCAACCAACCAACCAACTCGTCCGCGCAAAGAGCAACAAGGCCGCAGCTTACCCCCAGACCAACTGCGACTCTGTCTCTCAGTCACTGACCAACTCAACAACTGACCAAGTGCCACACGCTATCCGGGTTGCGCTTACCTTCTGACGTGCTCCACTTCTTGCACAAACAACACTGCCACACTTGCCTACTTTCACTTCTACTAATTGGGCACTTTTCCTACTTTTCCATACCGAAAACAAGCTGTTTTCAGCCCTTGTATTACCCAACAATAACAACAAAAGTTAGGCGAATAAGACTTACTGAGTGTACCTGGTACTCTCCTCTTCCTCTCTATCTCTCTCGGCTTTAATTCATTGAACGAGTTGGTAGTGAGCTGATCCGAAAGATGACTTTTGCTCTTAGAGTCTCGTGCTCGCCCTCACGCACACGAACACGAGAGGCCTACGCCAATGCGTTGGCAGGCGGATAAGAGCCCTCCGCTTTTCCTCATTCCGTGTAGCTTCTAATGGTCAGACTGGGAGGGGAATAAGGAGTGAGGAATGAAGAATGAGAATTGTTGAATTCACAGATGAACGTGTGCTGCTGTGCTGCGGGGGTGCGTGCAGTGCCTAGAGCTGCATAGGAGGAGATTCCCAGAGGCAAGGGAAGGGAAGGCGCTATGCGGCGCTATGCCGCGCTTGGTTTCCTTCGGTTTCGATCTGACTCACAGGATTACGATGTTAACTGTGAATTGCTACATCGCAAGCTGAGCGAAAGCATCGGAAGCATCTCTCAAGAACTGATTCTCGGCGTACTGGGACCAGTACGGCGTCTTCAAGTGTTGACGTGATGTTTGTTTGTTTGTTTGTTTGATTTGTATCGGAGCACTCTGATCAAGCCGTGGAATGCAGTAGATGAGTGAGCAGATCGTTGCAAATGAGTGAGCGAGTTGTCGTTCACAGCGGTGGAACTAATTTTATCAGTCATGGCTCAGAACTCAGGATTCGGGAACGGAACATCATACCACTTTCGATCAGAGGAGCGAAATGGCAAAATCACAAACACAAAACCACCCGCGAGGGATCGTCAAACAGTGGGAAAATGTGAATGTGGCGCACGAATGCGCGGGTGGGGGTGGGTGCCGGTACCAGTACTGCATCATAACTCAGTCTGACCAAGGTGGAATGCTCGCTCAGGCCGTGAACTAATTCACCCACCGGGACTAGAGCCCGCCCACAGGACCTCTCAAGACCGTGACCCGTCGTCAAATTTCCCTGATAGCGTAATCCAACCCTCTCTCCCGCTGCAGGTGTTTTCACCTTTCGTTTTTATTTGGTTTGTTTCGACTCAATTGAATTTTTAGTAACTTGGTCAATCCACAATCCACATTCACAACCCATCTAACACTTACCGGTACTCCTACCCCCGTCTACTGGTATGGATCCTGATCGTGCAAGATACCAGCTACTGTGTGCACATAGGGCTCTTTTAACCTCGCACGGAAAAGTGTTTGGAGGGTAGGTAGCTAGTAGCTACTGTGAGCACCTCTTGCTCTTTCCCTGTGCACGCTTAGCTGGGCTGTGATGAACCCTAATGGAGAATTAGACTTTTTGGGCGGCTTGACCAAACGCTGTTTTTGGCGTGCGCACTCTTGTGACTTTCCTGACCTTCCTTGACTTTGCTAATACTCTGTTGGGCCATGCACTCCATGCACCAACTAAGCCTTCTCAAGACTTTTCAAGATTACCCAAGAGTTTATTAAGAGTTTGGGCTAATTGAACAGATAGGCATTGACATTGTGAGTTGAGTGGAGAAACCTGTTCTGAAGAAATGTGGCTTGAACGAGCTTTTCATTAAACAAGTGACGGTGAGGAAATTCATTTCAGCACCGCGATGGTCTTAAGGCGATGGCGATAGGCCGCACGTGTGGTCATTAGTTTGCCTACGAATCTCCGGAACCACATGAAATATCCATCATCCGGCATGTACCGACGACATACGCAAGGTTCTTGGTCGACTTGGGTTCCAGCCGCACTGACAGCGACTCAACTCTTTACTGCAGAGCGTGAGCAGCTCGAATGAACTCATCCATCAGGACCTCTTTGTCGCTGCCCCAGCACTCATAGTCTAGGTTCTTTCTTGAAGCCTCTGTCCAAATATAGAATGGCGAAAATGCGTGCATGGGAGACACCTACCCGAGCTCACCAGCAAAGCGAGCGTTGTGTCGCATCGCAAGGCGCTTCAAAGGAAACTTTCGCAAGATCTATGCCTTCGTCTGACCGACAAATTTGGATCAGTCCAAGAAGGTTCTTTCACAACCCCCGTTATGATATAGCATTGTAATTCGCTTTTTGAAAGCTAAACTCTCTGTTCCCCGCACAACAAGGGACGGTTCTCTCTGTATATGCTGATACATTACAACGGTCAAAAGGCTGGATGGCGGTGTGGATTTAGAAATGTTATGATTGTGCTGCACTCGACCATGAAGAGAATACTTGCGTAAACGTTTTCGTTTACAGGAAACACGTGGAGCTGCCAGAATAAGACATTGCTTTGTGCTCGAAGCACGTCACGCAAATTATTGATGGTGACGGCAACGTTTAGCGTACATTCGTATTCCAGCCTTGTTACCAAATCCGTGCTTGAGGATAAATAAATATATTTTAGTGTCGGTTTTCGAGACTTACTTGTTAATTTAGCATATCCAGATCAGTTCCAAACTCGGAACTAAAAATAGCAATAATAAACCAGCGGCGAATCCGAAACCTGCAAATTGCTGCTATAAGCGAAGCATGGAAGAGTTGGAGGGTTTTGATTTTTTTTTTTAATTTGGTGCTGTTGATCACATGTAGTAAAGAAAATTTGTTTAGTTGAGGGATTTCTCAATTCCGTTGATCTGGGACTGCACGGAAAGGTCAAGAAACCTGTCTCCGATCTGGATCTGGAGTCCACCAATGATGGATGGGTCAACCTTGACGGACATGGACAAGTTCTGGCCTTTGCTGAGGTATCCAGAGGTGATAGCCTTCTGGATGGACTTGAGCTGCTTGCTGCTAAGTTCCTCTGCAGCGGTGACAGTTGCCTCAACATCTCCGCGCTGTGCAGACATGAGGGTGTTGAAGGTGCTCAACACTCCGCTAAGCTCAGGAAGGCGGCCGTTCTCTGCGAGCACAGCCAAAAATCCGCGAGTGGTCTCAGCCATTCCGTTGGACACCTGGATCATATCCTTTGCCTTGTCCATGCGGGACACAACAGGGTTGTTCAAGTAGTCCTTGAACACGGAGGTCTCCTTCATCCATCCCTCCAGGGTCTTCACGTCCCTCTCCACCAAGTTGAGCTCATTCGCGCGCGATCCAGCCACGAACAGAGCATTTGCGTACCTAGCCGACAGACCGTACAACTGCACTGGCAGCTTGACCTCCTGCTGTGCTGCTGCTGCTGCGAACCCGCGGGTCTGCTGCAGCGCCACGCCACGTGCCACAATGCGTCCGAACATCTTCGCTATTTCTATCTATTATTGTACCTTTCGCGACCTCCACGTCCGTCTCGCTGCCTTCTCGCCCGCTCAGGCACAATTCGCCCAAGTTCTCTTCGATGTCGCCTCGGTAAATCCTCTGCTCCACGATCAGCCGATTCAGAGTCATCAGACGAAATCCCTCTGAAAACGCTCTGAGCGTCTGCCTCGGATAGGACTCTTCCTAAGGCAGCCGCAGCTGGACACCCTAACTGAACCCTAAGAACAGAGAACAGTTCTGCCCTAACCCTGAGTGGGAAAGGGAAAGGGCTCCTCTGTAGGGGAAAGAGTCACTGGAAAAGCTAACATCTCACCGTCTATGTAGATGGATACCACGAACGCTAACTTGAGGAGCGTATGCTAGTAAAGTACTGAGTATCACTGGACCCGAAAAGTCAAGCGCTCTCCTTTGCCCTTTCGCACCTTTCGCGCTCATACCGTTTCGCGCGCCGCACTTGAAGTTCAAGTTCCCGATGATCTGAACGCATTAATGTAATTCACTGTTAAAAAGCAATCTGCGCTTTAAAATCTGAACTGAATTCTGAGTTCTGCTTGCAGCAATTTGCTGAGTTCTGCACTCCCTCGGTCTATTCCTTACAAAAAAGTCTCATAGCTTCAGCGACGGCTCTGAGCGGTGATGACGACGCCATAGTCAGTCACTTCAAGTCGAATGAAATCTAATGGAATCAAGTTCAGCTCTCAAAGAATCAGACAAACGAACGTTCATGTTGGTTTGGTTTGGTTTATCATGGGCCAGAAACGCCAAGAAAGGCGACATTCTGTGAAAGAACAAAAAGAACCAGTCCACTTTTAGAAATGAAAAATACCAAAATTAATGAAAATGTTCATGATTTGAACAGGGATGATGAGGAGATGCAAAAGTTATCTGTCCTCGCGAGTCGCAGATCAGATCATCTGCCAAGGAGATGCGTTAGCGGCGACTTGGCTCGAATGAGAACAGCCAGGAAATCCCTTGTGTTGATCCTGTTCGCGCTTGATCTCGCGAGCAGACACTGCAAGTGTACGCAATCAAGATAGGATGGCGAGAGCAATCTTTGTTCCTTCACACCTTCACTCACGAACAGCTATAGGTATGTGAAGCTCAACATTCTGAACAGCTCTTTCACATTCGGGCAAGAGATGTGCATGTTACTGGGTACCACTCACTCGAGTACACTCACACGCCAGTACCAGCTTGTGGCACACTGTGACTGCGAGTTGAGAATGCTTTGGGCGGTGATGAATGGGATCGGAGCTGCCATCGCTGTGATCAGAACCTGAACTAACCGTTTGGCAACAGAATTGGCAAGAACTTGTTTTGCAGGAATTCCTGAACGACTGGCACGAAGAGCAAGTCGAATCGGAAAGTGCACAAGAATGAGGAATCGCAAGCAAACGGCCTCCCTGGGAAAGGCGGACGTGAGCAGTGTCGTGCAAGGCGGCGCGGAGACGGTGTCGTGGAAACGATCTTTTGCAATCTTTCGAGTATCCGAGAGCGACCATTACAATCTTGTGGTAACGTGGGCATTTTTCCTGGTATTTGTTTGCTATTTTTACGAGACAATCTTCACTACAGGGTATGGACGTTTTGGGGAGTCCGCTGCCGTCGCTCTCAACCCACGGCTTGGATGGTTTCTGCTGGAGTTGCCCACAACTTTAGCGTTTGTGTACTTTTTCTTTGTCAAAGGCGGAACTCAATCGCATGAACTGGTGCCCCGCATCATGGCCGGCATCATGTGCTGGCATTACGCGTATCGCGGGTGGTTGTTTCCATACTTGATCCGAGTACACCAGGACTCGAAAAACTTTTCTATTCTGCCTGCCTTTATGGGTTCGTTTGTAACAATTACGCACGGGTATCTGAACGCCAAGTGGTTCGCTGAACACGGTAAACATCTCAATCGAAAGTGGCTCAAGGACCCGAGATTTCTACTGGGTCTGATTGTTTACTTTTCAGGCTTTTGCATGCTCGTCTGGCATGACAAAATCGTGCGAGATCTACGCACAGACGACGGACCACGGTACAAGATTCCTCGTGGAGGGCTTTTCGAATACGTGACGGCTGCGCAGTACTTTTGCGAAATATGGACCTTTTTTGGCTTCTTTCTCTTGTCTTGGGGCCCCAATGGTCTGTTCATTGTGGCTGTCAGCGTCGCCAATCTCGTCCCTCGAGCAGTAACGTCTCACAACTGGTACCTGGAAAAGTTTGGAGAGGACTACCCAGACCGCAACTACATCATTCCGTACATATATTGATTGACATATCTGGCGCCTTCATGAATGCATGCGTGCCTACGAATCTGCCGCGAGAGAGGGTTTGGAACCGGCCATCCGTGCAAAGTATGCCGCGCTACGTGCACTAATCGCCTCAATTCTGCCTCTGCTGCCGCATCGAGTTCATTCTCTGCTTTAAATCTCCATGGTCTTCGATCGACCGCAGCGTCTTTATAAAAATTCGAAAAATAGAAGCCTTTCCAGACTTCACTCGTCATCACCATGCTCTTTTGTTCCACGACAGCTATTTCCTCCGACAATCACGCCGTCCTCCTTGCCACGGACGACGACTCGAGTATCTCGAGTATCCACAGTCAAATGCACCAAAACCATCACAGAGGTTGCTACGCGACCCAACTAGCTTAGGACTTTATCGACCGGACTCTGTAGCATCAGCTACCATAAACCTTAGCGGTGCGGCAGAAAAAGACCGTTGAAGACGGACTATGCCAGTGTTCTCACATGTCAGGTAAGTACGCGAGCCCTCCTCTCTTTGCGCAAAGGAAAGGAACACAGAGAGAGAAAAGAGAAGAGAGAAGAGAGAAGACAAGTCGCAAGGAAAGGTGCGTGCCATGCGCCCTTGGCCGCGCCAAAGTGAAGCTTCGAGGGCACGGTGTAAATACGGAGAGTGGGCAAGAGCAGCAGGGGGGAAACTAAAGGCGGCGCGGAAGGACGCGGGCAAGTGAAAGGGAGAGCTCATCTGCCTGCTGGCTGTGGATGTTGAGCGATTGAAGAGCGCGACCGGCAACAAAAAAGACTGCGCAATTGTAAGAGGAGGGTAGAGGCTTCGACTGGCGAAGGAAGAATTGCGAGTGCTGCCCAGGACGGCGCAATGGAAGAAGATGAGTGGGCAAATAAGGTTCGCGCGGATGCGCTCGTGCATCAACCCACCGGCCTGGTTGTGGAGGATATTGAACTTATGGATGAAGATGGAGTTTTGCTGATCGAGAGCGCTGTGCATCTGCTTGGGGAAATTGCGCAGCATGGCGGATTTGTATTTGAAAATCTCTACAGGGTGGCCGTTCTGTTACCGAGTGCATTCGGCCCTGTCGAAAACACAAAGCAGAAATTTGACACGAAGCGAGAATTCAGAGTGGTCAAGAACGACGGCGAGCTTGTAAGCTTAATCAGGGCGTGGCTTTTGCCAAAGCAGGTCAAAACCAGAGTGAAACAGCAACGTCTCGCTGCGTTGGGCAAAATCTACTCGGTCATCACGCAGAGGGTAAATGAACTTGGCCGAGGCGGGGATACTGGGGCTGATGCTGGAGATGTAAGAGATGACGGCTTTGGGATGGATTTTGGCGAAGACTCGGAAGATTACAGCGATGTGGCCGCCTTGCAAGGTATTTGGGAGCTCGCTCTGGATAAAAGCAACTACAAGGCGATCATGAATTCTAAATACGACATTACGAACCAGTTGACCGAGCTCATCACGATTGAGGCGCGTAATTTTGAGACGCAAGCTGCTCACAACCTTTGCGGAGCCTTATGGGCGTTATCCGTGAATCGGATAGCACGCGATCGGCTTGTCAGTCTTGATGTGGTTCCAATGCTCCTCACGGTTCTCTACCAACACAACGCTTTGGTGGGACCAGATACAGCCAATTCTCATATATTCGCGCTTGGAGCACTCCGCGCGCTCTTGGAGGCAGATGCCAATCACACGTTTCTATTGCACGCTGTGAGAAAGTATGACATTGACTTTCTCAAGTTCGCTGCCGAAAGTATGGCCGCAACCAGGAATAGACAGGTGTGGGATCATCTTGCGGCTATAATTCTGCGATGCATCGTCCGTAACGAGGAATCCCTTCGTCTGTTTTTGGAAGATTACTCCGAGGCCAGTGGAGAGCCTTTGAAAATCGTGCAAGACTTTGGCGCGACACTCGAAGATGTGACTCTTGGAGTACCTCAGCGCAACAAACCGCAAACCTATCACGACCCGATCGGCAATGGAGCGGAGCCAGCTCTTCCGATGAACTCCGGAGCCCGACTCGCGCTCTCTGTACTATACTCAAGACTCGCGTCGTGCAACCAAGGTCGCACGCTTTTATTGGAGAATGAGTTTCGAAGCAAGAGTAAGACTGTTCAATCCCTCTTGCGTTGGGCAGTGTACACGGTCTCCTCCAGTTCCGAATCGGCTCAAGGTGCGTTTACGGCGGTCTCATCAATGAAAGGGCTCGGGATGGGTTCTTTCTTGGAACGGGAGGAGAGCTCCGACTCTATCGGCTTGAGTAACGAGGCTGGAGAAAGTCTCTCCGATCTTCACCACGGTTCTGCCGGGAACGATTTCCCGACATCATTTGACGCCATTGTCTCCGTACTCATTCCACTTGATCAAGAGTCACAAGGCGGGGCTCAAAAGTCCTCTGCTCGACGGTCACGACATTCCCAGGCAAAGTTATTGGAGAGAGGGGGGTCGACAGCTATTATAAATCAAGACGGAGGCTTCGAATGGAACGCTCCAGCCTTCAAGTTAATATCTCGGGGACCCGACATCGACAGCTCGGAGAACACTCACTTTAATCAGAGCGAGTGGGTGATTCCAAGTGGTCGAGCTCACGAGTCTACCTTGGTGAACAGCGTTGTCGCCTTGTGGGGTATCTTGAAAGGTATTTCCGAGCTCACTTCGCTTGAAAATGAGGATCTCCTCCACCCAGACAACATTTCTTCTCTCGCAACATCCCGTCAAGAGTCCATGGGTCCGCAATCCGTCGATCTGGACCCTATTGAGATAAACATGGGAGAAGCCAAGGTATGCTCAATCACTTCCTACTTTGACTGGAACAAAGCGCTGAGAGAAAGCAGCAGAGAAAAGGTGGCGTCTTCCATGATTTCTGATAGCCTTCTAGCTTCGGTGCTAGCCATCATCTTGGCGTCCAGGAGAACAAATGACACCAAAGTCCCTGTTGAGCTTTCCGCGATCTCTGCCCTCAATAGCTTAGCACACGCTCAATCTGCGGCAGTACGAAGGCGATTCTTGCGCCTACATTCAGAATTGTACGAAGACGCCGCACTTGCGTCGTCATCCAGTGCGACGAACGCTCCCTTTTCATTTGAAGACGACCCGCTTTCCCAAGAGCTGGTGCTAAGAGAGCGAAAGACAGAGCTTGGCAACTATTTCTCCCGGTGTCTTGCCGAAGTGATGCTCAGCCCAGGGACATTGATTTTGGAGCACTCCGGCCTTGATTCGCCTGTCAGGTGCAACTCTACCGTCAGCCAACCTTGCCGAGCGTATGGACTCTCCATCCTCGTTGGTGCTTTGGAGACTTGCACCAACCTCGGAATATCGCCTTCTGCAGCGTTGCCGCACGTGGACATCAGGGATTTGCTTCTTATGTGCTCCAACGTAGTCTCCGCTGCGCAAAAAGCTGAATTCAAATCAGCCGATTCAGCTTCACGCAGCAAATCATTCACGCGTACCACAAGAGAGAAGATGCAAAATTCTACTTCCCAAATTGTGCGCAATTTGGCGAGCGCGGCCGTCATGCTACACGCTTGCTCCCCTCGTTGCGATCCTCTTGTTCCTAGCACCGACGTCATGGCATGCTATCCAAAGTGGAACCTGCAAGCGCTCAGAGTTCTCCTCCAGATTCTCAACGGAGTGCCTGTAACAGAACACATTCAAGCCTCCCTGCAACCGCAGCCGTCAAAGACCAATCTATTTGCGTCTGCCAGACGGATGAGTTTCAAAAGGCAGCAAAGCTCGTCTGATACATCCATGCGCGTTCACATCCTCGCTCCCTCCGGGCTCAACTTGACTTATCTTGCGCTTGCAGTGTGGAGTCTATCGCGGGAGTATCCACTACGCATGCTTTGTTTGCGCACCGGCTATCTTCCAGCTATGATCAATGCAGCTCATTCCGCCGTCGAAATGATTGACGTGTATCGGCAGGCATATCTCCGCGTTTCCAGAAACGAGACGAACATTATTAAAATGCAGCATGAAACCAAACGTTCGCTGCGCAAGGTGACTGTGACCACCGACGTCAAGGATAGCACTACCGAGGCCCGCAGCAAGAACCTGAAGTGCGCCCAGGAGCACCTTATGGCCCTCAGCGCTGTTCTCAGCTCCATTTGGCAGCTGGTGATGAATCGCGACATATTTAAGGCTACTTCAGAGTCAGAGACGAGAATTTCCTCGCTCATGCTCAATTTGGACAAATTGCAAGAGGAACGGGCAGTCCTAAAGAAGTGCCGTACCGAGCTCTTCCAACTCTTACTTCGAATTATCCAAGCGGTGTGCATTGGCCGCAAGCCAGCCAACAAAGAGGAGGCTTCACGCGTGGGCACCTTCACGTTTGCGTACGGAGTGCACAAGGAAATGATCGACTCAATTGCTTATAAAGCATTCTGCATTTTGTGGGTGGTAGCTGCGTTGCGGATCTCTGACAAAACTCTTTGCGAGCCTTCTCTCATGCAATTTCTGTTGGACTACGTTTACAATCACAATGTGAGCACGGAGAACCGCTGCATGGTTGCCCAGATGCTTTGCTATATCGACCGTCTTCCTCCTCGATCAGAAACCAGTTCCACATTGCGAAAAAAATTGGAAACCATGATCTCGCCGACTTATTTATGCGAAATCGTTATTCACTTTCTTGGCTCGGACGATGAAGTGCTGCGAAGTAATGCTGCTGATATGTTGGCAAAAGTGCGATCGACCAAAATAGGACAAGCACTTGTGAGAGACAGCAATGGCATTAGTCTCTTGTTGAACCTCATCAGAGATGCAACATCCCCCGGAGTCGTTTGCAACGCTTTGAAAGGCTTGCGACACGTATCGCTTGACTCTACAAGCCAGGTCCACCTTTGCCGCCAGGGCTTGTACCACTTACTACAGCTCTCCTGGACAAGTACAGTGGAGGAACACAGGAGAATTATCGCTCTTATCCTCAAGCAACTCTCCGAGAATTCCAAGAATAAAACGCGAATGTACAAAGCAGAGCTTAGATCAAGACAGATGCTGGGCTGGAAAGACACACAGGCGCCAACCGAAGAGGAGCGAGAGTCTTTCAAAAGTAAGCTTACTAGCTTCAAACTGTCTCGTGGTACTACCGCCACCAAAGAATCGTTCAAAAGGCAACCCTCAGCTGTAACAGCAGCCGGAGAGAACCCAAAGGACGAGTTCTTGTTGTGGCTTGAGGACCTTAAGATTGAAGAGGCGCACCTTGAGGCTGGGCAATCTATGCTACGTTACAGGAACGTCTCGATTCCTCGCGCAGCTTCCTCGGCAACCGGAAGGAAATCGGCCCTTGGAGCTGCCGAGTCCGCGGCCGGGCGTATTGGAGATCTCGACCAATTGCTTCACGACTCTGCTGAAATGGAGGAGAAAGAGAGCACCGGCTCCGTGGGGGACCCGGAAGAGACCAAACCGATGCAACGCACGCTAAGTTCATTCCTCCGCGAGGTGCGAAGAGAGATTCAGGAGGAATCAGGGCTAGAAAAGCACGGAGCCACAAAACATTCTGGCGATGAAAAGACCAAGTCTGTCCACGAGAAGAAAGAACTGCAAGTTGTTGTTCCCCAGATCACTGGCAATGGCGTGCAAGAGAGGTCAACCAAGCAGCCTTCTCCGCAAAAGCCAGGAAGAGGTAAAACCTCTCCAACGTCCCCTAGAGCACTCAAATTCAATGTTCTGAGCCCCGTAGAGTCTCCACTTTGGGACGTTCGATCAAATATTCACTACCCTGGAAAGGCAGAGGGTCCTGCAACTGTAAATGAGCAGCACGTAACGCAGAGCGCAAGATCACCCCGAAAATCAAACATTCCGCTAGACGCAACCCTGACAGCGGAAAGCATTCTCCACTCCTCTCATAGCCCCTTCACGGCTCAGGAGCACAGGAATGCCAATGCAGAGCTCTCTAAGCAGATGTGCAAGCCAGCGCGAGCGCTGTGGGCGCCAGACAACCTGTACACAAACGTTGGAAAAGACCGATGGAGCCCAAAGGTCACGGAGATCACCACTCGTTCCCCAACAGAAATTGACCAGGAAAAGGAGTTTATTAGGACCGGAAAACTCCCCAAAAGCCCAATTCCTGCAGCTGATGCCGAAGAGCCAAGAGAAAAGCGCGTGGATGAAATCCGTGTCAAGATGGAAAGCACACGACCATATGCTCACTTTGTTTTCAACAAAGCTGGGGACCCATTTAGCAGCTTGCGGGGGTGGGATGAGATTGAAATCTATGAGAGCGACTCAGACACAAGCTTGTCGTCTTATAATAGCGACGAGTCTGTAAGCGGCGATGAGGCCGAAGGAGAGGAAGATGCTGACGGGGACACGAAGCCGGTTTCACCTGTCCAAAAGCGGAATAAAGGCTCGCAGTCTCCAAACAGTAGTTTCTCAGGCAAGGCCGAACGTGAACCTAGTAGCCCGAATCAGCAAGATTCCAGCGAGGCCAGCAAGCCAGCGATTGACCCAAAGGAGAAGAAGATGCAAAAGCTACTCCGGAAAAGGCGGAGAGAACTTCGTAGAAGGCACGCTGCTCAACGGGAGAGACGGAAGAGAGAGATGCATGTGCCCAAGCGTGTTTATATGTCCAAGTTTGATCACATCGACGGGTCAAAAGTCTACGATGACATTCCGACGTACAAGCTGCCGAATGGCCAAGAGATATTCCTCTACCTTTCGGGGGGGCCAATGTTTGGGAAAGACAAGCTTGAAGACGTGTCATGCCCTGTACTTTCCCCAGTGGCAATTTCCGATCTTCGCCTTCCGAATAGATCGTTGCCAAGCATTCCAAAGCTGGTATCGGCGGCCAACTATTTGATGAATGAGTCGGCAAAGTTACCTTCTGCATTCGTCTCCGCGCCAATCCCCCGAGAGCACAGCCTGGCCGCCTTTAGCGGGAGACAGCCTGAAACTAAAGCTGCTTGGACCAGGGAGGGAAAAGTACTCGATGAACCACTGCCAGTCCTGACTGCACCAAAAGATGATGCGGACACGAATGAAATTGATATTGTGCTCGACCAAGACCCGTGGAACGTTGAAAAGTCTGTGTTTGCTGGGCGCGGCAAGATGTTTGAGACTTTTTACAATGACAAACTTGTTCGCAACGCTGCCTTTGATAATGACTGGCAACTGTGCGAGCAAAAGCGAACCTTCCGCAAAATGCTCTCAAGATATTCGGATCAAGCTATAGCAGATCTGCAGGGTATTTTGAAGCAGAATTATGGTCTCATTTGCAATGTGTTTCGGTATTACTCCGCTCTGGATCAGATTCAGAGCATCTTTACAATGCAAATGCTCGAATTCACAGATTTCTGCAGTCACGGCAATATTAAGGAAACGGCGGCAGAGAGTCTTATTCAAGAAGGCCATTGCAACACAATCTTCATTCAAGTTGCAAAGAATGTTATCGAAGATTGGACCCCGGCACAGGACTCTTTCGAACGAGATTGTCGCATCTTGAGTCTCAAGAAAGGAAACCAGCTTATGAGGTACCAGTACCTGGAGGCTCTCGTGCGCATTGCAGAGGCAAAGTACGTCAAAGCAAACATCACCGCAGACATTGCGTCAGGAATGCGAAAGCTGTTCCAGACAGTCCTGGATGTTTCACTTATGAAACGAATCGACGGCTGCTTTGATGAGTTTAGAAAGAGGCAACTCTACTGCGAGTCTGTGGACAATGTGCTGCGGGCCAACCTCGCCTTCCTGAAAGGTATGTTTCTACAGTTTGCTGGGCTGTCAAACAACTCCAAGTCGCACGGAGGCGCTAAAGGGAAGAGGCTCACATACGAAGAGTGGCAGACAATGCTCTTATCGATCGGAATGTTTAATCCTCTCTTCACGCTCCGCGAGTCGAATAACATCTACCGAAGCTCCACACTCGACGTGGCTGACGAGGTAGTGAATTGGAGACAATTGGTTTCGCTCAGCTTTGTGGACTTTCTGGAAGCCATCGCTCGCACTGCCACAGCCATGGTTATTCCATCAAAGGTGGAACTCGAGGAGGTCGGAGCTGATGACATTGTTGACTACTACAAGATTATGGAGAGCACAGGGTTGTGGCTAATCATCAATGAGAAAGTCAATAGCGTGGAGGAGTCGCACGAGATGCCCCAGGCAGGCGGAACTCAGCAGGAAGGGTCCATCTTACAGCGTAAAGGAGACAAGGATAAGGACAAGCCGGAGGGCGGAGAAGATGTTTTAGACTCGGATATGCCGCTCGAAGCATGCTTGCAGCCCAAGAGGAACAAACTTCCGCTCCACTCTCGTCTCGAACAGTTTATACTATTGCTGCAGCACATGAAAAACAGGAGTGAGAGAATGCGCCTTGAGGAGCGCCTCTGGAAAGCGGACCCCAAGAAGATGCACGAGGAGCAGCAACAGAGGATGGAAGAAGAGCAAAAACAACTTCTCCAAAGCATCAAATACAAGAAGAAGGTCACCTCGAGCGGGATGGTTCCGCATGTCTTGCGTGCACACCAGAAGGCCAAAGGCTCGCAGGACGAGGACGGTGAAGAGGAGGAGGCAATGGATCCACTAGCTGTCGCTCTCGCGGCTGTTGATGAGGGCATTCCAATGGATAGATTTGAAGCCCACGTCGCAGCGACCTTGCACGACGTCTGGCGAGAGAATCGCGGAAAACAAGCTGACGGAACCTTCACACCGCGTGTCAAGGTCATCAAGAATGTAGAGTATGACATAGCCAATTTATCCTTCGCTCGGCTCCCAGGGCACTTCCAAATGGAGAACCTTTTGGCGGCCCATGATGCATGTGAGTCTATTCGCGCTGCCTTCGAGGAATGGGAGAAGAAGGGTGAGCAAATTCTAGAATTCTTTTTTGAGACGGTAGAATCTACCGCGTTTCTCGAAGAAGCCAGCAGCTCGCAGCATGAGCACTGGCTCAAGCGAAATGCTAAAAAGGCATGGGTGGAGGCACACCAGCGAGTTGCCTGGAAAGAGCTGGCAGAGGAAGACAAGGAGAAGAATAGGGATATTGTGAGGACTGCAGTAAAAGTGTGGCTTGCGCACCAGGGCAGGCGACGGACCATTGCTGGCGGTCAGAACGAGTTTTTGCGCCGGGCCAGTAGCAAAATCATGAGTCCCGCTCCAGTATCACCGGACTCTACTTCGGGATCCAAATTGAATCAAATTGGTGAATCGTAGTGGTTTTTAAACTTTGTAACTCAACGCAGCAAGATCTAAGTTTTTCTCTTGTATTGCAACGACCTTGTGTTTTCTCACCCGCACCCGCTTCAATCATGCTCAAAATAGAAAACGGGGGAATCGGTAATGTGAAGAACGGAAGTTCGTTTTTTTTTTCTGTTTCAAAACAAGAACAGAATACAAATTACAACAACAAGTACCTTTTTAAACAAATTTCACTGTATTGTGCAAGTCGAAGACAAATTTCGAAGCATCCCTTGTGAATGGCGAGCTAATAATATAATCTGACAAGAGCAGTTGTCAGTGGAGCCTCTTCGAAGAGCCTCCTCCACGAGGAGTGTGGCAACCTGACAACATTTCTCCGCGCAATCGTGATCTCTCAAGGGTCCCAGCTTTCGAAGTTGGTTGGCGACAAACTTTCCAGCATCCTCGTTAGTGAACACATTCCATATGCCATCGCACGCTAGGAGAACTGCGAGGTCGTCTTCTGTACATAAGTGTTCCACAATCTCCGGAATCCCGCAGACAAGGTCTTCGCTTATGGGGTTTGCGCTGGTTCCCCAAGCTGACACCCTCGGGAGCTTAAAATCAAAATCTCCCAAAGCTCTCGTCACGGCGAGTGCACCAAGAACGCGTTCTTGCGTGCTTCCGTACTTTGCCGACGATATGAAGCCTCCGCTCTCTTCAATCCTCTTCCTCTCTCTCTCGAGCGTGGGAACGTGGTCCTCGCTGAGCCCTTGAACTTGGCCATCTTTTCTGATCAAAATACACCTTGAATCACCAGCGTTGGCACACGTAACCTTCAGCTTTTTAGTGCTCAAATCGTACTCAGTGCAGGCCACCACAGCAGTGCATCCGCTGCTATATTCGGAAGAGTCCGCAAACCTGCTCTGTAAATAATTTCGCAATAGATCGTCGCATTCCGAGAAAGCGGAGATTATGGCAGCGTTAATATCTGTAAACCGCTCGCCGCGTTGAGATAAAAGGAATGGTATGACTTGGCTGCAAAACTTGGCCGACTCGCAGCCCCCATGTCCATCAAAAACTCCGAACAAGCCCTGAATTTTGTTCGAGTCGGTGTGAATTTCCTTTTGCTGGACAAGCCCGTCGATGGGGATCTGTTGAATATCAAACAGCTCGTACTTTAGATAGTTGACGGCCGTGAGCGCGTCTTCCATGGTGTTGCGCCCTCCGATACGCTCGCATGAGCCTACGCCACAAAACCCATTTGCCTTCAGCTGCTCGCCCATCGCATCCACGCCTGCATCGCCTGCAGTCCGCATCTCGTTATTAACGCCTTGGGAACGCCTGCTCGCCTACCATGCATGCATTTACAGACAACCCAAGACTCACACGCCACACTTGGTCAGCGCCAGCCACCTCCTGGTACCTTGGCGACGGAGAGTCGGACTCCCGCGCGGCAGCGGGGCTCCCAGCAACAGGCAGACAAGCGAGGCCGCACAGCGTTTCTGTGCGAGGCTCTTTCCCGTCTTTTCCGTCGCCGAATTCCGACTGAGCTGCCGCCTCAGAGTACACGGCAGAATTGGCAAGGATGGCACAATCTGCACAATCTGCACAATCGGCTCAAGTGGCACAAGTGGCACAAGTGGCAGAGTGCCGTTCCCCTTTTGGCAGTCACTGTCGCCGGCTAGAGTGGCTAGAGTGGATTATTGTCGACACTGTGCAGAAGAAGGGTGCGACTAAGGCCATCTCTTACCAGGTCGCAGCGTCAGGTCAGTACGCGCAGCGCAGTGCAACTGAGTCTCCGTAGGGCCGTGTAAAGCACAAAGCTTTCTTTTCTTAGCCTTTCTTTTTTTCTTTCTTTCTTGGCTGTGTCTTGGCTGTGTCTTGGTCATGGATGGCTTCGATGTCGTTCTGCTGCTGAGACAATCCAAAACTACTTTTTTTTTGCGACGGCACTGATGAGAAGCGTCCAAAATCAAGTTTCGCAGCGGAAGAGGCGGCGGAGGCTAGGCAGAGGAGTCTTGAGCGAGAGAGGCCAATCCGCAGTGCAACTGCTCGTAGTGCGTTGCCATGTTTTATTTAATTAATCCCGGGATGGACGAAGAGAAGCTCTACGAAATTGCGGTATGGAGGACCTGAGTACCGGTACCGGTGCAATCGCCTTTCGACGATTCCAGCGGAAAAGGAAACCGCCTCCTCTCCTCAGGTTACATTTTGTCCCATCTTTGTGCACATCCCTTTTCAATTGGTAAATGAATAGCTGCATGCTTTTTTTCTTCGCCGAGGGGCATGGTCAGTTCGACTGCGTCGCTACACACTCTGGGTGGCTTGACTTCGCGTTTTACTGTTTGGGTACATTCCGGCGGCGTATTTAAAAAAACAATTCATTGCACGGAACCTCTCTCCTTCTCAGCCTTCTCTCTTGTTGCCTTCCTCCAACCTTCGAGCTCTTGGCATCGCTGGCGCGAGTATTTCGAAGGCGTTGTGAAAAATTCTAAATTTCACTCGGTGACTCTGCGTCCCATGGATGGCGAAGCAGTGTGGGCCAAAAAGTAAAGAAAAGGAAAAATAGAGAGAGAGAGAGAGAGAGAGAGAGAGAGAGAGAGCAAGAGTTGTTTGCTTTTCTTCTTGCATTCGTGGCGCATACGATACGACCATTGACGGTATGGAAGCAGCAAGAAGCGAGAAGCCATCAACCACCCACCATCCACCACCATCTAGTGCTGCGGGTCCACTTATCACATCAGAATTCGATTGCAGGAAGTAATCGCCGGGAAAATTTGAGTTCGCTCGTTCTCGCTCACTGCGCTCAATTTTCGTCCAATCTCATCATCATCATTTTCATCTCAAAGCACTTGGCGCTTTGCACATCTTTGCACCTTTCAGCTTTGCAGCTCGGACGTCAAAACGGTATTCTGTGGGACATCGCAGCGCGCCCGACACCACAAAACAATATCCCAGCGAACAATCGTGAACAACTCCTTCTTCGGTCCGTCGCCTATCACTCATCTACTCCATACCTTACGATATCGAGATTCCTATCAGAGGGTAGCAAACATTATCCGGTGTTGCTGAGATGGTTTTCAGACTATCGTGATCTCTCCGAGTCTGTCTAGTCTGTCTGTCACTTTTTGGAGATGTTAGGCGAAAGATTATCTTGGCAGCGTAGATTTGGTTGTAGGTTGGAGAGGCGGGACAGGTGGTCGACAGAGGCGAGGAAAGCAAAGCAAAGCAAAGCATAAACGATAGGCGTGACGAAATCGAGGTCGCTGCAAAGTTGAGCCGACATAGTTGTAGTGAAAATGAGCTTGAGAGTGGCGCTTCGCAGGGCTGGGCTGGCCCGCGTGCAGTTCAGGTCGCTGTCGTCGGCGGTGAACTCGAGTCCATACGTGAGTTTGTAATGCGCTTGTGTCCTTGGGTCTGTGTGGGTATGGGTGTACGCGAGGTGGCGTTGGACCTGGAACTGACGAAAGCTGTGGTGGTGATAGACCGTGGAGTCCAAGGGAACAGTGGTGGAGGGGTTCACTCTCAAGAACGAGGAGCACTACAGGCTGTTCTTCAAAGATAGCAAGGCAAACGCCAAGATCTCGCCATGGCACGATATCCCTCTCTTTGTGGATCGCGAGAAGCGCATTGTCAACTTTGTGAATGAAATTCCTCGTGGAGCTGTGGAGAAGATGGAGATTGCTACCAAGGAGGAGCTCAACCCGATCAAGCAGGATATCAAGAAGGGCAAACTTCGCTTGTATCCATTCCAGAGTCTGGTGAACTACGGGTGCTTGCCTCAGACTTGGGAGGACCCAAGCCACAAAGATGCATCTACTGGAATGTTGGGCGACAATGATCCTTTGGATGTGGTCGAGGTTGGATCCCGTGTGCACCTCAGTGGTGAAGTGTACCCTGTCAAGCTCTTGGGAATTCTCGGAATGATCGACGAAGGAGAGATGGACTGGAAAGCCATCGCCATTGATGTCACTGACCCTCTCGCAAACAGTATCGACAGTGTCGCAGACCTCGAGAAGCACATGCCCGGCAAGGTTGCTTATATTGTTAACTGGTTCAAATACTACAAGGTTCCAGACGGCAAGCCAGTCAACTCTTTCGCATTTGACGACCAGGCCAAAGATGCCAAGTTCACCATGGAGATTGTGGAACTCACACACAAGCTATGGAAGGACTCCGCTGCAATCAATGGAAAAGGCCTCTGGAAGCCAGCCAAATAAGTTGGCAGCCTTCTCGCGAGAAACCCAAGAACAGGACCTCAGAATCAACTCAACATCAACAAAAAGATTTTGACTCCTCTTGGCAATCATTTTAAAAAATCGGAATATGTTCTGCAACCATAATTAGGTTTCTTTTTTTTTTTTTAACGCTTGTTGAAGCGAGGCTTGGGGCTCGAAACGAGAAATGCGAAATGAGAAATGAGCCTTCTCTTCCACCACCACCCCAGTTCTCCTCTGGCGCAGCCTTTCTCGGGCTCCACCATAGCCAAGATTAAGAATTAGATCAACAAGGGTCAGGGATTTGTTCGTTGACACTGATTCGCTGTTTCGCTCGCTCAGCTCGCGATTTTTCATGTGCCTTTCCCAAAATTGCAAAAGTCCTTGACATTGAAAAACTCCAAAAAATGGCCAAAACCTGACCCACAACGATGTAGCCTATTCCTACAACCACCTATCCCACTATAACTCCGCTGACCACCAGCAGCACAAAGAGGTGTGTGCACTAGACAGCGCCTAACACCCGCTTAACCCAATCTATAGCATAGCTCGCTAGCTTGGGATAGCTATGCCGGGGGGTAGCAAAGGACTAGAAGTTTGCACAAACTCAGCGAACTCGAAGATTATTGACCCCGCCCGGTCCAAGCTCCAGTCGTAGGAGCGACTAGTGGAGGCTAAGGTGAACAGAAGGTCGTCTCACGTCTTTTGCTGGAAACGCTGCAAGGCTCTTTCTCGGTCTCTCTTCTGCCCAGTTTGGTCTTTGGTCTTCTCTCTGACCCGAGTCACGCTCTCTCTTCTCTCGTCTCTCTCTTGTTCACTCCTTCTCACGCTCAAACGCGCGCGTTTCACTCTCAACAAAATTTGATGGATGCACTGTGAATGAAAGAAAGTAGTGGGATGAAAGAGTGAGTGTGCTAGAAAACGTTAGCGACCATCGCCAGGTGTTGTGCGACTACTAGTGGTTTGCGCTGGGGACTCGTACCTGGTGATCATCAGTTTTGGAGGTTTGTGCAAACTCACTCCAAGGCTATAGCACAAGTGAGGACTCTTCGGAGTATGTGCAAGCGGCCGAGCAACAAGCAATCAGGGATATAGAGTCGTGGCGAGTTCGGGGACCCTCTGGTGAGGTGCGCAGTGTGCGACGCCAATTCGGGGCCGGTGGAGTGCGAGCTGCTTGCGAGTTGCTTGCGATCGCGACACACCGCCGGACAGCAGGCACGAGCCCACTCGAGCCGCCGTGACAGGAGAAACGCAGCGCGGGAGAAGCAAGGGAGAAGGCAAACGGAGCTCTCGGCGGCGGAGAACGAGCGCTAGCGCGGGAGACGCTGGAAGTGAGGTTGGCCGGCCAAGATGATGAAAAGGCTGTCTAGTCGCGTTTCGAAAAGGTTTGCCGAATTTGACCGTGGCGACCCTACCAAAAGCTTCGAACTATTAGACTGCCTCGGAGAAGGTACTTATGGCAGCGTGTGGAGCGCAAATGACCTCAAGGCGAAACGTAAGACGGCGGTCAAGATCGTGCCAATCGACAATGATTTGGAAGAGATCAAAGCGGAAATTGCCATTATGCGGGACAGTCAGAGTGACTTTATTATTAAGCTCTTCAGCGCATATGTTTCCGTCGACAAGTCTCACATTTGGATGAGTATGGAGGTCTGCGAAGCTGGGTCGGTGAATGACCTCATGTTTGTTACGGACCAAACGTTGACTCTGGATCAATTGAGGGAGGTGACTGCCTCCGCAGCTCTTGGGCTGGCTTATCTCCACAAGCAATTTATTATACACCGAGATATCAAATGCGGAAACATTCTATTGAATGCGCAGGGACAATGCAAGCTCGCGGACTTTGGTGTCTCTGCAGTTTTAAAGTCGAAAGATGCGAGAACGACAACGGCTATCGGGGCTCCTTTTTGGATGGCGCCAGAGTGCATTTCCGAACAGCCGTACGATGGTCGTGCAGACGTGTGGTCCCTTGGCATTACTGTAATCGAAATGGCAGAGTCCAGGCCTCCGAACAGCCACATTCACCCTATGCGAGCGCTCTTTGTGATTCCACACCAGCCGCCCCCAAAGCTCACCGATCCTTCTGCTTGGCCGGAAGAGATGAACGACTTTGTGGTCAAGTGTCTCACCAAGAAGATGGACGATCGAGCGAGCTCCAAAGAGCTTCTCTCGCATCCTTTCATTCAAAGAGCATGCGGCCTACTTAAAAAGGGCGGGGGCCGCTCCCCGATACTGGAAAAGCTCGTTCAAAACAGTTTGCCTTCCATTGAGCAATTTCGCAATCTCGAGGAGGATGACGAGGATGACTCTTCCGAATATGAAACAGACTCTGAGTACGACAACGAAACGCTGCAGATCGATCGCAGTAGGACGAACGCAAAGACAATGGCATCAGTGGCTTCATCCGTCAACGAGCCAAGGCCGCCCAAGCCACGTCAAGGCTCGGTGCAAACCTTTTACATGCTCGAAAGCGACGAAGAGGAATCACCGAAGGCAAGGTCCGGCGGGCGCGAGCCAGAGGCCTTCGACAGGTGGTTCGAGGACGATGCCGCACGAAAGTCGCAACCAGTTCCTTCTCAAGGGATGCGCACACCTTCCGCGAGGGTTCCACCACCTCGGCATCAGGATCGCATGTCCACCTCGAGTTTCGTAGAAGTGAGCAGTCGCAGTGGCATTGCATCGGAACGTAGCATTGCACCCATTCGGCCTGCCACCACGAAGAAGAGCACTTTGAAAAAGAAGGCCCAGACCCTCTCGATGGGCAAAACTGCTTCCGCCCCGCTGACTGTCTCAAAGCGGTTCTCCAGAAGCCGATTGAGCTCCAAAAAACACAGCGTCAACTTGTCGGACGGATTCCTTCCCAAGAGCGAACAGAATCGCATGAGCTTCCAGGATGTTCGGCAGATCCTCTCGGGTCCCTCTGTCCCAATGTCGGATCGAAAGAAATCTGTGCGTTCGGTGCGAAACCCTATTGCGGTTGGGGCGCCCGAGGACTATTCGAGCGTTGTGATGACCAAGGAGTTCATTCACTTGCTCAAGCAGTCCAAGCAAGATGCGCCAGATCTTTTTAAGGCGCTTTCTGAGGTCAGCGAGGACCCGCAGGATGTTTTCACGGCCGCGTTACAAGTCGTCCTTGCAGCTACGAAAAGCTCGTCCATCGGGTCTCAGGACTCTAGTTCTACGTCAGGCCGCTCCCGGACCGGTAGGCCTGTTGCGCGCGTCACGCGGCCCAAGCCGGCTGCACCTCCTGGTCCGCCGCCGCGGTAGCTCTGGTAGCTCTGTAGTTCTGGGGCTTTCATCAGCTCACCTCACCTCTCAATAATTCCCTGCAAATGTACCATCAACGCTAAAGAATTTTTCTTCCAATGAACATGATTTCGCGATTTCGCGTGCAATAGTTCCGGGACCTTGGCAAATTCCCAATCTGCAAGTGTACGTACAAATGTGAAACTGCACTAGTACCACGTACGGTACTAGTCCAGACGTATGCTCTCATTAAGATTCCCCTACGCCCGCTACTCGGTGATTCCAGAAATCTGCGAGCGAAACTTGAAACTGCTCCGGAGCACTAATACTCTCTAACTTTACTCTGTACCCAGTATCTGCCTATCGCGAACAGTAGAGGTCTAGTGCTTAATATTAGTCTCTGCAATAGCGAGGTACTACCATACCACCACTCCTATAACCCTATTGGACCTGCCTACGACAGCATGTACAAGAGCCGGCTATAGACCACGCCTACGCCAATCCCCTATCAAATGACATGTGAAGGCAGTGACAGCAGTGACTTTCCCTCAAAGAAGGTGCTAAGGAAAGACTATAGAAAAGGCTGCGGTCCAAGTGAAAGTTCAGAGATGTTGAGAGTGTTCAGAGATGTTGAGAGCTGAGCGTCGTCCTCGAGGACTAGCAGATCAAGCAGATCAAGCAGATCCCCATCGACCATCGACCATCAGCCACGACCAGAAGGCACCAGAAGCCAAGTATCGAAGGAGACAAGTATCAAAGTATTCACGGAGAGAAGGTGTTCAGTTGTCTGAACAAAGGTTTCTCCCGGCGAAAGAAGGCCCACGCAACCCACCCAGCTCAGCAGGAGCCTATTGAGAGGCAACAGAGGAGGGAGATGGCGAACGTTCCAACGGCGGCGGTGGTGGAGGTGGACACGTCGCTGAGCAGCAAAGTGGAGCTGTTCATGTCGTGCCGAGGGTTGGTGAACATGGATGTTCTGAGCAAGAGCGACCCTTTTATCGTAGTGTACACGAGGGAGAATCGATCGCAGGGATGGAAGGAGCTCATGCGTACCAAGACGATCATGGATAATTTGAACCCGGATTTTACAGACCAGTTGCAGATGCTTTATCAATTCGAGAGGATTCAAGACCTTCGGTTCGACGTTTACGACCGAGATAGCGACTCAGAAAACTTGAGTTCACAAGATTTTATTGGGCGCTGCGATACGAACCTGGCTCGAATTATGAGCGCTAAAGGCTCGGTTCTCTCGGAGAATCTGATCGGGCCTCATGGAGAGACAAACCGAGGAAGGATCGTTATTCGCGGGGAGGAAATTTCTGCTTGTCGCGACGTGGCACACTTCACACTTTCGGCGGATAATTTGGATCGAAAAGACTGGTTTGGGTTTGGCCGGAGCGATCCTTTTGTATCGATGTTCCGTTCCAGGGAAGATGGCGGCTGGGTCAAAGTATGGGAAAGCGAGGTCATCAAGAGCAATCTGCATCCGCGCTGGAAGCCATTCTCTGTGCCCGTGCAAGTGCTGTGCAATGGCGACCTGGATCGTCCTATGCGCGTCCAGGTTTTGGACTGGAACTCGAGCGGTTCTCATGAGCTCATCGGCGAGTTTTCCACTTCTCTCCGGACGATGGTTACGGGAAAGACTTATACGCTGGAGCACCCGAAACTCAAGGAGAAAAAAGGGGCAAAGTACAAGGGATCCGGGACCTTGCAAGTCGTGTCCGGTACGATAGAGAAGCGATACTCCTTTCTGGAGTACATCCGCGGCGGCTGCGAGCTGAACCTCATTGTCGCCATTGATGCTACTGCAAGCAACGGTGCCCCGTCTCAGCCGCAAAGCTTGCACTATCAGTTCCCCGGGACCAACCTCCCTGGCTCGCAGCGCAACTTTAGTCAGCTGAACGAGTATCAACGTGCCATTCTTTCTGTTGGGGAGATCTTGAAGGATTATGATACGGACGGAAATTTTCCAGTGTACGGTTTCGGAGGGGCTGTCAACGGCCAAGTTAACCATTGCTTTCCGCTCACTTTTGACCCCTCAAACCCGGAAGTTCGAGGCGTGGAAGGTATCATGGACGTTTACTCAAACATGTTCAACTATGTGAGCCTCTCTGGCCCAACTCTATTTGCCCCTGTGCTTCGCACCGCGAACGAGTACGCTCAAAACCATTGTTCGCAGCAAAATCAGAGTTATACCGTCCTACTTTTGTTGACCGATGGTGTGCTCATGGATATAGACCAAAGGTAAGTGCTATGCGTGGTTTTCGGTATTGTGCGAAGAGCCCTTTTTCTAATTCTTGTATTGACGTGACCTGTAGTATTGAGCAAATAGTGAAGGGTTCTGAGTTGCCGCTCAGCATCGTCATTGTTGGTGTGGGGAACGCCGACTTTGCACAAATGGAAATTCTCGACGCGGATGAGAACCCTCTCGTTTCAAACGGAAAAAAGATGGAGCGCGACATCGTTCAATTCGTGCCTTTTACAAAATTCAGTCAGATGCACTACTCTGCGCTTGCTGCTGAAGTCCTTGCAGAAATTCCTGATCAACTTGTACAATACATGACGAGTCGGGGCATTAAACCAAAGCCTCCCATGCTCGGTTCTCAGAGTGTCTTGGCGATTGAAAGGTCCCAAAGGAATGTTACCGGAGAGGGTTCCGTTCGCCCTTCGGCTGCCGAAGTTCCTTTTGCGCTCCCCGTACAGTCTTCTCCATCTGCACCCCCTGCACCCCCAGCGTCCGGCAGTGTTCATTTTTAACTTGCTTTGAGTCGGTTAATTGACCCACATGTACATTTTCGATTTCCATGTTTATCTCTCTTCGCCCCTTGTAGCCTTGAACACGTCAGACTCACACCGTACCACAAGCAAGACTCTTGCACATCTTTACACATGGTATCATCTCGCTTCCGAACCGCATGCTTTTACCCGCTCTATCCACCGATGCATCGTCTCCACATTGCGCCGGTGCAAAGGCGCAAACAAACCTCACAGTCAAAGCAAATCATTGCAAGATCATTGCAATTCAATGCAATTCAATGCAATGATATGCAATGATATGCAAAGATGGCAAAGATGGGCAAAGCATATCTCAAGCCTCAGGTTGCGTTCCGCATCGTCTCTATATGCGGACCCTTCCCTTGTTCTTTCTGCGATCTCTAGTCATCTAGTCATCTCCCCATCCTTGCATTCTTATCAGAGCTCAGTGCAAATCCTTAGCATCAGGAACGAGTGACTTCGACGCTGATAGCATACATACCTCGCGCGGACACTCGCGGACGTCCGAGGGTGCGCAGGAAATCTTTTAGCGTAACGGAATACTCCCTGCGAAGGCAAACAGCAGAAGGAAGCCGAGGGAAATCAGAGAGGAGGAAGGGAAGGACCGGCCAGGTTGGGGTGCGGCGTGTTGAGAATGTTTGAAAAGTCGCTGCAGGACCTGATCAAGGGTATCCGAAATCACAAACATGACAGTGCGTCGTACATTAGCAAGGCGATGGTGGAGATTAAGAAGGAGCTGAAGAGCACGGATAAGCATCTCAAGTTCCTGGCAGTGCAGAAGGTGACGTACTTGCAGATGCTGGGGTATGACGTCGGGTTTGCTTCGTTCCATATCGTGGAGGTCATGTCGGGATCCCGATTCGCGCATCGCAGGGCGGGTATGCTGGCGGCGTCGCAGGTGTTTGACACGCACACGGATGTAGTATTGCTGTGCACGAATCTGCTCAAGAAGGAACTACACAACTCGAACATGTACGAGGCGGGCCTCGCGCTGAATTGCTTGAGTAATATTGCCACCAAGGAACTGGCAAGGGATTTGATTGAGGATGTTGCTGCGATGCTCAACTCATCCAAGCCTCTCGTGCGGAAGAAAGCTGTGTTGACATTGTACAAACTGTACCTCAAGTTCCCGCAGGGCTTGCCTCAGACGTTTGAGCGGCTTCGACAGCGCTTGGATGACACGGATATGTCGGTCGTCTCGTGTACGGTCAACGTAATTTGCGAACTGTCCCGAAAAAACCCGCGCAATTTTCTCGCTCTTGCACCGCACCTGTTCCAACTCCTCACCACATCAACAAATAACTGGATGCTCATTAAGATAGTCAAGCTCATGTCAGCTTTGCTTCCAGAGGAGCCAAGGCTCGCGAGAAAGCTTCTTGAGCCTCTAGCAAAGGTTGTGGAGACCACAGCCGCAAAGTCGCTCCTTTACGAATGTATCCACGCTATTACACTGGCCCTCGCCTACACGGCCAAGCCAGATGGGAGCCAACCGCGGGTTGTCCCTGCGATTGTCCAGCTATGCACCATAAAACTGCGAGAGTTTGTGGAGGATGTGGACCAAAACTTGAAGTACTTAGGGCTCGTCGGGTTCGTCAACCTCATGAGGTCGCACCCGAGCGTTGTAGCCGAGCACAAGGAAATGGTCTTGCAGTGCTTGCTGGACGATGATATTACCGTGCGGCTTCGTGCACTCGAGCTTCTCACCGGAATGGTCACCAAAAGGAATCTTATGGACATTTTACAAAAATTGCTTGAGCACGTTCGCGACGCTGAAGGAAGCTATCGGGACGAGATTATTGAGAAGGTTGTCTATGTGTGCTCCCGGGACAAGTACGCCTATTTGACAAACTTTGCTTGGTATGTGTCAGTTCTTGTGGAGCTTGCTCATCTGAACGGAGCCCCAAAGGGCAAGCTGATTCGCGATCAGCTTGTGGACGTGGTGGTGCGTGTTCCGAGCGTGCGACCTTTCGCTGTACAGGCGATGTACGCAGTCATTCAGGACAGGCGCCTTGCACTTCGCAGAAGCAATCAGGTTCAAGTCGACGGAATCTCCCACATTCTGTACGCGGCAAGCTGGATCACGTGCGAGTATGCTGAGCTTCTCAGCGCGGTTCCAGCTGATCGAGCGGATGCTCCTGAGCGAGAGGATCTGCATTTCGAAAGGGTGTTGACAAAACTTGTGGAAGTCATGCTTGTTCCCCAAACTAATGAGCTTGCTCCTTTTGTACAAGCCGGTTACATGCACAATGTCCTCAAACTCGTTGCTGCATTCGGGAAACAGCAGACCAGCGCACTTGTCGCTGGGAAAGATGCATCGGAGTGTATGGATCGTTGGAAGGAATTCGGGACCCTTGTTGCATCATACATGACAACTTTTATTAGTTCCGAGCATGTTCAGGTACAGGAACGAGCGGTCACGGGCGTTGAGCTACTTTTGCGTCTGGGACTTGTCGAAGAGCGCCCACAGCTTTTGCTGCCGGCTCTTCTAGGGTCGGAGGTATCCCTCCGCCAACACTTGGCCACAAAGCCCGAAATCCCGCCAGTCGACCTGTTACTTGGCGAAGCCCCGCAGGCAGACACGTCCGTCCAAGGCGAACTTGAAGAAACGAGAGACGAAGCAGACAGCGTAGACGCTCGCGGCGATGTCCCCGCTGGCCGACCATTGTCTGGCAGCGCGTCCGATATGCATGCTTGGGCAATGCGCTGCTTTGTGGCTCTCTTTTCCCCAGAACTTGGCCCGATCGGTAAGCAGGCACAGTCTTTGGTCCCCGTCCCAGAGGGGCTGGACCTTGAGCAGCCTGTGGTAGTCTCGCTGGCGAAGAGTACTGTCTTCGTTGAGTCTGAGGAAGATCGACAGCTGGACAATATTATGCGTGAGGGCGGCGGAGCGCGCAAGGTGTCGTTTAGAGAACTTACTCCTGGGTTGGGCTATACGGCCCCTTACGGAGGATCTGAAGCTAGCGATGTAGATTCCGACGGTGAGGAGATGCTTCTCCTTGACAGCAAGAAGAAGTCGAAGAAGGACAAGAAGAAGAAAAAGAAGGAGACGCGCTCCTCAGATAGGATCGCCCGCGAGCAATCCCATGACCCGTTCTACTTGAAGAGCTCAAGCAAGTGGGAATCAGATGGCGAAGAGTCCGGTGAAGTCGACAGTCGTGGAGAAAGTGCGCCTGGTGTTGGCATGGTCCATTTGGAGCAGGGCTCTCTTGGAGACCTCTCCAAATCACATGCCCCAACAACAATTAGTGGGTTATACGTGGAAGGCATGTACAGCCACCATAGTACAGATGGTGGCGCGCAAGTTCTTCTTGACGATGCCATGCCCGAAGGTTTCGAGAAAGCTACGGCTTCAAAAATGAAGATGAAGAGAAAAGCTCAACTCAGGGAAGGCATCTCAGAGGAAGATATCACCCTGGCCGATATTGACCTGTCAGCTGGCTCACAAGGAGGATTCAGTATTTCACAAAGCGACACTCTCGGGACAAAGGAGAGCACGGGGGAAGACAAGAAGAAGAAGAAGAAGAAGCACAAGAAGGAGAAGAAGGAGATGTCCTCTCCAGAGGTGACTGAGAGTTCTATCGCTGGACATAGAGCGAAATCAGACCACAAGGCGAAGAAAGAGAAGAAGGAGAAGAGAGAAAAGAAGGAGAAGAAGGAGAAGAGAGAAAAGGTCTAATTTGATCTGCCAAACAGTATAGCAAATTTAGTTTTGCAGTGATGGAAAATGAATAGTCCACCTTTTAAAACTCTTGTCTTGCTAATGTAATGTTCGAAGAGACTAAATAATTTACATGAGCCTCCTTTCCACCTCGGCGGCAAGCTCATTGACAACTTGGGCAACTTGAAACCGTCTATAGGCTTCGTCGTGTGAGTCATAACAATTGTTTTTGGCCGGTTCCTTGAGCGGTTCACATGGGAACCGCTGGAAAATATCCGAGAGTTGCTGCGCTTGGAGGTTGTCAGCCTCCCGGAGAAGCTCTTCTCGGATATTTCTCAGAATCAATACTCCAGACCTCCCGTTCATATCCGCTGGGCGGATACAGTGTTTTACTTTGTTGCTGGCAAAACCATCTTCGAGAAGAACCGTGATAGTGCCACGTGGCATGGGAACAACAAAGTCCCCGTTGCAATAACCATAGAGTTTGCAACCAAACGCAAGTCGCGAATCGCTGAATAAACGTAGGGAAGTGATGCTGATGCATGTAACGAGTTAGATTCTTGTTTCCACTCCGCTTCGATATGACAAAGTATGAGCATTGTAAAACTTACGGATGTTTGAATCGTTCTGTATCATCGTAATGTTGCCCCAGTCCTTCAGATCCGTCGTGATAGATGTTACACGCAATGGAGTTGATGAATCCCGTCTCTACGATTCCTAGCTCCTCCAGTGGTTTTGTGAGTAGTGTGTTCATCCACGCCCTATTTTTCGAAACATCAGTACGGATGCCTTTGGCAACACTTGCATCTGGTGCTTCAAGTTGCTCCTTGGTCCATAGGTACCTCGCATTAAAAAACATTTTTGTGCGATTGACTTTCTCCCCCCGCATGGAGTGATGACACGTTTCTGGGAGAATGTATGAGCCGCGGGGATCTACGCTTGCTTCGAACTCCTCCATCACCCGTTTCTCAATGCATGATATTTCGGCTTCGCTAAAGACTTGCAAGTAGGTTCTCACGCCAACGGGATATAACCCGACGTCCGAATCCTTTGTGTACTTGTCAGTGTGGTACTGTGTTGGAAGATACGAGGTGGAAGAGAAGAACCAGTCCACAGCCAAAGGCTCCTTCGAAGTATCTCGAGGCGCAAGCGCCCGAATGAGCGCCCCGTCTTCCTTGATTAACACCTTTTTCGTTTTTGCGTCAATTCCTACCAAGGAGTATGAGAACGAGTCGCGCGTATTTGTGAGGTACAGCGGGCATTTCTGTTTCGTGTCGGAGATGGGCGCAGAGACTGCTGGTCTCCTGGCCGAGGGGTCAGCGCTTGGTCGTGTGCTACCAGAACGGTCCATGACACTGTCGACTTTTTCGACTTTTGGAATGCTTGCTTTTGCGAGATAGCCGACATCATTACTTTGCTGCGCTGCACTCACCGCATCAGATTGAACGATACCAATCGAAGGAACAGTTGCCGACGAATTTGTGCCACGATATGGATTCGCGTGAGAGGAGCTCGCATGGCCGACCAAGTCCGTTTGAGGAGATATCGTACCTTGGTAGTTCATGGCAAGATTGCTCCAGAACCGACTCAGGCTACTCTGGCCAACGTGGGGCATTATTGGGCTCGCGACCACGCTTTGTCCGGAAGAGATTGCAGTACAAGGATATGCGCGGTGCTGCTTCGTATCAAACGGTGTCTCGAGGCTGTGCATGTGCGCAGGGCTCCGCCCGTACGCGTAGGCCAAGTACTCTGCCAAGCTCGCAGCATTCACAGCTTGAGGTTGGTATGATGTATACTGCGAAAGGAGCTCCGCGACTCTCCCGTCGTAAACCCCTGGTTGGTGAACCGCCGGCGTACAGAAAATATCAAAGACGGTGTGGCTGAGATTTGTTGGAGGCTGTAAGAGATGCGACGTATTGAGGAGTTGGTAGTTGCTCAAATCTACTTGAAGAAGCTCGCTGATACTTTGAGGAGCGCAACAACCGGCGCTCTCGCAAAGGTTGTATCCGTACTGAGTCTGCGGAGTTGGCATTTGAACGTACATTTGCGGTGGGGCAATTGACTGCAAGGGCCATGGAGAAGTATGTGGGAGTGACAACTGCCCAAATGCACTGCCTCGCGGCTCATGCGCGAGTGGAGGGGCGGGGAAAGGGGTGCCCTTAACATGCATACTTACAGCGGCAGCCACATTTGCATTTTGAGGTTTTACTCCCTGAGCCACTGGTTCGGGGTTTCTCTCTTTTGGCTTTGATTCTTCAGAATGGCCTGCCGCTTTCTTAAAGCTCTCAAAAGCAGATTTGTTCCACTGTACGAAGATGTCGTTGAGATGGTGCTCTGCAATATGGACGAATGCCAAGAGGCGCGATTTGTGACTCTCGGACATTTCTCTCCACATGTATGGGTCGACGTAAGCTTCAAACCGCACACTCAAAGTCCACTTGTTAAATCCGTCTATGACGTGGTCGGAGGTGTGGCACAGCTGGCTTCCGCTTGAAGAGCCTTCGAGGTTCGCAACGCGCTCCATCTTGGCTTTGCCTTGGGTACCCGCTTTGCATTTGCGAACCATGAAAGTAAATTGTAGATTACTTTTCCTCAGATGTGCGAAATCCGTGTGTGATATTGCCTCCAAGTCTCCAGGATGTGGCGCACAACTCCCGCGCTCGGAGCCAGGCAGGCGGACTGGCTCCAAAGTCCAAGAGCCCCCCTTAAAGTCGAGCTTGTAGTGCAGGCAAATGAAAATCTGGTTCAGAAAAGCGAGATGCTGCAGATCAAGAAAACCGTTCATCAAAAATTGTGTGGAGTTCATCGCACGTTCTGTACGGCTCTCGTTCATCCAAAGCAGGCGCTCCGTGCTCTCTTCGCCCGAATCTGACTGCTGCTTTGCAGGGCCTCGCGAATCCCGTATGTTGACTGCGCGGTGTGTGTGTTGCGAGCAGTCCATATCGAGGTTTACGAGGTCACGCATGTAGTTTTTCGATCCACTCTCTCCGCCTTGAACCGAGATGCACACCGCAGTGACGGGTTTGGACTCAAGGGCTGAGTGAAATAGATCATCGAGCTCCTCTACGTTACTACATCCGTCCTTAAAGTAGTCGCGTGCAGCGAGTCTCATTGTAAGAGGCGGCAGAGGCAGCTTGTTGGGCACGCCTTCCTGTGTCATGAGAGTGGACGCCATGTACGAGATGCTCGACGTCATTGCGCTGATATGGCACACTCGAAGTTGCCCAGGGAAGTGCGAGCAGTTGTACTTGAATTCCTTGACAACCTCGTTAACGTGTGACTCTTCCAGGTGCGATTCCCCGCTCGAAGGCGGTTTCGTAACCTGCCGCGCCCGTCCTTCGAGGACACCCTTTGAACCAAGATCTGCAGACAGATGAGAAGGCTGTTGCCAGTTCACGTCACTCCCCATGGCGAATTCCGCAGCCTGTCGGGCTGCCTGTCGACTATCAAACTCATCGTGACGGCTCAGGTCAGCTCTTGCTTGTGCTTGTAGCGCTAACTCGTACGCGCTCACACACTCTCGAATCGCCTTCGTCGCGAGTGGTATGCGGAGCAATGCGTTGACGGGCTTACACTTGCGCCGATTCCTCGGGAGCTTGTTATACTGAAGGAGCAAGTCCACATCCACGTTGAACAGGCTCGCGATGACGTTGAAAGAGTACTCTCTCTGCACTAAAATTAGAACTGACTCGAAGGTTTCATGCAGCGGTTGCAAGACGCGGATTTTCGTAGGCTTCCGATTATCATCTGGCCGCCTCCGCTTTCCGGCAGGAAAGTAGTCTTTGACGCTGGCCCCCTCCCTCGCCGCCCTCGCCGGGGGCCTTGTTGGCCCGGAGTGGCCGGTCCGCGTGGATTGCGATGCTTTCATGCTCCCGTCCAAGGTCGATCCTTCAGAAAGTGCGGACTGCTTGACTGCTTCTGACGTGCTTCCAAAAACTCCAAAAACTCCAAAACGGTCTCTCGTCCCAGCTCACGCACAGCTCAAGCACCGCCCCTCTGATCCTCTACCATCGGATCGAGCACGCACAAGCTACTAGTACCTGTACCCTGCCGACTTGAATCTTCGCGTTCACAGCAAGCCCGCGCGAAACAGATTAACAGACAAACGCAAGCACACAACAGCTTTGGCTTTCGGTGCACACTCAATCGTGGGGCCCGGGCAGCCCCCGATTCCAGAGGCTAGCTAGCAAAAGCAGCTACTCCTGCCTGAAGCTCTTGTAAATTCACGACTCGTTTCGGGGTTGATTGATTTTTTTTTGGATCGAAAGAAAGCTATGAAATAATAATTATATCAAAACAGCGCCAAGGCACTTGGACCTGTTCATAATGGATGAATTGGCAGCGGACCCCTCGGCCAGTTCGAAGAGTGCCTTGACTGTGAGCCTCTGAATGATTGTGAGTGATCGACCTATCATGCAGAACTTAGAATTTAGAACTTGGAAAATGTGGATGGAATGTTATGGAATGTCATGGAATGGATGATCTGTTTCCCTTCCGTCCGTAGTTGTTGGCCTCCACACAAGCAAAGCAAGGATCGCGGATGATCGCGGCAATCGCGGCCTCTGAACTCGGTCGGGGGTGCACTGAGAAACTTGAGCAAGAAACAAGAACAAGAAATGAGAAACAAGAACAAGAAACGAGAGTCCCATGAGCTAGCTCACTACTCCGTATGACTAGAGCTAGCTAGCCCAAGCTGGTACCAGTTCCAATAGCAGTACCCCATACCTCCGTGAGTACTATGTCTCAATTACCGCTTCTGGTACGAATACGCGACCTCCACGGCTATCTCTGGCTACCTTATACCGTCTTTCGGGAACATAATGATCGGAGACACTGTACCGCTGGCCACTAAGGCAAGGTGGTACTGAATGTGCTATGTGTGTTAGCATGGTGCTATTACCGAGGACGCATGTGTTCCAAGGCCGGAAATGCCGGAGTACTCAGATCCAAAGTCACGGTACCGGTACCACTGACAGTGAATACTGAGTACCAGGTACACTCACCACCACTCACTCACTGTACCAGAAGAGCAAAATGAGCAATTAGAACGCGATAAAATTAGCAAATTGACTTCCGTGACACTCTCAGTCAGAGTAAGTATCTTTACTGCACTTTCTGTCACGTGCTCACAAGAATTTGATTGTTGATCAAGATCGATTGGTTTCCTTTTCTGAGGACTCAAATGAGGTCCAGGAACTATCAGGCGATATCAGGCGAGAAAAAGTTGACACTACTAGAACCAAGCATATTCTCGAGTAGCGTAGCTTTACGTCAGGTTAGAGAAAAACAGGATGTGGAGAGGTTAGTAGAAGAGTCAAATTGGATTCACAGTCAAGTTCGTGCAAGCACCAGAAGAGGAAGAGGAATTTCTTGCCTTGAATCATGAATCGTCACCAAAGGTTTTTAAATTTTAAGAAAAGTACAGGTAAAAGCACGATTATCAACACACAAGAATTTATGCAGCCAAACCTTTCCGCTCGAGAAGCGAAGAAGGCTCATATCAGGTGCGAACGATTTTCTTATTGGGGAAAGTGGCGCCGCGCTTCCGCAGCCAGGGCATATGCCTTGACTTGGTCGTCTGTCGCCTGGAAGAGAACTCCTATGATCTCCCGATCCACGTTGGCCATATCTTCAAGCGTTCGAATACCATTATTCTGGAGCGAATCCAAGTAGGAGCTGAGACCGTATCGCTTAAGCCCGGCCGGAAGATCATCGCTTGGGCCGCCGCCAACAATTCGAACCGAAGGGGCTCGCGGGGTCTCCTCGGGTGCTGGAAATGTGTCGTTCCCGTTCTTTTGAGCAACAAAGAGCTCGTCCAGCCCCTGGCCAAACTGTTTGAACAGGGTTCTGTCCAGCGCAGCCCTTCCGTCACTGTCGGAAGAATATGCCTCCATCATCGTGTCAATGTCCTCCTCGCGCATATCCCTAGCAAACTTGGCATAATAATTTTCAAGTGCAACTCTAAAGTCCGTATCCGATGTGCGCATGTCGGTTGGGAGAATCACGTCTTCCTCCTCGCCGTTTTCCTCGTCTTGCTCGTCCAGCGGCGACCTGTTGGAACGCTGGTAGGACGAGTCGGACGGAGGCACGCGCGAATCAAACTCCTTGAAGAGGTCCTCCTCCTCGTTTCCATTGAATGGATCAACAGCCCTCGGAGCCTGGGCGATGGGTGCCGACCTTCGGGACGACACAGACTTTGGTCTGGAGTTCGACTTTGCCCGAACCCTTTGCGCCACCAGCTCTTGCTGCGGCCTCACAACATCCTTCTCCTGGATGCCGTTGTAATCCGAGCTATCGACCCAATGTTCGCGCTTCTCCGGCACCCCGCCTGTCGCTAGCGCCCTCGTCCCGAGCCGCTCCTGAATCTCCGCCGTGTTATGCCCCACATCGCCGGTTCTAAAATAGTATTTGTAATACACAAAAACTGCAACGCCGAACAGAATGCCAAATACCGAGGCGATCCCGACGCCCACAGCGAGATCTGTCATCTCGCCAACGCCACGCTAGCACTCTCGCGCTCACTCCCTGACAGTTCTCGTCTGACTTGCTTTTCAAAACGCTGCAAGGTGATTTGATCAAATACAGTGACCGCCGACTCCGAGCTCCCAGCCCAAGTGCACCAGCCCGCAGAGCCCCGTCTTGCGCGCACCACAACTCCGACTGCGATCAATCCCGTTTCCTAGCTTCGGTCGCCTTCCTGTCTGTATCTGCCCATCTATTATTCCACCCACCAAACCCACCCCCAACTCTACCGCGTCAAAACCGTGAGATTTCCGTCTTCACCAAAGTCGCTGGCGAGCGATCGATCTCCCACTTGTGCCGTGGTGGTCCGCGACTAAAAAGAAGCAACTTTGTGTTGGAGAGCGCGGGTGAAGCAAGGATGAAGGAGGCTAAGGAGTGTGTGTGTTTGTTTTCTTATGTTTTGTTATGTTTTGTTTGTTGTTTGACTGACATTGTGAGTTGTGTTGTTTGTCTCTGATTGTGACTGAGGGTTGCCGCCACGTCCACACTTGTAAGGAATAAATTAAGGAAGAGAGCTAGGAGGCAAGACGATTAGGCGTGGGAGTAGCTAGGTGATAGCGCTCAAATAGCTAGCTGGGAAGCGAAATGCCAGTACTTAGAGATTGTGCTATGCTCACCTGGAAAATTTGCATGCGAGTAGAGCGTATTTAGACGATCTTAGGCGCTGCTCCTACCTCAAAGTGCTATCAGTCCGTAGTGCCGGGGGAGACTACCTGTGCAAGACATAATAAATGGTAAGTGAAGAACGGAGAGAGAAGGGAGAGTAGGCCCGCATAGGCGCCAGGAACAAATATGTTGCCACTAGCGTAATTTATATTCTATCCGGTAGTCTCGCTCTGGGTGTGTACCGATCCGACCCGGAGCTAGGGAAATAGATAGAGTGTCCTATGTCTATACATCTCTATGGGGACAGACCTATTTCAGTTTGGTAGAATTTCGAAGTGACAGCGACGTCCAATCCCACCCACGAGGCCACTCCTGCTATCTACTGCTCCATGTGCTCTTGTGAGTCGGAAGAGCTCGCTAGGGATAGGAGCGAGTACCGGTACTGACATGTGAGTATGGAGGTCTTGGTCGGCGGACGAGAGCTGTGCACGTACTCGAGCTAAGTTTATTCGAGCAATTTGCATCATTTTGCCCAGTTTGATCGGAAGTGCGTTTTGAAAGCCAGTGACGGGCACGTTCACGATTTGACAGTGAGCGAGCGATTATGGAACCGTCACCATGTCAAGATCACCGTTTAAACATTTCGCCAAACGTAGCGGCACACGAAATGACTGAAAACCGGTCACTGTCAGTGCCAGTGAGATGCTGATCTAACGCTTCTTTTACGCCTACTATCCACCGCACATTTGAGTGCCCAGCTCATCACAGCTCTACATTAATTTAATTTTTAACCGTAGAGCGCGATCTCGCGAAAAATTGGCTGACTGTGAGGCATAATATTCTGTTGTATTTACATCTTTGGGATATCAACTTTCCAAGTCATTCACGTCTGTTACGTGGAATGTGCCGTTGGATCTAAAATTCTCTACTAACTCGAGGCGAGCACGCCGCGTGTCCTCCTCCGTTTCCTGATTTAAAATATGCGACAGCTGTTTGTCTGTGATTAGCCGGAGAGCAATAAACTTAACCTTCCCCGTGGGTAAGCGGAGAGACTTTGGGACCGAGTCCACGTCCGAGTGCATCAACAAGACGCCAATAGTGTTTTTCTTGTTAATCAGAGCCTCTGGCACCCCGACAGAGAGGTTCCGCAGAGACACTTCAGTCGAAATAGCTCCTCCAAACTTCTCCATCATTGAGAGCACCCCACGGCCCCTGCTTGCTAGTTGCTGCGTGACAACGTCCACAAGAATCGCCTGCCACTGATGAACCCACAGACCTTCGCAAAAGTTCCTCTCCATCTCTTTCTTAGAGAGTTTGAATTCTGCAAAAACTTCGAATTCAAACCCTGTATTTTCGAACTGAGGTGGAAGGTTCTCGTCCTCGAGATCCTCCGGAGGGAACGGGTCACTTAGTCCATCAGACACAATCAAGGCTGTGCCTTTCTCCGGGTTGCGAAGGCAGCAGTGCGATTGTCTAACATTTGGCCACTTTGGGCCACCAAAAAAGAACGGATTTACAAGCTTGGTCAACACCGTCTCGAGCAACTCGTATCCGTGATCACGCTCCAATTTGGTGTAAAACTGTTCGCGGGCTGCGTACACGTCCTCTAGCAAGCGGTCGAACTCGATGTGCTTTTGCTGTAGTGACTCCCTCTTCTTTTCTGCGTCATCCAGAGGCATCGAAGAGTCTGTACTATCTGAGGAGTCCGCCGGCCCACGATACTGCGCGATTTCCGTCCCATTGCCAACCTGCCTTCTTAAAGAAGCTTTGGCTTTAGTTTTCTCGTGCGCAGTCGAACTGACGCAGCCCATCCTTGCTCGCGGCGACCTGAACCCTTCCGCGAGTTTTGTTTTTGCTTTCGCTTGTGTCGCTGCTGCCTCGAAGCCCCAAGTGCTTACCCACTCTCGGAGCGCGCGTCTGGTTTGCGTTTGAAATCCGTTGACGTCGGCAGATCAACAACCCGATGATGCTCCCACCAAGGGCCGCGCAATCTGGTTCAATTGAAGGAATACACGCTCAGGCTGAGGTTCAGGCTCGCGGGGCAAAAGTTGACAGGGGTGAGTCGTTTTTTGCACAGGCGAGAGCTCAGTTAAAAAAAGATAAGAGTTCAGAAGACTTTGCGATCTTCCACACCTGACACGAAGAAATGCACTGAATAGTCGGCACGGGCCTTGAGATGGAGCTCCACTAACTTGGCACTGTTGAACCACTGCACTGCACCCTTCTCTCCTCGTAGCTGTTCGCTGCTTGGCTGATCGAACCTACCCTCTCTGCTGCAGATGGCGTTCGAACACCACCACTCCCTCTTTCACGGCCCCAGACTTTGGAACTTTACAAGTCCCACCGGTCCACCGGTCCTGTCTCGCTACAGTTTCCTTCCCTTCACTCTCTGCAGGCCGCTCCTCTGTCCTCAAAACTAGACCGGCGACAAAGAGCGACACTGGCACTTGAAGTTTGACTGGTCTGGACCTGCTGCTCGGCTTTGAGTTCACAGTGTGAATAGTGAGGACCAGTACTCCCGAGACTCCCGAGGCTCGCTCTGCGCTCTGCAGTAATTTCCTTCGAGTGAGGACAAACTATTATAAGTTATGATGGCAAGTGCACGACTGACTGACTGACTGATCGACTGACTGAGTGAGTGAGTGAGTGAGTGAGGATGAAGACGAAGATGATCTTTGTCGCGTTTAGCACCTCCTCGGAGGCAGGCAGGTCGCTGTTTCGTTAATCTTGAAATTATTTTAAACTCACAAGTCAAGGCAGTTCATTCGATTGTACCGAGTACCACAGCCAAGTCGCACTTTTCTCACTTTTCTCACTTTTTCTCACTTTTCCCAAATTCCAAACACTTTTCTCGCTCTCCTCCTCGCATTCACTCTCGCACTCTCCAATCTCTCCAACCCCACTTGCGCTATTCCGCCAACTTGTTCCTTCCTTCGTCCTCCTCCGTCCTTCTCCTCCTCAGCTTTCTCACTTTTCTCACTCACATTATCTCACATTCTCACACTCACACTCTCGCGGTCCCACTCCTCCCAACTCGGACGAGAGGGGTACTGTGCACTGCTACGATATAACGTTATTACTTGTTAACATACCGTCCCTACTTGGCACCTCCTCTACTGGTGGCTTAATCAATGCCGAGTACTGCACTGATCTAGTAGTAGCTATAGCTGAGCTGAGTGTGGCGAACGGAAAGGTGAAAGGAAGAGAGAATGGATGTGAGTGAGTGAGTGAGTGAATGAGTTTACAGTCAATGCAAAATTCAATTGATTCTGAATTGGTTGGACGGACGGAGACGTTGTAGACGTTGTAGAACTCCAGTTGTTTCACTCCTTTCATCTGAATTCTGAACTGCTTGCCCTGCTCAAACTAGCTGAAATATATTTCTTTATTGTTGGTTGAGAAATGAGAAATGCATAAATAGGTAAAGATAAAGAATCAATGTCACGCTGCTGGTGCTGGCGCGATGGTCCGCCCTACTTTATTCATCTTCATTTCACGTGAACACACAAGTTGTATTGATTTTTGTCAGTCAATTTCGATCATTTCGATTGTTCCACTGCACTGGTTCCTTCCTCCTCCTCCTTCTTCCTGGCCTGCCAGAACTGCCAGAACTGCTAGAACTGCCAGGACGCAGCCACCCTTTCGTTCTCGCGGCCTCACGCGGAACTAGCCGCCCTGCTACGTATCTCTACCGCGCGCAGTCGTTCGTTCTTTTTTCATGCGCTGTTTGTATTCCAGAGCCACTGTGGTTCTGCCCTCTGCCGTGCTGGTACTGCAGTACTCATTACCGGGATACTAGTGCTGCGGAAAGAGAAACCAAGAGCGCGAGTGGTGCGAGGAATGAATGTGAGTGTGGAGGCGCATTGCTCAGCAGAACGAACGTTAGAAAGGTAAAATTTTGCAATGGTTTTCGTTTGAATGAATTTATTTGAATTTTGATTTTAATCAATAACAAGAGGAATTATTTGTTTGCGAAAGGAAATGGCCGAAAGACCGCTAGGTTGGGACACCTTTTCTCTGTAACTGCACGAAGCTTTTCCATTCCCTGTCATTTGTGTGACTGGAAGAGGGGTGTCGGCAGAGAAAGAGTCAGCTCGCTAGTATAATGTGGGAGTACTGTACTGTAGCAGCGAGAAAGGCTTGTCGCTGTTTCCTCCTCTTTCATCTTTCAACTTGCACCTCTCACTCCTGTCACCACGCAAATTCCACATCACAGCTTAAGGTCTTCGTGCCCGATTCTTGCCATTTGCCGACAAGGTCCTATGGCGACACGTACCCTTGGATAACGGTCGCAAGCGGATCTTGCTCCCAAACTTTAAGTCAACACTTCGCAGAACAGCACCTGCTCTATTTGAGAATCTTACTATTGAATAAATGACTCCTATCATTTCAGGCTCGCACATTTTCGTTCTATGGAATGGTCTCCGAAGGCTACTGTTTAAAGTAGTCAAAGGCGTTTACGAGACTCGTGCTGTTGTTGATTTGAGTTTTTTTTTGTTTTGTCAAAATTGGAAATTTACTGTTGTCATAGAAAAAGAGAACTGTCTGTAAATCGAAAGAGGCTCTTCAGTGGAGAAGGAAATACCGGCAGGCGGTCAAACGTTTCACGGTGGGCACCATTTCCACTTTGCATTTGAAAACAAAAAGGCCGACGACCCAGTGCCACTTCACATCACACTCCATCAAGCAATTCAACCTTTGACTGTGACGTTCGCTTCTCGAACATGTTCATCGAAATTTGAAATTGACTTGCAAGAACCACCGCCAGTCTGCGATGCACAGTACTTGAGAAATCCTTGCTGAACCTGTTGCCGCTTGCTGGGCGAAAGAGCATTCACGAAGCCCTAGACATTCAAGACTTGCGCAACCCGTGGTCTTGTAACTCCGTTTTCGACGGGGTGTGTTTTTCTTGCTTACCAGACACGGCGCTCACAGTCAGTGCGTGCGGTGAAGATTAGTCGAAATGTCGATCACCAAGACACACCAAGACGTGGAGGACTCTCGCGCCAATCACCAAAATCCAAAATTCAAAATTAAAAATTAAAAAACGATTCGAAGAAGATAATTTGAAACTGAGAATCTTTTTCGAAAAACTTACTGTGTTAATTCATGAACAAAGTTCACACGAAAAACTAACTAACTATTCACTGTCAATCAAATTCAAAAATCAAATTTTCCTTCCTATTTTCCCCAAGTTTCCCAAATCCCAGTGGCCTTGCGGGAGAGGAGAGGAGAGGAGAGAAGAGAGGCGCTCTGACACTACGAAAAGTCACCAGAGACATACGGTAGATTCGCAAAAGATTCACAAAAGATTCACACACAGAGCCAGAATGCACGTTGACAGCGGCACAAGGGAGGTGTGCTCCGCGCGGGTACGCGCGAACTCTTCCTTGAAGGAAGCCTCTTCGCGGCTGGCCAGCGCTCGGTCCGCGCTGGACGACTGGGCTTGGAGTGTGCAGGAGGAGGTGGCGGGTACGCGCGCGGCGGTGGGGCAGCTGGCGGTACTCGCGGACATGGTGCGGCGCGAGGCCATGCTGGCGGAGGCCATGCTGGACAAGGCAGTGCGAGCCAAGGCTGGCGCCGCGCACGCCGCGAGACAGGCCGCCATGATGGGCTGGACGAGCATCGACAAGGACAATGACAAGGACAATGACAATGGCAAGGACGCGGCGGCAGGGAAGACGGAGAAGAAGGAGAAGGAGGCGCTGTTTCGAGAGCATGACTTGGCCGCGCTGGATGCGTTCTTGGCGGCGGGGAGCTCGGATGATGAGCAAGAGTGAGGTTGTCAATATGGGTGACGTCGAGGCGGTGGTTATCGTTGGTTCATAATGTGGACCGGTTCTGCTTTGGAGCACAGGACGAAAGTAGTTCTGGTTTTGTTGACCACTACTTGTGCAGACGCCGGGAGCTGACACCTGCGCGACCCTTGCGCATGGGAAGCCAGGATGCGCGGCGCGCGGAGCCTTGCGAGGTGTTTTGGAAATGGGAGAAGGGAAGGTCCTAATTGGAGCACGAGCCGCTAAAGCTGAGTGAACGAAAAGATAGAATTTGGGTTGACTTTCTGTGTACAGTGTGCTAGGGCGACAATCATGTGAGACTTGGCGAATTTGAGCTTAGAAATCAAACACAAGAACGTAGCGCAAGCGGTGCTGGGACTCTTTGTAAATGAGGTATTCATCCTGCGAAAAGCTGGACGACACGCCCGTTTGGGAGACGTCTCCGGCTGGGACGATCACCTTCATGCCGTCAATCTCGAGCTCCACGTCCTTTTTGCCGACCGGGCTCTGCTGGCCTCTTGCAACGACGGAGTTGTAGCCTTTCGGAGCTGATTTGAGTGACGAGTTGTCCCTGGTGATCTCGTACTCCTTTCCGAGCGCAGCTTCTGCAAGAAACATGACTGCCTTGTTCTTGCCCTTCCACCTGCTAGAGCTCGTGTAACCGAGGGATTTGTTGTGCTCACTGGCCAAATAGATACCGCGGCCAACGCGGCCTCCCGAGTGAGGCATGATGCGAAGTCCTCCCCGGAGAATGGCAGCTACAACAGCCACATTCGTCCCGTGCCACAGCAGCTTGTGATTACCAATGCTCTTGTGCTCTGCAAATCGCTTCTCCTCGCCGTTTCTGGCAACCTCGAACACCTTGTCCAGCTTGAAATTCCGCCAGCTATGGCCCAGACTGTTGCTCTTCATCATGTACTCCCGGATCAGCTTGACGGTGTCGGAGCTATCCTGGCACCGCTCCAATTTAATCTGCAAAGTGTCAAACTGAGCGTCCAGAGGGTGCAAGTCGACCTTTTCATCTCCTTCGGACTTGAGCACCTGGGCCTCCTCAATGTCGGAGACCACTGCGACGAGATCATACTTTCTCTGTAGCATCTCCAGAGTGCTGATTGGTGGTGGGGCAACTCGCCCGGTCGCGTGAGGGAAGCGAGTGTAAAACTTGCCGCTCAGCTCGCGAATCACGTTTGACCGACTTCTTCCCTTGAGCTCCTCCTCCAGCTCTTGCAGGACCTCGTAAGCTTTCTTCACTTGGTCTTTGGACAAGGCTCCGAGCGGCATCCGATCCACGTCGATTCCCATCGTGTGCATGGATTCTTTGAACATATCAGCGCTGAAGATCATCTCCACGAAGTCTTTGACGTCCTTCTCTAGCTTACAGTCCGGGATTGCGCTCTTCGCCGTTGTCTTCTTTGTCTCGGTCTTCACAGTGGTCTTTGGGGTGTGGTCCATTTCCAGGAGCTCGTACTTGTTGTTGTACTTGACAAAGTTGTGGCGGTTGGCCCAAAGGTTCTTGGTCTTGTCCTGGAACTTCTTCTCAAACTCTTTCACAGCGCCATCCAGTGTTGTGTACTTGAGAGCATCTTTGCCGTCTTCTCCAACTCGGTTCCACCGCGTGTAGCACGCGTGGGATCCGGTCGGGCACCGCACGACATAGATGTGGTATGCCTTGTTGTTGTTGCTTCCGAGGTTGCACTGATTGAGAACCACGCCATACTCGCCAACCACGACGGTTCCGCTCGGAACCTTCCGCTCAAGCACATAGTCCAGAGGGATCGTCCCGTCTGAGATCACGGCGCCCGCAGCCTCTGACTTGACAACCTCTTCCCCTTCAGGCTCCTTCTTCACCTTCTTGGCAGCGGGAGCCTTCTTGGCAGCTGGACCCTTCTTGGCGGCTGGAGCCTTCTTGGCGGCTGGAGCCTTCTTGGCAGCTGGAGCCTTCTTGGCAGCTGGAGCCTTCTTGGCAGCGGGAGCCTTCTTAGCGGTTTTTGGCGCTGGCTCTTCCGCTCCTGCGGCAGCAGCCCCTCGCGTTCTCTTCCTAGTCACAGGCGCAGCTTCCACGGCTGGCGCGTCTTCCACCTTCACTTTGGCAGCCGCTGCTGCGCTCCTTGTCTTCCTCTTGGCCACCAACATCTTCGTCCTTTGCTTCTCTTGCTCGCTTGGATCTCTCTGTCTCTTTCTCTTTCTCTCTTTGCTTGTCTACTTTCTTCTTTTGGGGTCTGCACTTGGCTCGCTCATCCTCGTTTGCAATCTTGTGTTGCGAGAGCTAAGTCCGCGAAATGCGTAGAGCGCGGACCGAGGGATCCGTGGTGAGTAGCACTCAGCCACGTGCGGCGCTAGTAGTCGAGCAGGGCAGAAGAGATGAGGTGTGCGAGTACCGGCGGCCAGACGGTTGATTAAGAGTGCGCGTTGGTTGCTTGCGAGTTTCCCAGACAAGAAGACTACAAGGAGTTCTGAGTGGTGTACTGACTCGGTGTACATCTTCTATACTTGGAGTGTTAAGATTCACTGTCGTGAAAGATTTGCAGTTGCAGACTGACCGACAAGCGACAAGCGAGTATGCGTATATGCTGGCTCTTTCACCTGATTGCATTAATTTAAACGTCTTTTTGTTCAAAGGTGGCGCTGACCTGGAACTTATGTTGCTAATTCGAACTCGCAGAATGATTGACTTTCCTGTACCGGTACTGTTATGCGTGCAGTCGGCCCGGATACGGATACTCCAGACGGTACTCACTGTCAGTACACGTAAAAAGAGCCACTGCGGAGTGAAGCGTGGCCTGGATAGTGCTAGTGCGGGCAACTCATTGCGCGTTTCGCAAGAATTAATATTCATTGTGTTCGCGAGCAAAGGAACGCGGCATTGTTCGTCACAAAGGCAGACATCAGACAAGGAAAAGGATGAAGTTGAAAAAAAAAGTTCTATTACATCAGAGTGCATTGGGAAGGCTGTTCATCTGTGACACATTCGTTGGAGACGCAAGTGGATTTATTGTACATGCTCTCAGAGTCAACCAGCGTCACGTACTTGCGTCGCGCGGAGAGCTCCTTGACCGCGTCCTTCTTGAATGAAGTCCCAAATACCAACACGGAGACGCGTCGTCGCTCCTCGGAACTCGGGTTCAGCCATCGGTCATATGCTGCGAGAAGCTTTTCGAGAGAGATCCAGTTTCGCAAGCCCTCAATCTCGTCCAGACTCGACTTCCACTCGAACGACGGCGGGACTCGGTACCGACACAGAGATATCGACTCCCACATGGACTCTGCCTCTTGCTTGATACTGATGCCCGAGTCGATCTTCTTCCTAGCGATCGCGCAAGCATTCTCGTGAAACGTGCGTGGGTCGACCCTTGCGAGGGTGGCACGAAACTGGGCAAGAAACCGGTCAACTATCGCCGCCATCTCGTGTGGAGCATGCGTGCTCGATGTGACCTCGATGAGAAACCCGAGCATTCCGAGCACGCTGTTCGTGGAGCACTGCACAATGTAGCCCACCTGCTGTCTAGATCGCAGCTCCGTATACAGCGGCTCGCTCATCAGATGCTCGATGGTTTCCGCAAGCAGCCGATTATGGAGGGTGTCAGGCCCCAACTGAAAGTAAAGATCCACAGAATGTCCTTCGAACTCCAGTGCCTCCAGTGGGTGAACAAGCCCCGTCACGGCGTGCCAAGGGTCTCCAAGGTCGGAATTCACCTTGCTCATCGGAACCTGCAGGATATTGAGCCGAGGGATCAATTGGTCAGAAAGTTGAACGCTTTGCAGACTGTCCAAATGTCCGCGAAGCATTCCGATGACCCGTTTGGCCTGCTCAATTTCAGTGTTGCCACACAATAGAGCTTCTACGTTACACCTTCGCAACAACAGCGCGGCGTAATCGGCAACGTCTGCTCCAGACGAAATCATGTACGTCGCCTCTGCAAGCGCTTCTGGATGCCACGAGCCGTTTACTAGAATTTGGTACAGTGCGGAGGAGAGCTGGCCCTCCGTTTGGAAATGTGATGCGTCATTTCCATACTGCTGCGAAAGTACTTCCAGCTGCGCAGAAAATGCTCTCTCATTCAGACCGAGGAGCTCTTCCGTGGCCGCGCTGCCCTTTTTCTCAGGTAAGCTCTCGACGCCATCAGGTTGATCGCTTAATCCACTCTTCTTCTTCTTCTTTTTCTTCTTCTCCGAGCTTGAAACTCTCCGCATCTCCTCGGGCTCTGTCGGCTTCATCATGACGTGATCCTTGCCCGCCTTACTGCGCAACGTATCTACAGACCCAAATCGCTTCGACCCACGGGCCAGCCGCACAAGCGCCCCGAAGACCTCGTCAAGAAACATCGGAAGCTTCTCGCTAAACCCCGAAACGTGAAGGGTCAAACCCTCCTCCTCAGATTCCACCTCCAAGTCCAGCCCTGCCAACGATGCGAGGTAAGACTGGTGGATAAGAGCTTCGGACAACAGAGCCGCCATAAAGTCATTCAAAGCAGAAAAAATTGGGAGCAGGGTCGGCAGGGGTGAGAGAATTCGAACATAGCACTCTGTGCGTGGCACCTGATTTACCTTATCGGGCATGAACCACAATTTCAAGTGGTCGTTTGACCCTGGCGTCAAAGCTGGGATGCTAAACTCAAATGGGTCCTTGGTTGATTCCGGAAAACTTTCCCAAATCTCCTCGTGCTCCTGCACGCTCAGCCCATCCCTCACGGCAGCAGCTTCATTCACCCGAGCGCTCTCCGCGGCGGCGTTGTTTCGGCCGGTGCGCTTGAGGGCACGGAGTAGTCTGCTCATCTTACTCGGCAGCAGTGCTTTCCTCGGGCCTTTCCTAGTCTTCATGGACGACGTTAGCTTATTACTCCCACTAAAAAGAGTTTCAGCCGCGCTTCTCGACTTGCGAGTTCCTGGAGGAAGCGACGGATTACCTGCTGCTTGATCTAACCCATCCAAGCTGGCGGCAGCCCCCTCTAAAAGGCGAACCTTCAGGCCGTTGTCCACCCTGATTGTCGAAGTCCCAGAGATGGATCGCGACGCCCGAGCCACTACAGTGTGGCTCTGAGGGAGGATCTCGTGCCATCGAAACAGGCCATGTCCGTACCCTATGAGCAGACGATTTAGCTTCAAATCATGTTCCACAATGTGACCATCCAACCATGTCGGTTTGCTCTGCTTGACCGACGTCTGCAAGTACTCATTCAGAGCATGCTTATGGCCAAAGAAGGAGTCCATGACGAGGTCTTGCTTTGCAAACGCAAAGTTCGAGTACGTCTTAAAGTGCTGCACAACCACATGACGCCCGATAACTGAGCCTCTTGCTGCGTCGCCCTCAGAGTCGCCCTCGCCAGACGACGACGACGACGAAGACGACGAGCCAGTCGAGGTGCTAGAGTGAAGAGCAAAGCTCGTGGGAATGTACGGATTTCGAGGCGGTAAGCTCAACAGCGACTTGCCAGACTTTCGGGTGTGTGGAGCCGTCTGGTTCTCCACGCAACTGAGAGAAAGGGATCCGTCCAAGAGACTGTTCCACAGCGGCATTGACTCGCTCACACGATGGCACCAAAACGGAGTGTCTGTGTACGGCTCGACGTCGTGCCTCGCCCCAACAAAGGGCTCAAAGATGGAGAGCATGGATCTCTTCACGACTGATGTTTGGCCGGACCAGAACGCACTGCTACGGAGATCCAACCGTGCCAGCTCTGGTCTCAGATGATTCAACACTTCGTCCACCAGCTCAGGCTCCCACTCGACGTACGAGAACGGGTCCAGCAGCCATTTGCTGTCCAGCTTCCATTGCGGCAACATCTTGACGCTCAGATCCGTTGCATAGTCGACATAATCCTCCTCCTCTTTGAATCTGTACTTCATTTGCTCAATGCTCTTGTTCTCCTCGTAGATCCACTTTTGCGGCTTGGTTCTCCTAAGCAATCCAATATACTCGTAAACGAGTCCTATGACCATCTCCCAGGCAAAGAGGCCTTGCGAGGTCAACTGAATGTCCACCATGAAGAGCGAGTTGGCGCTGGTTCCCTCAAAGTTCCCCGCCATGGACGAGCAGCTCGCTCCGAGAGCCGTTGCCCACCCCCTGGACTTGAGCTGCGCAAGAACTGACCCCGAGCTTTCGTGCCCGAGGAGATTTCCGATGTACTCGCACCCATAATATCTAAAGTTATCTTTCTGCGGAGGCAACTGCCAGGTGATCACAAGCTTGTGTACGTTGGAAACGGGCGGAACCACAAACAAACAACCCAACGCGACACCATCCTGGCCTACATGGTTCGGCCTTGTGCAACCCTCTTCTTCGCTGGGAAGGTCCGGCTCGAGCATTTTGGGCCAAATACCAGCTTTCGCCATTTTTTCCGCCATGGCACGATCCCCTATTCGCCAAGGCGCTCCATACTCAGTAATCAAAGGACTAACTACCCCCTCATGACCAGGGGCGCTTCCGTCGCTAATATCCTGAAAGAGGTCGACCACAATCTCCTCCAAAGAGTCAAGGGATTCGTACCCCACAACCACTAGTCTCAAGTTTGGAGCAATATAATACTTGTGATGAAACTTGCGCAATTCTTTGTAAATGTCCACTTTAGCCTTCTCCGGGTCGTGTTTGAGCGTTTGCTCGTTGCCACAACAAAATTTTGCGAACGGTGTCTGCCGTCTCGCTGTGTATCGCCAAATTTCAAACAATCGGCAATCGTCCACATTTTGGCGAAGGGCGAACTCGGATTCAATTGATTGAAGCTCGCGATCCGCTGCATCTTTCAGAAGCAAAGGCGAAATAAAAAACTGTGCAAATATGTCCAAAGCCTTGTGCAAGTCTTTCTGAAAGCACGAAAAGTAGTATACAGTCCGCTCAGAGTCTGTGTAGGCGTTGCTGCTTCCTCCGTTTTGACTCATAAACATATCAAACTCGTTTTCACGAGGGTATTTTTCACTGCCCATGAAGAGCATATGCTCAAGAAAGTGCGCCAAACCTTGGCACGAATCCGGTTCGTGGAAAGAGCCACACCCCACGGCCATGGACACAGCCGCTATTCTATTCGACGACATTCGCTCGTCCACATCAAAAGTCGCCTCCGCAGCTCCGTTCTGCATGTCTTCATCCAGCTTCAAGCTAATGCTTCTCGGTAGGACCACTCCCGCCGTATCGGCGCCCGTTTCCAGGCTCGGCTCGAACTCTTGCTCGGCATCACGAAGATCGGGCATAGACCTAACTCCCCCGCCAACTTCCACGAGCCGCCTGTGCTCCGACTTTCGAGTCCCCGCGCTTGCTGCCGGGCCAAGGCTCATCCCAGACACGCTTGCGAACCCATTCAACGAAGCTGGTCTGCTGAGGTCCCGGGAGGAGTGCTTGTGCCCCAGACCTAAAGTCTGCGCCTTTCCCGGCGTCTGATGCGCCTGCGTCGAGGGTTGTCCGCTGTGCTGGTGCTGGCTGTGAGCATGGTTCTGTTTCTGACTCTGTGTCGGGTTCTGGCTCGGGTTTTGATTCGTGCTTTGCTTAGTCTTGGCGATGGCGCTGGACAGCGGCCGTTCCCCAACGTGCGACTTACTGGTGCTCGTACTGGTTGTGCTGTGCCGAGAGTCGCGCTTCTTGGCAAGACGCTGTGGTGGAGCCTGACGGCCCTTTTGGCTGTGCACATTCTCGGCTGAAACGAGCAGACACTCCAAACCATTCCTGAGCTGTACACGGCGGTACCGCTTTCGGTCATTCGCACTGCGCGTGCGGTCCACCTCCATCGCCCTTCGACCTTCGACGAGGTGCAGAGCGTATGGAGCTACAGGAATGTGCACAGGCGAATGAACCTGTGCGTTTAGGAACTCCTCCTCGTGGCCTCTCCGCGTGGCTCTGACCAACGTGTGCCTAAAGATTATGTCTCTGCTTCTGACACCCACCTGTTCATCCAAACTCCCAATTCCCAATGTATCACGATGGTACTCTGTGCTCGATTACACAACTCGTCTCCTCTGCTCCAGCTTTGAAAAGGGTGTGCTGTCAGCCGGACTTTCCTTGCTTTACACGTCCAGCTTTACGGAACGACAATATTCACACTGGGACTTTTTTAATCCCAACCCAAAGTTCCGAATTTCCCCGAGAGTGCGAGCGCGCGCCGAGTATGTTCCCAAGGCAATGACGAACAGTATATATATATATGTATATATATCCTTATGGAGAAAGTCACTCAGTTCCGCAATCCGACTCTGATCAGGGGTACTCAGCGCGCACCCCGGCCTTACTCTCGGCTTAACTATCCTCTAGCACTTCGATAGTGTCCTCGCACGTGAAGTGAGGCTTCTTCGACCCGACCCATCCTACTACATACTCTAGCCATCGCTTATAGCAGACTAGTGAGTCTCTTATGGCTAACCCTCTAAGAGGCAGTAGAATACTATATAATACACACCTGTAGTACCATAGTCTACTTAACAATACCCTTAGAAGTAGGTTCAGGAGGGGAAGCGAGTAAGGGTAGACGAGGATTAGTGAGTCGAGTAGGGGACAGAGGCACACACAGCGAGTGCTAGCTAGGTACAGTGGATAGGTATAAGGTACTTCGGTAGATGGAGTGGTTCGTTTGAGAGGGGAAATAGTTCCTATGGATTCTTATGGCTTCCTCGAACTTTGTCTTTCTCTTTGTTGTGGATTGAAGCAGTGAATTTTTCAACTCACATCATGATGTCTATCAAACAAACGAACAAACAAACAACTTAAATTTCTTCATTTTTAAAAAATTATCCATAAGCAAAGATTGTTTTGTCAAATAAATACTCACATGCTTTACAAATGTCTGATATGCAATCTTTACACCGCACCAAAAAATCAGTTTTATAAAAAAGGAAACGGCTCGCTAGCACTCAACATCATATCCCATAGGAGACCTCTGCGCACACTCACCGTCCTATAACCAGTCCCTACCACGCCACTATGCTTGAAAGTACCAACACTCGTATCACTTCTTCTTACTGCAACCACTACCACAGCCGCATAGGTACACATAGCGGTAATCAACACCCTGTTAATAGTGACCTAGCAGAGGACGCGGTAATATAGCTCGGCGTACGAAATACTAAAGAACGAAAAGGAACAAAATTCGAGGGGCGAGAACTTGGACCAGGCGACGCCAGTTAGAAGGATGAATGAAAGAAGCAACAAACAACTTTTTTTCGGATTGGAATTCTTCGCTTGGAGCAACTTTGAATTGAACAACAGACAACAACAGAAGACAACAGAAAGACAACAGAAAGACAACAGAAACCAACAAACAACAGTGACAACAGAGACAGCAAGAGCGAGCGTTTCTCTCTGCGTACGCCTCGGTAGGTGCGCGAGGTGTGCCAAGTTTTGTGTGGATGCTTTTGGTTGCAGAGCACTTGGGGAAACTGAAGAAAGCGCATCTCGAGTTTGGAGTTGGCAGACACGGCGAAGAGCACTGCATCGGCACTCACGGTCGATTGTTGACGGAGATATTTGGCCGGCCGGCATTCAAGTGACGGAGCACGAGCTTTTGCGAGCTTGGAAAAGGAAGAAGAGAAGAGCAGGTATTGTTGACTTGTATCGACGTGCGCACGGGCAAGATGACGGAGCTTTTGAAGCAGGTTTCGCCTCTCATGGCCCCGCTGCAGGCTTCGATGTTGCAGTGCACGGATATCTTGGCCAACTACGAAGGAAATGTGGGCGGGACTGGAAGCGAAGCGAAGGACCAAGGATCCCGTGAGATCGAGCACAGGCTGAACGAGCGAATCAATCAGCTGAAGGTGGCGATGGTGGAGCAGGAGACGGTGCAACTGTTGCTCGAGAAGATTGCACAGTACAATAGCTCGGACGGAATTGACAAGAGCCGTGTTCAGCAGCTTGAGCGACACCAAGCTGAGCTGTCGGAGGAGGTTGCGCACCTGAAAGAGGCTCTGCAATCTGAAACTGAAGGGCTTACAAAACTCTCAAACGAGACGGTGGAATGCATAAAGTCGTACGAAAGTCGGAGACAGAAGCTGATCGAGCTTATTCAACAGATTCAGCAAACGGAGGAGACATCTTCGTCCAAAGACGCACTTGAAGATGCGGCAAGAGAGAAGAAGCTTCAGGTCGAAACCCTCGTTTCGGAGCAAAGCACGCTCGAGAACGAATGCCAAAGCCTCCAAACACAAACTTTGACACTGAAAGAGGCCATCCAAAAGCTTTCCGCTCAGCTCGAGCAGGTGACACAGGAGAATGATCGCTCCGCAGTCGACGCTGAGAACACACTCATTGAAACGCAAGAAAGACTCGAGTGGGTGACCGAGGTTCAGTCCGTTCTCGATGGCATGACGGGTCTCCAAATCGCCGAGTTTGTGGAGAACGCGTTCGTGCTGCATAGCGAGAAAGAGGACCTCAAAGTACGGCTGGAGTTTGACTCGCAAAGCGCAACTCTCGCAAAGGCCACTCTCGAAGATGGGGTGCTGAAGGCGTACTTGTCAGAGCCACGCGCTGTCATCAGCCGAAAGGCCCATTTTGACGCTATTGTGAAAAGAGCCGTCGCAAGGAACGACGCTCGCTTTCTGATACGAGAGCTCCGAAATCTCTCCATATCTACAAAGCGCTTGAAAGAAGAGCTTGCAGAGATCCGGTCTGAATATCCGGTCAATATCACAGCAAACGAGATGGTCGTCACACTGCCAGATTCCGTGGTTGCAACCTTTAGCCTTGGCGCACTCTATCCAGAGCTGTCAAGCCCTGCAAAGCTCACTTCTCTGGAGGCGTTCAATGGCTGGAAAAGCTCGCTGATGGAAGAGACGGTCGTTCACATCTCGCAACAGCAGGAGAATAACGTATCTGAGCTCGTCACAGTATCCAGTATCCTCGATGCTGTGCTCGTCCGCTTCGCACAGCTCCGGGCACAGCAAAATTAGTATGTCGCTGTTTCCGCTTTTGAACCTGCCATTGACGGCTCCCTAACATTCTACCCGAGCTCGGGGTTTCGGCCGGCCCAATAAGCGCTGAAATGTTAAAGGGAGACGAGTATACAAAGAATTAAATTTTTAATCTATATCATCGATTTTTTACCACTGACAGTGTATCACCACCGTTTAACATGTAAATCAGCCCCGCCGACCTACAGCGCCATCCTCCGGGCAGGAGGTTTTAGCTTTCAGCAAGCAAGGACACCTCCTCAGACCTTTGCTCAGCCTGATGGGAAGAGGCGCTACTTTGGACCCGCACTCCCTCCTCACTGTCTTCTGGAACGACACCCCGCTGGTCCTTCGTCAAACCGAAAAAGACGACCAAATTAAGCAAGAACATTACAATGCTCACCACAATGCAACCGTCGATCGCGAGAGGAGACACCCGCTCGTGTATTCGCTGGCTTGGTCGATGACCCAATGTCAGGCCCACCCAATACGGTCCCAGGAGCCCGCCAAAGGAGGCGAACACACTTAGCATACTACTTAGAAATGCTTGTTGCTGACTTTTCTCGATGAGCCTAGAAAAGATAGAGCGATTCGAGGGAAATCCAAGAGACATCGGGATGGCCCAAATTAACACCCCGATCCAAAAGTGCCAGGTAGGCATATCGTAAAAGTACAGGAAATGAGCCAGCGCAGTTCCAAGGATTGAAAATGCAGCTGCTGCCAAAAGGAAGGACCGGTCTCCTATAATCTTGCTCGTTGACATCACGATCACCGAGACACCCAATGCGACGCCAGTAATGCCCAGATACACATACGAATTCTGCAGCGCAGTCCAGCCAAATGCAAGACTAGTGGTGGGAACAATCACGGCCTCCAAAGACCCGAACATAAAGTTGAGAACCAATATGTTAAAGAAGCACTGCGCGAGGGGAAAGGAGCAAAAGGAAAGCATCTGCGAGAATTTCCCTTTCTTTTCTCCTTGAGCGCTGGCAGTATCATCGTTTGAATATGGTGGTGGCTCTTTCAAATGGACTGCCAAAACAAGAATTAAAATGGTCTGAACAATGCTCACAAAGAGGCCAGGACTGTTATTCTCGTTCACCTTCAAGTCGCCAATATTAAACACCATGAATGCCGTAATTACATTGAGAGCCGGACCTAGAGCGAACCCTGCAACTTTGCTGAGACCCAACAGTGTCATGTACTTTGTTCTTTGTGAGCCCGGCACTGTTCGGGCGAGGTACGCAAAGGTCAGGGAGGTATTGGCGCAGCCCACCCCAGACAGTAGCCTCGCGAGGAGCAACAAGTTCACAAAGAGCTGGTTCGAAGACTTGCTTCCTGCAACGTCGTTGATGTACGCCGTCAAAAAGTACAACATGTTCCCTACCACAGCTACTGCCGAGCTCCACACGAGTGTCTCCATGTACGGCCGACGGTCTGCGAGGTACCCAAGAATCGGTTTCGCGCACAGGGACGCCGCCGAAAAGGCGCTAAGAATAAGGCCGTACGAATGCGCCAAATCCGCGCTCTCTTCGTCTCCATTCATCTCCTCCATGTACTTCCACAGACTCGGAATGATCAACCCGTACTCCACCGTATCCGTCAGCGACAAGAACACGAGCACGTAGTACGAGACCCCGTACACCTGCCACCATGCGTTTCCATCTTCATCCTCCTCCCCGCTCGCCACCGACGCTGCCATGCTCGAAAGCAACCTCCCTGCCATTGCCGGTGACGCGGGCAGCTCTGCTTCCAGCACCTCGTCAGCGTCTCCGAGCACTATCTGCTGCTCCCCTTCCTCGCTCCCTCGCGCGTCGCCTAGCAGCGCCTCGTTGCTCGCCATCGCGCTGACCACTGTGCTCGCCCGACAACAACCAATCCTTTTTACTGGGCGCCCGTCGCTAGTGCACTTCAAGTTGCAGAGGAAGAGGCACTTGAAGTTGAACTTGCAGACTCTGTGCTCTGTGCTCTGTACTCTGTGCTCTGTGCTCTGTGCTCTGGGGCGGCAGCCTATACTCCGCTCTCGCTTGCTCCGGTCCTCCCGTCTGAGCCTTCTCAGCCTTGTGCGCTTGGTCGACGTTCCTTATCTTGCCAACGCCGTTGGTCCACTGTGAGCCACGTTATGTGTTAGGTGTTCTGTGATCTGATGAATCTGATGTGATTTGTGTGGAAAGCACACTCTCACACCCTCTGACAACAACACACGTGTACACGTACCGGTAAGGTAGTACAGCGGTTGATCGCTTGCTCGCTTGCTATCTATCAATATAAAAAAAAAAAAAAAAGGATAAGAAAATGTTGAACTGCAAGTGGGAATATCTATCAGTTACAGGGGATGGGTGCCATCATGTGCCATCAGTGATGTGGATGACAGTGGATGGCAAAAGGAGAAGGGGGACTAGAGGGATGTTTTTTTAAGCAGTGGGAGCGTTGCAAGCCAAATTTTTCAAGTTGGAGGTTTCACGCGTATGTTCGTAAGCAAGCCGTCAATCTGGCTAGTTTTCTTTCTTTTACTGAGAAGGCGGCGCTTTCGATTCGCTCGATGTGCTTGGTTGACTTGGTCGCAGTCTGTACTGGATAGGAAGGATCCAGCAAAAGACGAAACGATCCTCCTTCAATCAAGATGAGGTGGAAAATTTTTGAGCATGATACGCCTCTAACGGTTGGTTATTTCGAGCAAAAATAAAAGTGAATCAATTACTTGTTGCGAGGGAGGATGGAAGCAAGCGAGCACGAGAGCTTTCGACTCACAGGTTTGAAGGTTAGATTTCGAGGTCATCGTCGCTCCAACCCCCCTTGCTCTTAGCGCTCTGATCTCCATCGCTTAGATGACCCGAGTTTTGGGTGAGATTGAGGCTTTCGTCGCCTTCCCAGCCGTCCAAGTTGCCATCTTCATTCGCATGAGAGAGCGAAGGCTTCGAGTCCGCCAAGGGCTCCTCACTCTCGATGAATCCATCGAATCCTTCAGTTTGTTCTGCACCTGCATCGTGGTCTACCACAAGAGACTGTGCTTGCTCGAACGCTGGGACAGATGTCTCCCCGACAGCATCAATCTCGTTCTCGGTAAAGCTGAGGCCGCCATCGCTATTCCATCCATCTTGAGCAGAAGACTCATCTTCGTGTTCGTAAATTCCCGGACTTAAAGCTCCAGAACTGTGCAACACCTCGTCCGCAACAGATGCCGAACTCAGAGTCGAAAGCTGAGCCCCCCTTGTTTCAGAGTCTGGACTGCCTTCGGTATGGCCCTGTCGAACAAGAGGAGAAGCCCGGGCCCTCTCCGCCAGCTCATCTGACTCTTGGGCAGACTCGCCTGCTTCCGCTTGAAACGTGAATCTCTGACCGGTCTCATCGCGATCAGGTTCGTGAGCAGACTCCCCAACGTGCTGCGAAGCTGCTGCAAGTGACATGCCTTCCCGTGAATCTGTTTCAGAGCTGGGCTGTAGATTATGAAATTCGCGTGGGTGCTCTCCTGCAGGTCCTTGGTCCTGGCCTTCGAGTTCGTGTTCGTCGGCTCCTTCTCGCCTGTCATTTGCGTGCTGGCCGTGATCCAAGCTCTCTTCGGCGCCCTTCTCTTCATTTACATTAAACTCGTCAACCTCAAGATCGTCGTCCTCCCAACCGGCACCAAGCTCGCTCGAAGCTGTCGGCGAGCCCTGGAGCTGTGCCCCATGAAACTCCGCACCCTCCTCTTGCGAATCACCACCTGCTTGGTCCGGGATAGCGCGACCGAGCGCATCTCTAGCGTCCCAATTAAACGTCGGCTCACTACCTGGCTCCCCTTGTGCTTGACTTTGTAACTGAGGGTCCAAGAAAGCTGAAGGCTCATGAAACTGGACCCCAGCTTCATCTCCAACCGTGTTGGAGCTTGCATGAAGAGAACCTAAGCTCTCTGCCAAACCTTCGTGGAGTACAGGGTTCTGTTCGAGATATTCAGAAGCAGCGGCATTGTACGCTGGAAGAGTGGCGTCTTCGTCTCCGATACTTCCTATTTGATGAGATGAATTACCTTCCTCGCGCACCGCGGAAGGCTTTTCGGCGCCTTCTTCGACCGCATCGCCCCGGGCTTGATTTTCGCTCAGAAGCTGCCTGGCAGATGCGAAATGATTTGTACCAAGTGAACTTTCTTCAACAGCGTTCGGAGAAGACTGCATGAGCTCCCCACCAGCCTGCGCCCCTGTACCTACTCCATGACCATCACTCTGATTTCCTTCACCAGCCGTCGCGGAGGCAGAGTACTCCGAGTCCCTCGGCGGCAACATGCAGGCAGTATCTGTCTCGTCCGGTACATCTTCCTCGAGGGCGCCAGCATCGTCCCAGCCTGAGACATGGTCAATGTCCTCGTACTCGTCAACACCTTCGGCTACCGTCACATCTCGATTTTGAGTAGCTCTTGGGCCGGAGTCGGCCCCATCGGCCACAGGATGGGCAGCTTCGTATGCGTCAAGCTCATCCAAGCCATCGTTTGCCCACTCTTCCGCAGCGTCACCCTCGTCGATTCCGTTGTCCTCCCAGCCTTGACCCTCATCGACCTCGTCAGGCAAGTCTTTCGGCTCTGAAGGAAGGCCACCTTCGTCCAATTCATCGCTTTCCCAGCCCCCTCCTTCTACTTGCTCGTCAAAGTCGTGGTCAACCTCATCAAGGGCCACAGAATCGGCTATAACGTCCACCTCATGTTCAGAATTTATGTTGTTTCCTACCTCGCCTGCCACAGTGGTATATTGTGCACCTGCATCTGTTTCGACATAGGTTCCATCATCCAAGTCACCAGCTTCCCAGCCCTCCGGTTCGCCCAGCGCTTGGCCCTCACCTGCAGTCGCAGCGTCGGAGCGTTCGGGGGAATATAATGTTTCATTGTTCTCAAAACCGTCTAGTTCTTCGCTGCCAGCCCAGCCATCATGTCCTGTGAGCTGGGCTAAATTGCTGGCTGCAGAAGCCTCTGTTTCGTCCAGGCCATCATCTTCCCACCCCTCAGCTTCGCTCCCCTCTTGAACGTCGGAGGTCATGGTACCAGGTTTGGACTCGCCGGCAGCCCCTGGAGGGTCGCCGTGTTCAGCAGAATGCGCTTGATCGTTAATTGTAACGCTGCCAAGATCATCCTCATCCCCCCAGCCGTCGCCGGCCGTGGGATCCACCTCAGTATCGTTTGCAGGTGCCTTCGATTCTATCCGGCCATAGGTCTCCCACTCCTCAACTTCGTTCAATCCCAGGTCATCTTCGTCCCAGACGGATTGGCCTTCGACAGTGTCAATCTGATTGTTACCAAGTCTCTCGCTCCCTTTCCAGCCATCTCCGGTGGATGGAGACTTGTTGGGACTATCAAAGGCGGCGTTCGCAATGTGCTCAGACGAATCGTGTACAGGGACCTCTGCTGAGTCTATGCCGTCATTTTCCCAGCTTTCAACCTCGCTCAATCCTTGCTCGTCTTCACGCAAGGTGCCCGAGTTAGCGTGAGCTTTCGTGGCAATGTCGTTTTCACCAAGCTCATTGCCACCTTCAGCAGGCGGAACCTCGACAATATCTTCAGAAAGGCTGTCATCTCCCCAGCCCTCAAAATCGTCCGATTTCTGGGAGTCTTCGTTGATTATATCTGGTGAAGCGGGGCGTTCGGAAGGACAGGCTTGGTGAGCATCAAGTGCATCTTGTCCAACCGTGGTGTCAAACACGTCGGGTTGATCGATATCCACACAGTCCTCCTCAGCGAAATGTTGGGCATCAGCTTCACGCTCTGGAAACTTTGGCTCATCCAGATTGTCGTTCTCCCATCCAGTTGCTTCGGGCGACTCCTGAGCTCCGCCGCTCACCTCATCGCTCAAACCGTGGTCCTCCCAGCCCTCAGCGTCACTTGACCTTTCGTGGACTGCATCGGTGGGAACATGGCCATCCTTTTCTGCTGTGTCCGTTGTCTTGATATCACCGAGCTCATCACTGCCCCTCCAGCCATCTTCTGCGGGAGGTTGGGCTGGGATGCACGCATCATGCTCAGATAGCCCCGGTTTCTTCACGCCTCCAGCTTCCTCTGGGGCCAAACTGTATTGATCCAAAGTGTTTGAAGTAGTCGAAAATTCGGCAGCGTCTGTCAGCCCACTATTTGACTTGAGATCCACATCATTTCCGCCGTCCCAAGCATTTTCCGCCGTGGCTTGAATTTCGCTTCCGACGTTTGAAATTGCTGCGTCGTTCGCATCATCATCCTCTGAAGTAGCGTTCAACTTTTGAGCACTTCCATCCGCCGAATTTTCGTTTATTGCTTCTGTGGACTGTGTCTCGTGGCCGTCCTCGGGAACTGGGGATTGGCCAAGACTATCGTCTTCCCATCCGACGTCAGAATTATTCCCCCGGTCTCCTCCATCTAAAGGATCTGGCGCAATTTGTTGTTCTACTGGAACGCTATGATCCATGTCGCTGGGTTCATTCTCCTCCGTCGTACTCTGAGCACTGAGGTGAGACTCAGCATCCAGGCTGTGGTTCTCCCATCCCCCACCAACATTCATTTCAAGCGGTACACCCAGAGCTTCCACAGCTGAACTTTCAGCAGCCGATTCGTCGCCATGATCATCATCGGCCCCCCAGCCGTCTTCTGCGGTGCGATCAAGTGCCTTGCTTACATCGAAGCCTGACATGTCACCCAAGTCCTCATTTTCCGAACCCTTGGCTCCCTTCTGCCCCTCATCCGACTCTATAAAAGTAACTCGAGCGCCATCATTGTCCTCGGCAAACTCTTTCGGGTTTTCATCAGCAACGTTGTCATCGACTCCGGGACCGTCTCTGAATACAGGCGAGGCGGAGTCATCGATGAGCGGCCTTTCGACGTGCTTCAGCCCATCTTCGTTCCAACCTTCAGTTTGATTTGGTGTCACATGACCTTCCTCAGCTGCTCCAGACGCATCATCACCATTAAAGCCATCTTTTGCAACGGACTGAGCATCAGAATTTGCTTCGGGAAATATGTGATCATCCAAACCATCGCTCCCCCATCCTTCGTCCTCCTTATTGTCCTGATCGCCGCGTTCTGCTTCGTTGAAAGCAATTGAATCTCCAACGGTTGAACTCTCAACATGCGCCTCATCACCAAGGCCGCGACTGGCCTCCCAACCATGTTCTGCTGTGTGCCCAGTAGAAACGTTCGCAATAGGATTCGACGGCAGCGCCTCCACACCGGCGCTTTCTAGATCTTCAACTTCCGTCTGACCCTGGTCGTCTTTAACAACAGCGATTGGAAGGTCCTTGCCCTCGGAAAGCTCTTCCTGTTTACCGACTTCAAAACCAGTGTCGACTCCCCATCCATCGCCAGATGTCAAATTGCTTGCTTCGCCCACTCCATTGTTTTCAGCTTCAGTGGGTCCAACATTACCAATCTCTGGCTCGACATAAAGGCTATTGTCACCCCCACCGGGCTCTTCTCCGTCTCGCCAGCCATCTTCCGTGTTATTCTGATCAGGAGAGCCGACCTCGAATTGGAGGCCATCGTCTACCACATCTCCATCTTCCATCAACTTCTGGTCGCCGTTGTTCATCTCATTCGATGCGCTAAGACCTTCAGCCGTAGAGCTCTCAACGACGACGTCATCGTCAAGGTCGTCGTCAGTGTTTTCCCAACCATCTTGCGCAGTGCGATCAATGGCGAGGTTTCCATTGATACCAGATATCTCATCGATGCCATCGTTTTCCCAACCTTCGGGTCCAACTTGGCCCTCGCCAGTTTCGACAGAAGTGACTATACCATCATTTCTGTCCTCGGTTGATTCTTTCGAGTTGCCGTCGATAATATCGTCGTCTATTCCCCAGCCATCGTTGGGATCGGGCAACGCCAAACCTCCATTCTTCAGACCCTCTGCTTTGTCCATCTCGTCATTAACCCAGCCTTCGCCGCTCCCCGGTTGTCTTTGCTCGTGCTTATCGACAGGGTCAACTCCGCTGTCGCCATCGAGGCTTCCAATTTCGAAGTCCTGGCCCCAATCATCTTGTGCGACAGGTTGACCACTCACACCGACTTCGGAATCTGCTGATTCGCCAATACTGACGCTCTTTCTTTCCTCAGCATCGTCAGCACCGTCTTGGGCCGCATTCTCAGCCAAAGCCGCTGAAGGTTCTGAAACATCGGCGAGATCATCCAAAGCATCATCATCCCAACCCTCAGATGGGCCTACGTTGCCGTTCTGATGTAGGGGCGTTTCTGAGATATGCGAATCAGTTTCCGAACGAGCACTAGTCTCATCAAACTGCACATCCTCTTGCACAACAGGTAGAGGGGAGCTTGACGATGGAAAATCGGATGATTCGAAGTTGAGATCTTCGTCCTCCCAATTTGACGCGATGGAGTCTTGCGGCTTGCTTATTGCTTCGAGATGAGCTGACGACGTTCGGCGATCCTCAAAAGACATCTCCTCTACCACTTCCTCAATGTGCAAGTTCCGGTTCAACGTGGAGTTGGGAGAAGCCGTCAGCCCCCCATCATCGTCATCGGTGTGATAGCCCCTGGCCTCCGATGTTGCCACGACGTTTGCCCCTGCTCCACTTGCAGCAAAAGATGAGCTGCTTGGCTCAACAGTTGCTTCTTCATCAAGAACACCAAGGTCATCGTCGACGTCCCACCCTGTGGACGAGCCATCCCGTCGGGAGCTGGAAGAAGTGGGACTTTTGTGGATTTCTCCATTGTCTTCAATTTGAGAGATCGTCGATGGAATTCTTTTCAGCAGATCATCGCAAGGAAGCTCAGGGCTCCAGTCCTGGTTGACGGCGTTTGGCGAGTGTAGGGGAACGTCCCCTTGCCCACTCCAGCTGTCCCAGTCCTTCTCTTGAGACGGAAAAGATCTCGCCGAATCTGACGGCGCCGTCCGCAGCGATGCTGTAGGCGGGGTCTGTAGTTTGCTTAGCGCTACTTGAGCTAGTTCCACACACGACGCCCAACCACTTCCCTGGCGAGATTCCTGAGCACTGCTGAGAATTGATGCCTTGAGTAAAGAAGACCAAGACGAACCTCTTCCGAGAATTGGATGCAGGCGGTGAAGCTTTTGATTAACATAGTCTGCGTCAAGGAGTTTGTGCTCAGCAACAAGAACCAAGATCAGATACGAAGGACTCCAGCAGAATGGGTAATCTCCTGAGTCGACCGAGATACTAGTTTCCACAAGGTTTTGTTTGAAAAGGGGAGGGAGTCTGCACCATACGGCACCAATGTCAACGGCTGAGAGGAGCAGCAAGTAAAGCTCGGGGTCATGATTTGATATTGGAACTGCCGTGGCAGTGTAATCCCGAACTTGAGAGTAGCACGAGAATAGCCCAAATTTCAAGGCACGCTGCGCCAAATCTTTGCTCTCGAGCTCTTTCGTGAGCGCCATTTCAGCTTCCAAAGAAAGAAGGACCACTTCAGCCGTGTAGCGAATTCCAAGGAACTGATCTCCCTCAACGGAGGCGTCCTCGCAAAGAATGGCATGAAAAAGATTCCTCCACTCTTCCTGAAACGAAGAAACACTAAGCGATGACTCGCGCTCGCTCGAGCCCTCGAGATGTAGCCTTTGTCCAAGGAAGCTATCTTGGGCGTATAAGGCGTGCGCTCGAACTTCTTCGGAGAAATCCACGTTGAACAAGTGCCCCCCAACACCTTCCCACAAACAAAGTACTTTGGCAAGCCCAATTCTGCTACCTGATGGTGGCAAGCCGATTCGTTCAAGTAACGCTTTTCGCTCATCAAAATTCGACATTTTGCTCGGAGACACCATTTTGGCGATGTCTTTGCCCCAGTACGTCTCTATCAGCTCGATTGCAATCAGATCCTGTTCAAGACATTCATCGCCAGCCTGATCGAGTCCGGAAGTGCGGATAGCACGCAGTGCAGCAACTTTGATTTCATTTGATATTTGTCCGTGCGCTGCTTCCCGAAGTGCCTGTAGCATGTCCTCACCAACAGCTCTTTCAGATTGGCTATCAATCATAATAGATATTTTGGAGGTGAGGCTCGGAAGTCGAGTGCTGTACAGCTCCTCGTCGCGGAGAACATCACCAAGTACATCCATGTAAATCTGGCGAGGGTCAAACACCACCTCTGGAGTTGAAAAGGATGGCGCCAAGGTATTGCAAACTTGAAAGACCAGGTCCACGTCGACATGTGGGGCGTCTGCAAGCAAGCGAAGCACGCGGCAAATTGCTTCCGGTTCACCTTCCGTCGACTCAAAGTCATTCAGGATGTCGGTCAAGGTGGCATCGATCTCCAAGTTCTGGAACAGAAATGACACCGTCTCAACAAACGCTGCTGCTTTGTCGTGCTCCAGGAGCAGGTCTTCCGAGGTGTCAGAAGATTTTGTGATAACGGCCCGGCAGAGATTTACGATTTTTGACCTGAGATCAATCTCTAGCAACCGTCGACTGCCTCCGCAGAATGCTGCGCTCTGGGCAAGCTGGACCGCATCCTGTGCTTTCAAATTGGGGATCAAAGGCTCCACTTGAGCTGCAAAAAGCTGACGACTGGCCCTTGCCACGGACCGCGGAATATCAGTCAAGCATTTCGGTCTCCCGTCAGTAGCAGGGCTTACGACTTCACTCTCCGATGCAAATTTGAGCTTCAAAGTATACAGAAGTGAGTCTAGTAATAACTGGCTCGGGCGTATCTTTGGCTCCACATCGCACTGCTTGGCAACGACCTTTGCAACTGAAATAGCATTGTCCTTGTTCATATGACGAACGACTTCCAAAATTGCGTCTTGAACATCAAGCTCGCCGCAATGAGACACTCCGGCCGGGAACACAGAAACCACTTCCTCTTGCAATACTCCAGAAAACTCATCATGTGAGGCACTCTCGAGTGCGAGATGCCAAGGGTTCCTAAGCAGCTTTTTGGCGTCCATGTGGAGACCGATCTTTTCCAGTCGAAGAAGAAATTTTCGCCGTTCCTTGAATGCCTCAAACATACTCTTTGACTCAGCGGAGTTTTGCAGCGCTTTCTTCAGCACCTCCGAGAGAAGCTTCTCAACGAGCATTAATCGACGGTAATTGCTTCCTGCCAAATCATATCCCCAGGTACTGACACTAAGCTTCACAACAAGTCTCGCAAGAACATGGAGATCGTCACTCTCCAACAAATTTCGTGTCAACGGGCAATTGCGAACGACGAATGGATCTAACTCGTTCTCGGTCATCAGTTTAGAATCAGAAGAAATGACCCCGGACAGATAGGCGATGTATACATCAGGCAAATAAACTTGGTGCTCCGCCGCGGCGTCAACGACTCCTTGCCAACGTGTATCGCCCTCGAGATTCCGTTCCATTCGATCTCCGAGCTCGTGGGCTGCGGAACAGAGCACTTGCTGACGATAATCCGAGTCGACTCCGAATTTGGCTACATCGAGGTGCGGGAACACCTGCTGAAGCTTTTGGCCCTGAAACAAAGCAGCGCTTTCCTCGGCCACCTTATCAAGAAATGGAGAAAGGGTTGAGTTAAGCGGTACTGCTCCTGACGCTTGGGCTGCCGAGAGAACTCTCAACAGGGCGGACGCCGAGAGCGACAGCACATCGACGTCTGATGTGTCGGAGGTTGATGCAAAGAAGAGAGCGAAAGCTTGTATCATAACGTGCAGAACTTGAGAGTGCTGCTGCTGCTCTTTCTCTTTGTGTTGTAATTCCTCGAGCAATTTGTGATAGCCGGTCTGCAGAAGCTGATGCGAAGCTTCGTCGGGGCTGGCAAGGACGTCCGCGATGAGAAGAGCAGCCACATCAGGGTTACTAAGAGATTCCGCAAGCGCCCAGGACACAGTTTCATCAGCGCTGATGATGCCTTTTCGGGCCTTTGCTCGCATTGACCAAAGATCAACGTCCAGTACTCTGGCACCAATATCAGGCTCTGCTCGCTTGGAGTTGTAATTCGCATTTTGAACAAATGAAAGACTTTCTGGCAAATCAAAAGCGGCACAGTGAATGAGGCTTAGCTCCGCAAATTTCTCCACGTCTTTGCCACCCGATTTCTCTATCGCTTCTGCCAACAAAAGGCAAGCATGACCGGTGTGCTCCTCAGCATCTCGCAATTGCACTCTCTTCTCGCTGGGTAGCGAGTTTTTGCTTTGCGAAAGGATGTCCATCTTTTCCACCATGCTCTCGCAAATTGTTCTCGCAATGTCAAAATCGCTTTTCAGAATCGCGCTTTTTACAACATTTAAGCGAACTCGAGCAATGGAGCCGATCCCCTGAATCCCGATGAGGGACGCTAAACGAAGGATTTTCGCATCGGGCTTCGCGTTGGCATTGATTGTATCAGACTTGTGGAAGCCTATCTTGTAGGCATCAGACTGACTCTCCAGCAAATGCTCCACGAGGCGTATTGGCGAATCTGATTTCATGTACAAGCGGACCTGCAATGGAACCATAGGAAAGTGAAACTCGTTCGCAAGCATGTCCACCACCTCAATTAAATTGCGTTCTTCCTGAACACGCGAGGAGGAGAACGGCAGCGCGCGAAGTGTCCGCTTCGCATAATCCATTTCCCGGAAGGCGAAGTCATTAGCGCTGTTGAAGAACTCCTTCGAGATAGCCAACACGATTCCTTCAATCTGTTGGCGACTCAACACTGCGTCTGGGTCGTCCACGTCGATCACACTGATGATTTCGTGCGCCAGGTCAAATTGAGCGGCGCGGAGCAAGTATATAAGAGTGTATTTAGTACAAAACCTGTCCGAAAGAAACCCAAACGCCTTGTACTTCATTTCCCAGACCAAATGAATAATTTCTTCCCAGAATGCTTGCTTCAACCCCTGCTCAGAGTTTCGCGATGTTGCGTTTGGACGGCTCTCGTGATTTCCCGAGTTCGCGCTTGTCTTGAACCATTCTGCAGCGTCCACCCCTAAGGCTCGTTGAAGTACAGCGAGTACGAGACCTTTGCCTTTGTCTTCCCGCCTCCCGCTTCCGGGCACAGCTTCAAGAAGAACAGAGTCACCGCTGCTAATTCCAGTTGGCTCAGTGGCTGCAAGCGAAGCATCGTCGTCTTCGCCACTAGCTTCGCTCTCCATGTGGAAACTTAGTGCAGGATCCGCTCTTCCAAGCACGAGGTCATCCGCGATGGTTTCTACATTGGGAACATGCTTGCGCTTTTTCATCGATGCGAGCTTCTTTTGCTCGTATTCTTTGCAGCACTCGATAAATGTCTGCATTGGTACAGCCAAGTTCAGACGCGCGAGCTCCGAATTCACGGTCAGGTGGCCGTCAAGGACCTCAACTCGATCTTGAAGCAGAGCGAGAGCTTTTAACTTGCTTTCCAGGTGTGGAATTCTTGCCGGAAGAGACTCAAAAATTCTGTCCATCGCAGCCAAGGAGGGTTTGGTGGCCGATGGGCAACTGTATATGCATGCCAAGGAAATTTCAATCAAAGCTTGCGGCATTGGAATGATTCGCTGACTCGTTTCCAAACCTTGGGGTCGACTTTGGTGGATAATTTCGGCGCAGAACTGTATTCCTTCTTCCGCTTTTTCTAGATTCCATTCCTCCTCTGACAACGCGTCGTCGAGAATATCATCCAAGGAGGATTCCAGTGGGTCAATAATGCCACGCGCTTTAGACACCATGAGATATCTCAGGTTAGCAATCCACTGGACCGTCGATTCCTCACTGTCGTAAAGAGGTATCAATCGGTTGGAAAGCACCTTGACAGCATTATCAGCGTTGAGATCTTGAGCGAGCACGCACATCTGTTCAAAATCCGTCATTTGTTCCCACACACAAAGCTGAATAGCATCGCTCAGTCCGCAACGATAGATTAAGCGGGACAAAGAGGCGGCGGAGCTTCGAAGATGTTCCAGATCTCGCAACGATTCGCACAAGGTACCGAACGCACTGTCATCTGGCGGAGCAGGCCCATCAACGAGAGAGAGAGGACTCACCAGTCTGAACTTTGCGCATTCCAACAACTCGAGCGAGGCGTCAAGCTGACCACTCAATTGATCAATGGCTCTGGCTCTGCCATGGTACCAGGTGATGATACGTTGCGCTGAAAAGGTTTTATCTAACTTTGTGTGGTCACAAAAGGTACCATCCCAGGTGACCTGTTCACCTGCCTCAGAAGAGCAGAGCGCCAACAGAGGAACAGCTTCTCCTTGTGACAAAACATGATATGAGAAATGCTCAGAGCTCTGAGCAATAGCGGGCGGTGATGCGGGCAAGATTTTCTCGTACTTTAGCGGGGAGAACGTTTCTGGTATGATTTCTAACAGCTCCAGGACACACGGCTCAAGCTCAAATGGAAAGTGCAGCAAGGCGGATTCGAGGCCCGTGAAGTTGCCGGATGCTGCAAAATCAGTAGCCAAAGAGCGAGGATCAGATGTTCGAAAGCCGGCGAACTCAAACGCGTCAAATTTGGCTTGTTCAGCGAGACCTCTTCTACTCGCCATATAAACGTCAAGCTTGGCTTGGAGGGCCTCAAGCTGGCCCCTGACCCATCTTTCCCCTTTGGCATGCTGGCTCGCTCGCTTAGTACCGAGGTTTATTAGAGCTCGCGTAGTCTCCTCAGACATTGCAACGTGGGTTAAACACTCGTTCACCACCCAGTTTGAGTCCTTTACTTTGGCGAGGTACAACTCTACAGTATCGTTGTTGGCCGGGCTAGCAAGCCACTGAGCTTTGAGGATTGGCTCATCGTCTAGTCCAGAACCTTTGGCAAGGTCGTGTGCCTTGCTAAATTCTCCACGATCAATCAAGTTTTCTAACAAGGAGGATGGCGACGCGTCATGTACCGCACGCAGGTTATATTTGCGAAGTAGTTTTTTGTTTCCCAAGACCACACAGCTTGTCGCAGTTGACGCAACCGCAGATGACGAGACATCAATCCACGAATGTCTGCAATCCAAGATAAACACTTTATGGTCAACATTTGTCTGTGGCGATGCGCCTGCCGAAAGATCATCGTCAGAGTTCAATGTAGCTGCCAAAGTTACAGGCCAGGAGAATGTTGGCAACCCAAATTCAGCGGACACGATTGAAGACTCCAAGTCCAAAACATGCGGCGCATCTTGACCCAACACACTGCTCACAATAACCCGGCCACCCTCTAGAGATACGGCGATTGCATCTTGAGACCACCAATCCACATCGAATATTTCGCATGAATCGTCATGACAAACAACTGAGTTGCCAAGGTCGGTGGGGATTTGCTGTTCATGCTCTCCTTCGGCACGAACTTGCAACCCAGAATGCGACACGGTCAATGCGCCGGACCATGTCAATGTCGCAATAAATTTGTATCCTGGGGACAGGGAAACTTTTTTAATTCTCGCAAGCTTGGGGATCGCAGATTCGCCATCGCTCAAGACCCAGCTGCTGCGCTTTGAAACCTCGTGTCCCGCAGGCATACGAAGAGGGACAGTCCGAAGAGTTTCGTAGAAAGGCTCCTGTTCTCCCAGCCGAACCATTATCAAGGCCTGATCGCAGCACAAGTACAACACGTCACTGCATGAGCTATGGGGTGATGCTTGCTGGAAATCGTTGCTCACGGCATCGCTACTAAAATAAAAACATTTTCCAGAACTCCAATGCGATGGTCGCAGAGCGATAGCTGTAGCTTGAACTGAATTGGCTGCGCGCAGTTTGCAACTTAGAGGCGAATCTTTATGCCCGTAGCTCGGTGCCTCCACTGTCACACCACCGCTCTCCCCGAACGACACTGCAAGGCGGAGGATTGAACCCGTTTGGTACACAATCACGAGTTCTGAGGAGTGCGAAGCACTGACATGGTTGGGCGAGCGAAAGTGTAGTCCTACCACAGCCCCTCGGTTAGTCTCGGCATAAATATGTTCCGCATGCGCCGTGGTCAACGCCCCGTTGCGATGAAGAGTGCAGACTACCACCCCATGAGCAGTGGCCACCGCTAAAAGCTTCTCCTTTGAATCCCACGCCGCACATCCTGCGCCAACCCAAAGATGCTCGCTTGCTGTCGCTTCCTTCTGAAAGATTTTTTGCCTCGTTTGGCTTTTTATACAACACAGAAATGCCTGGCCACCTTGGGAATCAAAGACCGCGCAAAGCTTGCCCGATGGCGATGGAGCTAGTCGCCACACAATCTTTTCGATGGCAAAGTGATCTTCCTGGCCTCCCAAGAATGCTTGTTTAAGTTGAGCCAGACACGAATCTGCTTTGAGACCTTCTACAGGAATCTTCAGCTCTTGGGACGCCTTCGCAGCAAATTGAGCATCTGCATCATCACTCCTTTCATGAAACAATTTCCCGCCGCAGTCCGGGAACCAGCTCTTCTCCAGCGGCTCGACCGCGCAACTGCATTACCACCAAGCCATCGAGATCCAGCCAATAATCATTCACAAAAACATGTTAGATGTGCAAGAACATAAGGAAACCCTTCCTCCGTATCTTGCAAAACGGTCTCCTCGCCCCTGTGTAACTCACTAAGCTTTTGCCATTCCCTCCACCGGCCAGTCTGACCCGTTTTGAAGTGCCCTCCGCGCCGCGCCAATATATTCCTGACCCAAGTCGCCAGCTACCAATTGTGAGTACACCTCTTTTGCGTCCTTCGGTCCCCGGAGTCCCCGGCCACTAGTGGAGTGTGCGTTCTGCAGAACCCTTTTCCGGTTCTGACAGCCCAGCGAGTTCGTTGCAAGTGGGTTTTCCCGCACAAGACTCTGGTCGCAGAAACCAAGACGCTCTAGCTGTAGTCCGCGGAGGGCCAAAGTGCCGCGCTTGCGAGGACACTTTTTCCCCTCTCTCTCTCTACCTCACGTACGTCTCGCACTGCAAAAAGCGTTGCCAGCTGGACCACCGTAGCTCTCGACTAGAGGGTTCCATAAGGGTAGCGTAACGAAGACCCCTTCGTTCGAGGCCAAAATTTACACTGTGTAGCACCCCGTAGGATATCGTAGGAGCTGAAAGGCTCACATCTTTGTTGGTTTAGTGCACTGCTAATTGACTCGTATGTTAACCCAATCTTGTAGCCCACTCAACTAACCAGGCTGGCATTCGCCAGCGATATGTGTGGACCGTGGTTCGATTCTTTCAGAAGGTATCTTTTTTCAACATCGGAGCTCTGGGGTCTTAAAGGTTTTATGCTAATCTTCATTAGCCCTTTGCCTTCGTTTCATCCCCCCGAAATCAAACTGTATACAACTATTCGTTGGTACTAGAGTACCTTAGCGTACCCAGTAATACCTGGCTACTATCGGCGGTAATGCTTTCCAAAACGTTATATCATGATCATTGGAGTACTACTAGTGCCGGTACTCAGTACTTGCGTAGAGAAGAGGAAATCTTTGCTTTCTACTGTTATTAGATGGTCACCCACCATAAACAGTGACAGTGGTAAGCTTATCCGAGAGTGAGTGCAAAAAATAAAAAATGATCCAAACCACATCATGATTCTCATCATCTCACAGAGCCCACCCGTCTGCCGTTTCCCATTTCCCGTTTCCCGTTCAACGTTTGCCGTTTCTCCGTCGGTTACGGGTACTCGCAGGGTACTATTCCTAGGGTAACGGCACCCGCTGATAACCGTTCCGATCGCCAGTCACTGGCAGTTGGGAGCGTGGAGCGTGCTGCCGGCTGGGTGGAGTGGCGAGTGGCGAGTGTGGAAGCAGTGGTTTGAAAAGAGAAAATGCTGCCGATGCACACGAAGGGCAAGGGCCCGGGCACAGCAGTCAAGCTGCAAAGTGCGTTCGACAGAGGGCTTGGTATGGCGGGTCTGAAGGCGACCAAGGGCGGTTCAGGGGACAAGGAGCGAGCATATGTGGTGAGGCAGAACTGGGTGCTCAAGACATTGCTGCTGCTCATTGTCATTTTTGCGGTGGGCATGATGATCCTCTTCTCCACCGTGCTCAAGGTGTCGGTAACCCGCAGGCAAGCGCTAAAGTCCGAGAAACTGCATCACCAGCTGGAGCACGCCGCTCAAGTGAAGCTGATGCGGGCGCATCTGGAGCTTCAGCGAGCCTTGGAAAAGGAGGTCCACGAGACAAGCAGGCTGGAAGAGTTCCGGTCTTTGGCGGACAGGGTGATAGGGGACCACGCCACAAAGCTCAAGTCGAGCCTGGCGACCAAAGGCGTGAGCGAGGATGTGATTAAGGAGGTGGAAGCAGCAGATGAGAAGCTTCGCGACGAACTCGATATCCGCATGCACGCGGTGCTTCAGCACTTTCAGCGAGTTGCGAATGAGGCACGCAATAGCCTCAAACGCGTGGCTCATGCGATCGTGAGCGACGTCGAATTGGAGCGCAAAGAGTCAGATCGGTTCAAGGAGAAAATGAAGAAGGACTTTGGTGTTGACGTTAGCGAAGATGAAGAGCGCAACCCGCGCCACAAGAAGGCCGAAGGGGACGAATATGGGTTGTTTAAAGATGAAGAAGAGCCCGAGAACGACGACAACGAGGAGGGCGACGAGAACGAGATCGCAGCTGAGCTTGAAAAGTTCTTTGCCAAGCTCAACGCCCATACATTTCCCCTGCTCCCAAGGGAGACCATCGATGAGTGGGAAAAGGACATGCACGAGATTAACAAAATGCTTGAAGACGAGAGCAGAGATACGGACCTCGATGGTATCGTGCAAAGAGTGAATCAGCGCGTAAGCATGCTCGCCCCTGATGCTCCAAAGTACGATCCGCACAAACATAACTCGATTGTGGACTACTACGAGATGAGAATTGAAGAGGCCAAGCTCGCTTTCCATCGTCAGTCGCTTCTCGACCTGTACAACGGCTGGAAAGAGGATGGCCGAATCAGTCCATTTACTGTGCTCTCTGGCCTAGAGCACATTGCCGAGGAGAATAACATGTATCTCCTGTACGAGTGGCTCGACGGGGAAGAAGGAGACGAGGAGGACGAGGAGGACCAAACGAAACAAAGCTAGTCTGTCATTTTTTTCATCCATACCTATAGATTCTGGTATGGTTCGTCTTGAACCACTACGGCTCGAGCAGGGGAGTTTAGAAGAATGCTATTTTTCATTTTTTCACTTTTATATTTGTCACTGGACAAGTTTTTCCTCTTCCGTTTCGTTTTGAGAAAAGTTGTTCTGTAAGTTGAAGAAGTTTATATCTACAAAGTAACGCTACAAAGATTGCCTCTGCTGGCAACACAGATTCTTCAAAAGCAGAAATTTGCGAGAAATGCGGAACACAAGATCACAAGATCAAGAAATCGTGCCAAGCTCTGCGCCACAAACTCATCTGAAACTGCCCCCAGATCTAGATAGTGGGCCGTGGCTGCTTGAGAGTCGAGTGCTTCCCATTTGCCGGCGTTGTGAGCCATTCTGCCGAAGTTTTCTCATCAAAAGTAATTCGGAAGATCTCGCAAGCACCTTTGCTGGGTCTTCTCGAAGCATATCCACCGATAATGGCCCTCGGTCATTACCACTCTGGCTCTCCCTGTGATCATGACGACCAAAAATTCTATTCAAAGAGGTTGCTACCAAGCTTTCGCATTCGATCATGCTTTGTCGAAGGAGCCTATTCTCTTGGTGAACGCTACCGAGCTGCTCGCGATTGGACGCCAGTGATCGACGAAAGCTCTTCTCTAGCTCCGCCAGCGAGCCTGTGAGGTCTCTCGTCCTCCCCCGCTCGGCCTCAAGTTGTTTTTGCAAGGAAGAGACCTCGCCGTCTTTCTCCCAACATTCGTTGCTTTTGTTCTCCAGCTCTGACTCCAATGTGCTGAGTCGAGACTTTAGATCCTGAAGCGCTCGTTGGCACTCTGTGTGCAGAGCCTGTTTCTGCTGCTCCAATGTCCGAACTTGGTTTTCTAACCTTTGCGAGCCGTCTCGCTCTTCAATGAGCTGCTCTTGCAGCTCGGCATAAGCAACTTCATATTCCTTGCGGGAACTAAAAATTTCGTGTAGCTCCGCTCTCGTGTTTGACAATTCATCCTCGAGGTGAGAGACCTCTAATTCCAGCTTTTCGGCTTTTCCACGGGCGATTGCCAGGTCGAGTGAGCTTGTCTTCGACTGTGCATCGACATCCTCTTCGCCTTTCTTTATCCGTGCGCACAGTTCTAAGTTGGTCGTTTGTAAGTCCTCGATGCGAGTCTCCAAGGACGCAATGTACATCGTCTTGTCGCTCAACCGGTCGACCATGTCATCGTATTGCGCTTTCTGAGCGTCCAGTGCGACGGCGCGAGCCACCGCCTCATTCTTTTCTATTAGAAGGCGCTCGTTCTCCTGGCAGAGCTCGTCTGTTGCACGCACTTGGATGTCGAGAGCCTTCTCCAACTCCGCTAAGCCTCCCGCGCTTTCCAGAGCCGTCAGTTTCTCATGAAGCGCCTTTACTTCTCTCTGCGCGTCGCGTAGCTGTGCATCTTTTCCCTGTATATGCGCCAGAGCTTCTTCCAGTCGAGAGTCCAAGGCTGCGCACTTGCTTTCCAGCACCGCTTCCGTCGATAACAGCACACTGTTTTCAAACTGCGCACGCGCAAGTTTAGAAGCCAAGTCATTTCCGCCCCGCTGCGTTTCGTTCGCCATCATTCTACCCTGCTAACCGCAAGAAACAACCCCAACCGCGACACAGAAGCGGCTCTTCCCAGCTGCACCTTCTCTCTCTCTCTCTCTCTCTCTCGGCAGCCCTCTTCCCCCAGCGCCACGTCGCGGCGGCCGAAGCCACAGCCGAACTCCTATCTATATCAACCGCTCCGAGTGTCCAAGTCGTCCAAGTCGTCCAAGATGTCCAAGATGTCCGAGCACCATCTCACACACGCCAAGACCTCGAGCGCCAAAGGTGCGCCGTTTCTGTTCGCCTTCCGCCGTCTGCGCTGGCCTACTTGTCTCGTCCGTCGCGTATGATTCGTGGTCTGTTTCTTCACGTACTGGTACCCGAGTACCCATCGAAGAGTCCAAAGCTGTCCAAAGCTGTCCAAAGCTCACACGTTGAAGGAGCAAGTGTGTAGTGTCAAGTGGCAAGTGTCAAGAGGGAAAATGTGAAATGGAGCAACCGCTGCCGTGGTGGGAACGTAATTTGCATGAGAGGCACCGGATTATAGTAAGACTTGGATCACACCGCGGATTAGGACTCTGTTGCGGAACGAAGGGGCACGTGTATCGATTGATGTTTTGTTGTTGTTTAGTTTCGTGATGTTTGGTATTCTCTGTTTGGTCAGTGAAGCTAGTGAAGCTCACTGCGAAGGCGAAAGGTGGCGCGTTCAGCGGTATCGCAATGGCAGTGTGGAGCAAGTATGTCGCGGCAGGCGCTCTTTGCGGAGTGTGTTGGTGGCACAGCGGAGGGAGCGGCTGGCAGCAGGCGGCGTGGCTGTACTCGGCTTTGACGATGCTCGGGCTGGGCGCGCTTTTCGTTCTTCGGAAGTGGGACGGGATCCTCGGGAAGGACGAGCGAACGGGGCAGGTGCCGTGGTGGTCGATGGCGGTCTTTTGGCCTTTTCACACCCTCAACCTCGCTGTGATCTACGCGAAGAGATACCTGTTCCGCAGGCACGTGGACGTGGCGTCGCCGGTAGTTCAAAATCTGTACATTGGCGGTCTCTTCAGTGACCAGTTGAAGGAAGTGCAAGAGTGGGCCGCAGTCGTTGATCTAACTACAGAGTTCTCGGAGCGATGCCGACCAGTGTCGTATTTAAACATTCCCACTTGGGACGGCAATCCGCCACCTATCCATGAGATTCACAGAGCTGCTGAGTATCTGGTGCAAAATATGAAGGTTGGCCCCACCCTGTGCCATTGCGCCTCAGGAATCGGGCGCAGCACGACTGTTGTTTGCGCAGCTTTGGTTCTTGCTGGCCACGCAGAAGACTATAAGAAGGCGCTCGAAATGATTCGTTTAAACCGAAGCATAGTCCGCCTCAACTCCAAGATGCAGAGCGCGCTCGAAAGCTGGCAGGAGGAGTTTATTAATAACCGAGGCTCGTCAGAGTGATTAGACTGTATTCATCAATTTTATTATTTTTCTTATAATATATATTACTTAAAAAAAAAAACGCAGCACGTGTTCCAAAGATAGAGTATCATTTCAGGGTAAATTCTTCGGTGGCAAACAATTCGGCAACTCATACGGCTTCTTCCGTGTCAGTTGAACTTTTCGCACATTGCTTGACAAAGTGTAAGTCCCAAACATATCGCCCTTCTTGGATTGCGATCTGTTCAAAGTGCGTGAGGGGCCGCAGTGGGTGGCGATGAAAGTGCAAGTGCCCAGCAGCATTTATCGCACTTTCGCCAGACTGCTGATCTGTTTCATGGACCTTAAGGCCAATGTTTCTCAATTGAGCAATGATCTCGTTACTTGCGCTGACCTCCTCAGCTTCAATACTCGGGTTCGTAGGCCCAGCACTGCGATAGACAATGTCCAATTTCCATCCGCGAAGTGAGCCGACGCGCCCAAAAGAGTGTAGTACTTCGAGAACGTAGAAAGCAACGTCAGAGGCAAAGTGGAGCAAAGCATTCTGGGAAGTGTCAAACTTGGATGAAATAAGATCCCAGAAAGTGTCGTTGACAAGACGCATCGTGGCTTTCTCTTTTGAAAATGGATCGGGGAAGAATACGTTTACTCGCTGAAAGGCCTCATCCGGACATTGGCGAACAAGAAATTTACGAGCGTCACCGCCGATGAGCCTGATGTTTGAAATGTCACTGTCTTCACACTCTTGCGCCACTATGGCTTGCCCAGTGCGGTATATTTCGCAGCCCACAAACTGGTCCTGGGGCAGCTGCTTTGCGAAGTGCAGTATAGACTCCCCATTTCCGAACCCTATATCGAGCCATCTCCGTCCGCTAGCCCGAGCACCAAACCACGCGTCGAAATCAACAGTCTCGCCAAACTTGAGGGTCCTTCTTTGCTCCGACTTGCCATACTTTGGCCACACGTGCTCCAAGGTGTTCTTTTGGGCCTTGGACACAAACGCCCTCCTCTGCTGATACCACACCGGGAAGGGATCCACTTTCACGTCGCGCGGGTGCGGGTGCGGGTGCCGCGCTTCTGCGTCCTCTTCCATTTCCCCCACTTGCTTTCTTGCTTTCTTGCTTTCGGAACGCAATCCTTGCGGTCAATCGCAGTTGGCTCCCGCCGCGCCAGCCGACTTCACTCTTGTACCACTTGGTCTCCTTCCACTCATTTCTACACGTCTGGCGCCCGTCCTACTTGCGTGTGTACCGGCACTTGTACGTACTACTTCACGGGTCCCGAGGTGCTCGGGTAAGGTGAAACAATCCTTGAGGAACTTGTCTCGCTTGACTCGCTTGGAGGCTTTATCAATGTCCAAGAAGGGCGCGCTTCTGGCGCGGGAGACTCTGCCAATTCCGAATGTCAACGATGTTTCGCCGGAAATGATAAACTTCTCTTGCGGTGCTAAGAGTCAAGTCGGGAGAGTCGGACTCTTCGATACGCCATCCAGGTGCTCGACTTCACTGGGCAAGTTCGAATCGAGTTTTTCGACTTCGACCTGATCGCTCAACTTGGAGAACTCCGAATTGGACTTTACTTTTCATGTTGGACTTTGAAATGACCTGCCTCGACACTCATGTCGACCTCATGAGCGATACCTTGAGTACTTCGCTTCTTGCTCTCACACTTTTTTAAGTGCACAAGAACACTCACGCGCAATGTAGATTCGATCGTTCACCTTCACCTCCTTTTCTGAAGGATCACTACTCCATGGCAAGTCGAATGCAATCCAACGCAGTCTCGTCTTCGTTTTGGCTGCGCATTGCTGAGGGGCCCGTCGGGTTTGGCAAGGTTTTTGTTTTTGCTGGAGTGGAACCGGAGTCTTCCACGCCTGGAGCTTGGGGACGGAAGATGGAGGGATGCAAAGGAGCGACCGTGTCAAAACCGAAAACTCCGAAAAAGGTCTTGCGCAAAAGTATAGATTGCGAGTTGAATGAAAAAGTGAAGTATTAATTTATGGGATAAAACGGGAGAAAACTTGTATGGTCAACATGCACTGTGGGAACAGCGAGACAGCGCTTAATAGCAGGAAGTCTCTTCCAGAACCTCCTCAATCACGGAACTGAGACTGCTGAAGGTGGCCTCGATCACGTAGTCCTGCTGGTCCTTGAATAGGTTCTTGTTGACGTTGTCGTCGATTGGAAGGTAAATAAATTTGACATCGTCGTCTGCCGAAGATCCCTGAGTTTTGAGGGCCTCAGCGGCTTGCTGACTGCATTTGGTTGGGTTGGTGTTGAATCCGGACGAATAGCAATTGGTGTTGCGGTTTGGAATACCATCGGTGGCCACAACCACAACACGCTTGGCGCCAGCGCGGAAGTTGCTCTCCGTGAAGATGAAGTTGGAGCTGTAGATCAGTGCCTCTGGGGTGTCAGTGTAGCCAGCGTTGCGGCCCATGCTGCCCACATAACTCTTGAATGCAGCCCTGTTGATGCTCTCGTAGTCGCCAAAGTTGATCACGTACTCAATAGCGGTGGAGTAAGACACGAGAGCCAGGCGGGTGTCTGACTGTCCTACTTCGAAGCCATCAGCGACCTTTTTGACGAACTTCTTGAGCTTTTTCCAGTTGCTGTTGGAAATAGAACCAGATGAATCAAGGACAAACAAAAGGTCAATCTTTCCAGCCCGAGTCCGCGGATCGCAGTCTGGGTACTCTGGAGTGTCAACCTCATTGAGTGTGCATAGCCACACGCTACCAGCATGGTTGGCAGCAGTGTCGTCACCGGTAGCACCGATGATGGCCATATCTGTGCCAAGCGCAATGGAGTGGCCAAAGTAGTCGCGTGGCTGAACATTGTACTCCTTGAAGCGCTGATCAAGTTCCCAGTCGTTAGTCCCACTGCTTTTAACAAAGTAGAACGCAGATCCTCCCCAGTAAGCGTCCACATCGTTGAAGTACGATCCCATGAGAAGGTGGTCGGTCCCATCGAGAGTCACGCTCGAGCCGCACCCATCACCTGGGAGACAGTCGTCTGGAATGAGCACAGTAGTTGCTTCAACGCCACTCGTACTCGAGGAAACTTTGTACGTGAAAACAGCACCGGTGCGGTCCAAGTGACCGTCAGCTCCGACAGCCAAGACCTCCGCGTTTAAGGCCACGCTGAAACCGAAGCGGGTTCCAGTGGTCGCATCAGGGTGGGTAAACGATTCCTTTAGATCCCAGGATGAACTTGCTGTGTTCAACTCGAAGAGGTGTGCAGCTCCAGTTTCTTCGTTGGCACCATAAGCACCAACAAGAAGATAACCTTCGTGCATGCTGATGGCGTTTCCAAAGTAGTCCTTTGCAGAAGCAGAAGGACTGGTCAGCGAATCCAAAAAGTCTCCGTTTGCCTTGTAGATGTACACAGCACCAACGTTTGATTGCTGTGGGATGTCTTCACCGACCATACCGACAGCGATGTAATCACCATCGGTGGAGACCGACCAGCCGAATCTGTCTCCAGCAGCACCATCATCAGCTTGGAGCTTCTTTACATAGTTCCAGTTGCCGGTTGAGGCGCGCTTCCACACGTATGCAGCACCTTTGCCATCGTCAATGCGGGAGGATCCCACGACAAGAACACCATCCTTGAGGGAGATTTTCTCCCCGAAGAGGTGAAAAGGCGCCTTGTCTGGCGCTTGAAGCTTGACCACCTCCTCATATCCAAAATTGCCGTCCTTTTCGAAAATGTAGACAGCTCCGGTGCAGTCGTTGTCGTATGGAGCGGAAACTGCGATGGTGGTGCCGTCATACGCGGAGGAAAATCCGAAGCGGTCGTTCGCAGCGGCATCGCTGGCTGTGATCCGAGCACAGTTTTCGTTTCCAGGTACCACTGGGACGCGGCTTGCGTCGTATTCTGGATCGTAAAAGTCATTTGCACCTGGAGGATCGATAGTAGCCTCAGCCTTCCACGCCGATGCGCAGAATATTGCGACGAATGCCAAACCAGACTTCATTTTCGCGAAGCAACTCTACACGTTTGCCCTTTGCCCCTGTGTTTCGTCTTCCAAACCCCTGTTGGCCGAGTGATTCGGTTTTGCCTTCCAACTTGATCTGACTTTTTGACCTGCCACGGGGATCTCAGTTTCGTAGCCTTTCAGCGTTCTTGTCCAACTGAGTTTGTAGAATTTAGAATATACTTTAGCTGATCACGTTAGTCGGTGCACTGGAGAGCTATAACTACTAGCTGTCAAAGAGCGAGGCAGACAGACCAAATCGGACCACACACGCTGGTGAAAGAGGGAAGCCATGGAAAGCCGAAGGAGAGGAAGGCAACCTCTAGACCTAGCTACTAGTAGATGTAATAATCGAGAGAAGAAAGTTGACAACAGACTGATTGATTATGAGTTACGACGGAAGGGTGCCAGTGATGTGCATTGTTTCTCACGATGGACTAATACACTCGCAAAATGTCACTGTAATCGAGACCAGTGAAGCCGACAAATGCACATGAACATGCACTAGGCCAGATTGTAGCACATGTGCCCCTTGTAGACCTTTGCTCTTCGGCTTTTCGAAGTTTCCCTCGCCCAATTGCTGAGTCGAGGTGTGTGCACACTTGGCAGTCAGCTACGTCAGCGATATGCTATTGCCGTAGAAGCGCTGGATTTACAGTCAGTTTCAACATCGAGTTTGTGCTGGCTCAGTAGTCCTCTTCAGTGTTGCCTTTGCGAGATTCCCTCGCAGAGAAAGCGTCTGTGCCTGTGCCCTTGGCAGCAGGCAGTGCGGCTCACGATAAATAAGCAAATTAATATGTGCAGAATTAAAAGAGAATTTAGAGTCACTGGCAGATCAACCTCAGATCGCTTTGGACCGCTGTGCTCACAGTGAGCTTGCTCTCAGGTAGACAGGCATCTCGATTACTGTTAGTTAACATCTGCGAGATTTGGAGCAATACGCCGCCGCAGACACGGGCGCAAAGCGGCGCGAAGTAGAAAGGGCTTGTACGACGCTAGGTGGGCGAGTGGAGGAGATGAGAGAAATTGCAATAGATGTGCATGGGCTTCGAAAAGGTGCAAAGGTTCTCTTTCACGCGCATTCTATTTTGCGTTGACTGTGAAATAGGAGCAAAACGCAGTGCAGTGCCAGTCTGAGATTTGTTCACCTCGATAACGGGAGCTATTCGACCGTGACAAAGGGTCTTCAATCTTCTTCACACAGAGACATTTCTCACAGCGTTTCACACCATGTCTTCTTTTTGTCTAGAAAATCAAATGGATGGTGATGGAGAGTGTTGGACGAATGGATTACCATTTGCAATTGCAAATCGTTTTCTGTTATCTGTTAATTGTTATTTGTTTGTGAGAGCTTTCACCCGCCCATGGGCAACATGTGTAGCCCATCCAATGCCATATAGAATTTATCGCAACTGCTGTCCTGCTGTCTGCGTAAAGCAATCAATTTTCATTTTGGCCAGCTCTTATTGCACGCCAGCGAGAGCGATGTCGCAACACAACCTCGTCAACGAGGGTTAAAAGCGATTGTGACGAGCTCCAACATTTCCAACATCCGGCATTGCGACTTTCCACACCCACTGCCGTCGCTCTCGCACTATCTTGGGAGATTTTCCCTCGCTCATTTTCACCCCTCTCTACCGAATACGATGGTGCACACATTAAGACTACACAAAATCTAGCGCGGTAGATTACCTACTAGGAAGAGCCTATACTCCGCGGCGCACACTCTCTCGGCTATGACTATACCTGTCCTAGCCGCAGCGCTAAGATTGAGCTTGGATTGAAAGGTTGATTGATTGTTGATTTTGAGAGAGACAGGATAGTCGACGGGTGGCCGAGTTTGATTTGTAATTTTTCTCTTTTCGAAAGCGTGAAGGAAGCGCTTTTTTTCCCGTCTTCGGGTATGGGTTGTTTCTCGAAGAAGAGTGCATCAGTGCAGCTTGACAGCATAAAGGTACACAAAAGTGCGAGTTGGTCAAGTTTTCCTTAGCTGCAAAGTATTCACTTGGCTTGTGCTTGCATAGCAGCCGGTCAGCGGATGATAGATATTCGGTGGGCACGAGGAGAAAAGTGCAGTTCAAAGAACATTTCTCTCCCTCGTTTGATGAGAGCAGCAACTGGAGCAAGTGCCGCCGCAACACCGCACTGGTTGATCTCAATGTTCACTTCCGCTGCACCCTTCCGGACCGAGAGTCCATAACTATTGCACAGACTTTTTAAGAAACAGCAAATATATGAGCAAATTAGAATAAAACTGAGAGACCAGGAGTGTTTGCTGTTGCTCTAACCAAGCAATTGGAGGCGACGAGGACTGGTCAAAATAAACTTGGCGTACAAAAAAAAAATCTACTGTCTCACTTGTCACTTGCCACTTGGCGGGTGAGCTAGTGAGCAATATCGACCTGACTGCTCTCCGGAAGATGCCTGAAGAGAACAAAAAAACAAAGAGTGTAGCACATCCCATAAAAGAGAAACGTCGGCCCGGTACCGATTGCACCAATGAGGGACAGTGTAGTCCCGTTGCACAACAAACTAAAGAAAGACATGGCGGCTGTCCCTATAGCCATTCCTCTTGCGCGATTTGCCTGAATGAAGAGCTCAGGCAGCATTACAACGAAAAGGGTTCCCGGGCCGGCTTGGTATGCTGTCATGAGCAAGAGTAACAGAGTGAACACTAAAGCGTTAGCTGATACTTCCGTGGCAAACAGAACACCGATCAGCAAGTAGCACAACGAGATTATGGCAAGTCCTGACAAAAACATCGCCCTTCGAGGCAAGCGATGAATTACAGCCAAGACGACAATGGCGGCCGGAATGTTTAGTGCAGCGAGAACAAAGGTTGACCATAACGAGTTGCCCGGCATCACGTTGGCCTTCTCTAAGATTTCTTGCCCATAGAATATTATCGCGTCCGAAGAATTGTTGGTAAAAGCCAAGATGATTGCAATTATGCTGCCTGCCTTGAAGCTGACGAGATCCTTTTCCGATTCGTTCGGCGCCGCACTGCGTTCTGCAAGTTCAACCAGCTCGATAGAATCAATTTGATCCACGCCATGTTCATCGTCGCTGTTGTCCATCGCAATCGCATGCCGTGCTTGACTCAGACTGGGGCTGTTCTCTGATCCAGCATCTATCTGATCAAAGTGGTTCTCAAGAACCATGTGCGCTGATTTGGATGCAAGCCAAGTCTTGCTCTCTGCTTTTGACCATATCGCGAAAAGAACAAGCAGCAGGACGAATGACGGCACCGCACCTGCAGCGACGGTTACCCTCCATGATTCGAATGCTATCTGGATGGCAAATGGAACCGCAAACGCAATGACAATGCCGACCTGAAATAATGAGACCACGAAACCCCTTCTTTCTGACGGCGCCGACTCGGACACAAGCATTGGGACTGCTAATATTGACACCCCGTTGCCAACGCCTTGGACTAGTCTGCTGGCTACGAGGGCCTCCAATGATGTGGACATCGCCCCAAGCAAGCAACCTACGAAACTAAATACCGCCGCGGCGGCCACCGTCTTCCGACGGCCCCACCTGTCCAGCAGCCACGCGCCAGCAACCATCATCGAAATAGCATCTGATAGCGTTGCTGCCGCACTAACCATCTCTTTGCCGCCATCACTCAGCGCAAAGTCCCTTCCCACGTCCGTCAAGTATGCGTTGGACGCCACATTGTACCCATATATACCACCTCCTGCAAGTGACACAATCCCCAGCCCCGTCAGCGTCGCCATAGACTCGCGCCTCCCTTCACCGGTTTGGTCCGTTCCCAAATCCAGCAGTCTCGCGTCCATCTCACAGCCTCCCCTCTACTCTCAACTCTCAACTCTCACGCCCCGCAGAGTGGCAGGAGACTCTCGTGAGCTGCTGTCTTGAATTTTGCAACCCTGCTCCTTCTGAACCCTGTCCAAACCCTGTCCAAACCCTGTCCAAACCCTGTCCAAACCCCAAACGCTCTCCGTACGCCAGGACAGAGCAGGTTGAAAGCTCTCCAATCAAACCGCGAAACCAGCAAGCCGGCGAATGAACGCCGCACTTTCCAGGCTCTCCAGCTCCTTCGAGTTTTCCACCCTCTGCAGAATTCAGAATTCAGACTTTTTCCAAAACTCAAAACTTTTGACACTTTTCCTGAACAGCTTCTAGCGCCAAGCTATGGCGCACTCATCAGTCTTCTCAAATAAACACTGTCCCCGCTGTCCCCTCACTCAGCCTTGTACTGAGTACTTGTCCAAGTGAGGCACGTGTGGGAAGAGAGAGGACCTTTCATTGCTTTCATTCTTTTTATTTGTCACTTTTTCATCAGTGGGTCGACCAGCTAGCCATTCTACCGATTCCAGTAGACCATGATAAGGAAGGTCGTATTGGCGAAGAAGTGAAATCAGCACTGTGGGGATGACAATAATGACGCACCGAACTATTACCGTGGGACTGACTCCAGGCTCACCACGAAGGGGTGCAGGGTTACGTGGTTTACCCGTGATTGTGGAAGAATAATAGTAACTGAGACTCTCTCGTGACGCCAGGTCGGTCTCACTAGCCTAAGCTACGCGGGAGCGGTACGAGGTAGAGTAGGCAGGATTAACGCACTCCTAGCGATCGTCGCTGCCTGCGAGCCATGACACATTGCTCGCACAGTTGTTCGTTCGTCTAGCCGACCGAATAGCATTCATCTACCATTTACTATAACCCTCCTCCCCAATGTAATCTTACTGGATTGCCGGAGTCTTAGCAGCGATTCTATCCACTGCTATCCTACTGCTAGCACGACCGCTGCCGACGGATCCACTCGGATCCTAATGATTGCAGTATATGTTGCTATGCGCATAGGTTGGTTCGCTTTCTCTCTCTCTCTCTCTCTCTTTGGCAGTGTGAGGGCAAAAGGTGTACGCGGAGGTTACAAAGTCGCACAGTGTAAGTGTGGGGAGTTGATATGTATTGGGGAATGGACGTATGACGTATGACGCTGGCGCGAAGGGAGAGGGAGTGAGTGAGTGAGCAGTGACAACAAAGTTGCACGCGGAGCTCGAAAGAAGGGGTGCTGGGAAAGAAAGATTGTTGAGTCTAACGAGCGTCTGTCTGTAATTGTTCCGTTCATGTGTCTGTATCTGTATCTGTCTGCGAATGCGAATGCGAATATGGAATATGGAATGTGGAATAGGCTGAAGCAGAGAAGGGGTGGGAGTGCCACAAGTCGGAAGAAAGACACTTAGGATGATGCGGGCTGTGGTGAGGTTTCGCCAGCAGTCGGTGGGCAAGGGGCAGGCATGGAGCAGGGCGATGTCGTCAGGATCTCCTCCTGGGAAATCCGATGAGGAGGAGGACGAGCGTGAGTTTCAGGTGCTCAGAAAAGTGAACTCAATCAATTCTGGCGTGTCCATCAGCCGAGGCATGAGCATCGGGCAAGAGGAGCGCGAGCAGAAGAAAAAACAAAAGGTGAAGCATAGCCTTATGATTGGTGACGTGCACGGAAGCTACCGCACCAGGGAGCAGGTGAGCATGTGGAGAAAGCGACCCCTTTTCCGTCGCGCAGGCAAGAATTTGACATTCACGTCGGGTCAAGAAGCAGCGCAGCTCTTGGTGGACGAGGTGCGTCGACGCGATCCTTATCAGATTGACTTTCTGCAGTCCGTGCAAGAGACTTCACAGGACGTGGCAGTAATGTTTGAGGACGCGCCGAAACTTGCTTGGGTATTCAAGCAGCTCATGGAACCGGAGCGACTCATCACTTTCCGAGTGCCATGGACGGACGACAACGGAAACTCTCGCATCAACCGTGGCTACCGTATCCAGTACTCGAGCGCCCTCGGACCATACCATGGCGGGGTGAGGTTCCATCCTCATTTGTCTCACGGGTCGATCCGTATGCTCGGCTGGGAGCAGACCTTCAAGAACGCTCTTTCCGGGTACGATTTTGGAGGGTCCCGGGGTGGCAGTGACTTCGATCCGACCTACAAGTCGGAAGGGGAAGTTCACAGATTCTGCGACAGCTTTATGAGCGAGTTGAGTGACTTTATCGGAAGTGGGCTGGACACCCTTGAGACCGATCTCGGTGTTGGAGCAGCCGAGATGTCCTTCATGCACAAAGCTTACTTGGACCTTGACCTTGACAGTGACAGCAGCATCGAGGGTCTGTTTGGTGCATGCGAGCTCTTCCCAGAAGCCGCAGGTTTTGGCAGCGTCTACTTTGCCGAGCGCGCGCTTGACGTTCAGCTCCGAACGACACTCTCTAACAAACGGTGCCTGGTCAGTGGTACCGGCACTTTGGCGCGTAGTACTGCTCTCAAGCTTCTGGAGAAGGGTGCAATTCCGCTCACTTTCTCTGACGAAACTGGCTACGTTCACGAGCCAAATGGCTTCACGAAAGCAGACATCTCTACATTGGCACATGTCAAGGCCTCCGGTGGCACTCTAAAGGAGTTCGCCAAGGTTGCCAACAAAACTTACCACGAGGCAGGCTCTCTGTGGGAGCAGGTCAGGTGCGACCTGGCCTTCCCTTGCAACATTCAGAGTGAGCTCAACGCCGACGATGCCTCCCTCCTCGCAGACAACGGCTGTGTGGCCGTCTTTGAGAACGCAGATCGCGCTTGCACTTCAAACGCTTTGGTTGTCTTTGACGAGTCCAAGGTGCTCTTTGCGCCTTCGAAGATCTGTAACAATGGTTCTATTGTGGCCAGCGCCGAGGTGGTGGGCAAGACTCGCGAAGAATTGGACGAGGTCGTCAAGAACAGAATGGTCGAACTGCATGATCGCGTGACTGATACCTGCGAGAACTTCAAGTGCCCGGGCAACCTCCGCGCTGGTGCCAACTTGTCTGCCTTCATCCGCCTCGCGAACTCGCCGATGTACCTCACTCACTAGACTGGCGAGCGAATCGTTCTGTCCATGCCCCCACCCTTTGATCGGTGTTCGGATTCTCTCCAGAACCTCACCTCTTTAACCATTAGCCATAAAAAGAAAGCACGCAAGGAATTTCTCGTCCGGTCGCCCCGTCGTCAACACCTCCATTCCCATCACCGCCAGCGCAGCGATACTTTTGCAGCGCTAGCTAGCTCTCGCGCACATTGCACCCAGCCACACATCCCAGGGACCCTAAACGTCTCATTTCCACTGACCGTGACTGTCCTCTTCCATTCCGCCATGCCAAACTCTGCACTAAAATCAGCGTCCCAAGATGTCACAAGCGTCACTGTAATTCACGTGCCAACCAACAAAAACATTCCAAACCGAAAAATCTCTCAAGCGCCAGCATGCAACTTGCAACTTGCAACATTCTTGCAACGAAACGCTTTGCTTGTCATCAGCTCCACCGACAAGGCGTGTGAACAGTGGCACTCTCGCCACTCGTCGTTTCGCACTTGGTCTACTTGGCTATCGGAGTGGCACTCAACTCACAGCGTAGAGCGGCTTCACCGGCGAGCTGGCAGCGATGAGCTTCACGCTGGGATGTCCGCACGACTCGGGCGGTATCAGCGACCCGTCGTCGTGCCCCTGCAAGCACGTGTCCGTGGGCAGCTCGCTGCTTACGGCCAGCGCGTGGGGCCAGACGCAGACCGTGCTTGCTCGCCTGAACAGCGGGAGCAGCGCGAGCTTCACGGATCCCTTCGGCTACACGGCGCTGCACTTGGCTGCGCAGCATGGTCACGCAAGCATCGTGTCCGCGCTGCTGGACCGCGGCGCGCGAGTGGACGCTGCGGAGTGCGGCGCCACGCCGCTGCACAGGGCTAGCTTCGCGGGGCAAATGGAGACTGCCAAGATACTTTTGGACAGGGGCGCGGACCCGGCTTGCAGAGACGCTTCGGCTGCTGGCCGCGGCGACTTGCCATTGCACAAGGCGGCAAGGCAGGGCCACCCCAGCCTCGTGGCAATGCTGCTGCAGTACGCGCCGCACTTGGAGAACGACCAAGACGCGGACGGGCTGACGTGCGAGCAATTGCTGCGCATTGCTACGAGCGACAAGGCTGCGCAGCTTGCGCAGCTTGCGGAGCGTGAAGAGAATGAGGATCGGAGCCTCGAGAGTGAAGGAGATGGGCGGGCACAAGAAGAGGTGGAAGGTGGTGGGAACGGTGTTGCTAATGCGAATGCGAATGCGGACGCACAGCGCGACCAGCAGCAAGAGAAAGCCCAGGTGCAATTTGGTTTGAATTGCCCGATTTGCGGAGTGAGGAGCCTGCGCATGACGCGGGAAGCAGGTTCTGGGCGGCTCATCTGTCCTGCGTGCAAGAGGAAGTCGTGAGCAAAAGATGAAATTCTTGGCCTCAGTAGTAGCCAACAAAATAGAGGCTGAAAGATGTATTATAATGGGGTGGCAGGCTTCAGTCCAAACTCGCCAAAACTTAAAAGAGGTATGTCTGGGCAAAGTATTCCTCCGGGGTGACGACATACTGTGCGTTGTCCGCTTCGATCTCATGCTTGCACTCCTCCGCAAAGCCACCCGGGAACTTGTGGGCGCTGCACCTTGACGACGACACGAACAGGTTGGCCAGATACTGGCTGAGGTAGATCGCGTCAGGGTCGTGCGGGATTGCAGAAGGAATGTGGAACTCGAAGTTTGTCTTCTCAGGGTGAAACTGCACACCGTAGACGGGCCTGTCCAAATCGTCAAGCAAGAGTCAGCAGAACATAAACGAACAAAGCCATTCAAAAAACTTACATGGTCTTTCCCTCGACTGCTGCTACAAATGCCTTGCCCTTCCTGTCGACATAGGTGGCAACGTTGGTGAAGAACCCAGAGAGCTTTTCATTTTCCGCGAAGATTTCTGGTGTGATCCCGCCTTGGTGAGCATTGAACGTGATTGGCTCGGACTGAAGCTTTGCGCTGAAGCTGCTCGAAAGCCCGCCAAAGAGCTGACTATTCTTAGTGTTGGAGTTGAAGGTCACAGGGGTCGGGTAGTTTTCGGCATCGAACTTGCCACTTGCTTCAAGAACAGTGACATTTCCACCGGCAGCAAGGATGTTCAACAGTTCAAATCCAAGGCATGTCCCCCAGATAGGAAAGTGGTCTCCCTTAGCGTTCGCCTCCATAGCCCAGTTCCAAAGTTTTGCGGCCGTGTCGTACAGCGGCTTACCAGGGCGCAGGTCGTTATCTCCGCCAGGAAAGAGCAGGCCATTCAGCGACGAGAACAAGTGCCAAAGTTCATCGTCGCTGGCAGTGTATCTCACGGGGACCACGCGCGCTCCAGCCAACTCCAAATACTTGACATACGACGCCGCAATGTACTCCTTGTCAGGCATCAGCTCGTTTGGCTGAGTAAGAATGCCGATCATTGGCCTGTCGTTCACCAGCTTGCACGTGCGTGCAGCCGGCCCTTCCTCCAGGGCTTCCGAGCCTCGCAGCATCATGCCTTCTACTTGCGGCGCTCCATTGCACGCGCCCCAAAGGCTCGCCATCGCCGCCGCAAACACACCGTGGAGTTTCACCATCTTGCCTTCGACACCTGTCCTCGATTCCGCTCCCTCGCTTCGTTCGGGGTCTGCCCTCTTTCCGTCTTGTCTCGGAGGCTCCGAGTTCGTTGCCTACTTGAAACTACTTTGTACTCTTCCCAGCTTTCGGATTAGGAAACCGCTAACTTGGAGTATCCTTTTCACCTCGAAAGATCTATGACATTGAGATCGACCAGGATCGACCCCGAGCTATGTGTCTTGCATCATTCTCATAAATGAACAATCTCTCTTCCTTTCTTTCTTTCTTCACGCGCTCTCACTCGCACTCCGCCGATGTGCAAGTCTTCGTCGTTCGCGAGATGGACGTGGGCGATCGTGCAGTCCAGTCCGCCACATGGCGACTTGGGAGCCTTTGAAGCCTGGGAGCGTGTGCATCGATGCATATGTGCTTGAGTGGCCAGAGAAGCTGAGATGGTTATGAGGATGGTCCCGATAAGATACACAGCTGTGTGTTCATCGGGGGACGGCAGGGACGACGGCGCTAATGGTAAGCCTGAGCTGCAACTGATCAACCGATCAAACCAAGTAAACAAGGTCGAAGGTTGAAGGAAGAGAGAGAGCCAAGATACTTGTATTTTGTGTTTGGTGGCAAGGTTTGGTTTTGAAAACATGGACAAACAAACGTGACGCCTGCAAGGCCAGCGAGGCAAAAGCGAGAGTGGAGACAGTGGCAGTGCTCGTATCATTCGATCGATGCTTGCAGTCGAATGTCAATCTACGGTCGGCAAAATTCGCAGAATCCCCCAAGTTTGCTCTCTTGAAAAGTCTTGAATGTTCGTACTAAAGTGCGCCTCCTTTCCATGCTACTCTGTCAACTTTCGAACCCAGCGAAGGGCAAGTGGGAATAGGCGAAGAGGCAGAGACGGAGAAATGAGAGTGGAAAACAGGACAGGAAGGAACCTCCCGCAGCGAACACTTCATGAAACATGGCTGTATCGCACTGAGTTGATGTGTGCATGTTTGATGCGCAGAACGAACCGGTTGTGAAAACTAGTACTGGTTCGTCTGAATGCATTCACGAGGATTATGAGAAGACAAATTTTGGATTCTCACATGCCTTCTGCAACCCCACACGAACCTGATGTGATCTGCCACAGCCGACATTTGGCCAACCTGCTCATATCAGCGTCAAGGCGTAGAGCCCTATTTCTTTAAATCCAACGCTTGGTTGCGGTCCTCGGCAAGGGTGTGCAGCGGAAAGATTGCTTGAAAGGAAAATAAATTGATTCATAAGATATAGGCGTATTCATTTCGTGAAAAAAGCCTCCGGAACGTCCACAAAAAGGCCCCTCCCTCAAAACAAGTACATCTCGCCAAAGTATTCGGAAGGCTGGACTCGGTATTCCTTGTTGTCCGCCTCGATGACTCGCTTGCACTCTTCCGCAAAGCCTCCAGGGAACTTGTGGGTGCTGCACCTTGCCGATGACACGAAAACATCGGCGAGGTACTGGCTGAGCAGAATTGCATCGGGTTCGTGAGGAAAATTCGAGGGCGTGAACCACTCGAAGTTAGCTTTCTCCGGGTGAAACTGCACGCCGTAGACGGGCCTGTCGTATCGTATCATAATGGTCAGCGTCATTTCGCCTGCTCCGCTCAAATTTTGTTGTTGGCACTTACTTGGTTCTTCCTTCAACTGCTGCCACGAAAGGCTTGCCGTCCTTATCGACGGAAGTCGCGACATTGGTAAAGAACTCAGAGAGCTGTTCATTCTCCGCAAAAAGGTCTGGCGAGATCCCATGTTTGTGGGCATTAAACGTGATTGGCTCGGACCGAAGTTTTGTATCAAGGTCACCTGGGAGGTCTCCCAAAAGTCCACCCTGCAGGGTATTGGAGTTGAATACGAGAGGTGCTGAGTAGTCTTCAGCATTGAATGCGCCGCTTGCCTCAACAATAGTGCTGTTTCCGCCAGCAGCAAGGATGTTCACAAGCTCAAAGCCAAGGCACGTTCCCCAGATCGGGAAATGGTCCCCTTTTTCGTTCGCTGCCATGCTCAAACTCCAAAGCTTGGAGGCCGCGTCGTATAGTGGTGTGCCGGGGAGAAGATCATTTCCTCCGCCTGGGAAGAGTATTCCGTTGAGCGAATTGAACAAGTACACTAGCTCTTCTTCGCTGGCAGTGCATCTCACGGGAACCACTCTGGCTCCGGCCGACTCCAGGTACTTGACATAGGAAGCCGCAATGTACTCTTGGTTGTCGAGCGACTGGTTCGGCTGGGTAAGGATGCCGATCATTGGCCGGTCATTCACTTGCTCGCAAACTTGCGGAGATAAGTTTTGCTCCAAACCTCTCAGCAGATGATTCCTCAGCTGTGCTCCATCGCTGGCACCCAGCAGGCTGGTAAGCGCCAGCACCATAAGCACGCCCTCTACTTTCACCATCACCATGTTGTCGTCTCACGTCTTGCCCTTCGTTTTCGTATTTCGATTGTCTTTGTTGCTGCGTTCGGGGTTTGCTGCTCTTTTCACTTCTGACCGTAGATGTTACTCTTTTAATCCGATCCAGAGTTGTTATAATTTATTCTCTAGACTAGCGACTGCACAATGTATTCGGAACAGATGCTGCCGAGAAGCTGAGCTGATTCTTGCAAGAACTCTGTGAACACGACAAAGGCCGCCAGCATTACAGGTCTCGATGTGCGATTACGACGTTCTTTGCTTCACTCCGTTCCCCATTCAATTCCATCCATCATCCTGCGAATCAGCCTTTTCCCCCTCGTTAACTGCGAGCACATTTCGACGCGAGAGCCTGACAGCGGATCGCAAAAGCTATCGGCCTCGCACCAACTCGACTCCTTTGAAAGTAGAAACTTTAGAAGCTTTTGGCACTTGGCTCAGCCAGACTCGGTGTGGCGCGATCAAACGATCTTTATCGTGCCACACAGTGCATGTTCATGTGAATGAATAGTACTCCGGTTACCTTTACATACCTATGCATACTTTTCTTTTCTCCTGAATCGCAAGATCCTCCTACCGCGCGCTCGGGCCCCTAGCTTTCAGGGCTGAAAGCTGTCCCACAGTTACTGAATTCTTTTCGTGCCATGTCCCAATGTTCCCGTGTTTCAACAATGTTCCAAATGTTTCTTTCAATTGAAGTCAAGAGAGAAAGAATGGAAAAGAATCTCGTAAACCAACTGTGCTGTTCTCTCTCGCTTGGAGTGATTGATTGATTAGTTGGTTGGTTGATTGATTGATCGATGAATTGATGCCCATGCAGCATCATTTCCTGCCTTGGCCATCCCATGGACATCTCGGTGCCACGGTCATCCCACGGTCATCCCACGGCAATCTCAAGGCCATCCCACGGTCATCCCACGGTCATTCCATGGCATCCTTGGTCACACGAGTGCAGAATATAGTCATGGCGATCTGTAGAATGAGTCAGAGAGGTCAGACCTTTGTTTGTTTTATTTTACATTACAAAAGAAAAGATGAAAAGATTTTACATGCTGATCTCGTGTGAAGCAATGGAATCCCAGTCATTCGAGTTTGCTGTCCTGCTGTCCAATGAAAGTTGGGAAGCATGGCGGGTGACTTTCCGTGAACATGTTCATCAAAGAGCGAAGAATCAGTGCTCAGAGTTGAGCGAGAAGAATGAAACGCCAACAGAATTCAGAAGCCATGGTTGATTCAGGAGTTTGCAGATCACGGCACAACGATTTTGGCAGCGAGATTCTGTTGCGTTCTGTTCTTCGCGCGCTCGTAGATCTCTCTCGTGCATGCCCCCTCGCTCCCACCGTGACTCGCAACCTTGACCAAGACATGGCGCTCTCTTCGATAACAATGGGAAAACAAACACTGCTCGAAACAAGACCAGTCGCAACGCAACGCAACGCAACGCAAAGCAAGGCTCCGACGACGACACATTCCCCTTCTTCCACGCGCGATCATCGCCCGCATGGCAAGCACGGCAAGCACATCAACACCCATACATACATGTATACATACACATACACACACATACACCTTCCTCTCTCCATGCCAACCTTCGCGCACAACCCTCCCCTTCACTCCGTCCCGCCAAACCAACAACCCAACAAACAAACAAACAAACAAACAAACAAACCATCGAATCAAATCCGCACTCAACCCGCACTCGCGCACCACCCACCCACCCACCCACCCGTCGAGAGCACAACCTCCCCATCCCCATCCCCAACCATCTCAGCCACCACACGGACAACGAGCGAGCGAGCGAGCGAGCGAGACAGATAGACAGACAGACAAATAGACAGACAGAGAGAGAGAGAGAGCGACGGGCAGGCGGCATGCGCGCCCGCGCGTGGGCGGCTGCGTTGCTCGCGTTGTGCGCGTTGCTTCTTTGGCGGTCGCGGGCATTGTCTCTGGCATGGTCGCTGCGAGCGTCGGCGGTGCTGGCGCGCTTGCGCGCTGCCGCGCGTGTCCTCGTGCTGCGCGTGGCCGGCGCGCGAGGGTCCGCGGCGCGCGCTGCGGACACCCGGCGCGCTGCGCGCGCGCGGACGATCACGTTCGGGGACTCGGGGTCGGCATCGGGGACAGGGAGCGCAGCGTCCTCGCACGCGAGCGCGCTGAACGTTCTGAGGATGCCCGCGGGACTGAACAGAAGGCTGCTCGCATGGGTCGAGGACACCGTGCCGGCGCCGGGGGCCGCGCGGGGAGTGCGCTTCGAGGACAGGGCTGCGAGGACGTCGGGGACCTTGGACGCACCGATGAACGTGATGGACGGCACGGAAGCGACGATGCTGATGCCCTTGCGCGAGGACGTGCGCGACGGAGCTGGCGAGGACAGTGCGGACGAGCAGCGCGGACCCATGATGCGCGTGCGCTGGTATGAGCGCGAGGCCGAGCAGAGAGCGGAGTACGAGATGAGTAATGTGGAGGAGAAGGCGGTGGCGTTGGTGTTGCACGGAGGGCACTTTGTAATGCACAGCTGCGCGGAGCGAGACTACCACGAGTTCTGTCTTGCGCTGGCAGGCCGGACGCGCATGCGCGTGGCTTCCGCGGACTACCGTCTGGCTCCGGAGCACGCATTCCCGACGGCGGTGGAGGATGCGTATGAAGCGCTGTGCGCCGTCGCGGACGAGGCCGATGCAGCGGCAATGGTCATCGTTGGCTTCGGCAGCGGTGCCAGGATCGCCGCGGTGCTTAGCACGCTGGTGCGGGACGGCCTGGCGCCGGACCTTGGGCCCGCGCCGTGCGTGCTGCCGCGAGTGGTGCATCAGGTGCTCGTGGAAGAGCCCGTGGACCCGGCGCTTGAAGCGCACCGAGAGTGGTTTTCCAGCGTGTACGCCGCCGATGAGCAGGACAGGAGGGCGCATGCGTGGCTTGCTGGCGCTCACGACATGCCGGCCACCACTGCAGTGGCCACCCGGGGGGGACCGGATTGGGCAGAGCTCGAGGCATATGCTGGACAGCTATCGCAGACGGGAATACCAACTTGGTTTGAGGTTGTCCAGCCGCTGCGTCAAGGCCGCGGCGCAGAATTTGTTGCCCTGGACCCACTCGTGCTTGAGAGGATCGTTCAAAATATACTTGGCTCCTTCGCACCCGGCGACGAGGAAGGTGATGATTACTATGACGACGACGACTATGATGATGATGACGATGACGATGATGACTACGATGACAATGACTATTAAGCTGGCTGGTTACCGAGGAGGTCAATCAGAGGGGGGGCGGGGAACAAGTAATTCAGCGTGCGTCTCAAGTCTGTGCTTGTATCTGTGTCTGCGCCTGTGATGTCGCGTGGTATTTCGTTTTCACTGCTGTACATTATATTGTAAAACTTTTCTTTTCCTATGTCAAATTTTAGGAGCAGTGAGAACAAGAAATAAACGAAATTGTATTCTTTTGTTCCTTTACAATCAGAGAATTTGTCTTCACGAGACAGCAAGAGAATTTGTCTTCACACGAGACAGCACGGGCCCTCTAGCTAGCTAGCTATAGATCATTGAGGCTCGGGGGGCTCGCTCTATACCTTGTTGCATGGTTTTTGAAAGCAAATAAAACTTTGAAGAAGCAGACTCTATATATATGTAATGAAAAGAGAGAGTCTAAACACAGGTGAGTGTAGTAGTGTACACAACAAGCCTCCCGCAACAGTAAGTTTCACATCACACCGGAGTTACACCAATTGCACCCCAGCACAACTAGGTTCAATCCCCTCCTTCCTCATCTTGCTCCGCATCCGATGGACCCCCCGTACCGCTTTGCGTAGAGGACGGAGAAGGAGTGTATCCTATGGAACCTGAAGGCGCTTGCAACTGCTGTAAGAGGGACTGAACGCTCATATTGAGGCTCGCGTTGTTTGGAGGCCCAATTGAGCTTCCGGGAAATGTTGCAGCATTGGGCATGGACGAAAAGCCCATCTGATTTGCAGCAAGCTTGCGAGCTACTTCGGCAGCAACTGCAATTTGTTGAGCTTGCGTCAGAGGGGGAACCGGAACGTTCCCAAGCATCGTGAACGGGAGATTCTGATAGAGTCGCTGCTGGGGTTGCTGATGCTGTGGCAGGCTATGCCGGCCAGGCAGCCTTGCGTCCGCCTCAGATGGAATATACCGCAGGGGACGCGTCGCGCTGCCGTCATCGGGGTTGGATGGCTGGCGGCCAGATTCCTCCTCGGCTCTCCACGCCACCAAAGCGAGCGCTGCGGTCACCTCATCTGTTGGTGGCTGTGGTGGCAAATGTGGCGACATGGCCTTTTCTTCCACCTTAAAGTCCTCAGACACTGGCGATAGCCTCTCTCGACTCAAGCCGTGCAAGCCCTTGTTTTCAGGCTCCTCGTCTTCTTCCTTAATCACGCTCTTTTCACCTCCTGTGACCAAGGAACCAGCGTAAGAGGACTTTGGCAATGCATCCGAGGAATAGAATCGGTGCTCCGCACGGGATCGCTCGACGCTGGACGATGGCTTTGACCAAAGCCCCTTTTGCTCGCTAACCGGTGGCATTGGAGCTGAACCTGGTACTGCGACGCTAAGAGCGCGCATCTTGGACAGACGATTTTGTTGATGTCTTTCCAGACTTGACGTGCCAGAGTGGTCTATGGAGGCACACGGAGCGGATTTGGTCGAGAGAACGGAGGACATGCTAGTCACGCTGTCTATGCTTCCACTTGGCAGTCTGTTTGGGGTGAAAGTGAAGCTGGAGTCGCTTTCTTCGCCAGTGCCTACTGAGGCTATCGATCGCTTGCGTCGCTTTTTCGTGTTGTGGCTCGTGAGATGCCTCTTCAGCTCTGAATAACACGCAAAGCTCTTGTTGCACCAAGATACAGTGCATGGAAATGGGCGAGTCTCCGAATGAATCCGAATGAGATGTAGACGGAGGTCTGTCTGTCTAACAAAAGACCTCTTACATCCTTCGAACGTACAAACCCACGGTTTGGAAATCTCGTGGTGATTGCGAATGTGAAGTCTCAGGCCTTCCGCGGTTGCATAAGACTTCCCACAGTCGGGCTCTGTACAAACTAACGAATTATATCTGGTGTGTGTCTTTTTGTGAGCGCGGAGGCTGCCAACGCTGGAGAACTGTTTCATGCACTCGTCGCACTGCAGCACTGATGACGCCTTTTGCGTCGGATGGCTGCTCACTTGATGCAATTGAAGCTCGGCAGCGGTGGAGAACACATCCTTGCACCCCACCGCTGCACATCGATATTTGTTTTGCAATTGCTGCTTATTACGTTCTATCTTCTGCTGGATTGTTGCGAGGTCGAGGGTGTGAACTTGGCCACCACTTGGTCTTAAAGTCGCATCCTCATCATTCGAGGTCCCGCCACCGTAACCGGCAGCCGCAGAGTCTCCGTCCCCCGCGGCGAAGGAATTCGACGATGAGACAGGCGAAGCAGTATCAGAGTCCTCCTTCGGCCGTTTTGACCTTCGATTCCGAGGAGACCGAGATTTTTTCGATTTGCGAGTGGTCTTCTCAGAACTATACGCTCGGGAGTGGTCTCCGACACCATCCATGTTCTGCCCTCTGGCTCAGAAGATTGAGCCAGCGGCCGCAATCGAAAGTTCCGTCTCTCTGGCAGCGCTCCAACTTTGGCACTGTCCCCCGCCGCTGCGCAAACTGGGACAATGGCGAGTACCCGGACACGCCTGAGCCACGAGAGTTCGCTTTCAAAGCTCGGTCAATGCCCTGGGCACGCGACGATCAGCGCGCAAGTGTTGTGCAGTTCCCGACCGTTTCGTGTTGTCTACTCTATTCGTTTCAAAAAGTGTGCAGGTCCTTCTGCAAGGCGACGCTCAAAGACGGCGCCCGTCTCGCAAGCGTCCAGGGCAGGGACTTTTATTTATACTCCAGCAAACGCAAACGCAAACACACGCCAAGGGACCTCTCGAGCACGTCGTGCACTCTCGGCATCCTTGTGTCGCTCTCGCGCCTCGTTTGCTCGACGGCGGATTGGCCGAACGCGACCTTGCTTGTGCAAGCGCAACGACGGACCCAATCCCAGACTCCTACAGCTCGGAAATCAGCACTTGGACTGATAGAAAAGAACTGCGGAGGATACTTTCGGCAGTGTCTGGCGGCCACAGACTCTCAGCCGATAGTGAAAAGAGTGCTCGGGGTCTATGAGCTGAGAGCGAGCGAGCAAGCGAGAGACAGACACACACAAACACACAGAGAGAGAGACACTGAGCTGCCAGGGCTCGCAGTCTCAGCGTGGTACTGAGTAGAGTACTGGGAGCACCTCCGGCGAGTACGAGAACCACAGTGACAAATTGGCGACGAACAAACAACACTCTTACGAACAGCGGCAAGAACTGCTCGAGCAGGTGGGCATGCTACGCAGTACTCAGTACTCAGTACTCCCTTGTCAGCTCACTCCTCGGAGGTGTCTGAGGTTCCAAAACAACAAAAGGTCGCTCTCTTCTTCACCTGCCTGCCACACTTGCTTTCGGAGAGCTGACTGATTGATATTTATTTATTGCTCACAGTCAGGTCTCATGTGGCCTAGACCGCCTGTTGCTTTTCACTTCTCGCTAAGCAGCAAGCGCTTTCGAAACCCGCAACTCCTTCCAGCTCAAGCCCTGCTCTGCTCCTTTCTTTCCACTTTCCACTTTAGCACGCTGTTTTCTCTGTTCTGACTGTAACTCAACTATTCTCAGTTTTGAAGTGCTTTTAGAGCTCTGTCTTTAGCAGTTGCCCAACAAACGCTCCCATACAGCTCTAGCTTACTCTCCCCTATCTCTCTCTGTCCTCTCAGAGGTGTCTGTCTGTCTGTCTGTCTGTCTTTGCTCTCTTTGCTCACTGTCGATCATTGAAATCAATCTCAATGACACACAGCTCATTCATTGAACTGATTGAACTGATTGAACAATGACAACGAAATGAATGAGTTGAATGAGTGAGTGAATACATTTACGCTAATGGCGAGTAGCAGTCTCCCATACGTCTGTGTGCATTGCTTTCCGTGGAGTTGTATCTTGCGTTAGAGTATACCCTATGGGGAATCTGCCTCAGACTGCTAGGCGTGGAGGTGGCCGCCAGTACGGTGGGTAGGCAGTGGGTCGGGGAAACTAGGAGGTAGGGCGGGGTAGAAACTCTTAAGAGAGAGGAGGAAAATCGGGTAAGCTAACGCTATCTTGAAATCAATCAATCGACTCGAAGTTCAAAGTTGGGATTTTGATTTTGAGAATTGGGATCAGTGATTTTTGAGAGAGACTGTAAATAGCTTCCGCTTTAATTCGAATTCTACACTCTTTTTATTACAAGCAATACACTGGTCTCTGTTCTGTTCGGAGATCATAGTTCGAGTACGAGCACCACCTTTAACTTCCCATTCAAATGAAATAAAAGCAACAACAACCTTGCCAAAAGACAACGTCAAAGACATCAAAGACAGACGCAGATCATCGCAGAGAGAGAGGCAGCCAGACAGACAGACGGTCCCGTTACCGGTTATGACTATCAAGCGTTAAAGGCTCGCTGACAGACAGACAGACACACGAAGATCAAAGTCAAAAGCCTCACTTGTTTAGTGTAGCTAGGATAGAGTCAAGGCAGCGCGAAACTGACTAGTTAGTGCTTCGCAAAATCATGTGGTGTCTATCACAAACGATGCAACAGGGCGCTTTCAGTGTTCACTGTCAAACAAGAACAAAAAATTAGAATGCAGCTCAGGTTTTACTCCCGACTGTTTACGAATTCAAAATTCAAAGCTCATTGTCACAGAACGTCACAGCCAGCTCGGAAGCGTTCAAAAATTTAAATCCTTTTCGATCAATCAACCTATCTCTCAATTCACTGAATTCTAAATTCTAAATTCTAATTTGATTGACATGTGAGAGCAGATTTCAGAATTCAGAATTCAGAATTCAGAAGTCAGAAGACAGACGAAACCCCAGGCCATAAGGGTGTCTACCAACCTCTAACACCGCAAGATCTGTCGACAGACGACATTTCTTCCCGGATGCGTTCCGCAGGAACTTTCTCCGGAACGCTTTCCACTCGTCGGCGAACCATTCTGCAATCGCGAACAACGATCTGTTCCGGAACGCTTTTGTCCCTCCCCTTCCTGTCCTGTCCTGACTTGCTTCGCAACCAAGAGGAGATAAGTGGCGACGCAGAGACACGCAGAGACGAACATAGAAACATAGAAACATACAAACATAGAAGCATAGAAACATTGAAACATTGAAAAAAAGAGCCAAGCTTGGAAAGCTCGTGCACAAAGCAGACCCCTTTCAAGACACACAGCTGGAGCTCGCTACAACAGGGCGTCCGAGATTGCGTGCACCGAGTTGTGTGTTTGAGGAGGCAGAGGCAGAGCGAAACGGTGCATGATGGCGTGGCGGCTGCGCGTCTCTCGCGAGCAAGTCGACAACAGCGCGCTTGTGGAATGGTACGGCAAATTTGGTGGAGACTCTGGTCAAGTTGGCAGCTCGAAAGACAAGCTGACGATTGCAAGCAAGTCGGTGCAGATTGGAGATGATTTCGTGAGGTATTTAAAGAGCGATGGCCTGCTGTTGCCAAAGGTGCCTGAAGGGATGGAGCTGCGGCCTGTTGATCCAAGATTCGAGGTTGTGGCCTCTGAAGATACATATGACACCGTCGGAGACGTGGATTGGGATGAGAGCGATGAATCTGGGGATGAAGAGGTCGGGTCTGAGCAAGTACAGGTGTGTTTCGAGGAGCTAGAGAAGGAACTCGTCGGAGCCCTTGCCGCCATGACAGAGTGCTTCGTCAAATTTACGTGGACGAGCCCCATGGATGCAACCTGGGTCGGTGGAACGCTAAAGTGCTGCACGCCTGGGGACGTCTACATGCTGCTGAAGGCTTCCGACTTTGTGCAGCACGACATTACTCACGCATATGACAACTGTTTCGACGCAAACGAAGGTGCATTGTCAGCCGCAAGTCATAGTGTCACGCTGCGCAGATGGAGTAACCTCAACAAAGCCATGGAGTTTCGATGCTTTGTACAAGATGGAGTGTTGTTGGCGATCGTACAGCGATATCCCCAGGTGTATTACGAATTCCTCGGCGTAGACAAGGACGGGCGAGACATCAAGCAACGCTTAGAGGACTTCTTTTACAAGAACGCAGTGGCTGAAAGATACCCCGACAGCTCCTTCACAATGGATTTGTATCTCGACAAGTCCAAACGAGTTTGGATCGTAGACTTCGGCCCGCTTCCTGATTTCATTGCCGCAGAGGAACCTGTGGAGAATGACCGCGAAGCTAGTTGCCACGAGCGTATTCTCGAGGTCCCTCCTCATGAATTGCTCTCCTGGCAGGAGCTCTATGAGCTCCGTCAGGCCACCGTTGCCAACGGTCAGGAAGACGATGATTCATTGCCAGCATACGTTGTGGTGGAAAACCCTTCACAGATTAGTAGAATGAGTGATGTCACGAGCGCTCATCGTGTGCCAATCGAGATGGTTACTGGCGAGCTGACTCAAGACCTGATCGACGCTGCCAAGGCACAGCTCGAAGCCACTAGGCTTTAGTACAGTAGAATGTAAATTGATAGTCATTTGTTTCCTCAGACTTCTTTCTCTCATAGACTGCTTTTCTCCCCCCAAACACAACCATGACACGTGCCAAACACCTTCATGCAGAACAAGTCGTTCGCGCACACTGAGCTCCAGAAGAGGCAGAACAGAATGCAGCCGCATTTCGAAATCGATCGAAACCTCTCACCTGAACGCGTCATCACGCGCACACTCGCACCTTGTGCAATGCTGAATCCGCTTTCCCTCACTAAGATCACTTCCACCTGCTGCCATTTCCCTCTCCCTCTCTCTTTCTCTCCTGTCAGTTGTACAGCCAAGCAATCCCATCGACTGAATATGACTGACAGTGAATCGACGGAGTCATGCAATACTTGCCGGACCGCCGTGAAAAGCGACGCACCAGGTTTGCAATGGGCAACTATTTGTGATCCTCCTACCTTGCAGGTCCTACGAGCTTACTGCTGGTCTGATTGGATTGTCTCAAGATGTCTCAAGGTCCAAATTGTAGGCAAGCTCCTCCGTACACCGCATAGTCGCGAGCGTAGTGTGCATAGGCAGTCTGGCAGGCTAGCTTCGAGTCCGTCTCCGCACTTGCCGCACTTAGCACATCATAGCACTGTAAAGACAAAGTCCCAAAAGACGCGAATAGACACAGACGTAGGCGCGCATAGCTGGTGTAGAGAAAAGAAAAGTAAATCTTCCCAGCGCGCTCTATCTATGTACCGGTATCTATCTATCTATTCATCTCTGTCTGTTGTCTGTCTCTCTCTCTCACGTTGAACGAAAGGATTTTTAGTCAGTGGTGGTGGCGAACTCGCGGCGCATTTGGCAGGCAGACTTGCAACTGGGATCTCCGCGTCGAAAAGAGCGTTGTGGCAGCAACTCCCGCGTCAAAGTACACAAGGAGCTCGTTTTGAGCAGGTCGCAGGTCGCAGGTCGCTGGTTGCAGCTCGGTGCGCAAAACTAAGTCGAGGTTGGAGAGGAAAAATGACCCGCAAGGAGCTCAAGTGCCAGACACCTGTGCCTTCGGATATCGACGTGTCCAAGAGCATCGTCCCCGAGCATATCGCCAAGATCGCCAAGGACTGCGGCATCTTGGAGAGCGAGCTGGACCTCTACGGGTCGCACAAGGCCAAAGTGAAGCTGGACATCCTGAAGAGACTGGAGAGCGCAAAGTTGGGAAACTATGTCGTATGCACGGGCATCAACCCTACGCCGCTTGGAGAGGGAAAGAGCACCACAACAATCGGCGTTTGTCAGGCTCTCGGAGCGCACTTGAACAAAAAAGTATTTACCTGTATTCGACAGCCCAGCCAAGGACCGTAAGTTGAATCCTGACCATGGTCATGCTCACTTCCCAGAACTAAACTGACGAACCTAAATAATGTGCAGATCCTTCGGCATCAAGGGAGGCGCTGCTGGAGGCGGCTACAGTCAAGTGGTGCCAATGGAGGAGTTCAACTTGCACATGACCGGTGATATCCATGCCATCACTGCTGCCAACAACCTCATCGCAGCAGCAATTGATACCCGCATTTACCACGAAGAAACGCAGTCATCAGAGGCGCTCTTTCGCCGTCTCTGCCCAAAGGTGGACGGTACGCGCGTTTTTGCGCCGCCGATGCTCAAGCGCTTGGAGAAGCTGGGTATCAACAAGACCAACCCAGATGACCTCACGCAAGAGGAAGCAGTGCGCTTTGCTCGCCTGGACATTGACAGCTCCACGATTACCTGGAAGCGCGTGGTTGACACTTGCGACCGCTCTCTTCGCGAAATTGACATTAACCTTGCTTCGACGGAGTCTAAAGCACCTGCACGCCGCACTGGTTTTGACATTGCAGTAGCGAGCGAGCTCATGGCCGTACTTGCGCTCACGTCTGGTTTTCAGGACCTGAGGGAGCGCATTGGACGGATCGTTGTCGCCATGTCCAAGAGTGGTGACCCGGTCACCGCAGAGGATCTCGGTGTGGCTGGAGCAGCAGCTGTGCTGTTGCGCGATGCTGTCATGCCGACTCTAATGCAGACCGTCGAAGAGACTCCTGTTCTTGTGCACTGCGGACCATTTGCAAATATTGCACACGGAAACTCCTCGATCCTCGCAGACCAGATCGCTCTTCGTCTCGTTGGGGAGGAAGGCTTTTGCATCACCGAGGCTGGATTCGGGGCTGACATCGGAATGGAGAAATTCTTCAATATCAAATGCCGTCAAAGCGAGCTCAAGCCGAGCGCCGCTATCCTCGTTGCCACCGTGCGCGCTCTCAAATGCCACGGCGGTGGCCCTACTGTAACTCCTGGACAGCCACTTGACATTGCTTACAAGCAGGAAAACTTGGAGCTCCTGAGCAAGGGCGTGTGCAACATGCAACATCACATTCGCAACGCGAACAAGTTTGGAGTGCCTGTAGTCGTGTGTGTCAACGTCTTTGGAACGGATACCCCTGCAGAAATCGACTTGGTTTGCAATGCTGCGAAAGAGGCGGGCTGCTTCAGCGCCGTTCCGTCGTATCACCATTCTCAAGGTGGAGCTGGAGCCGTAGCTCTGGCACAAGCGCTGGTCGATGCTTGTTCTGGCGCCAAGGCTGACTTTAAATTCCTCTACCCTCTTGAGCTTTCGCTGAAGGAAAAGACCGTCAAGGTTTGCAAGGACATCTACGGTGCCGAGAGCGTCGAGTTCAGTGAGGTGGCGGAAAAGCAGCTCGCGGCGTACGAGAGGCTTGGACACGGAAACCTCCCTATTTGCATCGCAAAAACACATTTATCGTTGAGTACAGACCCTGCCCTCAAGGGCGTTCCTACCGGGTTTTCCATCCGTGTGCGTGAAGCTCGTGCCAGTGTTGGTGCTGGTTTCATTTACCTCTTGCTGGGATCCATTATGACAATCCCAGGCTTGCCAACCCTCCCTGGATTTTTCAATATTGACTTGCTTCCAGACGGAGAAATTGTTGGGTTGTTCTAGAGAGAGCGAGCACAGAGTACCGGTGTCGTGACAAGGGCGAAAGGCTCCCTGAAAAATGAACCATGTCAACAACGCTCGGATGCATACACAAAGATAACGATATTTTGTATTGTTTAAACAACGATGGCTTGGGGAACAGTCCAACCTCCAGCAAAGAGTTCATCAGTTCAGAATTCTAGTCCGGTAAGAGATATACCTTGGTCCCCGTCTCACTTCTCGCCACTTTTGCGGTCGTCCGGTGGGCCTGGATTTGATCCTTGGCGCAGGTAACTAGACCTTGCCGAGATTCTGACGCCAATCACGTTTGTCGAGTCGGCTCTGGTCACCATGCATCCGGCAATCAACCATGGCCATTGTCCCTTCTCTCTAGCTAGAGCTAGGTTGCTGGGCAGCTCCTCGTGTAGTTAAATTCAAGGTGATTATTTTCAAGGTATTCGCAATACTTCTTGCGAAGACCTCCCTGAACCAACCCTTCTGAACAGCAACAAAGCTCTTCACCCCAGCACTGATCCAAGTTGTCTTTGAAATAAATAATGATCAAAAGACTAGCGCCTGCAAATTGGAAACTGAAAATAATCAAAAGCGGAAACACTTTAGGGCGGTTCCTCCAAGCCGCTTCCAAACCTAAACCTCTTTTCATCTCGATGGCCGCACAGAAGGTATCCACAATCAACTCGGACAAGAGCTGTATGCCGGTGTTGAGGATCAGCGAAGTCATATCCAATTCGTTCGATACAAAGCTCTCCTCATTCAGCAACGAATAGTAGTCCATAGGGAGGGCCAGTCGCTGCTCGTTCTGTAGCAGGATCAAAAGAGGAACTATCGCAATTGAGCCATATTCGCACATACAGTCAGAGACAAGAACCATGGAGTGGAAATGACGCAAGACCTGTGTAGTTTCGAATCGCGATGATGACTTTATAACCCTTTCATCGCCGGAACGTTTCAAAACGTCAGCCGTGCTTTTTGTGACAGAAACAGGGACAATCAGCAATGTCTCTCTCCTTTGCAGCACCTTCTTGCGAAAAAACGAGTCCCGAAGAGGCAAGCTGAGACGCATTGAAATCTCCACCAGAGACTGAATCGCCACGAGGACTACAGTCTGGGAAATGTCTCCCACGTTGCAGATCAAGAGCCGCGTGGCCAAGCTAAAAGTTGCTTGTACCCACATGAACGTGAGCCAAGAGTATTGCCGATTAAGCTCGATGCCGTTTCCTCCAATGTTGTGTGTCAACGTCAAGGCTTCACCGGTTACTCGACCCAGAAAGTAGGTCACCTCTTTGAGAACTGGCAGCCCCACAATGAGGAAGCCTGTATACATTAGCTTATCATCAAAATGGATTGCGTTCAAGATGCGAGCCTGCATCAAGATGGGGACATATGCGGCGTATTGCGCCCACACCATCATTGGTATCCGACTGTTTTTCGGAAGAACGAAAAGCCTCATCCACAAGCACCAGCACAAATGCGGTATGATTGCGATTCCTTGCACCAAGAAGCTGCTGGTTCCGAGCTGTTGACGCACGTATGGCATGGGTGCGTAGGCAACCATGAGAATCAGGGACATTTTCACAAAGTCCTTTTTGCTGTGCTTGAGAATGAGACCAAACGTGACAGGCACATAAAAATAGAACGGAAAATCCCACACAACCAACAGGGAAGTGAAGAGCCACAAGCTCTCTTTGTTATAGCTCACAAACACTGGCTCACCGGCCGTGGTATTCACATTCCAGTGATCCATTCCCGGGTGATACCTTCTTGGGATCCAAAACACCAAGAGGCTCAGAACGCTCCATAGCGACACTGCGGCGATTTTTAGTGACAGCTTGAGCGCCGCCCAAAGTGCTTGATGGAACGGCTTCTCCGTCGTGAGGTCTCTCGTTTTCCTCGGCCCCCCAGCCGCGCTGTCTTCCCCATCCATCCCCATGCTGGTGCTTTGCGGCAAGCAAAGCTGATCATGCCGCGACCGCCCGTGCACTCTGGATGCTCTTGGTGAGTCACTTCGGTACGAGAACTGAGACCAACTCCATGTTTGGCAAATTGTATTCACAGTCAGTCGAGTGCATACTTACTCAAATACTGTGAACTGTGAGACCATTGCCACCCTGTGGAGCCAAAAAGCTCGGGAAAGGTACTATTACTCACTGATATGTTATGAGGCACACTGGACTGACTGACACTTGAGCTCGGAGGAGTGGCGAGCAATGCTAACCTGGGCTATGATGATTCTTGTCAGCCAACATCCTCGATACAATTGTGGCAACGGATTCGTGTGTCATACAGGTTACAAGTAGATGGGTTTAGTGAATGTTGCCGTTCAATTCATTGAAACGTTCTGCTAGTAGAGTCTACAACGTAGATTAATATTAATATTATGACTGAGTCCGACGTTTATTATGTAACAGACATCAAATTGGACTGATGTCCAGCGAGCTTTGTGCGCGGCGCTGAAAGAATCGGTGAGGGACTTCCTCGATGCTGGATTGCTTATCAAATTTGGACTTCCTTTTGCGAGTGGTTGCGTTTGACCAAGACAACACCCTCAATTTTGTTGCATCCGTTTGCCGCACTTCTTCCACCCACTCGCCCACTTTCGCCTTTGCCCATGGGTATGCCCGAGCCTGAATGTCGCTGAAGCGTTGAAATTCAAGGGTCGCAATGTCCTCAACAGGGGGCGCCAGGTACACATCAATACAGCGCCGAAGGTCGCGATTCTGAGATGGCTGCATACCGCCGTACTTGTAGTACGCCGAGCCAGGATTCGAGGGCGATGTTGTACTGCCTTGCTTCACGCTGCTGATGTAGGCCAGTTGAGTTTGGATGTCAGAGCCAGTAGGGATCTAAATGGAGACTCGACAACGCATTGGCAAACAGACTCGGCTCGGTTAGAAACACGCAACCTATCGCAGTGCATCGGCATTCGAGAAACTTACGTTTGGGGTGTCCGTGAACGGATTCAGCCACTTGAACAAATACTTCCACCCATTTAAGGTATCTCCATAGTCGTCTCCTGCAAATGTGCATGCACCCTGAACATCGACTGCGATAATGGTTGCTTTTGGGCCAAGGTACTCGCGCATCAAATCTGCCGGGAGATTGTTGGTGTAGCCCCCGTCAGCCAAATAGTGCACAGTCTGAAATCCCGTTTTTGACAAATTCCCAAAATGAGAGAGTGGATCTCGTCAGTCCTTGTTGCCGCCAAAGAAAACGATAGAAAGCTTGATGACTTACCTTTTTTGTTCTCCTTGCAGAGACATTCTGAGACGCGGCGTCCTCAGCATGACTTGAACTTTGGCTAGCGGAGCCGGTCTCGGAACTTTCTCCGTCAGTGTTGCCATCCACGTCATCGTCAATGCCGTCAAATGCACCTTCCTCTTGGGGCTCGTCAAGCGGCTCTTGTCGCTCAACTTTCTCATCTCGCGAGAGTTCCCTGCTCGCTATGATCAATCGCTGTCGCTCACCTTCTTCTTCAATAGGCTCTTCGACAACATCACAAAGCGGCGGCATGAAACTCACAAGCGTCATCGAAGCACGAACATATCGCCACACGCTCCCATTGCGATGCGCAATTTCTACCGAGTCGGTCAAATCGGTGGTCATGCAAAAGTAAGGCAGCCACAAATCCTCGATCTTGACGTTCTGGAAAATCTTGATCAACCCCTGGTTGAAATTGTAGCCCGAGAAATAGGATGTCACCGGAAGTGTCAGATCAGAGACTTTTTGCCACGGGCTTGCCATGTCTGCCGCGAATTGATGAAAGTCTTTGTGAAGCAGGAGTGTGTCGGTCTTCATGGCATACATCGCGCCGACAAACGAGCCAATACTCGTCCCTCCGAGAAAATCCACCGGAATACCAGCTTCTTCCAGCGCTCGCAACACTGAAATATGGGAGAGCCCACGGGCTCCGCCGCCACCAAGAACTAGACCCATGCTCTCCCCTATAAGCCAACGACCCAACCGGCGAAAGTCGGAGCGATAGTGCTCGATGTCATACACGCCAACGCGTCCGAAGATGTCTTTGCGTTCAGGGTGGATTCGAATATGATGGTGTTGGTGTATATTTCCACGGTTGACAATCCACTGTCTCGTGTTTTGAGGGAGGTAGTCGTCTGGGGTGTCACTGGTGAATGTGTGAACTAAGACAAGCTCTTTGCGAGCATTGGTGTTCACCTTTGAGAGCTTCTCCTCAAGTGCAGTTATGGATGGAGAGTCTGCGGCATTTCCAACGTACATAATCAGGTCAGCTTGCTCCACGCAGAGCTTTGACCACGATGTGGCCTCTGGGTCCAGCCACGGATCGGCCTGGTAAAACACGAGATCGTGGGTATCTTCCGCCTCAGACAGCCAATTCAAGATCACGGCCTGATCTACAGGAGAGAGCTCGCCAGAAAACAAGTTGGACAGGCCCATTCGTTTTTCAATTGCCATTTTCTCCACAATGTCCGAGGTAAGGATCTTCACTGAAGTTCCCATGAAGCGCAGCGCTGATGCAAGGGTGTACATGAAAACATCCACAGGTGCATTCGGGCTGGCAGGTACAACAGCAACCACGCTCGTGTTCATTGAGCGCGAGTAGCGCAGGCCGAGGGGATTCAAGCTCGCTTGCTCGATTCCTTTGCTCATCATCCTACCAATGTGAAATATCACAGACGGCTCTGCGCTCATGAGTTGCAGCATCGCCGCCCTCGGAATCGATGCGACTTGGCCGCTACGCATGGCTACTACCGTTTGATCGAGAGCATCTTCAGTGAGGAATGACTTTTCTCCTACTACACTGCCTTTCCCGTATTCACGGCTCGGCAGACTGTTCGCAAATGACTTTGACGTCCCTCGGAGTCTACCATGCAGAACGACGTAGAGGTTGTTTGTCTTCTGACCCTCTCGTAGGAGGACGTCTCCGGCCGCAAGGTGCTGCCACTGCGTGGTGAGATCAATCATTCGAATCCTCGGCGACAAGCTCTTGATCAGGGTCTTGGACTTGTGAAAAATAATCTCGGGATGGACCGCCAGGAGCTTTTGATACTCCGTTTGCGAAATTCTCGCAAGTATGGTTTCTCCATGAGACTCGCTTGCTTGCACGATTGCCACATCGTGCCCTGCAAACCGAGAATGTCTTCCACCGTACCACTCGCTCCACGCTCCAGTGAGCAAGGACAAATGACCAAAAGCTCGCCCAGGTTCATATGTATACTCCAGTCTCTTTCTTGGGTCGCTGCTACTTTGCCCAACAAAAAGGTTGAGGCAGCCGCGCAGAACGATGTACATTGCTGGCTCGTTGGAAGTTTTGAGGATGCTTTGATTACGAGTCAAGCGCATAATATTGACGGTGACTTTGGACGTTTCGCCGCCGTCCTCTTGGTCCTCGTCATCATCATCATCATCGTCGTCATCCTCAAATTCGTTGGCGCCCGAAGGAGATCCACCTTTGCTACCAGCATCAAGCTCGGTGGTAAGCGAAAAAGACAAGTTGAGGGGCTGCTCGCGCCATGGACTAAAGCGGATGCACTTCGAACAGTCGCCGTCAGAGATGCCTAGTTCGTTCTGCAGTGACTTGGCAGCAAGCATTTTCAGGTTTTCTTTGGATGGAGGGGTGTCTACCTCAAGAGCAGGGGAATTGTCTTCGTGAGAAATGATAATCCTGCCGCTGAGACGAAAGACAGACATGAGAGTGACGCGGTTGATCCTGATGAGAATACGCAGGAGGAGCTCTTTTCTAAACTCAGGAAACTGCTCGAAAACAGGGACGAGACAGCGATCCTTGGAAATTTTGATAACGGAGCAGTCCGACTCCGCATATGCAGAAGCCACGGATTGAAGCTGTTGGTCGGTAACTGTCGCGAGTAGGTCAGCAAGCCCAGTCACACTCTCGTCAGGGCCAAAGATAACCTTTTGATCGGCTTGAGGCTTGAGCTCCTGATTGCTTGCTGAAGAGTTGTCTCCTCCCAAGCAAATTGACATCTTCCCCGAAAGAAGGACAAAGTATGACGGGGTCTCCACCCTTTTATCTGCTTGATACAAGAGGTCGCCGCGGGCCACTTCAACCGTCTCTGCATGCTGAGCAATAGCCCGCAGAATCTTTTCAGGAACCCACGAGAAAATCTCCGTGCGCCGTAACGACTTGAGTAGCCCGTTGTCTCCTTCATCTTTGAATTTGTGGTCGATCATTTTCGACATCTTTTTGCGCCCAGAAGGACTACCCTTCTTGCTGTTTCCATCCTGCCTGCTTTGGTTGGCAAAGATTGACTTGAGCCCGTCCCCATGCTTGGTCTCCGCCGTAACTGCACGGTATCTCTTACGCTCGCGAAGCTTTTCCATGGCGGCCCTGATTGAGAAATTCCTTCGAATCGAGTCCTTGATCCTCTCGCCTCGGTTCTTCGGCTTGCTAAGTAGTAGCGCGTGCAGGTCCAGCTCAGACCGATTATGCTGCAACGGTCCGAACGATGACGACCTTGACACCTCTCCCGCCTCGCTGGACGCCCCTGGTGACAGCGGCGGCTTCACATCGCCTTGCTCAAATGCCAACTGCTTATTCACCGAGCTGGTCGTCTTGAACACATTCGATCGCAGCAGGAACCTCAGCACCACGCACAGCAGCACCGCCAGCGCCAGAACCACCAGCCCTGCCCCGGCTGCTAGCGACGACCCTACGGAAACCGCCATCTCCGGAACCGCCCACGCAACGCCGTCCGAGGACGCAAACATTCCCGCAAGCGACACCATATCGCCACTTGTCCGTCTCCTAACTTGACAACTGCGCAATCGCCCACACAGCCGCACGATCAACTCCAACGCTTATTCGCTTTTTGCAAGAAACCACTCCAGACCTGCTTCCACTTCCTCTTACGCTGCTCCTTCGTTCCGAACGTTTCGGGTCTGCTCACTCTGCGTTCACTCGTGCTGTCACTGTATGCCACTGTGTGTCACTTCCCTTACGCGTAATGATTACTGAGTACTGAGTACTGAGTACTGAGTACTATTGCTGAGTGTACTCGCAGTCAAAGGCAGTCCTCTCTCTCTCTCTCTCTCTCTCTCTTTCTCTCGGTGTCTCTTTTTTCGATTCGATCTTCCCTTTCCAACATGACGCTCACAGGTTACACTTACTCTTAGTTTCATCTTCTAATGGACGGTAAGATTCTGAGCACCTGTTACCCGGTAGTTATGATTTACACTAAGTGAGTCTACTATGGAAAGCTGTAGTGCGGCGATGACGAATGGGGTAAGGTTTCGTCGTAGTTAGTTGTAGGTGTTGATACGAAAAGGGGGTTAGGGATAGTAGGTGAGACGCTGTAGGGCCGTGCGGTGCTGAGTTTGCGATGTCGGAGTTCTATGCGCAGCTATCGAAGACGGTAAGGAATGGTCAGTATGAGTATTTATTGATTGATAGGGGGCAGGTGCGGGCAAAACACTTCAGGCCCCAATGGAGTCCTAGTGTTTTGAGCAGATGAGAGTTAGCTCAATGTGCACCCTGGAAACACGAAGAAGCTATTTTTCTCTTTTTGTTATTATTACTCATTTCCACCCCACCTTCCGATAGGGTTTGTTAACGCTCTCACTTCGTGGCTTCACTTAATTTAAACTCATTTCAGTTCATTCAAATCAATGAACATCATTTCAATTCACGTAGTCTTTATAAATTCAATTTGGTTTGACAGTGAATGAGTTGAACAACTAAACTCATAATAATGAGCTTTTTCAGTTATCTCAATCAAGGAATATAAAAGCGAAGCGACATAGAAGACGAAGACTCTTCGAAAGCGGAAAGCCAAACCCGGCCTGTTGATATTCGTGCGTGAGATGCGAGCGAGGAAGATCGTTGCAGTAAGCTTATGGGGAGCGATGTGAGCGATGGGGTTTGTTCTGAAAGTGAGTACGAGTGCAAGAACGTGAAGCTGCGATTGCTGGAGTATTGACGATGCGTTTGCAGCGTTGGCTCCGGGAAGTTTGGGAGTGGAGAGGAAGGATGATGCTCTGGGCTTGGAGAAGTCGAAGGTCTTGCTTGCCACATACGCAGCTAGCACACTTTCCGTACCAGTGGCAAATGTGATATATCCTTATGTAATGTTAACGCAAATTTTAGTGTTCGTCAGCGATAACCCTTGCCGCATCTTGCGGCAGTGGTGAACAGAGCAGAGTTGGCAATTGTGTCACCAAATAAATTTCTTTTCACATCTTTGTAATCTTCGTGATGTAATCTATCTCCACCCGGCGCTAGTCACCGAGATGAACAGCGGAGGCGAACGGCAGTGAGCAGCCAAACCCGCCTCCTTCTCTTTGCTATCTTGGGCCTGCCGTGCTTGCGAGTGGCTTCGTTCGAAATGGGAGCACTGGGAACACCATCACATTCACACTCATGAATAGGGCATGCACCACAATCGCATCGTTTCCGCTTGCAACAAGGCCCAGGCCTGACTTCGCGTTCACGCACAAGATTTTGGCGCCACAACACAAAACCCTTTGTCTCTTCTCTCAGACGCAAGGAAATAGTTGAATCTTGAAATAAGCTTCGTTGCATTCCAGTTGAAATCCTCCACGAAATAGCTGAAGTCGTGTTAGAGCGACCTGCACTTCGTATCCAGATAGGTGCACGCCCCACTTTCCCAGTCTCTCTTTTTAATAAACTGAGGACGGATGTGTTACCACGAAGGGAGCCAACTCCTCTCATCCCGTATTTCAACAAACGAAGTCAAATAGAGGCAGCTATCTCACGAATAAAAGCGGCATTTGTGGTAGGCAAACGCACAAACACGCAAACGCTCAACACCCGTACGTGAAGGTGGACAAGTTGACAGCAGCGAGCAGCCTGAGCCTGAGGTCCGGGTTGGTAACGGTAAAATATGGAAACCGCCGTGAGTATGAAGGGTATGGATGGAGGGGTGGACAGTTTGGTGCTCACAGTCAGTACGCTACAATTTCTAAAGTCCTAAGCTCTGTTGTCCTCCTTAAACTGACACTCTTGGACCCGTTCGGGATATTAAGATGCTCTAAACGTTCAGTAACTGACTATTTTGCAGACGTTTTCAGAGCTGGCTTTTTCTGTAGACAAGGTGTTGAGTTTGGTGCGACGGTGGGCCAAAAGCTCTGCACACGTGAAAGTCCTCTCACAACATGCAACCGATTATGGTGCTGATCTGTGCTTCCGACTTCTTTGATAATCTTAATTAAAAAGTGCCATAAGTAAGACACTCAAAAATTTTATTCATTAAGACATTCAAAAATTTTATTCATTGTGAATGCCCCAAATCTGGCTATTTCTCCATAGTTACAATTAAATGTCCGCGAGGATGCAATGCATCTACTCTCTCTCTGGTGGTCTCTTTCATAGCACATTGAGCAAGGTTGTATAGGATCGTGTGTTCTCAGAATCTGATCCACTGTCCGGGCTTCGTCGTGCAGACTAAAACAGCATTCCTGGAGCATACCTCGAGGGTTCTGCTGTGCGCTTTCAACCTTTACGTGGTGCCTCTTGCGCAGAATGAAGCTCGCCATCGCAGCCGCTGGCGCTCTGGCCATTCATCAGAGCGAAGCTTTTCCAGCTTGCACAGGTATCTCGGACGCTTCCAAATTGTCTCGCTGCGAAGTGTTCAAGATTTTCGTGGAGAGCATGAACGAGGCAAACTGGAATTCATGCAAAAGCACGAGTGTAGAGCCTTGCAACTTCCAAGCAACAACAGGTTGCGCATTCCTCACTGTGGTCTATGACAGCAACAAACTCATTGAAAGCATTACATTTAGTTCGACAGCGACAGCAACAACATGGGCGTTTCTGACGCAGCTGGTCTCGCAACAGCCGTTCAACAGTTCGCGGCAAAGGCTGGGGTGGCAAACTCCGGAATTTCCGCAAACATCGCTTTGGACTTTGGCGATCTCGAAGGTGATGATATGACCTTTTCAGATACATGTATCGAGAGCTGCGAGAACATCTGTACATTTTCTTCATCTCTTATCGCGGGAGAGGATTCGCCAGTTCCTGAAGAGGACTGGACGTTATTTGGTGACGCTATCGTGGACAATTACGGTGACCCATTCCCTGAAGCCGGTATTGAAAAGTACAACAAAGGATTCGATCAATGCGCACAATTTCTTGAGACCGAGAGTCCCACACTTCTTCCAACTCGATCACCAACCTTGCCAACAACTCAATCGGCATGCTCAGGGATCTCGGACGCTTCCAAATTGTCTCGCTGCGAAGTGTTCAAGATTTTCGTGGAGAGCATGAACGAGGCAAACTGGAATTCATGCAAAAGCACGAGTGTAGAGCCTTGCAACTTCCGAAGTTGCGATTTCCTCACTGTGGTCTGTGACAGCAACAAACTCATTGAAAGCATTACATTTTATTCGACAGCGTACAGCAACAACATGGGCGTTTCTGACGCAGCTGGTCTCGCAACAGCCGTTCAACAGTTCGCGGCAAAGGCTGGGGTGGCAGACTCCGGAATTTCCGCAAACATCGCTTTGGACTTTGGCGATCTCGAAGGTGATGATATGACCTTTTCAGATGCATGTATCGAGAGCTGCGAGAACATCTGTACATTTTCTTCATTTCTTATCGCGGGAGAGGATTCGCCAGTTCCTGAAGAGGACTGGACGTTATTTGGTGACGCTATCGTGGACAACTACGGTGACCCAGTCCCTGAAGCCGGTATTCAAAGGTACAACAAAGGATTCGATCAATGCGCACAATTTCTTGATGGCGCAGAGACCAAGAGTCCCGCAAATTTTCCAACTCGATCACCAGCCTTGGATGCAACAACTCCAGCTCCAACCTTTGGTGACCAAACTCAAGCTCCAACCTTCGGTGACCAAACTCATGCTCCGACCTTGGGTAACTATACTAACCAAACTCGATCGCCGACCTTGGATCCAACAGCTCTAGCTCCAACCTTTGGTAACTATACTAACCAAACTCGATCACCAGCCTTGGATCCAACAGCTCCAGCTCCAACCTTTGGTGACCAAACTCAAGCTCCAACCTTCGGTTACCAAACTCATGCTCCGACCTTCGGTAACTATACTAACCAAACTCGATCACCGACCTTGGAGTCAACAACTCAAGCTCCAACCTTTGGTAACCATGCTAACCAAACTCGATCACCGACCTTGGAGCCAACAACTCAACCTCTACCCTTTAGTACTGCCAACACGTTGTCTGGAGCGCTCTCCTTGGCTTTCGCGGCAGCTCTGACACTGATTCGCTAAATTTGGCCTCGTGTTATAACGACCAGACAAGCAGTGCCGGTCCTTGTCATGATTGATTGAGACTAGTAGAGAGCAGAGACTTGAATGGGCTAAACAGTCAATGTTTCGTACTTATATATCCTGTGCTGTTTGTAAGACAATTTTTTTGGCGATTGGATGAGCGTGATCACGGTGGAAGCAGAGTTTAGATCCTAAGTGTAGACTCATGCTTGAAATATGTATTAGTTTCTCCAGATCGTGTATGCCATGGTTTTGAGTAACTCAAGAGCTGCGTTTTACATTGTGTACACAATTTGGGAACCTTCAGTCAATCTTCAACCTTCTTCGCAGGCTGAACTTTTTTTGTGAAGAAAGAAGAAATGCTATTCATGCCCTGTCTACTTCGTCGAGCCTCTTCTGTGCAAAACAAAGATTTTTGGGCGGTTCTGAACTCTCTTCGCCTTAATGTTGGGATCCTGCATTACCTTCTGATGCGACTAAACCAGTGTATGTCTACCAAATCGTTCCGAGAAGATAGTTGGGCCTCATTCGCAATATCGGCTCGGTACTGAGTCTCAAGCTTTTTCACCCACGGAGGAGATATATACTCGCTCAGCAGCTGAATGGCGGCCGGCGTAAAAGCCTTTACGGACTTGCGATCCACGGATTCCGCGCCTGAGTCTTCCTTATGTGCGGGCGCAGAACAGATATAAAATGTTGTGACGACGACTCGCCTGTTTCCATTGTAGAATGTTATTTTCTGGACAATTTTGTGCAGATCCGCTCAAGCTTTGAGAAGAGCCACGCTTCAACTTTGAATCGTTTCTTGAGACAGTTGCTTTTTGCGGGCCGTGCACTTCTGAGATGCACAATGTCCGATCAGTTCAAATCTATGTGGAAAACGAAGAAAGAATGAGAGCTTACTCCTTCGATACTTACCACTCACATCGCAAATGGACGCTTTTTTTTAGGAAATCAGGGGAGCTGGCCAGGTGATGGAAACCTTCCGCCTCCTCTCCATCTAACAAGTCCTTCACGGGACAGTCAACCTTGACCCTCTCCACCACAGCCAGCAGTGTAAATAGGATGTCTGCTTTGGCCATCTTCACAAGTCTACCCGCATAACCCAATAATTTCAGTGGAGGTTCAACAGTCTGCAGTCGAAGCAGTGCTCACGAGCAGACACGAAATCTTACCATTTTTTGGGCTCGGAGCGACACAACACAGGCTTCTCGCTCGCCCGAGACGCATCTGGAAGCGCGTACAAATGCCCTTGCTATATCACGGCTCATTCCCACTCACCTCCGCAGTCAAACACAAGCCAATACCTCTTGCCGCGCTCGCCGAGCATCTGTACCTGGCTATCTTCCTCTTCCAGTTTCTCCTCCTCCCCAGAGGTTGTTCCGTCAACGGTTTCGTGCGTACTCGGCAATCTTAAACCGGTTTTGCCAGTCTTTACAAGTGTACTCAGATTCACACGCTGTTCCTTCGATGCAGCTGCAACTACCGCGATCCTCGTTCTGGTCGGCGACTGTGTCAAAACGATTCATGTCTTCTGTAAAGCCGTCGATCTCGCTGTACGCCAGATTTGCGCCTGAGCTGTTCAATAACTTATTGTCAAGTACTTTAAGCGAGGGCAGCAGCCTCACCGCAGTTTCGGCAAATTCTTTCGCTTTGATAGCCGACTCTCCAAAGGGGTTTTCGCCCATGTCGAGTTCTTCAAGTGCCGCTAAAGGGCGCACGGTTTGCAGGGAAGGTTCGAATTCTTCGATTTCATTTTCACGGGCGGAAAGATTCCGAAGTTTCTTGAGGCAAGATATAGAGGGCAGCAGATTTTCGAGCATGCAACCGTCGAGATTGAGAGCCACAAGGCTTCCCGCAAGAGGCGAAAAGTCGACAGGCTCCATATCAGACAGATTCGTATAGCACAAGTCAAGCTGGACCAGGCAAACTAGAGCGTCCAGTTTCAGACTGGGTAGCTCGCAGCCGGTCAAACTAAGATGGCGAATCCACGGAAAGCCACAAGTTGAAGGGTGCGCTGCTGACTCTGAGCTCGCGCCTTCGAACTTGACGGCAACAACTTTGTTTCTTGGCCCAAAGTCTTTGGGCGCAGATATAACGACACTACCATTCGCTGCGACTAGGAGTGTGTCTGACGGTGACTTTTCCTGCTCCTCTCCAGTCTGCTGGCAATCTAAAAAGGCCTGAATCTGCTCGTCACAAGGCTTACCTTCGCTGATATCTACCTCCGGCATCTCCATTTCCGCGTCCACGAAAAGCTTCACCACGGCGTCTTCATCCAGCGCACTGTACGGGTCGTTTTCCGATCTGATTCGCCCAAAAGCGTCTCTACACTCCTGCAGCCGGCGGGACAGCGATTCCGCGTCTCCGCCTTCAGCTGACACTGCTTCTGGCATGTCCCACCCGTACCGCTCCGCGACCTCTGCATACGCCTCCAACTCCTTCTCAGGCTCGCGCTCCACGGACGCGCCGACGACTAGAGCGCCCCCCATGCTTAGCCACCTGTCCAGTTCCTATCCGACCCCGCTCCCGCAAACCACCTGCACTTGAGCACCACAGTTCCGTCGGGCAGCGAGCTGATCCCTGACAGCAGAACGGGTCGAACCACCGGCCCCAGCTCCGGCAACCCCCACAACGACGGCTGCTTTGCTTCGAGACGGACTTCCGGCGCTCCAGTCGCACAACTTGGCTACTTGACAACTTGGCGACTTGGCGACTTGGCAACGTCACACTGACTCTGCAAAGTGCCACAGTGCCACGGTGCCAGAGTGCCACAGTGCACAGTGAACACAAACGTAAACGAACAAACATACCATCATTGAACTCGAATGTATTGACAGTGAATGTGAACTGACATTCCAAGTTAGCATTGGTCCCTGTCTACTCTGTCTATCTCCGTCTACTCGCTGATAGGTTGTTGCATGATCGTGCTTGTGTCAGTAAACGTGCGTGTTTGAGAGGAGCTGGGCGTGAGTGTGTGTCGACCATGTGAGGGTGGGTCTCTGTCCGCGTGAGGAAGCAAAGGGAACGGAGGCGATGGACATGATCGCAGAAGTGGAGTACGTCGGCGGGAGCAAGGTTAAGAGGCGCAAAGCGGAATGGAGGAGCAGCCACGCACCGACGCGAAGCGCTGGGAGCGAGAGACGCAAGAGCAAGCTGGAACTGGAGCTGGAGAGGGCCATGGAAGCGGATGATCCGATTTCAGTGAGGGCCATCTTGCTTCGCTCTGATCCCAGAAGCCTCGCCAACGTTGTGTTCAGGTGGGCGTGCAAGCAGGGCCATCATGTGTTAGTGGAGAACTTGCTTCGTCATGAGCGAGTGAACCCGAAGATTCCCAGAAACGAAGCGATACGGAATGCCGTCCGGTTTGGGCACACGAAAGTGGTGGAGATCCTGCTGAGTGATCGACGCGTGGACCCTGAAGCCTGTCAGAACTCGCCAATACAGTTGGCAGCTGAATGTGGTTGGCTTGAGATTCTGTCTCTTTTACTCAAGCAGAAAAAGGTTGACCCGTCCGCAAAAGCGAATCGTGCTTTAAATTTGGCTTGCAAAGGCGGCCATCTTCAAATTGTGAAAGAACTGCTGCGTGATAGCCGAGTGTCTGTGGAGCTTGAGAGCCTGAACTATGCGGCAACTGCTGGGCACACAGAAATTGTAGATATGCTGCTTGAGAATCTTCGCTTAGGAATAGCGGAATGCCAGAGTAGCTCTGCGCTTGTATTGGCGGCCCGAAGTGGCCATGCTCGCATCGCGTCGCTGCTTCTTGGCGACGGGCGGTTCGCTTCTTCCCAAAGACTCCACGAAAGTATTGTAGCAGCAGCATCGCAAGGTCATTCAGCAGTTCTGCAAGAGTTGCTTGCCTCTGACTTGCTCTGCACTTCATCTTCAGACGTTTTGTCAGCGCTCGAGTCGTCTGCCGCGAGCGGGCATTTAATATCACTAAATATGCTTTTATGCAAGTCGCAGAGCGTGGATGAGACCACAATGGCTAGACTTATTCAAGTTGCGTCCGAGAAGGACCAAATAGGTATTTTGAGAGAGCTTGTTCAGAAGGGCGATGCCGATGCGAGTGTTTTTGACAACATCGCGTTGCGTGCTGCATCACGAACAGGTGCCATAGATCTCGTTCAAACACTACTTGCAGATCCGCGAACGGACCCAGCCGCAAACTCGAACGAAAGTTTTGAGCAAGCTTGCGGTGGTGGGTATTTAGAGATTGCTAGACTACTATGGTCGTATCATCAGGTGAGGTCAATAGGCGTCACCTCGACGTCCTTTCTTTCAGCATGTGCAAACGGTCATCTCGAAGTTGTCGAGTTCCTCATCAAAGTTTGCGGCGCAGATCCTGGAGCCGATGAGAGCGAATCGCTCTCCAAGGCTTGTCAAAACGGCCATCAAGATATTGCGAAAGTTTTACTGCAGGATCCCCGCGTAGATCCAGCTGCAAGCTTTGGTCGGGCGCTGCGCAAAGCTTGCAAGCATGGTTATGCAGACATTGTCAGGTTACTACTCTCCGATTCTAGAGTGGATCCTGGCGCTCTAAATTACTCGGCATTGATGAGCGCCACCAAATTTGGATACTCCGCCATCGTGGACGCCATTTTGGTCGATGACCGGACCCTACCTGAGGCAGCACTTCCCCAGGCACTCATACAAGCGAGCTTATATGGCAAGCAAGACATCGTTAAAAGAATCCTGAGTGACAGCCGCTTTCGTGGGAGAGACGTCTTGGCAGTCGGGTTTCGCGTGTCTTGCGAGAATGATCATGTCAAAGTCGCGCAAGAAGTCCTCAATGATCATCGATTCAACGATTTCTCACTTCTGAAAGACGAGCTTTCTCGCGCACAGAGGCACTGCAGATTAGAACTCGTGGCAATGATCCTCCAGCATCGACGAACTCTGGACCATGTCAAGCCCTCCTTCTCCACCATCAAATTTTTGATCAACAACGGCATGCTGGAAATCGTTCACCTTTTGAACGTACGAATGTCAAAGACTGCAAAACCTCTTTTACAAGTCAGTCGACACGAGCAAATTTACAACGGCTGGTTGAATGTTCTGGGTGAACTCTGCGGGGTCTTATCAATCACATTGCCACAAGACGTTGTCTGGACGATAATGTCTTTCATCACCAGTGGAGCTTACCCAAGCTAGCCTATCTCGGTTGCAAGCATGGAACCCTCGTCAAACGAAGTCTGCGTACCGGTAGTGTAGTACTCGAGTACCTGGTAACTTGTTTGGAAATGCGTGCCACGAAGAGAAGTGCAACGAAAAGCTAGCAAGCAGTCGGAAAAGTATCCAAACGAGCGCTCGCGGAGGAGACTCATTGCCAGCTCGCCTGTACAACACGAGCGCCTGACCAAGGTCGTGTGCGACTTTTGCACGGAAAGCTCTTTCAACCCACGACGAAATCACATTTCTTTCAACTCTCAACGCAGCCAACACGACCTGCCAGTGTGCTAGTGCATGTGCATGAGCGCAAAAGTACACACCACTGTCCTCCTCCAAAACCACGGTAGCTTTCGCCGGTACTCAGTTCCCAGCACCCGCACAAATGAAGTCGGCGCAGTGCTATCAAGGCTTGTCCATCGCGCGACCGATCGATGGTCAATGGTCGACGATTGATAAACTTTGATCGATGATGATGCTCTTCATCGCCAAGTCAAAGAGCCAAATGCAAACGCATTGACTTTTTTTGAGGACGGTTACTTGCTATTACTAATAGCACTGCTACATGGGCCTTAATACCGTTAGGGCATTGTCATTCGAAATTAGTACAGTTTGTAAGATAGAATTCCATGTATCAGTGGTAAGTATTATCTGTACCACAGGCAATCCTACTTGTGTATGATGGAGGCTAGTGAGTACCACACGACGTATTTCCAGAATCATTCGCGGTAGCCTTACATAGCATTTAACGTAACTGCGTTTTGGCAGTGTAAAGACATTACCTTCTCAACAAGATACGATGTTTTAGACAAAATCTCTAGTAAGGCCTGAAGGGGATGCGAGGGTGGAGCACACGTGGGCTATAGCAGCGACTACCATTTACGATAGGCTCAGTTGCGAAAATTCAGAATCAGACTTTGGAGTTCAGGGACCTTGAATAAATTACCATTGAGATGATGAAGGAATGAATTTGACGCGCTTTTACTCGTCGCCAAAGCAAACAAACATGAAGGCGCATGACTGAGAAACCTCTCTCTCTCAACAGAAAGTATTAAATTATACAGAGCTCTGATTAAGAACCACATTACACACCAACCAGACTAAGTCACACCAGTCAGAAGCATTGCATTCCGAAATCGTTCAATCCCATTTCCCATTTCCCATTTCTCATTCTGCAGATTAACGAATCCGCTAAACAAAAGCTAGTAAAACTTGTCTCCAAGGAAGATCATTCTCCCCAGCCTCTGTGACATCGACTGCCCACGCACTCTCCTCACTACCCCATCCTTACTACCCCTTACCTTCGCTGCTATCCAGTACTTCTACTCCAACGACTGACACCTAGTACCAGTACCTCTCACAGACCCCGCTACCGAGGCGAGTAGGCCTGCCCTCGAAAGCCTCGGTAGCTGACATTTACGCCGCGCTAGTCCCGGGGTTTTATACGTGGCTATCCGAAACGAGTAGGAGAGCCTGGAATGTGTCGAAAGTATGGGAGCGCCTGAGGAAGGAGTGCAAACCTGGAACGTGAAGGAGAAGCAGAACGCGAAGAACATATAGGTGAGTGGGTCGCGCGAGTGCGGAGGAAGACGGGAGGCATGATGCATGATTCATGAGGCATGAATGAGGCAGTGCGGGTGCAAGATGCAGGAGGTGGCTTGATGATGCTGGTTTCATATTGGTGTTGGTGAAAGTGGTTGAATGAAAGTGGCTGAATGAAAGTGGCTGACGTAGATGGATATGGTGTCTGTGATGGAATGGATGAATGAATGAATGTATTGTAGATCGGATTGTAGTTGAGGTTCACAAACAGAACAAAGGAAATATGGCCGCTATCACTGATGAGCTCCAGAAGGAGTTTGAAGCTGCAGCAGAGAAGGTGAAGACTGGCACTCGCAAGAGCGCAGCCCCTGCAACTAACGAGGAGAAGCTCGCACTCTATGGACTCTACAAGCAGGCGACCGCTGGAGATGTGACCGGAGGCCAGCCATGGGCTGTCCAGGTTGAGGCCCGCGCTAAATGGGATGCGTGGAACTCTCGCAAGGGCATGAGCAAGGCTGATGCAATGAAGGCGTACATCGAGGAGGTGAACAAACAGGTTGAATAAATGGTGTCATTATTTCTTTATTCTGCTTTTCTTTACTCTTTTTTCTTTTCTTTTTCTTATTACGCAGAGCTCTAAAATTAAGAAAATGCAATGAGATAACTATGCGCAAAGGGCTGTGTTTGCTTTCTTCCTTGAATTCTTGCCGTTCACCAACAATCTTGATATAAAATGGGGACTGGGAAGATTTTCAGAATCAGCCTACTTGCTGAGGCCTTGAATGGATTGCAAAAACGCAGGCTTGGGCCGAGAGTCAATCGAGGCTAGAAACGCTGGCTTGGGGCGTTCTACGAAATGTGTGCTGCTTGGAGCGTGGGCTTCTTGGAAGTTGTCGCCGTCATCCTCTTCGTCGTCATCGTCATCAACAAACTCTGGTTTCGCGCTCAGAACCTTGAGTTGAGACTCCGAAATCGAGTCCGGACGCATTTTCCCCATGAGGTAGGCATACCTCTCCGGGGTATCTTCGGTCCAGGGCTCGGCAGTCGCCCACTGCAAAAGCTCCTTTTCGCTCAGCTTGAGCAAATTGGCGTCCCCGAGCTTCTTCTTCCACCATGGTTGTGTCAAGCGCGAGCTTGGAATCGTGAAGGTTCTGAGGATTTTTTCAACACCATCGATGAATTGCCTCACATGAGCTGGATCCGAAGCATACCTTCTCACGAGTGGCGCGAATGAGCTGTTCTCATCCAGGAGAACCGAACTAATGTCACTCGCATCGAACAACGATTTGAATTGCTTTGCAAGGTCCTTAGTAGATGCTTCCTCTTCGATGTAGCCGTCTTTCTGGAGCGCGATGAGCTTTGTCTCGAGCGGAGATAGCTGTTTGTGGATTCCAGCCCCACCCGAGCTTTGCCATTGACCTTGTTGCATGTCCGACAGTGCACGACGAGCTTGAGAAAGCTCGGAGCGTAATTTTCGAATCTCAGCCTCCCAATTTGCGCGCTCTTCTGCGTGCGCCGCTTCGAGCTTCTTGATCTGCGAGTCTTGAGAAACGCTCTCATCTGTGTCCATAGTCTGAACTTGAAGCGAAATTTCCTCTTCCTTGGCCTCCGAAACTTCGCTCGCAATTCTTTTGGCTTCGAGCAGTGCCTTTGGCGGCGTAGGTGGCCTTGGCGGGGTTGGGGTTCCGTGGGTTTGAACCGAGCGCGCCTTTGCTACCGAGCTCGAAGGACCAGAGACGTTGGTGTCACTGTGCCAAATGTACAGCTTTGAATCATCTTCGACAAACTTGTCAATGGAGTAGAACTCCTCCTGCTTTCTGCTGAGCTTGGTGTAATCGTGTTCCATTGCTCTGCTCAGCAGGGATGCATCCTCGGCACTTGGCCTCTTTGCTTTGGGACCTGACCGCATAGTTTTTGGCACCTTTAGTAGAAAGACGAAATCGAGAGGGATGTCCTCTGCGTCCAAGGTCTGATGCATTCTACTTCTTATGGAGACGAGACTGTCGTACTGATTCACCGGCACGAGCCCAATTGAGCGAGCCTGGGAGCCTTGCAAAGTGTGCGACGTGGAGATGATTTCGAGGTGCTTGTCGCTTGCCGACGCTCCAAATGAACCTGCGAATGCGTCATTTGAAAACAACATCTCCTTCATGCTGATGGCTTCCCTGAGGGCAGCCATCCACTGAGTCATTGAAGTCACATCATGCGCGCACAGGACAAGGTCGATGTTTTGCTCCTTGCTTGTCAAGAAAAAACAGGCCTGTGTCTCGAAACCCTCGATCAGGCTTGGGAGCGAACCTGATTGACTTGGCAGTCCTTGATGTACTTCAAAAGAACCGTCAAGGATGATATCCCGCTTCTTACGTTGCTCAGAGCCACTTTCAGAGTAGCTCAGCAACTTTCGGTACAGCTCAAAGCGACGAACCTTCCAGTTACGCCTACTCTTCATCGCGAGTTTAGCCAGATCCCCGCTCATTGACTCCAAGTTGGAATTGACGACATCGGAGGCCCTGGAAGACAGAGCTTCGGCGCCAAAAGACTTGAAGCTTTCTTCAGTAAAGGTGTCAAGTTTGCCGTGTCGGAAGCTCATCTGAGATGCTCGAGCGAACTCGGCAGCACTCTGGCCACTCTTCGCGCCATGTACGGCGCGAGCAATCCCGCACACCCATAGTTCCTTTTCGGCGGCACTGGAGCATGAAATGCAAAGCGTTCCATTGCGTGTCACGACGTCAAAACAGTTTTTCTTACCTGCAAACGAGGAGTCTCTAACATGAGTTGTCGGCGTGAGAACCATTTGCCCTTTTGGCTTGGAGTCTGTTTCTTTTGCAAAGTATGACACTCCGTTGTTTTCGAGGCGGAAGAAGCGAGTCTTCCATCTCGCCATAGACCTTCCCGGGGTGCCAAATGGCAGCTTCGCAAGTGGTCCGCTTAGACCTACTTGACGTACAGCGGCGCCTTTCTGGTGCGACCAAGCCGCAGCCAACAGCCCGATGATGTCAAACAGGTCTTCCGCACGATAGCTGTCCTTGGCGGAGGTCTTTTCAATGACATTATTCACCAGTGCGTCAGCACCGCGAATCGCCTTGGAAGGGTTGGTCACAGCATTCAGAAGCAGCTCGTACTCCTCTTCAAAGATCAGCTTGGACTCCAAAAGGTTCACCAACAGCCCAAACACGCCATTCTCCAAGCACTCCCCTTTGTCCCCCATTTCCACTTCGCGCTACCTTGCCTCGGAGGCCCCCAACGATCCCGCTTCTCAGCACCCGCAGTCCACCTCCTCGCTCGTCCTTGCCTGTCTCCTACACACTACACAGACACGCTGCCCAGTTGCACTGTAGCACAGTCGCACAGACAGTCTCTGCGTTTCAACAGCACTCCAATTGGGGTGTGCACGTGTGTTCGAAATACTATAGACAGATAGATGGAGAGAGAGAGAGAGAGAAGAGGGTTCACTTTTGGATGTATAGTTTTCGTAAGATTTCAATGTGAATGAACACAAGTTGAACAGACGCCGCGCGGAGAGAGGCGCCAGTGCTGTGCGGTACCGGTACCAGGACCAGTATGGAGCGTGGAATGGTGAATAGAAGAGATGCAGAGGAGATTGAAGATGGTCAAAGACTCGATAACCCAAAAAGGTGCCAGATAGACCTCCGTTGCGTTTGCTGAGCTTCTTTTGAGCTCACTCAAAGTCGGACCTTCATCCGAGCTGTTTGTGAATTGTTGATAGTCAATAAACTTGACAGTGAAACAACGCGAGCATGAAAAAAGCAAACAAGTTTTCCAAAGTTAATGATTCAAAGTGGAAAATTGAAGAAGCAAAGTAGTCAAGTTCCACTCCCAATGAACGGATCCGCGCTATCGTTCTCTTGCTACCAGACAACTTCTAATCGTCTCTCCAACGACTAACTCATGCGATGATTCCGTTAACATAAATGTTAGTAGTAATTATTCAACAGCCGCCATAACGAACAAAGAGAACAGAGGAGAACGCGAAGCTAGACGTTACCGGTCTTAGTCAAGAGCGTAGAAGAGAGTTAGCAAGAGTGATGCAACTTGCGAGGACATGGAAAATAGTGTCCGCTGAGTGGGAATTTGCCAAAGTGTCCTCGCTGTGAGAGGTAGTTTGATTTGTAAAAGCGCGCGCAAGAAGATCAGGATGTCGAAAGGGGAGAATTGGGAGCAGCGCGAAGCAGCTGAAGCCGTACAACTTTGCATTGTGCAGATTGCTGGGTTTTTGAACAAGTTTGGTGAGTGTTTGTGAGGGAGATGGGTTTAGGGGATGGAACGGAGTGCATGCTGATTGAGAAGCTTATTCTTGGCGCGATCACAGATGGGGAGGCAAGGTTTCAACTGGCTTCGATGAATCAAAGAATCAACAACCTCTCCCGCAGTCTGGAGAAGGTGGAGCAGGCGATTCGTACAAAGTCGCAGACGCAGGAAAGTGCGTGAGTGCCACGACGCATCTGTGCCTTATGATGTGTAATGAAGCTGTAAAGGATCCTGCGTTCTTCTTTGCGGACGAAACAGTATATTCGAAAGCCAAATCTCCGCATGTAATATTATATTGATTGAAATTAGGTAACTCGAAAGAACGAAACGAGAACTCATGAATCTTGACCTCAGAGAGCTTCAAAGCTATGGCTAAAGCTCGGGGATAATTTCATTCCCAGGTTCAGGCTTCTTGCGAAGCTTGCGCATGGCAAGGAGTCCCGCAAAGCCAGCTCCAAACAGAAACGAGCCTGCAGATGCCAAAGAGACAGCAACAGGATCAAGGCTAGAACTGCTCGTGTCCTCTCCCTCATCGTTTTGAGGCGGAATGTTCGCTACCTCGCCCTCGACTGTATTGTTTTGGAGCGTTGGGTAAACAAGCTCTTCGCCGGTAGTTTTTTGAAGGTTGAGCTCGCAGATTGAGATTGAAGCATTGACGGCGCCAGCAAGGTCCGGGGAAAGAAGGGACCCAAGCTCCTCAGGAGTGTACAGCCCGAATTGAGTGCAGTCGTCCGACAAAACGTTCCTTATGGTGTCCTCGGTGGCATTGGCAAACCAGGAGTTTGGCTGGAAGCAGTGAGCGGAACACTTGTCCTGCGCGCTTGGGACCAAGAAGTCTAGTGAAGGGTTTTCAGCAAGCTCTTGTAGCCGCTCGTCAGAGCATTGATCCTCGCAGGAAAAGCTTGCCTGCTCGGAGTCAAGGGCTTCAGATTCTGGGCGAGCGCTTGTGAGCTCGCAATATACACTGATAATTAAGCTTCCAAGGCCGAGAAGGTCCGATACAATAGGGACAGGGACAGTGGCGGCAAGCGCCAGGCTAGTTGAAACAGACGAGAGGGTATCGCAACCTTGATCTCCGTCTGCTGATTTGCCTTCACGTGCTTTTGCTTCTGTGTTGATCTCCAGAGAAAATGTAGCTGCCCTCGTTTTAGTGTCCATGAAACTCACCCGAGCCAACTGCGGGATCCTGTATGATGGCTGGTTCCAATCAAGGTTCCAATACTCCTTCTTGATGTACTCATATTCGCAGCAAGCAGCGAAAGGGGTGATGTCACTGGCGTCTTCGTTTTCCAAACGCTGTGGTATGTCAGTGCAGTACCTCACACATCTAGATTCCTTTGGACAGCTTGTTTTGTCGCACGAGCCGCGCATGACGTTTCCAGTCTTGACAATGTTCTGATTTGCGAGCGTTCTGAGGATATCCAGAGCTGTAGAAAAGTAAGCGTCACGCGATTCCTTGAATTCGTCATCAGGAAGAGGGGTCACGGGATGATATTTTAGAAAAAGTGCGGAACTCAAATCCACAACTTTCGAGTTGTAATTGTGAACGTTAACACGTCCACAGACATCGATTCCGCAGCCTAGCACTTCGTTATCATTGAAGAAGGCGTTTATGTGTGAAGACGTTTTCGTCACTGGGGCGCTAACAATTTTAGCCTTCTTCAACAAGTCAAACTCCATCTCTCGCTCATAATTTGTATCGCCTCGAACATAGTTTTGGAGCTCAGTGCTGCCGAGTGAATCAGAGATTAGATATCCATAGTGTCCAATATCTTTGGAGGAAGCTCTTGCCTCGACGAACATATGCACTGCTGGGAAAAAGAAATTCTTCACCGAGCTGCCGGCGTTCCCGCTTTTCCCGGCGCAATCAAGTTTTAGGCGTCGATCAGGGGTTCCTGACTTGTCTCTCATGAAGCACACGCAGTCTTTCTGGGACTTGTCAAAGAACAGAAACAATGCTCTCTTTAGGTTCTGGGAAGCAGCAGTTCCACTACACCAGATCTGACAAGCAGACAGAGTGGTCAAGCTCTTGGACACCTTTTCGTCCCACTTCATTCTGAGGGTGTAGTCAGCTGCGGGGCAATCGTTTCGCGAGTTTGGAATCCAGTTGAGCGCCTGCTGTTCGTCCTGGGCCTGGCGGAACTCATTCGAAGCCGTCCACTCAGCGTTGACATTGTTGGATTGGCAATTCGCAAGCCTGATCGCGTTACCGTTCCTCCTGTTGCTCGAAGAATCTCCTGCGTTTTGGAGGCACAGATTGGTGTTTTTCAAACGGATGACGCCACTGGCGACCTGCCAAAGCTGACCGGCGATTTGGTGGTCAAAATTGCACCTTGTAAGCGTAACCTTTCCGTCGACTTTAGATTCCGGGGCAGTCAAACAATACCTGCTCTCATGGTCGCCTGGGGACGTCATGATGCGGATCATGTCATTCGCGACGATCCACATCTGATTCTGTCCATTGTTCATGGTCCAAAGCACTGCTGCCGTTTGGCTGCTTCTTCCATTCGTTGCGTCCAGCACGAAGTTTTCTGCAAGTCCGTTTGCTTTCGCTTTGGCACCTCCCAAAATGAGCGTTTGGGCAACGGCTACAGGACGAATCTCTTGATTTGGCGAAAGGCGGTGCCCTTCGCCAACACAAGTGTAAATTATTAGCTTATCCCCTCTTTTCTGGGATTGTCCAGGGTCGCCTGTCTTGGAAATGCAGTAGTTGGTGTTCTCGAGCTTGATCCGATTGTTGCTTATTACCCATCTCTGGTTGTTGTTCGATAGGTTGCAGTTCCACAGGTAAACTGGTCCTCCATTCTTGCGATCGGGAGAGTCCAAGCACAAATCAGTATCGTGGAGTCGAATTACGCCGTCTTCGATTCTGAAGAGCTGGTTCACATTGGCGATGTTGTCCCAAAGTTTCATTTGGGTGCGCAACGCTCGGCTGTCGGATGAATCGACGGCGAATCCCGTGTTGATATTGTTCTTCTCCGAGTCCGGTCCCGTGAACGATAGCACGACGGGAGTGTCATATGCGTGACCAAGAGATACGCTGAGCACCAGCAGAGCCAGTGCCAAAAGCGTCATGTTGGGAAGGTGTTTTGCAACGAATTGGGTATTGCTTGAGCTTGTAGATCAGCGCTTGTTCTCGTTTTGGGTCTGCTGCAACTTGGAGAATCACAAGCCAAGATGCGGGAACTCCGTCCAGTAGTGTTGTCTGTCGGCCGTATCGGAGGACTGGGAATTATATGGCTCAATTCACAGTAATACAAAAAGGGAGCTTTTTGAAAGCGCACTGGTTTTGCTATGAAGCTCTCCCTTGACCAGAGCTTTCTTTTTTCTCTCTATGGAAGCAAAATGGATCCATCAAGCTCATTGACTCCAAGCCCGCAAACAATTTTTCAAGCAGACACTTGGCACACGGTTGGTCATTCTCTTTGATGGTTAATAAGTTGCCGTTTCACTTTCGTTTACCAAGCCAAGCAAGCGCTTTGGAAACGCACAGGATCCGACCTTCTCACTCCGTATTGATATGCCGTTTCCTTACCTCCGCCTATTCGCACAGTGCACACCGCGCATCCCGTGCATCCCGTGCATACTCTATACGGAACATGAGAGCCAATCTTGACCAAATCTTGCCATCTTTTTCCCAAGAGGGCACAAAAAGGTTTCCATCACCTAAACTTCTTCTCTTTTTATTTCATTTCTTTTCTTGAGAGAAACTTACAATCTGCAGTTGCTACTTCACCTTGTCGCCAGTCGCCGCGGCTCAAACCGCGTTTCTCACAGCGCAGGGTCAGCAGTCGGTGTGTGCTTTGCTGCTTTAATGCTTTGAAGAGCAAAGTAATGTGCTCTCCATGCTCTGACCCACCAACTCACAACTTAGCGCACCTACCTACCTGCCTGCCCACAACTAACTTCTGGCTGGCCTTGGCATCCCACTACAATCCCAGCATATCCCAGTCGCCGCAGCAACCGCAGCACTCGAAAAAATGTTGCGAATGTCAGCGAAAGAGACGAACCTTGAAAGCCCAATACCTCCCAGTCGCACACAACCACGACCAAGGCCAGGAAGGAGAGATCCAACTCACAAAGGCGAAGGCGAAAGCGAAGAAAGGTCGCACACTGGTGCACACTGCGAGGTTGTATCGACAGGAGTGACTCTGCGAACTTTCTTTCTCCCTCATCCAATAACTTAAATGCAACGCACCTCGACGAGTCCTACGAAACGAAGCGACTCGCAGCCGATCAAATGAGTCTGGCGACGGGTTTGTGATGTTTGTGACTCGCTCGCCTTGTCGCGAGATGTCCCGAGGAAGCTCCTATTTCGATTTTCGAGCGCACGCCGCTACTCGGTACCGACGTACTGACTGCGAATGTGAGAGAGTGAGTAAATCGCCTAGTCCTGCAAGACCTCGCATTGCGTGCCCCAAGCAAGCGACCGCAATCAACTTTCACTACCGTGTCATGAATGAAGGTCAGTCACTAGGCGAGCCGAGATCCCGAGTGCACTTCTCGCTGCTCACTTGCTCACTCGCTCACCGCTGTCAGTTCCACCAATGACTGCGAATGCGGGTTACAGATTCAGGTCGCGAGGAGTCTGGCTTGACCGTGGCCGCTCGACCTGGAAAATATCAGCTCTTGGCGCTTTTGGCACTTGACGAGACGAGAGTTTAAAGCATGCGAAGCAGGAAGGGACTCAGTGTGCACTGCTGACATCTCCAGTGTGCACACAGCAGAGTCCAAGTGACGTGTTGAGGAAGCCCAGCCTTAAATGAACCTGCTTTGTGTCCTGAAACTCGCAGTCGGTAGGTAACTCACAGGCCGCATTACGCTAGCTAGCGAGTCTCGATCGAGTCTCTGCAAGCTTCTCAAAGTTAGATGCTTCGCTTTGCGAACGCATGGGCGACATGAAAGAAAAGCGAATTGTAAGCGACTAAAGTTCTGAGCCTATGAGACGACCTTCCAAAACTGATCCCAGAACTTCCACGTCCGTCAACTTTGCGAGGTGTGTGGTACTCGGCTATGAGATGGCCTGTCTCACAAGACATTGAGCCAAGATCAGGTGGTATGATGGAGTCTGACTCACCGTCAGGACTCATAGTGGAACCTTCTATTAAAAGGTACAAACGGTGACACAAAATTCACGCGAGGTTTGTCCATCATTCGCGGAAATTCGCGGAGACGGTATGACGATCGTCACTGGTGTGCGTGCCGTGCGTGCCTCGAGTTGTCATCATGCAAGCACCGGTACAGGAAAGATACCCAGAGAAATGGAAGAGGCATGAGATAGATATCTATCATCTGGAATTAACAGTTAGTGCTTGTTCATTAAAAGAGCCGAAGCCTTGCGTTGTTTGCTATATTTTCACAGCCAACCAAGAGAAGCTAGCTAGCTGTGTGAGCTTATTTACAGTACTGACAGTGAGCACCTCACTGATTCACCCTGCCAAGATGTTTGCGATGAGGCCGAAGTCGGACGGGGGTTGCCGAGGATTCCAAGTCCTGCGTGCTGCGTGCATCGAATTTGGACCTCGCACACCTTCATAAATTTGTGCCCTTGGAGAAGTTCTCACATTTTTGAGGTTAAGCTCGAGTTGTTGTTTTTCAACCTGAATCAAACGGGACCATCCGAGAAACTTGTTTTCCGCTCGACTCTCAAGAGATGTCCGACTGCGGACTACAAGTGAATGGTGGAACTTTGCGATGAAATGAGGTCCGCACTGTCCGCACTCGCAGAAAATCTTGAGCACCTTCTACAATTTGGTCGCGTTCATTCGTGGGGCAGGAGCCAAGCCGTTCAAAATTCGCGTCGTGTATGTTGACTTTGCGAAACGCGTCCATGGTAATTCTTGTTCTTCTGCCTTTCCAGCAACGGTTCAACAAGCCAAAGTGCGCCAGCCTTTGCCACTCTTCTTTGTGCCTGTGCGCCTGCCGTTCGGTTAGGTTAGGCTGTATAGCGGAGTAAAAAGGGACATCCCAAGCACTATCAAGCACTATCTATCGTTTCGCAGTTCCCTAGATCTTCTTCTCACCACTTCTTCCCAAGTCACCGTCACCACGCCCCAAGCTTTTGAGCCTTCACCAACCATTGGACCAACAACGTCCCTGGACCTCTTAACGTAGACCTTCGCTCAAGGGCCTCTCGTCTCGTGGAGAACCAAGTGTCAAGCAAGAATTATCGTTTCGGGTGTCTTCTCGGAAGCAAGTGCTCAGGACGATAAAACGAACAAAGTACAAAATTCAATTGAAATGTCTAGTCCCAGCGCTTACTGCTTCAGGCCGAATGATTATGATACATCAAATGGACGCAACTGGCGTGTTTGCGAGTCCCGAAAGCGCGCCTGCATGGGTGCATTTCATGGCGCGAAACAAAAAAAGGCAGATCGAGCAAGCCTGCGGGCCTGAGAAAAGTGATGTGCTGCACCTCCCTGTCTCGTTCTGCTAATGTGCAAGTTCAGGAAACGAACGTCTCAGATCCTCTTATACGGGTTGCAACACGTGTCGCAAGAGTCGCAGCAGTCGCAGCACGCCTCTTTACAGGTGAAAACAGAGTCTCGCAGGCAGTGACCCAGTGGAGCGAGCGCATAGTCATAAATACAAATCAGCGGTGGAGCAAGCAAATTTCTCCAAAACCACCCCAAGCAAGAGGCAATCTTCGGTGCAATCAGCCACAGCAACCACAGCCCGAACGCGGCTCCAACCGCAATCAGCACTACATCTAACACGCCGAGTCCGCCTCGCATTCTCCTATGCCTCTGCACTTCCGCGCCGTCGCTCACCCCTTGCTCTCGCAGGCTCAGCCCAGCCTTCAGCGGCCTGCCACACGATGTGTAAAAGCAATCCGCGCCATCGTTCGCCGCCACGTCCAAATCCATCAGCCACTTTGCATCTTCGTCCGCGTCAATTTCGTAAGCCGCACATTCAAGGCCCGCGCCGGAAACTATCAGCCGTCTTTTGCCCATTCTCATCCACTTCTTCCAGTAAAAAATATTAAATACAGCCCCTCTTTCTCTAACAAAATAACAAAATCCACGAAACTAGATGATTCTCTCACTTCCCTTCCGTCTCGCTCGCTCGTACACTGCAACCCTATTCATGCACAATGCGTACACTTATGCATACGCGTACGCCGCGTACGTCCTCAGAAGTGAGCGATGGTGTTAGAGAGAGAGTGAAGAGAGTGACAACGACTTGCAATCTCCTCTATCTATCTACCTCTATCTCTCTATCTCCTCAAAGGAAGGCAGACTTCGCAGAGCAGGAGAACAACGAAGCAGTACTCTTTCGCTTTGCGAAGCGATTTTTAACGCTCTTTTTGGTTATTTTGGTTGTTTTGTCTCTTTTTCCTTCATCGCATTCGTCACATCCCAATGCATTTTACCTCGTTTTTGCATTAAAAACAAAAATAAACGTAAATTAAAACAAATAAAGAATTTGATTCACGTTTTAGATTGATTCTTTTTCTTGGTTTCATAACACAGCCATGCGTTTCATCACGCGAACCCTTCCTCCTCTCAAGTGAAAACAGAGCCAGACTCCACTCACACTCTACGTTGGTCACAGCCACTGTGACATACTTGTAACATACTTTTGGCATACTTTTGACATACTCGTGACATACTGTGGGACCGACGCGCACTAACAACACTCTGCTGTTCTTGTGTGGTCGGAAGCTGAAAGTTGCGTGGCTGCCGCGCAGGTACATACAAAAGGACACGTGCGAAGCTATACAATAAGTTGGGAAGTGAAAGGTTGCGGAGAAGGAGCGTTCAACGCTGCAAAGGGTGGAGACGATAGTTGTAGTTCAGGCGAATTCGGAGGAGTGAAATGCCAAGGTAGAGAGAAGCTGGGCGAGAATGGGATACGAGAGCGATGAGGACGAGGACTCGGTGGTGGATGCTGAGGAACAGGAGAGGCTGTTCCGAGTGCAGGAAGATGACTTGCAGCAGTACTTGACGCGGATGAGGCTGGACAAGCTCTTCGAGGAGCTCGTAGAAGAGCTGATGGTACAGGCGCCGGAGAATCCTGTCAAATTTATGATTGACTACTTGTTCATGCATTTTCCGGATCAAGCCCATCAGAGCTCGTTTGCAAGGACATTTCCAAATGCAGAGAATGCCGTCGGAGGGGGAATTCCCCTCACCGGGATTGTAGAAGGCGAGGCTCTCGCCCGAGGAGATGATAGCGAGGCAGACGATGACGAGGAGGAAGAATCGATTGGGATGAAGAGAAGCAGCAGCGGAGATCCGCGAAAAGAGAGCAAAAATGAGCGCGAATCTGCAGAGAAGAAAACGCTCTCGGGTGCAGATGACGACGATGATCCTGCAGCTGCAAAACTAGAGGAGAAGAGGCGAAAATTCAAAACCAAGATTCAGGAGCGTCGCGGGGCAGTGTCGATTACTTTTTCCGCGTCAAACTCGGTCGATGAATCTGCAAAGCAGAAACTCTCTGAATCGGAGACCGAAATATTGTTGGGCTTCCTAAAGGAGAACTTGCTTTTCCAGCAGTATGACGTGCTTACTCAGCGCAGGTTGAGTACTGTCTTCTTTAAAATTGAGCTCAATAGTGGCCAGCTATTATCCAAGCAAGGCCTTCCCTCAGAGAGATTCTATTTCGTGCAGGACGGAGAATTTGAGCTGCTTGTGGACAACACGAAGGTCTCCTTGCGCACCAGCGGAGAATCTGTTTGTGAAAGCAGTTTATTAGGCAATGTAAACGCCAGATCCACTGCGCGGTGTACAAGCGAGACCGCTACTGCATTTGCTATTGATAGAGCAGAATTTCAGGCTTGCGTGCAGCGCGGAGCGGTCGAAGAATTGAAAGTGCGACAGGAAATGCTTCGGAGACTACCTTTCTTTTCGGTTTTGACGGAGGTGGAAATGTCCATATTAGCGGAGGACGTCGCGCTGTACGAAGAGCACTCGTCTGGAGAGTTCTTGTTTAAGCAACACTCCCCAGCGAATAAATTATACATTGTTGTTTCTGGGACGGCGATATGCCAACAGGTGCTGTCCTCGCACGATGAACCCGAAACAATCACGACCTTTGAGGCTGGAGACTGGTTCGGCGAAGTTGCGCTTGTAACTAACAGGCCGCGGGCTGCATCCGTAAAAGTGGACTCGACGTCGTTCGCTTGCTTAACCATAGAGCGTGATCGATTCATCTCAGTCTTTGGAACCCTTGACAAACTGCTTCGCAGAGACGTTGCGCTGTACAAAGTATTTATAAGCGACAAGCTTTAAGAGAAGCACGAATGTTTGTGCCTGAGCCTTGCATCGTCACTCATCTGCTATTCACCTGGCGCTACTTCTTGTATCCGTGGCTACGATACGAATTTCGCAGACCAGACCGCCTGAACATGTTTCAAAGACGTATGTGGTGGGTGGTGAGCCAAGAATAGATAGCCCTTTCAACCAACCTCGGTGCAGTTCACACTTTTTTGCTGGCACCAAAAAAGTATTCTTGCATTATCCCACAGTCAATCATCTAAATTTCAAACGAGCACACTCCCCTACATTCTTATTATACCACAAGTTGAGAAGACTGATGTACTCAGTACTCTTCCGTGAAAGAAGGCAGCAAAAAGATCGCGTCCCCCTGCGTGAACCAAACAACAATGCATAACCGTCGCACTTCGCAAATCGGTCCCACACAGCCTCGAGGCTAGCGTACTCACTTTCCCTGTATCAGCCACAGCTCTTGACTGTGAGGTCAATCAAGAGCGTCCCGCGAGAGGCCAAAGCTATACCTAATTAATACACAGCTCTGTCTTGGTAAGTCCTGTAAGACTCAGCTTGCGTTCGTTCAATCGACTCCAGAGGTCCTAGTGCAGTCTCGTTGCCAGCTGCTAAGCGCGCCGAATTTTCGCGACCGCGAGACGAATGACGTACAAAGCAAATACAACTACGATAGAATACATCGAAAGTAAGAAAGGAATCGAATGTAAGAAAAGAAAGTAAAAGAAAAAACGCGGCAGTGAGCGCCGTTCACTTTCACTTTCACCTGCACGTTCCGGGCCGTGGCAGAAACGCCGGCATGCATGCGAAGCAGCGGGTCGCGGTCGTTGTTGTTGTCCGTAGGTTTTCATAGAGCGACCACGGGAGGTCGCCAAAAATGGGTGCTCTTGCGCGGGTGTTGGCCCGCGGAAGACGCTGGGTGATACTTGTTGCGCTTGTGCTGAGGAGCGCGAGTTTGCAGCGCGTTCAGGGAGAGGAGAGCAAGCTCAGAGTGGCACACGTGTTTTCTGCGTTTTCAGGGACCAGTAGCAGCGAGCAGGTCGAAGCGCATATTGTACAGAAGAGCTGGCAGATTGCGGCGGAGAGAGCTGCTGAAATCGGAATAGAGGTGGAGCTGACAAACGTGGCGCTAAGCAAGGACCTCGCATTTGACAACCTTGATATATGGCACAAAACTCTAGAGATGGACGACAGCAACTCTGTTCGGAGTGTAAATGGCAAGCTTGTCCCAGCCATTGGAGACATTCTCTCGCGTGCCAGCTCAAGTAGTCAAGTCGACTGGATCATTTACTCAAATGCCGATATTGGGTTTGCTCCTGACTTTTACGAGAAATTTGCTAAACTTATAGGAGATTACAAGCGAGCAAGAGAGGACCCGTCCGCGTTCTTCAAGCTCCTCAAGGCATCATTTGGAATGTTTAGGTACTGCCTCAGAAAGGAAGTCTCCTGTGGTAATTTTGGTCGCTGTTGGGGCGACGTGCAGGAGTATTTTGAAAACATTGGAGGTAGAGCTAGTAATCACCTCGAAGTCACAATTCTGGCCAAGTATCTCTGGGGTGAGGCAAACGATGAGTTGTCCCGAACGAAGGCGCGTCGAGAATCCGGCAAGACTCTCTCTTGTTGGAGGGAGCTTGAGACTGTCGACGAGTTCTTTCAAAAGGAGACCAGTCTGTCTCCAGACGAGTTGCGATTCGACGGCGACATGAACCTTCTGATGAAGTCAAACATAGAAGAGGGATACAAATGGCCGTCTGGGACAATAACCCGGATGGACATTCCAGAAAGCGAAGAGGCGTATGAGCTTGTCATGGAAGTGGCTGCTAATGACGACATCGCCGCCTTGGTAAACTTTGCGAGATTCGTAGGCAAGACGCACCCTGGAAATGATGTCTTCTTCTTTCGAAGAAGTGATCTTCCCGAAATGGTCAAGCGCTTCAAGCATCCGATGGGACTGCGACCATGGGGTATGTGGCTCCCTTTAGCATTCCAGGAAAAGTTACCCTGGCGGAGAGAAGTTGGCACGCGAAAAAACATTTGGACCTTTCATCTCGGCGTTTCTGCAAATGTCTGGAAATCGCAACTGAAAAGCGATGGGTCTTTAATCCTCCAGCTCGCTGCGGACTGGTTCATATCAAGTGAGTACAAGTTTGGGGAGCAATTCAGCGAGGTTGACGAGAAGTGCAATTCAATACAACTTTGGCGTTCAACAAAATTTTGTGCGTCGGAACCTTCATACTGCCAAGGAACGGTGAGGCTCTCTTGCGTTAGACGCCAAACTCGCCAAACTCGAGACGTACAGTCGTATTTGTCCCTCTGCCGCAAGGAGCGTTTACAATTTCAGGTAGTCTCCCCTGAAAAGTGCAACTTTTGCAACTTTCTATTCAGTGTTTACCATGCAGAAGAGCTCCTTTCTTGCTCAATCACAGACAATCAAGAGCTTGAAAGGCTGCTGCTTTGATTATCTGGGCAGTCGTCCACTCATATTGCGGGAATCGCTGATCATCCCCATTCCCATTCCCACCCCCTCACGTAAACTACCCTTTTTATCCGTTCACGGAGTCTTAGCGCTTACTCAAACTATAACATAGCATTCGCAATTCCAAACCCTCGCCGCTTTTTCCTTCATCCCACACCAGCAATCTTCTATCCGTCTCAGAGGCTCGTGTAAAACGCTCTTGCGCGCGAATGCCATTGCATGAAATCAGGAAAATTGTAAACGCGAGACGCGGTAGAGAAAGAGAAGAGAAGGGAGGAGGAGGAGGAGGAGCGGAGAATAAAGGGGCGATCTGGCCAGCACTGGAGCAACAGGCTTCGAAGGCTGTAAATGCAGTCGCAAAGTTGCGCAAATGACCTCTTCTCGCCATGGGAAGAAGACTTGGCGGTGATTCCCAAGCGAATTGTGCTTCGAGAGGAGCCCGAGCACGACTTGGAGCAGGCGAAGGGGCTGAGCAAAGCGCGATTACAGGGAGATTCGCGGAGCACATGGTCGAGCAGCGTGGCTTCGAGGACAGTGGATCAAATTGTGCAACGCAGGCTTTCGAAAGGCTCGGAGCGAACGCCAAAAGGTGGGCTGCTCCCGTCAGTGTCTACGAATCAAGATGTTGAAGATCCTTCTGTGATGAGTTCAACAGACCTTGGCTCTGAGAACGAGATCCTGAAGACGGAAGTACTGTCCTTGAAGAAAGCATTGGTAGCTGGTATGCGCGGCGATGGCAAGTTCATGTCCAATGGGCAATTAAAAGGGACAAGCAAAGCAAATACAACAGACATTAAACCGGTCCAGAGCGGAATGAAGCGGTCAACGTCACTGACGGGGAGCAGCATGATATCATCGAGCTCTGCCAAAAGAAGCTCAGAGAAGGTGTCTATGCACATCTTGAGAGCGCAGCGACTGGAGCAAGATCTTTCGTTCCGCTCACGAGAACTATACGCTGCTCGCGAGGAGCTCAAGAAGGCTCAAATGGAAATTGGAAACACGAATCAGCTCAAGAAACAAATCGAAAAGCTGGAGGCTCAGGTCAAAGCCCTCAAATTTGTCCGTGAGCGAGCCAACATGCTCAAGGATGGGCCATCAGAGAATCCCGAGGTGTTAGCCTTAAGAAAGGCAATTGCGGACAAGGACAAGACGCTCTCATTTCTTATTAGTCAGGTTACTCAAGTTCGGGAGGAGAAGGCCTTGGCCCAAGAAGAGCTCACTAGTTTGCAAGAAACCACCAACAGAGAAAAAGAAGGGCTAACTCGAGAAGTCTTGGCGCTAAGGGAAGAGTCGAGAACTTTGCGAAAGCAGATGCAGGTCATATTTGCTGAGAAGCAAAATCTTCAAGAGAAAATCAGCGCCATGCAAGCAACTATCGTCGATCACATTGAAACACAGGAAACGCTTCAAGCCACACCTCCTGCTTCAGAGCTCCAGTCGTCCATGCAGCAGGCAGAGGTCAACGAATTGGTCAACAAGGTTCTTGAGTCCGAGAAGCGAGCAAAGCGAGCCGAAGACAAAGCAAGAGACGATGCTTTTGAGAGTAAAAAGCTTTCTCAAGAGAAACAAGACCTGAAGGACCAGCTGGAGGAGATTAAAAATCGTGAGAAGTATTTAATGCTGATCGTGGAAAGCAAAGACGCAGAAATCGCCAACGAGAAGCAAGCCGTTCAGAAGCTAGAAGTCCTTACTGGTAATCTTCGAAAGGAGCTCTCAGAGGTACGGACCAAGCTTGGGGAGAGGGCGGCTCGAATTCAAGACCTGGAGACGCAAAGAGCAGCAGAACTTAAAGCACAGCTGCACAGCGACACGCTCATTCGGCAACTAGAGACGGCTTGCCAACGTCTTCGAGGAAGGCCCGCGAACATGGACGTCCGCTCGCCCTTGTTCGCCAATTGGGTCTCGAACGAGTACCAGGCTGGCATTGACAAGACCGAAGCTGCACTGACGGAGCTTAAAGCCAGCAATTTGTCGCTTCTTGCTGCGATCGAAAGCTTGAAAAAGGAGCTCGACAAAGAGAAGGAGCGTTCGGAGGATGGACGCAAAACCTTTTTGAGAGAGGTCGTGCGAGCATCTGTCCGTCTGTGCATCGTGACGCCGACTGTGAATTTGAATATTAGTAATGGGGGAAACCTTCGCGTACAGCAGGCCCCGTCCCAAGAGGACGTCGCAAAGATGGTTGCCCTTGAGGTTCTCCCCAAATTCTCCAATGTATTTGTTCAAAGTGAAAAGGGACTTGGCCCTGATGGTGAGACTCCAATCGAACGATGGGTGTCTGGGTACACCACCAATTTGCAAAGCGCATTAAGCAAGGAGATCCACCAAGCGCTCTCGCGATGAGACATCGCGTATTTTGCATTTGTTAGTTTTCAACATTCGGTAGCCTAGAAATTATACGAGAAGATGTCGAGCAAAACAAAGCAACAATTTTCCAGCCATAATGAAAAGGGCCCTAATCTCAAAGAGCAAGAAGTAAAAGGTTCAACAGGTCTAGAAAAATATTTATGTGTGCTGTGTGTATCAAAGGGAACGTTTTTCGATGCTGACCGGTTGGTTCTTTTAAACCAAGGACAGCTTTGCACCGAGCTCCTCGAGCTGTTTGACAAGCTTCTCTGCTTCCTCCCTCTTGAGGTCGTTCATGATGACCGATGGGGCGCCCTCAACAGCAGCCTTCGCCTCCTTGAGTCCTAGCCCAGTGATGTTCTTGACCTCCTTGATGAGCTTGATCTTGCCAGCAGCATCAAACGAGTCGAGCTGAAGGTTTACTATCGGCTTGGCAACCTCGGCAGGCTCCTCTGCAGCGGCTTCGGCAGGAGCAGCAGCAGCAGCAGGCATAGCGCCCATCATCGGCATCATTCCTCCTGCAGGCATGGCAGGCAAGTTGAGCTTGTCGTTCAGTGCTTCTACCAGCTCGGACACCTGCAGCAAGTTGAGTTTAATAATATCCTGGCAGATCTTCTCCACTTCTGGCGAGAGCTCCTTCTTCTTCTCCTCGGACGCCTCCACCGACAGCCATCTGCTGCTCACTCGCGGGGCAGCCACACGCTGGCTACTGACGAACGCGCTTCTGCGCATAGCAGCCAGCACGCCAACACGTCTCAGTCCCATGCTCATTTTCACACCACAACCACGCAACTAAACCACTACGCAAATGCAAAAATGCAAACACACTCTTCACAATCTTCGCACTCTTTCGCACTCTTCCCACTCTTCGCACTCTTTGCTCCTCCTTCCTTCCTTCCTTACTTCCTTCTCGCGCATCAACTATCTCTGCTATTCCCCTTATTCTGTGTAACTCGCGCTACCTCGCGCTACAACTCTCTCTCTCAATCTCCCTCTCCAAGTCTCTCTCTCTGTCTCGACGTTTGGCTACAGGCAGTATGGACATGTACGGACAGCTACCCCGCCGCAGCGCTCTTGCGGCAGAGTCCGCCAAGCCCTCGGTTGACGCTCTGCCGATGATGCCCGTGCGGGCAAGCTCCATCCTGCGACCCTTGCCTTCTCCCCGAGGGCTACAGTTTGCGGTGATCAGGGCTACCGCAGGAGTATCGTGCGTCTGTAGGCCCAGATAGCAACGACTACGATTGGAGCAGGGTAGTCTGTTAATATGTTGCGCTCTGAGTATTACATTTTATTGTAGAAGGCAGATATTGATCTGTAGCATTAATCAATTATACGAAGTAGCGCAGTGTCGGTAGGATTAGGGCTATAGGTTCTATGGAAAAGAGTAGGGGTGCGGCCGTCTCAGCAGCCACCCGCGATGCGGCAACCCTAACCCAGGAAAATTGAACCCTAAAGGACGGTGGCAGTAACACCGTGGAGTCTGAGGAGCGAGCCAGGTTTTATACACCCTGTTTTGCTTTCTTTTTCTTTCTTCGCAACAAGGCCTCATTGAACAGACACCTCGAGACGAAGACGACGGGGGATTCGTCTCTCTTCTTCCCATTTATTAACTGTAAGTCAAAATTAGAGTGGTAATAATTGTCTGATTTCTGAATTCTGAAAATTGACAAAATCACCTTCTGACAGAGTCCCAAACAAAGTTAAGATCTGAAAACTCCGAGAGTCCGCGACCACCAAGACCCAAACCAAAACCACAACCAATACAAGTGCATCCGACGACCCAAGAACCCAGAAAACCAAGAACCAGGAGCCCGAGAACCCACCTCACTCAAAGTCGGCAGCAACTGCAGCAGCACATAGCACCACGTTCAATCTCATCGCGGACATTTCCCAAACACAAATTCAGTTCCACACTGCGGAACGCATGTGGCTGGCACCAACCACTTCCCCTCACAAAAATTCCACCAACCACTCCCTAGCACATCCTCACTCCATTCTACCCACACCTACCTTCCACTACCTCTTTCCTCTAGCCAGCTACCACTACCCTTCCGCGTAGCCATCCACTACGACCCCACCCCCCTCTCACAACAAACAACCCACACTCTCTCTCACAGTCGGCAGATTGGCATACGTGCAAAGGGTACTCGGCGAGTACACACATCCGCGTGACTCTGCGGCAGTAACGGCAGTAACAGCGGGGGCGAACAAGAGAATGGCGGGGGCGTCGGACCTTGGGGACGAGCTCATGCGAGAGCTCAAGTCCAGCTCGTTCTCCAAGAAGAAGGGCAAGAGCAAGAGCATGAGCATGAGCAAGAGTAAGAGCAGTGAAAATAATAGCGACAAGAAACGCAAGATGGAGGAAGATGATTCCGAGGTGGAAGAAGAAGTACCCAGGTCGGAGGTTGAAGAAGACAGAGATGGAGCAGAAGATGAGAGTGCTGAGGAGAACGAGGACGGGGATGAGGACGGGGCAAGCGTGTTTGCAGCTGATAAGAAGACTTTCGAGGAGCTGGGAGTGGATGCAGAGTTGTGCAGGGCGACTGAGCAGCTGGGATGGACGCACGCTACGAAGATTCAGGAAGAGGCGATCCCACATGCGTTGGCTGGAAGGGACATTATTGGCCTCGCCGAAACCGGGAGCGGCAAAACTGGCGCGTTCACGCTGCCGATGCTGTGCGGGCTCCTGAAAGAGCCCTCGCGGAGGCTGTATGCGCTGGTCCTCGCTCCAACTCGCGAGCTTGCATTCCAGATCCACGAGGTGGCACAAGCTCTCGGCGGGTTCATCGGTGCCAAAAGTTGCTGTGTGGTCGGTGGTGTAGATCGCGTTGCGCAAGCGATTGCGCTAGCAAAGAAACCCCACATCGTGATCGGCACTCCTGGACGCATTGTCGACCACTTGGAGCACACCAAAGGATTCTCGCTGGACTCCACAAAAGTGCTCGTCTTGGATGAAGCTGATCGAATGTTGTCCATGGACTTCCAGCAAGAGATTGACACTATCTTGCAGGTGATGCCCCCTCGTAGCCGCCGACAAACCTTTCTTTTTAGTGCTACCATGACCGCAAAGGTTTCCAAGCTGAAGAGAGCCTCCCTGAATGACCCCGTCAAGGTAGAAGTGAGCCAAAGCAAATACCAGACGGTCAAAACCTTGGTGCAACAGTACTTGCTGGTTCCCGCAAAGTACAAGGATGTATATCTGGTGTACATTCTAAATGAGCTCGCTGGCCAGACGGGGATAATCTTTACTTCCACGGTGGCAAACGCCGATCGAATCGCATACCTTCTTAGAAATCTTGGCATCGGTTCCATCGCCCTGCACGGACAAATGGCGCAAACGAAACGTCTTGGAGCACTCAACAACTTTAAGACCAAAGGAAACAACATCTTGATTGCCACGGACGTAGCTGCAAGAGGTCTTGATATTCCATCTGTTGATCTCGTTGTGAACTACGATGTGCCGGGAAACAGCAAGGACTACGTCCATAGAGTGGGCCGTACTGCGCGTGCAGGTAAGGCCGGCCGGGCGGTGACCATGGTCACACAGTATGATTTGGAGATTTATCAGCGGATTGAAGCGCTTCTTCAAAAGAAGTTGGACGAGTTTCCTGCAACAAAGGATATGGTGATGGTTTTGCACGATCGCGTTATGGAAGCGAATCGTCAAGCAATGAACAAAATCAAGGAGCGCGACGAATCCGGAAAAGGCAAAAGGAAGGGCGGTGCTGGAAAGCGACGCAAAACCAAGTAGAAGTAGCCTGTATCTCTGATGCCTTCCAACTCTTTTTGTTGAACTGCAATTGTTGATGAGGCAAATGGCGTCAGCGTAATTTTCAGCTGTTGTATAAAAGGCAAAACTTTAAAACCGATTACATGCGGGTCCCTCTTCGTTCTCTGGCGCCTGCGGTGAAGCTATAGCGCTCTACCGCAAAATTTGGGCAAATTGAGAACCAAGAGTCAAACGACCACTTTTTGAAAACTGTGTGCGGAAAGAAAAGAGAGAGTAAAAGCATGAAGAATGTCAAAAGCTTCCGTTCAAAATTATATGGTACTACGTACAGCACTTGTCAGTCAAATAAAAATTTTTGTTCTTCCTCCTCAGCTTCTGTAGATTGCGAACCATTGTAGCGAGTAGCATTTCCTTGGCCGTACAGCTTTTCTCGCCCTGTACCCTTCTGTCGAATCGGAGACGTTTGTTGCGGCCTCGTCAGCCCTGGCGGCTCATCCAAGTCAACTTGAGGCGCAGTTCGAGAAGTCGGGCCCGATTGCCCGTTCAGAGCAGGCGGGGCCGGATAACCGAGTGCGCTAGCAGTAATGCCAGCCATCCGAAGTTGGTTGAGAAGAAAAGCCTCCTTATGGCGGAGCTCTTGAACAGTTCCATGAAGTCTGTGATTCTCTTCTTCGATGGCTTGAATTCCCTGATCCTCCGCATCTTGCGCAGAACGCCTCTGGAAATCCCAGCGCTCTTTCATGCGATCGAGTTGCTGGCGCAGGTGCTCATTTTCGCCCCGCAGCTTATCGACTGCGACTGCGTCCTTCTGACCATTGTCGGTGTGCACAAACACTTCCTCCAAATTTTCTAGCTTTCGCTGGAGCGCTTCGTTCTCCATCATGGCCGTGCGAAAGTTCCGCTCTGCGCTGACTTCTCGATACCTCATCGCGCCGTTCTCTGCTCGCAAAACCTCAATTTCCTTCGCATATCCAGCCAGCACGACTTCAATGCTTGGTCCGGCGCGATTTGTTGGCGAAGCAACCGAGGGAATACGTTGAGCAACGCCTGCTTTTGGGGAAGTGGGACCAGTCCTTTGTCCCATCGGGGCGTTGGGGGAAAATGTGTTGATACCCGGAGGGAATAAGTTCCCTGTTTTGCCCCCGATGCCATCTACAATTGGTGGTAGCATGAGGCCCTCAGAGTCCTCATCATCCCTCCTGCCGCCTTGGGTTCCTCCATTCTGTCGTAAATACTCGTTTTCGGCTTTTAAAAGACGTATTTCCTCTTTCAAACGGGCGATGAGCTTTTCTTTTGGGTCCATGTTGAGCGTGGGCGTGTTCTTGATCCTGCTAGCTCGTGACCCGTACTTGAGTGTGTTCAATGTTTCTTCTAGATAAGAAGCCGCGGGGCTGATACAGCAGGTCATTAACGCCAGTGAGTTGCCACCCAGACAATCGTTTAGTAGCTTTGTCAGCTTTGAATCGCGGATTGGTATGTGCGCAGAGGCGCTTAACTGGCTCTGGGTACCCGAGAGAGCACTAATACACTTTGAAAGGACGAATAGAGACTTGTTGATGGAAGTGGTTTCAGTCAGAGTAACACCTTCTGAATTGGTTTGTTTGAGTCTCTCGCTCCCTGCAAGATCGACAAACCTTGTAATTCCCTCTCGTTTCACTTGGTGGCCGTCCTCATCGATAGTGGTGGCCTCAAGGTGCAGAGTGAGGATGCTGTGTGAACGGGACGAGTCCTTGTTCAATGAGTGCGAGCCCACGCGCCTGTTACGATGGCCTTCACTCACCACCTCGAATACCTCGTCGACGCTGTTGCACAACACCACGCAAAGATCCTCCACAAAGAAACCCATCCTGGACGACCATCGAACGGGCAACGAGTTATTGCTCATGTTGAGAAGATCGAAGACCTGTTCGTTGTAGATCTCGCAATAGCTCGCTTTGATAGAATACTCTGTGTTGGTTCTCTGCTGCGCCTCGTCAAAGATGTAGTTGACGCTCCGAATAATCAGCCCGTCAGCATCTGAACCCCCGCGATAGCTTTCGGCGGCAATTTGCTCCTCGTAGCCGCTCATCGTGAATGTTTTACCGGAACCTGTTTGTCCGTAGGCAAAAACGCACGATTTGTATCCATTCAAAGAGGAGTCCAACAATTTTCGGATACCGCATTCCTCAAAAAACTGCGCTTGAGTCGTACTTTCGTCAAAACATCGGTTGAAATTGAACGACTTTTCAGTCTTCCCCGCGCCTGGCACTCTTTGCGCCAGTCGTATAGTTTGACCGTTCTCGGTCTCAACAATATTTGGGTCATTGCGCTGCAGCTCTGACGACGAAAGCGGTCTTACACGAACGACCACTTTGATGTTGGTGTCTCCGCTCGTCGAAGGCGTACTGTCCACCGTCCCCTTGCTCGAAACACTGCTCCGAGTGTTCGGCCGGGAACTCTGATTCGGTGTGCTCCCACCGCTGGGGCCCGAGCTCGGCGTCGTTGTCGTTCGCACCGGGCTGCGCATTCTACGGTCCATGGTCCTCGCTCCTCCGGCTGCAAGGAAGGCCGCCTGGTGCTCCAGGTGCTCCAGGTGCTCCGGCCTTCGCGCGCTTTCGGCGGACGATGGTACCCCTCGGGAGATAGGCTAAAATGACCCACGATGCCTATCTATACGCTACACGGAGCGGGTTGTGTTGCTTGAAGGTGGGAATGCATAGGAGCTAGCAGACTGTAAGCTCAAATTCTGCTCGCGAATGGGGATCCCGGCAGCCATCTCTAGACCAGGAGCAGTAAAGAAAGTAAGAAAGACAGGTCATGCAAAATACTCGTTGTCAATGCTCAATGCATTAATAATGCATCGAGGAGGCGGTCGCGAGCAATAGTATGAATACTCTTGTTCACCTTCAAGCCAAAGAAAAAAGCACGTCAACCAGCACCCAACACTTAAAAAGTTTTGAGCTACTACAACACAACGTCGTTGTGTGCTTTCTCATTTCGACGAAGATGCTCATGAACAGTGAATACGAATAACAATAACAGCAACAACTGAACGCTCATGCGCTCGACTTTGCTGCATCATGATGATCGTGGAGCTGATGCTCTGTACTGGTCTGTTCACTGCCGCTTTGCAGGTGCAATAATAGGTGCAGCGCTAGTGTGAACATGTGACAATTCTGAAATCTACAGTAAATTAGCAATGTAATTTCTGGATTCTGGATTCTGAATTCTTTTGACAAGTGAATTCTGAAACTCAACAGCTCAACTCAAGGCTCAGGCTCAGCTCAGCTCATAAATTGGTAAACGGACAAATTTTTGAGTTCAGCGCTATCGTTATTTACGACATAGAGTAGAACTCGGAAATCAGGAAACGCCAGTACCAGCACTACCCTTCGGGAACGAGCAGCTCATTGTTCCTCGGCGTGCGATGGTACCGTTATGAGAAACTTCACCGTGACCGCGAGTGAAAAGTTGAACTGGAGCTTTGAGCTGAATTCTGAATTTGCGACGATTGATGTCACTCTGGTGCAGGTCAATCCTTGGACTTGAAGCCACGTTTGGACCACGGCTGCCGCAGAATGCAGATTGCAGATTGCAGATTGCGAATTGCAGATTGCAGATGATGTCGAGTGCTGCCCTGCCCGATGATTGAAGCTGCACTGATTTGTCAGCCGTTGCACGTTCGCAAAGTGGTGTTCTCAATTTCCCGAGGCGGCTAGATTGCAACGCCTTTCGACAGAGTGTGAGTGCTCAGATGCTTCCTCTTCCACTCCGTAGCCTTCGTGCGTTGCGATTTCAAGAACAGAATTCAGATCAATTAACTTTATTCACTGTCAGAACGACACGATTGAGCCGTCGATTGCCCCATGCTCTTCTGGCTTGTGGCAGAGGGTAAGGAAGGAGGGAAGGAAAGAAGTTGCCAACGTTACCTTTGTTACAATAGCAGGTAGGCTTGCCTGCTGCCCCGGCCTTCCATCGCCATAGGAGACATAAAAGGCTGGTTGCTAGCAAGTTGAAAGCGTGGCACCATTACACTGGCGCGGCAGAGGCAGGGAGCGCAAGTATCCAATGCGATCGGGCGTCTGAACTGTCCAAGTCTCAAAGTACGCAGGCGAGCAACGCCTGCAAGAAGAGCCGGCTGTGGTTGTAGCCCTGCGTTTGTTTAGAAAACGGCGAACGTCACGCGCCGAGAAAGTGAAGGCCTGGCAGGCGTGCTGGAGGCAACGGTGCCGGGAGAAATGCAGGCAGCCTCGGCGTCCATACAGATTACCGCTGGCAATGTCAGGAACGCGGAGCGACCACAGGCAAATGGGTTGAGCAGCAAGGCTTCGGGCGACGAGAAGAATGGCAGACAGAACAGGAAGGTGGCACCCAGTGCACCAGACAACTTTGCAACAGGGAAACAAGAGCCCGCCTTGACAAAAAATTTGAGTGAAAAGGCGATCACCAAAGTCGTCGAGGAAGCAGAGCGCATGGTCGTAAGCCCGGGGGCGCCTGGACCATCGAGGTTTTCCAAGTACCTCATCAACCCAAATTCTCCAAGGCGAAATATATGGGATTTGGTTGTGATATTTGCCCTCTTGTACGTCGCGAGCGTCACACCATTTGAAACTGCATTTCTGACGGAATCCGGCCTGGCCCTGACGATCTCGAATCGCGTCATTGATGTCACATTCGGAATTGACATCATCATGAATTTTCTTACCCCTTTTCAAACGTCGCATGGGGTTTGGGTTTCGGACCACAAATCTATTGCACTGAGCTATTTGTCAAGTTGGTTTTTGTTGGACTTTGTCAGCGTTCTGCCCTTCGAGATGGTCAAGCTGGTTCGTCTTCTTCGCTTAGCCAAGCTCCTTCGTATTTTTCGCGCGAGTCGAGTTTTGAAGAGATGGGAGAGTAGGATTTCTATTTCGTTTGGAGTGATCACCTTGGCCAAGTTCGTCCTGTACATGCTCATGCTTGCGCACTGGCTAGCTTGTTTGATCAAACTGGTTGAGGGCTACGAGGTGGACAGCGACGAAGGCGTCAACACGTGGCTCATAAACTACTTGGGGGACTCTGATGAACTCACGCCCTTCCAAAAATACAATGTAGCACTGTACTGGTCCACAATGACTGTCACCACGATCGGCTATGGAGACGTGATCCCGAAAACCGACGCAGAGAGATGGGTTGTAACTTTTGCCATGTTTTTAGGTGGGAGTGCTTACGCATACATTGTCGGAAGCGTGTGTGGCTTGGTTGCGAGCATGGGCGAGATGCAAGCTCGGCTGCATCGAAAGATCGACGATCTCAACATTTTCATGGAAGAGAAAAAGCTTCCGCGATCTCTTCGCATTTCCCTTCGAGAGTACTTTCTTTATTCTGCAAAGAAAGCTAGGTTTGAGAGCTACGAGGCTCTTCTCAGTGAAATGTCGCCCGGCATGCGCGATGACATCTTTTTTCGCACCCGCGCAGTCTGGGTGGCTTGCATTCCTTTCACACACTGTGCATCGCAATTCGAGAAGAAGCACTTTATCACGGCTTTGGCATCCAAGCTCGAGCAGGTGATTTATCCGCCTCAGGAGCGAATGATTCGGCCCGGTGTAGTGGCGCGCCAAATGTACATCATTGAGCGGGGAGTGGTGATGCTCAACAAGACGTATTTTGTTCCAGCGGAGCAGCCTGGCTTTGAGGAAACGCCTGTGATCAACCTCTCGAACACCATTGGTGCTGCAGAGAAGCTCATTCTTGTGCGCGGCAAAACCTTTGGGGACGACTTTGTTTTAGCAAACCATCGGCGCCGTTACCATTGTGTCTCGCTGACTTATGTGGAGCTCTATTTGCTGACTCGAGATGCGCTCCTGAGTATTTTTGAGGACGAGACCTTTCCGGAAACATGGAGAAATTTTAGAAAGTACGTCATTAAATTGGCTTTCCGCACGAAGTTTGTGCGCGCTGCAAAGATATATCAGGCCAAGCGAAGGCAAATGGAGAGACTCTCCATCTCGCTGCCACCCGAAGAGCGTGACAAGATTTTGAAGCAGGTCTTCCACGGCGATGGCGCCGACCAAAGCTCTTAGAAATATGTAGATCATCGTCACGAAAAGAAGCTGCCATCTCGCCGTCTACTCGTTCCCCAAATATCGATCGAGAGGAAGACCTGCTGCGTCTCTTTTTCGGTGAAAGTGATAATTGTCTCCACGTGATTTTGAAAGCAAACTTCGTGGAAACTCGTCCCTACTGTTAGTTTGAATTCGGGACAAATTCCTTAGTGATCATAAGCAACCAACAAAAATTCTGATTCACATGTTTTCTCAATCTCTTGCAAGAGAGATTCATTCTCTTGTTTGCACTGCGGTTGTCGCGACGAAGACCTCAAGTGCCGCAGTCAAAATTCCTGCTCAAGCAAGACACCGGGTTCTCACTGTCATGCTTGGTGCATGAAATCGGTGTCTCAAGAGCACACGTAAAATCAAGAAGCTTCTATAAAGCAAAGAATCGTCGTCTCGCTCGTGCAAATACGCACACAACGTCTTGAACGTTGACTTGTCAGCCCACTGCTACAAGGCTTGAACGACTTTCAGATTTTCTTCGAATCACACAAACGAAAACGAACGCACTGATCGTCCATCCTTTTCAAAACTTTGACTTGATTCATTTTCGAACCAACTTTTGTCAATCCCGTCACCCTACTCCCACTACTGCTAAATTCTAAATTCCGCAAATCATTTCAAACGAACACCACTGCTATCCACCGCCCTAGGTACCCATACGCCACACCGAACAAAATCTGTTCCAAGTTCTCCAGAACAGCTCGTTGATCCTCAGATCCAGAGGGAAAAAAGCCCAGCCCACCGACCGGCAGGGTGTCCGCGAGCGGGGAGGAGGAAGGGGAAAACGCCGAGCCGAAAGTCTGTACTCAGGCGAAACGCTTTCGCGGTCGCGCCAGTGCGCCAGTGCGTCAGTGCGTCAGTGCGGCGAAGAAACACATACCCGTATACACGCATACACCTTTAAACGCGTAAACGCGGCACCTTCGCCAGGCTTTTGGGATTTGCAATTGGTTTCCGAACTTACCGGAAAGAGTGTCCTCGGAGAGAGAGAGAGCGAGGACCCTTCCCCCCACACCTGGAGGTAGAAAGAGTAAAGAAAGAAAGAAAGGAAGAAAGAGGAAGTGTCGAGAGCTGAGAAGGAGAACGTTGGAGCTGGGCTTTGTGGAAGTGCCAAGTGCCTCAGTGTGTATATACATATATATATATATTTATATATATATATAACTTCGCATGCGAGCGGCTGGTGCGGGACAAATTAGTTTGTATTGGAAGGAGATCTCTGATAGTGGGAGGGAGCAGGTCCACTTGCGCGCGTTGCGCGAAGCTGGGCAACGATGAACTCGAACGCAACAAATGCCAACAGCGCCGCGGCTGCCGCCAAGCTGAAGCGCATGATATCTGAGGGCAGCGGGCCTGGCAGCAGTGACTCTACGAATGCTGCAATAATGCAAGTTGGCACAAAGGTGTTCATACCCAAGGTGAAAGCGCGCTCAGGCTCGGTTGCATCTGGCAAGCTGGGAGCCAGCAATGGGCAAGGTACGAAACGAAAGTTGAGCAGCAGTAGCTCCGCTGGGTTCACGGCGGAGCAGCCCCAGCCGTACAACCCCGCAGGCAAGTTGCCGAAAAAGAAAGCAAAAAAGCAAAGCGTTCCGCCGTCAACGATGGTTCAGCAACTTGGCCCCCCTGGGCAAAGCGCCCCGCTTCTCGCAAAGAACACGTCCACCCTTAAACCTCCCTCGCAGCCCAAACCTGCAAAGCGCACAACTACCAAAGAGACGAAACAGCAGCGTAAACAGAACGCCAAGATTTTGGAGTTCTTAAACACCAAAAAGGCATTGGAGAAGAAACGCGCTCAGATAGTGCAAAAGATCCGAGAAGCGAGAAGCCCGATCGGAGCTCCTATGCCTTTTACTGCAGAGGTAGTACACACAAAGTCGCACTGGGATACAGTCTTGGAGGAGATGCTCTGGATGGCGACTGATTTTATTGAGGAGAAAAAGTTTAAACAAGCAGTTGCCATAAAGCTTTCTCACGAAGCCAAAGTTAGATGCGATGAGAAGACGGCAGTGAAAATTAGGTCCGCTAAACAACTCGAGGATCACAACAGACAACTTTGCGGCAGAGTGTCGGAGGAGGTTCGGCGATTTTGGGATCGCGTCCTTCGCAAGGGTGCGGAGCAGAGAACTACGGATACGGTCCAAAGCTTTCGTAAAGGGGTATCCTCCTTTTCGGCGGACGAGGGGAGAGCCGAATTGGAAACCCTTGAAAAGGAGGCAGAGCTTCCATTAGAGGAAGTGTGCACGGATTTTGACCTTGCTGCTGAACAATCAAATATTGAAAACGAATCATATGGAAGGCGATCACATATGGCTGCTGCTGTGGCACCACTGGAGGGCAATCTCGGCCCATGGCGAAGTATTTGGTCCGGAGGGGCGGCCGTGCCTGCTGACATTGAAGACATTGATCCAGAGGCTCCATTAGCATCGTCGGCACCGAGCAGTACCCCGCAAAACACTGGAATGGCAACGCGTACTAGGCGGAAGAGCACAGTGTCTCTACCTCCTGCCGAAGTTCAGCAATCCACGCCACAGCCCAAAACCTCAAGCGAGACCATAGACGAAGAGCAATGCGACCCAAATTTTGAGTATGTCTCCGAAGGCGCTGACGAGGACGACGAGTCAACTATTTCTGAGGAAGAGAGAGTTGGTTTTGCTGCGAACATGGGGGCATTATCGGAGCTCATGCAGCTCCGTCAAGATTTAGACTTTTCTCCAGAAGCAGTCGCGGAAAGTATCATGCTCCGATGCCCTGCCCTCTTGGAGCTCGAGTCCCTCGATTCTGACGTCGCCAACGAGGAGGCAGCCAGCGAGAAAGCAGAAAGTACAGACTCGGCTGTTGCGGGCGAGGATTCGACGGCAATGGTAGAGGACTCCAATGAAGAGCAAGTCAGAGAGGAAGGCAGCTCCAAGCAAGACACTGAGGAGCCTACTTCAAAAGAAGATTCGAAAGAAAGCGATGAGGTCGAGGATGAGGAGAAAGAAGAGGAGCCCGCCAGTCCAGGGGCGGGGGATAATGGTTCAGAAGAAGGTGACTCAGAAAGTGACCCGTCGGACGAATCACACGGCACTGCAGAACTATCGACGGATATGGAGGTTGTAGGTCTAAGCTATACTCCTGCACTGCAGCTTTATTGCAAAATGGCGGGAGATCTGTTGGACGCCTATGTCGACGAAACTGAGGGTCAGGAGTCTTCCGAGGAAGAAGGCAGCAAAAACGCGGAGAACACAGAAGAAGAGCCCACAGGCAAGGAGAGTAAGTCAAAGCCTTGCCACTGGCTCGTCCCTCGGCTTCTCTCCCGAGACAAGTGTGCGGAGCTGGTAGACCATCATTTTGTCGCGCTTCGCTGGCTAGTCGACATGTATAGACGCAGGCTAAGCGCTGTGCTCGCAGACGAACGCGGCCTTGGGAAGGAGACTACGATAGTCGCGTTCTTCGCGTCTCTCGCTGGGGAGCGAGGGATCTGGGGACCGCACCTTATCTTGACATCTAAAGAAAAGAGTCTTGCATGGGAGCTCGAGCTGCTGACTTGGTGCCCGTCGCTTTCCGTTTCTAGAGGCTCTGTGTCTGAGACATCGTCCGTTTGCATTGTCACATTTGAGGATGTATGCGCCGACATGGCGCTTTTTCAGCGCATACCGTGGCATGTAGCAATCTGGGATCTCACCGCAGACAATGTTCTCGACCAGGAGGCAGAGAGGAGGGTCCCGCTCATGCGCAGCCAATTCCGCATCGTAGTCTGCGAAAACGAGAAGGAAGCGCAAAGTCATGCCACGCTCTTGTGCTTTGCACTTCTTCCGCAAGTTTTCATCAGTACGGAGGTGACGAAGGAATGGGCCAAACGAAAAGGCAATAGCGCTTGGAAAGGATGTGTGAAGAATTTTTGTCTAGCACGCTCTGCCAACGACATCACCGAGATCGAAGATGCGAATGTCAAGACAGTAGAGCACGAGTGCGAACCAACTCACAGACAAAAGTTGCTGTTTGAGATGATTTGGAATGCGTTCAAGTTTGCGCGTGAGCAAGAGGCCTTAGAGGCGGCGAATGCACCCGCGACAAAGACCAAGTCGCGCGCTAAACCCAAAAATCCCATGGAAGCCGCTTGCTCGGTTGCTTTTGAGAAAGTCGGAATATCTTCTGATCTTTTCTTTCCAAATCAGGTTCAGGACGCTTTCGAAGTGGATTCAGTGCCGAAAGCTTTCATGGAGCAGATCTGTGCCGGGCTTGATTTTTTGAAACAAAGAGACGAGCCTCTTTGCAACCTCATTTCCCATGACCTTGAGCCCTCACTTGAAATTGAACTGCGGTTGCCCGATGGGAGCTCCCTGCAATCAGAATCTGAACTGCACGGAAGAAGGCAAACGACCGTCCATGCGCCATCTCAAGACGGAAAGCTTGTTGCTGTGGAGAGCATCGAGCCTACCGAGAGCCTCAAAGCTGCAATGAACCTGGAAGCTGTGCGCACGAAGCCTCAGACTCCCATTTCTGTATTTGCTCGGAGAGCAGTACAAGTCGATCTGCGGCCTAAATTCGGGAGTCAAAAGTATTTGGTGGAGTCGTCCGGGGAATTTCAAGATCAACTTCGCCTGTGCTCCAATCATGTTTCTAGCCGAGCGGTGGCCAGCCTATTTGCCCCTTTTGCCGATTCGGCTTCAGACACATCTGCTATTGTCACCAGGCGATTTCAAAATGGTGCGAGATCCTCCGCAGTCCTGCAAAAGGCTGCCTCCATCGCCAAAGTCTATGCGTCACAAAGACCTTGCGCAAGAGAGCGAAAGCTCTTAGTGATTGCTCACAGCGCAAGGCTGCTTAATACTGCTGAGTCTACCTTTGCCACTCTTGGCATCCCGTCTGCAAGACTGGACGAAGAAGGAGACGAGGTCCGTACAGCACGCATTGCCTTTCTTGCTCGCTCAGAGTCTGTGCACGTGGGTTTGTGCGTGGCTAGCGAGCTTGAGGGTGTTATGGGTGTAGGGACAGACTTGGAGTCTGGCCTCGGCGTGTGCTGTGCGGCGATAGTCTTGGACAGGGATTTAGACCCCGAGAGTGAATTTGAAGCGGTTGATAAACAACTCGAAGCAATTGCGCTTGCGAATCAGCGAAGAGCCTCCCTGCGTGGCTGGGATGCCAAAGAATTTGAGATGCACACTTTTACGATTTCGTGGGCTCACGAACTCGAGAAGCTCGCGATCCCAGCTGCAGAGCAGCAAGTTTTCAAGCCCCTTGAGTTAAGCGAGTTGAAATCTGCCATGCGGGCGAGAACCCGCAAAAAGTTGTACTCTTCCGTGGACGAGATGGTCGAGATGAACCTCTCTAAGGTTTTGGGTCTTCAACTGGGCAAACGCACTGCTGGCCGGATTCTTGTTTGTGAACAGAACGACAGTGTGGAGGAAGAGGACGAGGAGGATGTGGCGGAAGCCGAAGCGGCCGAGGAGGGAGATGGTGTCATCGAAGTTCGTAAAAACGAGGCCTTGAAACAGGGTTTGATGCCGTGTATTGTTCCACTCGAAGAAAGAACGCTTTTCTCAACTGACTATACCTACGTCGGGTCCGAGGACCAAATTATCATTGCTAGCTGTAGGCGCCCGCTTGAAGCCCTCTTTGCAAAGGACGGGGATTTGCCCGAAAGCGAAGAGGCTGCTGACAGCGGTAGCGAGGATCTGCAAGAAACGGCGGTGGAGAAACAGACATTTGTCTTACGCAAGCGCGATTTCAATTTTAGCCTCGACGACGACGAGGAGTGGTCAGACTCGTCTGAAGAGGACGAAGAGAATCATGCTGCATCAAACGTGACAAAAATTCTGAGAAAGCCTCCGTTGCGGTCTGAGGCCACCCGCTCGTTAGTCGGGTTTCCGGACTTCTCGTGCCCAAGCTTTGGAGTCAAAAGTTTGGCTCACTTCGCAACCAGGTTCGCCTTTCATGGTGGCGGAGAGCTGATAGTCATTGACCAAAAGCGTATCCCGGATGTGTATAAGGAGGATATCCCAAAGGAAAACGCCACGGCCCAAATCATGGACTTGGACTCCGACCATTGCCAAGGCTTGGAGGGCTGGCCTGCCGAGGAGCAGGCGCAATATTGGTCAGTCGCTGACCCTGAGAGTGGCTGGTTTGAAGATGAGTTGTTCCAGGAGGTTGCTACAGGAAACAAGTCTCTGTTTTACGAGCTCGGACTAGACTCTGGTGAGCGGGAGAAGAATTTTCGCGCATTTTTGAAGGAGATAGATGATGACCCATTATCAGCTGGTCGGACATACCACGTTTTTGGGCCCCCCATCTTGGCAGCAGACGAAGGCGAAATCTTAGATGCGGCAGGTGTGGCGGCTCCAAGTCAGCCTAATAGCTTTGGTGCTGGGAGCGTGCCAAATTTTCATCAGCCAAAGCTCGTTGTGAGCTTTATGCGCGACCGACAAGTCGAAATTGTCAACGACTTCAACATGTTCAATGCCGGATTCGAAGAAACAGTCTCAAATGCGTTGCAAAACGTGCTGGGAATTCCAAAGCCAACGGTGGAGAGCGCGCCTTCAGTTGCTGCAGTCCAGCAGCAGAGCAAGAAACGGAGCGCTTCGGTGGATGCGGAAGATGAAACCAAAAAGAAGCAAAAGTTGGAGAAGAAGAAATCCTCTTCTATTGTAGGCGCCGCGCCACAAGCGGAGGATCTCTTCGGTGTGCTTGATGAGGAGACAGTCGCCAAACCGTCGCAAGGAGCTGGAGGAAAGGATATCGATTGGCGTATTCAGGTCCCAAAGTTGAAAAAAATCAGCACCAAGAAGGACAAAGCAGGAGGCGACAGTACTGTTTGGAGTGCCTGGGAGGATGCTGCGATCCTTCGCGCGGTCGAAGTATTTGGGCCCAATTGGGGTCTCGTGGCAAGTCTTGTGTCCAAGCCATTTGGTGTTCCAAGAACCGTCTCCCAGGTTACCGAAAGATACCATAAAGTTCGTTCGGAGCACAAATCGGCCAGCACATGTCCATGGGTGCTGGATAAGGGCGCTCAGGTAAAGGACATCGCGGACTGGGCCAGCCCGCCGCTCCATGTCGCCGACCTTCTGCTTGGCTTTCCCTCTGATCCTAGCGCCCCAGGCACATCTTTTCAGCGATTTTCTCTCGCTGGCCGCGCATCTCTCGGGCCTGTCGGCGATGGTCACCTGCTTGCTAAGAAGCTGGGGCTTCCGACGTTACCCGAAGCTGAGCGCGAGTCCGTGACATCTGATTTTTCACTGATCTTGTCGTCTTCTCGGAGATCTATGAAGTATCCCCTTCCAGAGGACGATTATGCACAGCAACAGTCTCGAAAAGTTCACGCGTCGCAAGCCTTGCACAATTCCTCCGTCAACTTCGTCAAATTTGTAAAGGAGCAAATTGAAAAGCAAGCTCCAGAACCGGTCTTACACCGTGTCCGTAGCTCTGCATCAGCCGCGAGGCCGGGAATGTCTCGCGCTGTATCATCCGCTTCCTCGATCCCGTCTTCAACGCAATCGAGCCAATCGTCTTCGCCCTCTGTGCCGCCAGGAGCTGCTGCTGCTGCCATGCGCGGAGCGAGGCGCCCACCTCCTCAATCAGCATCAGTGGCTGGACGGCCAGGCTACCACGCGGGTAGCTCAGGATCTCGCCCGACATATTCGCCTCCTTCAGGATATTCGTCTGGTCCTCCTCGCGGTCCGCCCGGAGCACCACGCTCGAGCTCTTATCCTTCGCATTCCCACGTGCATCCGCCACCTTCTTCTGGACAGTATCACGGGCACTATGCTGGGCCAGCGCACCCTTCGTCTTCCACCTCACCACATAAACTACATGCGCCATACGCCTCCCAGCAAGGCTCAGGGGCTTATGCGTCGGGAACTATGGTTCACGGAAGAAACGCGTCGTCATCCGACCCGCGTATGTATCCGTCGCATCCACAGTCGGCCAGCGCCCCTTACTCTCCATCCGGGCAACGCCCTCCTTACTCGACTTCCTATCCTTCGCAGCCTCAGCACCAGGTCCAGTCGTCTGGATACCACGGTCACCACTCGCAACCACCTGCGCACCATCAAATGGGTTCTCAACCTGTGCATCACGGTAGACACATGCCGTATCCAGCTTCCCGCGATTCACAGCAACCAGCGCAACATCCCCAACAACATCAGCATCCGCACCACCCGCCGCCTCCGCGCCAAGGCGGTCACCACTCACAACACCAGCATCACCAACCTTGAACCGGATTATTGCACCTTCTGTACCCTGGAAAACCGTACAAACATTTTTCTCTCTGTCTTTGTGAATTTTGCAAAACGCGCCAATTGGAAAAAAGGAAAGGTGCCCTGGACATGAACATCAGATTTTCAGAGACGAAACTAACATGAGAAGTGCAAGATATAAATTCGACACGAAAAGGTGTTTTGATTTGGGCATCTTTACGAGGCAAATATTGATGCGCCGTCGGAAATTTCGTCTTTCGATGCGAGGCGAACGCAGTTGGCCCGGGACGGAGAGAAGACTGAAAACATAGTCTTGGCAAGACTGTTCTCGCTCAAAATCTTCCGGTGCTCTGGGGATGAGTCTTTATTCGCTATTGCCTCAGCGACAAGCTTAGATATTGCTGGAGACTCCATCACTCCGTGCGGGCCCATGCCGCTCACAACCCACAAGTTGGGCAATCCAAAGTCAGCGAGCTCCCCGACAATAGGTAACCCGTCTTGTGAAAATGGCACTTTCATTTCGGTCGAGTTAGGAAAGACTCAGTCGTTCCAGCATTCCCTCCAAAAACAAACAAAACAAAACAACACAGCTCTTATTGTTCAACTTACTCGGCCCAGCCCATGCTCCTTCAACCTCGTATTCCTTCAGAATCGGGCTGAGTTCGTACACGTGGCGCTGGTTCTCGCCGACTTGGTCCATGTCCACGCCGTACAGCTCTTCGTGCGAAAGGCGGTGCGTGCCGCTGTAGACTCGATCACCTCCGAAAATGACCCTCCCATCAGCAAGACGGCGTCCGTAGGCGTGGCGCACGTGTCGGACGTTGTTCAGATCGTGCGTACAGTACTTTGGCACGCTGAGCAAAGCGGGCGGGAGCTGCTTGGAGAACGCGAGCCCGCTCTCAGCAATAAAAATTACATTCTTGAAAAGCTGGTCAGAAACTGGCTCAGAGACCCATATCTGGCCTTTAACCGGGTATATGGGGATGTGAACGCCGAGACGCAGCCCCATCTGCCTGGTCCACGCCCCTGTGCAGAGCACTACAGTTTCGGCGATCACCACGAGCCCGCCACGGGTTTCCAGCCGGTATGGGCCGTCATGCAATTTGTCAATAGAAACTACGTCCGCACTCTCGTGTATCTCGAGGCGAACGTTCTCGCGCGCAGCAGCCTCAAGAAACGCGTTCGTGGCCGTCATCGGGTCCACGTAGCCGCTCTCCGGCGAGTAAAGCGCACCGATGACTTTGCCGCCGGCGAGCGCGGGCTCCAGCGCCACAGCTTCCGACTTTGATAGCAGTTGGAGATTCGCGTGGTTTCCTCTCGCGCTCTTCTCCATCTCTGCTCTCAAGAAAGCAACCTCCTCCTCTGTGCACGCCACGGTCAGCGCCCCGCTGCGTACGTACCCGCATGGGAACCCATTCTCCTGAACTTGCCGGTAGATCCGCGACGTTGACGAGCGAAGTCTGTGGAAGATTCCTGCAGCTGCACCGCGAGCGCCGGATGAGTGAATCGTCCCCGCGGACAGCCCAGTGGCTTCACCGCCAACGGTCCTGCGCTCCAGCAGCACCACATCGACTGCGTCCACGGCGTCTTTGCAGGTGTCCGCACAGCCACGTTCGCATTCGTGAGTGGCGTCGCAGACGCGCCTGTCCGGGCGGGGACAGCGGGCTGCAAAGAGTGCTGCAGAGGCGCCGGCGATGCCTCCCCCGACGACGGCCACTCTGGCCTTCAGCGTCCCCATCGAGGACCTGGCTAATGCGCCGGAAACGTTGGCATTTGCGACGGACTGTTGGCTTTCTTCTTCTCGTCCTGATACGACGTCGACCCCAGCACCTGCCCGCAGACCTTGCTCTGACCGAGAAAAGAATGCGCTGTTGCCCGCAGCTAGCCACGCAGCGAGGACACCCGCAGCAAGCCGCGGTTTAGCGCGCCACATTCGCAGAGGGGTTGCACTTTCACAAGACGAACGGACTCAGCTTTCTTAGGGTGTTCACCAGTCTCTGTCCGTTCCAGCTTGAGGGTAGGACGTATGCGTCGACGGCGGGCATATACGAGTCGGGACTCGAGTTTATCGCCGCGCGAGAAAAGGTGCGATGAGGCTGTCGTTGTAGTGAGAGCGCCTTCGCAACTGCGATGCGCGTATCAGCTCAGCTCAGGTTGCGTTGCGGTTCGAGTCACCCACTGTCAAAGTGTCTGTCTGTCTGTCTGTCATAAAACACCGGACGCCAGGACACTTTGCTCGCAGTATACAAGCGACCCCGTTCCCCCTTTCGGCCTTTCGCCCGTGGAGCTCAGCGAGTCGCTGTACCTTGCGACAGATGGCTCGTCATTGACTCTTTTCAATAGCGCAAGAGCAGCTCGACATCTTCCACGTCCAACTCTTTTTCCACAGATTCCACAAATCACAGAGATCCACAGAGTCCACACTCCACAATACAATAAGCAAGTAGATCTTTTTGTCGCACGATCATGATGATCTTATACCGGTACCGGTACCGGTACCCTTCGGTTGGGTTCTCTTCCGACAATGAACTCTGGGAATACTCTGGGCCACTTGGACACGCTCTGTGCAAGCTCTCTTTTGAGATTGATTGATTAATTGACAGTGAACGAATGATTGAATGATTGATTGACAGTGAATTCAGTGAATGATTGATTGATTTTGATAGATTGATTGACAGTGAAAACGCTCGCTGGCAAGTCAACATGTATTATCCGTACCGGGACTAGTACACAGATGTACACAGACAGTGTCAGTGTGCGCAGTGCGGTCCTTGGGGACTCACTGTCAGTACGCCACTCTCTGCGAGGACGCTTGATCAAACTGATCAAACAGTCAAACCGGATGCTATGAAAGTGTCTCGTTCGACAACGTTGATGTGAATCCTTTCGAGTGACTGGAACTCGAGAGCGGAGAGCAAGGTGTTGTTGGAAAGAGCCACTGACAGATACTGACAGAGACAAAGCGACGGAGGAGACCAGGTGACTGAGAGTCCTTGCTTCGTGCCCTGGTTCACTGGTTCACTGGTTTCCTAGTTTCTTGGTTTCCTGATGGAGATGGCGGCGAAGGACGGCGATCTGGCAGCGGAGACCGAGTTAGGGATGGAGACGACGGCGCTGGAGCAGCTGGAGAGGACGTTGGGGTCGGCGCTCGGGGGCGTGCTGGGCAACTCGGCGCTTGTGGAATGCGCTGAGGACGTCGGCGCCGCGGCGAGTGCGTTCGATGCGGCGACGCAGTGCGCCAAGCTCATCGTGCTGCCCGTGAAGGCCGGGATACAGTGCCGTGATGGGCGTGCTGACGCGCAAGAAGCGCAGAGAACAGAAACATTACCAGAGGCTCGGCAGCAGAAGACGGTGGCCAGCAGACGTGCACACGACCGCGACAGCGACATCGAGAACTTTTTGAATCAAGTGGTGGAGGAATGGGCAGGATGTGCTGGCGACGCAGAGGAAAAAGGCAGGCAAGATAACGATGAGGCCACAAGAAGAGCGAGAATACGAGATAGGCTGGAGGACTTGGAGTTGTTGTATCTTGATTTGCAAGCTCGGGACGCCAAGGAGTCGGATCTAGGTAAACTCGTCGCCGGACCGCCGTGCGCGCAAGCACACCAGAACTTTATGTTTGCGCATGCAGTGTTGAATGATAATCAGCAGACCTATCTTTTTCTCGCAGCTGCGCCGCACACCCTGGACTCTTTGCTGAAGTTCAACTACCAGATGCTTCGACCTGCAGCACTTCGGAAAAATCACCCATCAAGGATCGGAGAAGTCGTGCTGGGGGACTGTGACGCTGCAATGGACAGACCACTTCTGTTTATCATTTACCAGCTCTTGCAAGCGATGGACTTTCTGCACCGAAAAGGTATTCAGCATAAAAGTATTGCTCCGAATCAGATTTATCTTGAGGACGATCTTTGGGTCCGCGTTTGCCCCCCTGCTCGCTCGCCGAGAGTCATAGGACAGCCCCGATCCGGACCTAGTCTTCTTGACGGTATGACCTTAAAATGGCGCCGCGGGGAAATTTCCAACTTTGAGTACCTGCTGGCGATCAACGCAGCTGCGGGAAGGACGATGTCGGACGCCACCTTTCACCCGGTCATACCCTGGGTCACTGATTTCTCGAGCGAGGACCTGAGCGATCCCGACGCCGCTCATTGGCGCGACCTCACAAAAACCAAGTATCGCCTTGTGAAAGGTGACGACCAGCTGGACATTACCTACGCCAACTCACCAGCTCCGCACCACATAACTGAATCGCTTTCCGAAATCACCGTGTACATATATTTGGCAAGGGTTACTCCGCTTTCCACATTGAAAAGTGTCGTCCGCAGCAACTTCGAGGCAAAGGAGTACCCAGCTTCTATGGCGCGAATGTTTGAGTGGACTCCCGACGAATGCATTCCTGAGTTTTTTACGAAGCCAACAGTGTTTGCTTCGCAACATAAGGTTATGGATATGCCTGATATTCAGCTGCCTCCGTGGTGCGACACCCCCGAAGATTTCATCGAGTGGCACAAGCGAGCACTCGAGTCCCCGTCTGTGTCACAGCAGTTGCACCACTGGATCGACTTGAACTTTGGGTACCGCTTGTCAGGCACAGCGGCGATTGAGAGCAAAAACGTGACTTTGCCTCTTCCGTCGCAGCCCCTGCATAGAATGCAAAAGAGTCCTGGTTTCGCACAAATATTTACAGAACCGCATCCTCCGAAGCACGAGCTGTCAGGTGCGGATCGCAATCATCAGACAAAGGTGGACCTGTTCCAGCAATCGTATGCTTTCTCAGCCAAGTACAATCACTATTTGGACCCGGTATATTATCCTGCTTTAGGAACAAATGCTGATCCGGACGTTTTTGCTATTGCAAACGTGATTGCAGAATTGTATCTTCGGGGGCCAATTTTCTCGAACGAGAGACTACATGCACTTCGAAAGTGCGATTCGGATCTTTACACTGACGTCCCGGAGCTTACCCGACTCCCAAAACGCATCCGGATGTTGGTTATGGATCTTCTAGGGATTCAGACCTCTCAAATGTCGTTGCGCGACACCCTCAACTCAACCAAGTACGCAGACTTGTTTCCTTCTTTTTTCCAGGTTGTGCATGGGTTCCTATCCGAGTACCACTCTCAATACGAGTGGGCCGGGAGGCTAAAACTAGTTGAACAGCGACTTTCGAATGTGATCCGAAGCATTGACTGCACTCAACGTCAAGACGCTGTGGAGCTCTTAATGCCATCAATGCTGGAGCTCATTACCCGAGCGTGCTGCGAACAGACCCGTGCCAGAGCCCCGGCAGTGGTGACTGGAATTCTAGGCGAGTTCACCGACGTTGCCACGACGTTGATCCCGATTATCAGTGAAAAGTATGAGACGATGCAGAATCGAAATCAGTGGAACCTCGTGGCCTCGGCTGTGGAAAGCAAGACCGTCGCGGCGATTCTATTTTCTTGCGGCCCAAGGTCGTTCCTCGAGCACTATGTAGATATCTTAGTTAGCACATGTACATGTGTCAGGGCGCCAGCGGGGGCTCGGCAGGAAGCTTCCCGCAGTCTCATAATGTTGGCCGAGGACAAACACCTTGGTCTGGGAGTGTCCATTCGAGCAATTTTAGATCCCGTGACCAAACGCTGGGGGAGTACAAAGAGTAAGGGATATACAAGTACCGAGGACGAAGCGAGCTCTGCGCACTTTATCTCCTTCTACTCGAACGCTTCGGGACAACCGAAGATATTGCTTCATCGCCTGGACAGGTTGATGCAAGCCATGCGTAGCTACATTCGAAGCTCCACCCCGATGCAGAGCTCGGACATACTCGCAGTGGAAAGTCCCTCCGTTGTGGTCCTTCGGCACATGGCAGTGCATGCAGGGCCATCGGTGATAGCATCCTGCGTATTGCCGCGAGTGATGACTGTACTTCGGACTTGTTGGCCATCTATGCCAAACAGCCTTTCAGACCAAATCGTGGTGTTGGATTGCCTCGGGATCTTGTTTGCGGTTGTGCCACTACTGACTCAGGAAATCATTGTCGAGTACTTTTTTACGAGGGAGCAATCAATTGGCGGGTATATGTTGCATGACATGCTCCCGATAGCAATAAATCAGGCGGAAATGCTAAACAGCGGGCCGCTTGTGAAACTTATGCAGCTCTATCTTTCGTGTGTCCTTGCGTTGATTGCAAACAAGTTGCCACAGAGCAAGAACGGCGTCATCCTGGAACGGGCGTCGCCCATGTATGCTTCCCTCGCAATAGCTCCTGAACCCACGCCGCTCGCGTTGTACTCATGTAAACTGCTGTTCATACCGTTTCAAAAACAATGGGGCCTCGAGCGAATCAGATCAGTGTTTCCAAATATCCTTCCTCCTGCACTTGAGAACATATTACTCGCACCAGTCGGCAAGCCGGAAGTATGCCAAAGCGAGAGTTTAGAAGACGTGGAAACCATGGACTGGCCCAAGTTTCACGTACCAGCGACGTCTTTTGCAGCAAAAGACATTGGCCGCCCTACGCTTTCATCAAGCAGTGGAGCCGTAACAGAAGGAAATGGCACGGAAAAGGAAGACCTTGACTTTTACCTGGAAGCACAGCAGAAAAATCCCACTGCAGCTCATACTGGGATCATTGGTAGCACTACTGCCAATGCTGCCAACAATTTGAGCGTGGGGAGTAACGCGAGCACAAAGCCTGTCGGCTCAGTGGAGCCTGATATACAAACTGGCGGTCGCAAAGACCAACCAAGTTTGCTTTCCCTTGAGAAACGCTCATTTGATTCGTCACAGCAGGCGTCTGAATCAGCTTGGCTACTTGGCGGGTCGGAAGAAGAAGGTCCGTCTGAGAACATTAAAGGACGATTGCTGCACAGCATCAAGGCGCACTCCGGGTCCATTGTGACGATGGGTGTGTCTCGTGATGAGAAAGTCTTGGCGACATCTTGTCGTTCGAATATTGTGCGCTTGTGGAATATTGCAGGTGCCGGCCCGAGGTCAATCGGAGAGCTGAATAATAAAAACCGCCATGTCGTTGGCCTCTCTCTAGTGAATGGCGGAACGAAGTGTATTTTGCTTGACGGGGGTCTGCGACTTTGGGACTGCCAAGGAGGTCAGACAACCGTGCTACCTATTGATGTTGCCCATCGTCCAGTGTTGGCTCTTGAAGCTGCAGGAGACATTCCAAACGGCGGAGAAGTCGTATTCTATGCAAGTACTGTCGCTGGAACGATCGACGTTCTCGACCTGAGAGTTCCAACTGCAATTGTTGCCTCCCACCAACTTCCATATTCTCCAGTTTCAAAAGCCCCCAGCAAAGGGTTTGATCCCCGAGGACTTTCTGCTGGCTCGCTTGCTTCGGGTGGTGCATACAACCAGGGTTGGATCGCTGGTGCCCGAGGGTCCGGCTTTGTGTCCGTTCTGGACAGTAGAACTGGCGGGATACTGTCGAACTGGAAGGCCCATGAAGGCGCTGTGATGAGTCTCTTCTCCGTGCAAAAAACTCAGCTTTTCGGCGCGCAAGCCGACAAGTCCAATTCGCAGAGGTTTGGCATGGATCCAAGCTCTGCGCTATTGACGATATCTGCCGAGGGCTCGGCTCGGGTCTGGGATTTGGGAACAACTTCCTCCTCGCAGAATTCGGCGTCGTATTACCGTCCTGTGTGTAAGCTCCGCATTCTTGGTTTCCCGCACGTATCTCGGTTCTCGAAAGTGCCGGCTCCAGAATTGGAGCCTAGCCCGCTCATCCGAAGCTGGGTTGAAGAGTCGGCTGCGCATAATGCGGTGGGGCAAGATCGATTCTTAAGGCCCGCTAATCTTGCTCTTGGTGGTGGAATCAGTCGCCAGCGATCGCTCTCTGCCGATGAGCCGCTATGGATGGATGGCGAGGCTGGGTTCGCAGGGGGGTTGTCACGCAGAACCGAGAGTATCGGTTTCGACCACGAAAGGTCGCCTGCATACAATGAGAACGGAGTGTCGGAGAGTTTGTTCTCACCGATTTCTCCGGTTTCGCTGCCGCCAGATTCGGACAATCAAACCGGTGTGGAGGAGATTTCGCGAAGCTGGTCAACAGAGAGCAGAGGTGTGACGGGCTCGGCCGGAGCCAGTGCGCAAGGCGCTTCCGCTAGCCTTCTCGACACTGTTGTTGCAACCAGCGCGGCGGCAGCTCGAAGCGCAAGCGCCTCCATATCATCAGTAGCACCGACATTTTCGGAGCTCAGCTCGATGTCTTCTGGGGCACCGAAGCCTTCTGCCGCAATCAGGAAGAACTTGCAAAAGTTTGGTCGAACACAGGTGTCCATCCCGTACTGTGGGGTTGCGGCAGTGTATCAAGACCAGAAATCAGCCGGCTCTCTAACCTTGGCGATGGGCTCAGAAAACCGCCTTTGCGTTGGGTACTTCACTCACGACCAAAGTCCAAAGCCTATGGACGTCCAAGCGCGCTATATCCCTATTGTCGAGCGCGACGGTGCGGAGGTTAGCGCAGACCGTCTTCGCATCAGTGTCGTTCGAAATCTGTCCCTCCGTAGGCTTCTCCTTGTGGGCTCTGACTCGGGCCACCTGCATGTGGTTCACTGAACAACTCAGCTTTCCGCTGTGCTACCCTGGCGCGTTTTTAACGGGATACAAACATACTATTTGGATTCAAGATTCGGTGAACATTATTTTCCACAGTTTGTACAAATTTCCAAGTTCTAGTTTTCAAGCATTTCATGTAGTGCTCTCCTTTCTCAGGTCGGCCAGCGTTGCTTCCAGCCTGGCTAGGCGGGTTTTGAGTTTGTTCGCCTCTCGTTCGTTTGCGTCAGCTTGATCGACAAGAAGCTTCTTGTATGTATCGTTCAAATATTTGTACGTCTCCAAACAGGGGACAACAGTGCCTGACATGTAGTCGATAGCTGTCTGCGAGAGGTGCAGCTTGCTAATCTTATCCATATACTCTTTCTTTGCTTTCCACGCATCGCGTTTCCAGTGCTCTGAGAGAAATTCGGCCTCGAGAGGTGCGATAACACGGGCAGCGTAGTTTTCGCGTACGTTTTTCCACGACGCTTTATAGTAATCTTGAACTTCTCTCCCGTCCAAAAGCTCACGAAACTCGAAGTCTTCACCGGCTTTTTCCTTTGAGAAATCAAAATTGGGCGACCCAATGGCACGATTTGCAGATGACGGCGACCGTACCGGGGACACGAGATCAGCAACGCTAGAGTTGAGTGCGCCTTCCCTTTTCTGCGCATTTTCGCCGTTCCCGTTTGGAGATTCCGCAGAAGATTTTGAAGCCGGGGCGGGCTCCGCAGGTGGCGAGGAGGTAATCGTGTGTTCCTTTTCTTTACTGCCACTGCCCGGCTCAAATGCCGCATCCGCCAAACCGCCGTTCGGGCTTTTGTACATCTTGTTCAAATCGAAACCTTGAAAAGGCGACGAGCCCCCTGCCTCCTTTGCTTCGTTTATCTTTGCTTCTTCTGCAGCTCCACTCTGAGACGAGACTGGACTGTCTACTTGCGGCTTGTTGTCTTTTCCTGGCGGCCGAGTCGTTCGCTCTTCCTTGCGATCGACGGTGGAGATCAAAATCTCGCCGGAAGCAGTCCCGAGCCTCCTTCGCTCCACCTCATTTTTCACGAGTTCGTCCAGTTTGAGGCGATTTACTTTTCCTTGCTCCTTCACCATTTGATCCCAAATTTCAGCGTACACCTCCTTCCTTAGCTGCTCATCGTTTTTGCAGATGATGTCTTGCATGAACTGCTCTAACAGCTCTTTGTGCCGCTCGTGAAAATGCTTCGCCGCGAGCACTGCGAACACCATCTCATTCCTTCGCTCAACTTCTGATTTGACCTTTTTCTTTTTCTTATTATTCGTTCTCCTGTGAAATAACCTCCAAGCTTTCAAGGCCCATCTTCCGCGCTTACTCGACTGAATCTTCCCACTTGGCGGTAATTTCTCGACTGAGTCGCGTGGCGCAGATGTTGCATCTTCGCGAGCAGTACTTTCGTGGGCAACCGCAAGTTTCCTCTCCGGGGGCGTCCAGCCAGCTCCCAATCCTTCCGGATCAAATGGCTCCAGCCGCCTCAGAACAGGTCTGCGCGGCATGCTCGCTCTGCCTTCACCGTTCACGCGTCCCGCCGCTCCGCTTTCCCACGAGTTTCCGACGCTTCGCTGCCAAGTCCAGATGCTTTCGAGTTCTTATCTTCCCGCCCGGATGCCTCGAAACGGCTTGGCATGTCGGCAATCCTGGCGACTCGCAACGCAACAAGGAGCGCGATGCTCAAACGCTCGAACGCTCGAACGCTCAAAAGCTCAAAAGCTCAAACGCTCGAAAGCTCAAACGCTAAAATGCTCAAACGCTCGAACGCTCGAACGCTCAAACGCTCAAGCGCTCGAACGCTCAAAAGCTCAAACGATCAAAAGCTCAAACGCTCAAACGCTCAAACGCTCAAACGCTAAAATGCTCAAACGCTCGAACGCTCGAATGCTCAAACGCTCGAACGCTCGACGTAGTGGGTTTGATCGTCCCGTGTTGGTCCTTGCCAGCTGTAGTTTTCTTGATGCTCGCTCGATCCACTCAATTCCACTGCAACGCGAGAGACCGGTTGGCAGCCACTCTTTCCCTTCTCTCTCTCTCTCTCTCCGCACGCTCTCTCTCCCTGCGTACTTGCGTACTTGCGCACTCCTTCCCTCACTAAACTTGGCTTGGCGCGTACACTTTCAACGGATTCATGGTGCTCCTACCTCCACTGGTAAATGACCGTTAGCAGCCTATTCAAGAGTTGAGAATGGCAAGGAGACGGATGCGAGAATGTATGGATGGATACATGCATACATGAAAAATGAAAGATGAAAGATGAAAGATGAGAGAAAGAGTGAACGAGTGCGTGGACGTTTGAGTCGCCGTGGATGGAAAGTGGAGTTGGTCCCGCTGGCCCAGCTGAGCGACGATGTAGCACTGGGGATGGATGGACTCGGCATCTCTTTGGTTTGGACACAGAGGTGAATGAATGGAATCGAGGACATGGACGAGTCATCAGTTTCGCAGTTCTATTTGTGTCTCAGCTCGCTTCTCGACCATCCCCGAAGCGCGGGGCCTGTGGACTGAAAACTCCAAGAGTGGGGCGGCGGCACATCAGCGACATGGATTTAATCGCAAGAGAGACAAGACAGTTCATCCGAAAACGCTTCTGTTCTATCTACTCAAAACGACGCAGAGACCACGGGCCGCACAAATGACGAGAACCCACAAGCTACAAAGCAGCTCCTCAACGAGAGAGAGAGGCTCCAAAGACAACCACGTTAATCCTCTGGCAACGAAAACGAACGTGCCCACGCGAAAAAGCGAGAGCATATGACCAACTAGAGCTCGCTCCAAGACATCACGACCATGCACTCGGCCAGAACGAGGAGCTTGAGTGCTTTGCTGTCAGCGACGACGCGAAGGCATTTCAACACAGCCGAAGCAATCTGTCTTCATCCATCGCCGCGTCGCTCAGTCAATCAATGCGAGAAAGAGAAAGACTGACATCACAATAAACGCATCGCCACCGCCGGCTCCCTCTCGCCTGATCGGCAGACTTTAATCTTCTGCTATCTTTACTACATAAACCATTACAATAATTTAAACATTGACAGATTCTAAAGTCCAGACTCGGCGAAAGTGTACGAATGGCCAAGGAGTAACTTCGCAGAATAAGACGTACGATTGGTAAACACCGAGACTTGAGAAGTGTCCTCGCTCGGGAAAATATAGTGTCCCGAGCGTCGTCACTTGGTGGGACTCGTTAGAAAAGGGCGGCCGATCCGCGGACTGCTGGGCAGGCAAAGGTGCGCTGGTGTGTACGCGTTAGGAGTTCGGTGACGCGCAGGCGGTGGCTTCGGACGGCCGACTTTTGTATTGTGTTTGGAAGCAATTGGAGGACGCATTTGGGGGAAAGTTGTGTGGCTTGGCTTGGCTTGGTAGGTAGGTAGTTGCCTTTGCCCTGCGAATCCAAATTCTGCCAAGGAGAGCTGGCCTCGTGTATTCATTCGTTCATTCATATCCTTGCAGAGAGTCAGGTCAAGACAATATAGAAATAGAAAAGGAGCGATGGCGGGGATCGGGCCGCCGAGGAAGGCCATGAATTTCTTTTGTCTGATGAACAGTATGGTGCTCCTCACATTTGCTTCCACGTTAGTTTTCCTGAGCATGGGAAGCGGATCTACGCCGCGAGAGGGTCTGACTTCTTTCGATGGGTCGGCATTCACGAAGCTGATACACGTCGACCAGGTGCCGATGCCACAAGATGGGGACCAAGCAGAGGAAGTCGCGGGGGACTTTGACATTGAGGTGGACAGAATAGATGTGGCAGAGGATACTCGCGATGAAGAAGTTTTGGAACCTGCGAACGGCGAAACTGGAATCCCCGCGAGGGAAGGAAGTGTGCGGGTGGCCCTGTTCGCAGACTCTTCAATAAGCGATGCCACCCAGGAAGTTCTAAAGCTCGTCAAAAGGGAACAAGCGGATATGGTGTTTCATCCGGGCGACTTGGATTACACGGGTGTTTTGAGCAACTGGCGGAACCAGACACAGAAAGTGCTTGGAGAAGGGTTCCCTTACTTTTACGCGCCAGGAAACTATGAGATCAAAGAGATGCCTAAAAGCGGTAAGCAGCCATGGGCTTCGTACCTCCAATATAGGGTGGATCTAATGAACACTCTGGGGGTGAAGTGCGTGCGAGTTTCGCCCCACACTGGTCAAATGGCGTGCCATTATCGAGGAGTTTCGTTTGTTTTGTCCGCAATATCGAACACGCGAGCCAGAATCGAGCAGGACTATACTTTTCTGGAAGACTCCTTGTCAAGTTTGCGGGACAGTTTCCCAGACGCTAAGTGGACATTTTGTGTGTGGCACGCCCCTTTCCACAATTTACAAGTCGGATTTCGCGAGCCGCCTTTAGTGACGAAGAAGAAATTGCTGCAAAAATCGTACGAGTTGTGCCGTAAACATGGTGCAATCATTGTCACTGGGCATGAGCACTACTACGTACGAACCCACACGATGACCTCATTCATGGACCCATACAGGTATATCAAAACACCTCGGAGACAAAATTCCCTTCCAGTCCTCAAGGCGAAGCCAGGTTCCACGTTTGCTGTCGTCGTTGGCCTAGGCGGTCATTCGGTTAGCGTTCCTTCGAAAAAACTCTTTGAAACCTATAAGCACCTCGCGGTGGTGCACCCTCGCGAATATCTCTTTAAGGACGACCTTGGTGGAAAAATTATCTATCCCGAGTTGAACGGTCACCCAATTACCTCCTCGCAGCTTTTGGAGCGAGAGAGGCCTAGTTTCGGATACCCATTCGGCGCCCTGTTTTGCGACCTCCCATTGCTTCCAGGCGCTGGGGAAAAAGGTCATTGCTACTTCAAGACGATCGAAGGCGTCGTCGTTGATGAATTTTACGTTGAGGGTGTGCCTTGATGGCTCAAGCACTTGTGCAAGCGGAAAAATGTACGGACAACTCAAAATTACTCTGAAGCTCTCTGACTCTGAGCGTGTGACCAAAACTGCTTAAAAACTATAAACATTAGTATTTCTTGACATTCCTCCCCTCTTAGGAAAAAAGAGAAAAAAAGAGAAAAAGCATCGTCAGCATTTTTAAAATCCACACTCGTGAAGCGTAATTTTCGGGGTACCCGTACCGTCAGCACGTCTGCAAGCGCAGATACAGTTGGGTGAAAAAGGAAAAGAAAAAGCGCTACGGAAGCAAAATGGTGACGGCTGTTCGTCGTGGTTGTTTTAGAGATGTTGATGCGTATTCTAAAAATCACAAAATAAACCTCTCCAGGTCAGAACGCTGAAGGAGGTCGCCAATCTTGTCCTGGACGTTCTTCTTGCTGATAATCAAGCTCGGCACATCGCAGTCATCCTTCTGCACAATGTTATACTTTGAACCAAGCTTTTCTGGAAATTGAATGCCAGACTTAAAAGCATCCAAAAGCTCTGGGGTGTGAAACGAAATGTCCTCGATAACGCGCTCCATGATGGTGTGTAGCCTGCGCGCGCCGATGTTTTCAACGGTAGAGTTCATTTCTGCGGCGATGCGGGCCATCTCGCGGACTGCCTGATCTTCGAACTCAACAAGAATGCCTTCCGTGCGCAAGAGGTCGCGTTGCTGTACAATCAGGTTAGCTTCTGGCTCGGTGAGGATTCGGTAAAAGTCAGCTTCTGAGAGAGGATCGAGCTCCACACGGATCGGGAGTCGACCTTGGAGTTCCGGCAACAGGTCAGCAGGCGAAACTGTGTGAAAAGCGCCACTTGTGATGAACAGGATGTGATTTGTGTTCACGTTTCCGTGCTTTGTGTTGACAACGGATCCCTCAATCAAAGGCAGCAGATCGCGCTGCACGCCTTCCGCGGAAGCGTCGGCAGAACTCCTGGATTCACCGTTGCTGCAAATCTTGTCAATTTCATCGATAAAAACAATCCCGTGTTGTTCTGCGAGATGAATCGCCTCGCGAGTGAGGTCGGAAGACTCCATGCGGGTTTCCAACTCCATGTCTGCAAGCACTTTGCGCGCCTCGCTGATTGGCATCTTCTTCTTCTCCTTCTTCTGTCCTCCAATCATCTTTCCGATTTGAGCGATTACCTGGTTCATGTGAACTATGGGCGAGACGACAAAACGGTCAGAGAACGGTCACACTCTCCGCTCCGCGACAAGGTTGCAACAGTAAACTTACTAGGATTGGCCGCGCCACCACCGTCAATGGCTATCGGGATTGGCGAGCCTGGAGCAGTTGCTGGGGCATCAATAGTGATGTGATGTTTGTCCAATTCTCCGTTCTTGAGCAGATCCTGGAACGATTTTCGGGTCTCTGGGCTGCTCTTCCCAGTCAAAATGTCCAAGATCTGAGCTTCTACGACCGATTCGATGCTTGCCATTTCCTCTTCCATCTTTAGTTTCGTAGTCAACTTGATGGAGGTCTCCACGAGGTCCTGAATGATCTTGTCCACGTCGCGTCCGTGAAATCCGACTTCAGTGAATTTCGTGGCCTCCACTTTAACAAACGGCGCTTGGGAGAGCTTCGCTAGCCTTCGGCCGATCTCAGTCTTGCCGACTCCAGTGCTCCCAATCATCAAGATGTTCTTTGGGTAAACCTCTTCCCTCATTTTGTCGTCCAGCTGCAGCCTGCGCCACCTATTGCGCAGCGCGACAGCCACCGACCGCTTGGCCGATTTCTGCCCTACGATATGCTTGTCCAGCTCCGCGACGATTTCGCTCGGCTTGAGCGGGGTCTGCTTGACCTCCACTTTGAGCGGGACCTTGCTCAAAATCTTTTCCACTGCACCCATTGCCGCTCCGCCCGTGCTGTCCCCGCCTTCTCCACCGGTCTTTTCAGGCTCTTTATCCGTGGAGCTGGTACCATTCGTCGCTCCCAAAACCACTTCCAAGCGCTGCCCAGCAGCTCGAGCCGCTAATCTCCGCGTCAACATCTTTTCCACCAAGCTCCTCTCTGTTCCCTGTTTCTGTTCTCTGTTCTCTGTTCTCTGCTATCTCCTCTCTGTTCTCCCAAATTTAGCTCACGTAACGTACCGTAGCCGCCTCGTTCCGCGTACACGAAAAGGTGTCCTCGGAGATTACGCACTTTGTTTTTTGGTCTTGTTTGCTTCTTAAGAATTCCATTTCTTTCTGGTTTTCGCGAGCCTGGCCTACATTTGTCGGTAACTAAACTCTTAAGCATTGCATGGAGCCTAGCGGGAGCGTGGGGGTTGCTACACTGCATTGGGAAAGCACGGACGAAAGGGAGAAAAGATAAGAACGAAGGAACGAAAAAGAAGTGTGAACGGAGGGTATGTGTGTTATGGTAGTCAGAATAGAAGTGCGCAGTCGGGTTCTTCGGAAGAACCCGCCATCTTCAGAAGCCACGTGATACGTCAGGACGATTGTGGTCAGCATTGAGTAAACTTGATGGACAATAAGTGTCTAAAACCACCAGATGAGGTTCATTTGAAGCATAAATAGTTAGGAGAACCCCGAAAAGAGAACTCCGGAGCTAGCAGAGCCAGGTCTCCCAAACTCTAGAGAGTGGGCTTATCACGAAGGTGGCTTCGTTACTTTCAGCAATAACAGAGACGTTTGTGTGGCGGGAGGGAGTTTGTCCTCATCTTACGGAGTGCTAATCGCCGGTTATTAGCTGCGGTTGCTTGATTGATTTCGACATAGGCACAGTAAGACTTTCGAACGTTTCATTTCTTTCATTTCTTTCTCGTTTCGTAAGTTTCGTACTCAGTACCACTGTTTTCTGCTCGTCAAAAGGGGAAAATGAGCCAATTGTCGAACTTGCGAACTTGCTTTTGGTGCTTTTGGTCAGCACAGAATTCTGAACTGAAATAGTACGCAGTTATCAGTGTACTACGTAGCACGCCGACCACTCCGACTGTCCCGGCTGCAATGCAGCCAGAGTGTTAACAGTGCCTACCGCTCGCTACAGCCTACGCACTTGCGGAACGTTTCCCAACGACCAGTTCACTGCTCCTTCGCATCATTTCGCATCTGTGAAACGCTTTTACAACGAACGCCTCTTTGTTCGCTGGTCGGAGCCGTTGCGAAGGCTACGCGTCGCTATCTCACTCCTAACCCTTCCTTGAGACGCTGCCAGCTACTGCGAACTCTAAGAGAGCACGCTATCACTCCAGCTGAGTGAGACGAAGTGTCCTCGCTGCCGTCCAAAACTGGTACTCTTAACGTACGCCCCAAGTGCCCTCGCAATAGGCGCGAATTAAGATCGGCGCTAGCTGTACGGGTAGAAAGGGGACGGGAGTCTTGAAAAGAAGGAAAGTGAGGAGCAACACGAGCAACAGTACAGTGGACGAGAACGGACGAAATTGAAAGCAAGGAACAAACTCCCCATACTAAATACTCCATACTCCATACTCCATACTCCATACTCCATACTCCATACTGAGAAATCTTTGGGCGATTGACGATCGTCAATTGTAGCAACTTTCGGGACAAGAGTGTGGATAGCAAGGTCGTTGTTGCCTTTTTTGTTGAGCTTTTTTATATAGATATAGTTGGAGCGGAGACCTTGAAAATGAAACGCCCCAAGACGGCAGGTGCGGGAACCACTATGTGGGACCTTTCATTTCTGACGGAAGGCGCACCAGGCGTCAAGAAACAAGGCAAGTCGAAGAAGCAGAATGGCAAAGGCCAGAAACCCAGCAAGAACAACAACTCATCAAAGAATCTACCGGCAGCAATGGGGCAATCTTCAGTCGTTAAAAGGGCCACTTCCGCGAGAGCATCGGCAAAGCAGCCGGAGCGGACGCTGGAGGATAGGCAATCGGTGGTGGAAAAGCTAGCCCGGGAAGCTGACAAGTTAGAGATTCGGCTGATCAGGCAGAATCAGCAGGTGGAGGAGATTCGTGTCAAGATGGTGGAGGAGAAAAGGCAGAGAAAGCAGATGGGCGGCGTGAAAGCTCTCAAAATCTTTGAGAACAGCATTGCCAAGCAGGTGCGCATCCTTGAGAACAGACTCAACAAGCTCAACATCCGCATATGCGAGCTGGACGGGCAGAACCAGAACTACGTGGTCAAGATCAACAATCTGCGCAGGGAGCGGGTGACGTTTGAGCGGAGCTTCAAAAAACTACAAAAGGAGTTCAAGACCAAGCAAAAACAGATGGCCGAGATGCTGGAGCAGAGCAACTATTTTTACCTGGAGCGCCAGACTGCATTGCTCGAGTTGGAAAAAATCGAAGCTCAGGAGGGCCTGGAGCTCGAGGAGTATTCCAAAGAGTATTCGCATCTGGACAGTCTCGTCGCAGAGCAAGCTCAGATGTCAAGTTACGTGCAACAGTCCGCTCTTAAGAAACGAGAAAAGGATATCGTAGAGCAACTCGCAAGCGGCAAATTAGACCGCGTGGAGGAAGAAAGGCTTAAACAAAAGCTAAATCAGCTGACGGAAGGGCTACATAAGCAAGAGCAGACCATCTTCAAAACAGAAAAAAATATGCAGTCATACGAAGAAGCGTTCTCGAAGCTGTATGAGAGCGCTGGAATTCACGACATCAACGAAATAGTGCAGAGGTTCGTACGGAACGAGGACCACAATTTTGCTCTTTTTAACCATATTCAGCACATCAACAAGGACATTGAGAAAGACGAAGAACAGCTCCGCAACCTACAAGAGGAAATGTCAAAGTACAAAAAGGAGCTCTCCCGGCACGAGGGAAACAGAGAGCGGATTGTGAACGAGTTGGAAACAAAGCTGGACAGGTTGAACCAGCAGATACTCGACATTGATCACAAGGCCAGATCGAACAGTGATCAGCTGGACGCTGTGTCTCAGGGAACGGAAAATCTTTTTTTCCGTATCAACTGCGAAACTATGCAAGGTTTAGAAGGGTTCCGTCAGTTTGACAGTTTGGTAAACGGAGATGCTCAAAGCCCTTTTGGCACAAGTGGGGCAAGCCCCAAGTCCCCAATGCTATCTCCGGGGCCAAGCTCGCCACACCTCAAGTCGCAGGGCAAGTCCACGCGGTCCTTAGCAACGAAACCTAGCTTTTCTATGGGCTCCCCCTCGAGTAAAGCTGCCCCCCGAACATCTATTACCCCGCTTGCGGTGGGTCTCGGAAACCAGGTTACCGAGCAAAATATTATGCTTTACTTGGGCGTCGTAGAGCAAAGAACAAATGAAATCATTCATATGTACCGTCAGCACTGCTCTAAGATGAGTGGCACGCTATCGTTCAAGGGCTCTGAGAAGATCTCGGCAGTGGGCCTGCCCGTCCCATCTGTGCCAATGGGCAGCAGTCAAGTGAAGGTTCACGCTCCGGCATGTCGGCCTAATGCTAAGCCTTCCAAAAAGGGAACCACTCGAAACCATATGTGGGGCGGCGAGGACGAGGATGAAGATGAGGGTGAGGTCGAGCGTCCTCTTTCCTCGCAGCAGTTGCGCGAGATGACAATGCGTGAAAATCAACCTGTGTTGCCTTCACAAGGGTCCACAAACCTCTTTTGAGGGGCTGGCATTTTCGTCTCGGCTGCAAGGCTTGGGTACTCGTGCTTATTTCTTTTTTAGTCTTTGTTCAATGAATGAAATGAAAATGAATGTGTGACACTATCTCCATACATCTCTTTTGTGTATTTACTTGCTTTCGTTACATGCCACGATTTCATATTAATAAATGATAAAACATCGCACGTGATTAGTTGCGAGCCAGATCGACAATTTCATTTTGCTGTCAAGATTGTTTTGAGAAGGAAGATGAAGATTCAAAGGGGGAAAAGAAAATGGTGGTTGAGACACAAACTGCCGGTTATATTTTGCAACATAATGAAACTGAGGCGATCCTTATGCCTCTTTGCGCTCTTGCACGCCGCTATCCGTCCCATTTTTTTGCACAATGTCGAGAAAGTCTTCGTCAAGCTTTTGAAGAAGCTTGGACATATCTGCGGCAGCTTGTTCGTCTGTCTCTACGGATTTCTGGGCGACCATTTGCTTGGCTTTCTGCTGTTTGCGTACTATCTCTTTGGACCTGGTCTCCAAGTTCTTTTCGCGCTTCGTTTCCCGCTCAAACATCCCCGAGATAGCCAGCTTCTCGTTACTCTGCTGGACCGCGAGCGAGTCACACACTTGCAAAAGGGACACAGTTCCGTTCTGATCTCCAACCGCCACCAGCTTGCCATTGGAGTGCACCGAGATAGAAGACAGCGGTGCATCGGAAACTTTGTGACTGTATGCAAGGTCAGATTGGCGGTAAAAGTAATCCCATACATCGACGACACCGTCGGCTCTAGTAACAAAGAATACCCCTGGCCGGGTTGGGCTCCAGCATCCAGAAGTCAAGTATGCTGGGTGGTATTTGGTGGTGAGAATTGGGGTCTTGAGGTCTTCCATCCAGATCCTCGCGGTCCAGTCGCCAACAGTCATAAAGAACTTTGAGTGGACAGGGTTGCGCTTGATCGAATAGATCGGTCCATGGTGGCGCCCAGCCATTGTATCGTACACAGTAATACCATTGTTTGTTTTCTTGTTGCGCAGATTTACAGAGAGCACAATACCTTGCTCTGTGCCGATCAGGTACTTGCTTGGCCCAGACTCCTGCGAATACTCCATCGAGCTTCCACCGAGCGTTACGTCTGGCACATGCGAGTGTTTCCCGGTGTTGAGCTCAATGCGGTCGAGCGGTTCGCGGAGGCGCCTGGTGTCCCACCACAGCATCTGGCCATCTGTTGAGACCGAGGCGCATAGGTTTCCGGTTTTAGAGGAGATCCAGTAGGCGTCGTACACAGGGTCGTGGTGGGAGTTTTCGATGACTGAAGTTTCACACGGCTTCGACCCGCTTCTTCGCAAGTCGAAGAAGGTAATGAGGCCGTTGTAGCAGCCCCCGACCAACTGCTCGGGGACCTTTGGGTTGTAGCGCAGGCAGCACAGTGGCGAGCTTGGCAATAGTTCCATCTCTGGGGTGTTTGGGTTGGTGACATCCCAAATATACGACTGCATCGGGAGGACCGTGTAATCGCCCACAAAACGGGGGTCCTGAAAACTCATCACACTATACGTGACGGCGAGGCGGTTGCTGTCGGGCTGCCAGTCAATGCTCGAGGCAGTGCGGCGAATCTCACTAGGGTCTCTGAACACGGCGAGGCCCTTGGCAGATGGAGGCTCGCTGCTGTGATCTATCCAAGTGCCCTCAAAATATTCCTCGTAGATGTCGATGGTGTTGTTCTGCATGGCGGCTCGCTCGATTACTGGACCAAGGCCTTTCACGGTCTGCTTAAAGTCGTCTGTCTTTTCTACCTTTTTGCGATACCTCGCGACGTCAGCCTTCTCCGACGGGTCAATATCTTTGGGCCAGCCCCCTTCCCGATGGGTCACGTTCATCACCTGGCTTTTGCTGACCATGGTGGCCACGGAGCTCAGCGAGATCTCGCATGTCGTGTCCAGCTCGATCGTGCACGGATTCTCGTCCACATAGGTTTCTTCCGCGGACTTGTCGCTGCCAAAGTACTCGAGCTCATTCACGAACGTCTCCTTAAAGTACCCCGTATCGCGGCCGAACTTCTTCCGCAGCTCAATCACACTCGCCTCCATCTTGCCGCCGCCCGACTTTTCGCCTCCTCAATCGCCAAATCAATCCCCACCAGCTCACGCTTCCACCACTTCGAGCCCAATCTCCAATCTCCAATCTCCAATCTCTAATCCCCAATCTCCAATCTCCAGACTGCAAACTCCAAACTGCAAAATCCCGACGTCACTTGGCCTTTACGAAACCTGCGCTGCTCCCATCAAACACCCTTTCGCACTTGCGCACTTGCGCGCGATATGTACAGGTGTATCTATCAATTCATGCACAGAGTACGTTGCTCTGTTTCTCTCTCTCTCTCTCTCTCTCTCTCTTTCTTTCTTTCTTTCTTTCTCTTTCTCTTTCTCTGTGTGTCTTTGTCTTTTGTCGTCTTTGTCTTTGTTGGTCGGCAACGCCAATTGCTGCACTCGAAAAAGCTGTTAGTTGCCTCCTAAAGGCGCCCCGTGGCCCCTGCGACGAGGGACTTCTACCGAAGGGTGATGGAACTGGGGGTAGTGGATGCGGGCGGAGGGGGAGAGAGGGCGGATGTGGTGCGGGTGTGGGACATCGCAGATCAACCGTCGCAGGGAACGCGCTCGTTGTTCTCGTAACGGATGTTGCGGGGAAGCCGCTAGGAGCGGATAGATGATGACGTAGTAGTAGACCTTGGGCGGGTATATAGAACTCGCAGACAGAGTTGTAGATGTGATTCTTGAGATTGATTGAAATCACAGTCTGATTGACTGTGAATCAATCGATCTTGATCATTCAATCAACCAAACAATCAATCAATCAATCATTCAAAAGCTTCTAAATGTCCATCGCTTTCAATTCAAGCCGATTGACAAAAATCGAGACCACCATTGCTTGGCTTTCCATCACCAGAAACTGAATGCAAAGGTTTCTCGACGATCCATCTCCCAATAATTACATCATCGCACAACCCAAATCAACTCATCGTGCATTCATTCATTCATTCATTCATTTACAACCATAATTCATTCTACATAAGTGGAGCTCCTGCTAAAGGGACTACGAGTAGTGCGCATCGCGTACCGCGTACCTAGTCCCGCGTACGTTTCTGCGTCCCCGAGAATACGGCCAGATATTAGCTAGCCACGTTGTCGTTGCGTTGTGTCAGGCTCGCATCGAGTCAAAAGAGAAGCGCAGGAGGCGCGAGTTGATGCGCCAGCCAGAAGGGCAGCTCCACGAAAGAAGCGCAAGGGTAGGCCTTGTCGTAGAGCCCGTGTTTACGCTCGGGCGCGGGCGACGTGGGAGCTGGACGCGAGGGAGACATGGATAGTAACGGTGGGGTGAAAGATGTCTTGATACAACGTATTGGGTTTCACCCGGCTGGGCCGGTGGCGTGGCTTTTTGCGGCGAGAGGGCTGTACAAGCTGGGAGAGTATCACTTGTGCATCGAGGCACTGTCGAACTGCCTGCGGAGCCAGAAGACTTTGAAAGAGGCGCAACACTTGCTGGGATTTTGTTTGATGCACACTGGTCAAAAGGCCGCGGCGGCTGCGGCGTTTTTAAAATCTGTCAAAATGGGAAACGAGACAGACATGCAGCCTCTGATTGAGCTTCACCTTGAGAACCCTTCGCTGAGTAGCGTCTAGCGCAAGTTCCCGCTTATCCGTTCGCCTGTCCCATACTGCCTTGTGAGATATAAACGTAAATATTGCAATTAGTTCGGATTGTCTTGCTCTCTTGTCGTTCTTGCAACCGCTCGCAACGTGCAGAAATCGGAAGTAAAAGGAAGAGTAGAGAAAGAAAAAATAGAGCTCGAACAAGCATAATCCTCAGGGACGGGATCGTGGATGCCGGAGAGGGAAGGAGTGATTTGTGTTTGCACTTCGGGTACTGCTTTCACAAAGTCGATGAATTTCTTCCCACTTCCTCCAATTGTGGATGCCCAGAGCATTGCCGCTCTGGTCAATAAGGTTTCTGATCAAATCACCGAAACCAAACAACGGAATTTAGAAGAGGCGAAGAGTGGCAGAAGAAGAGAATGGATGGGGTGATGAATAAACATATCCTCTATGATTGGAATTCATTTGTTTACCTCTTTGAGTATTCATGCGAACGAAAGGAACAGCCACGCACCCAGCCCGCTAGGGGCACTGCGACGACATTATACTACAGGAGTCAAGCGACGTCCACCTACTAAGAAATAACGCAGCAGCCACCGCCACTGCTTGGCGCCTGATGGTATGGGTTCTCTTTGGATGGGTTCACAAGCAAGTCGCCGTCCTGGTTGTCGGTGACATATTTGACGATCCCTGCGCAAGCCTCTGAAGTTGTGCAAGCTGTCTTCTGCTTCTCTACCTCGATCTTAAACTTCTCAATGTCCTGCTCGCTCATTTTCTCCTCCTAACGCACTCCAAAACAAATATCGTCGCGGCAAACTCGAGCAAAGCGTCCTGTCCATCGCGCACATCAACCAACAAACACCTCAACACTGTCAGAATCCGCCGCATGCCATCAACCCTCCACCTCCCCAGCCCATTTCACCCCATTCACCGCCTTTTGCTCCATTCCACAACCCCCAAACCCCAAACCTCAAATCCCAAATCCCACACCCGCTCGCGGCCCTCTTCGCACCGCACACAAAAACACACACACAAACAAACACACACACCGCGCACGTGCGCGCACGTGTCCCTCCCGCATCGAGCACTTACCTTCGCGCGAACTACTGAGCTACTGCCGCTTCTCTTCTCCTCTCCTTCGCAGACTGCCAGTGGGTGAATGAAAAATGCTTTCTCTCTCTCTCTCTCTCTTTCTCTCTCTCTTTGTGTCAGAATGTGTCAGAGATTATCAGAGATTGCTTTGGTGCGCTGCTTAAGGAGGACTAGTCTACTCGTTAGCCGCCGCGGAGGGAGGGTTGTGAGGGGGGATCGATGGGAGGAGAGTGAGTGGTAGGAGGTGTCAGGCGTTGGGGGTAGGAGTGTGAGGTTTGTGAGGGAGGCGAGCTTGGCACTCTTTTCTCTCTTTCCTCTCTTCTCTCTCGCTCTCTCTCTCTCTCTCGCTCTGGCGAGATCGGAGGAGTATTGTTACTGGTAGATGAGCTCACTCTGGAGGGCTAGGCTTCCGCTTGCTACCGTAAGTGGTAGCATTTGCCGTATCAGAGCGAGGGGATTTTTGAAAGGGAAAGTCTTGAGGCTCCGCATTTCTACGGTTAAATATAGACGCGGTTAACACGCACACCGCGGGGGGTTACGCGCAAAGTTCGCGAAGTTTGTGAGAGGCGAGCGGAGCTAGTAGTACCGGTAACTAAGCAAACCAACCCACTTTTCCGGACCTATGGTACGGTAGCCAACTGCTATCAGCATGGCGTTGGCGCGGCGAAAAGTATTACAATGGCATTTGTTTGTTTTTGGGAACCATCGTTGCTTCTGATTTTCTAAACCAACTTTTCAAAAACGTTGTTTGCTCATCGATGTTTGATTGATGGTTTCTTAAAAAATTGACCTAATAGTTGAAAAAAAATGCAACTTTTATAGAAAGAGGAAGTTAGAATTCCCTTTGTCAGAAACCAGAAAGTCAGAAATCAGAAATCAAAAACTAGAATTGAGAGTTGAGAATAATTGAGAATTGAAAGTTGAAAATGAATTTCAACGCACAAGTGATTATGGTTCAAGCTACAAGGACGATCGCCCATTGCTAATTCCTAAGACGTGCACGTCTATCGATCGGCCCATGCGTCCAGGTTGTGTTTTACATGTGTCCAGGACGTTTCCGGCGCGGAATGGCTTGGAGAATGGTTGGCTTCGCTCATTTTCACACGTCGCGTGAAGAATGTCGTGAGTCGTGTGACTTTCTTTTTCGATTTATTATCTCAAGGAAGCGATTGGACATGGCATATGTGATGATGGCTGTTTCATTTGACTCATGCGCAAGAATATTCAGACCAATTTCGCGTTGCAGTTGCCCGACCGTGGCGCGTCGCAGCTGTACACGAGGGCTGTAGACGGCCTGGGCTCGAGCCTGTATGCGTTTCCAAAAGTTCCGCTGCGAGTAGTGTTCCCAGGTGAGTGAAGAAACGCTGGACTTTCAATTGAAAACTTTGTAGCGCCAGAGATGTAGAGTGTTGCGAAGACCCAGTATTGGATCGTGTTACCGCAACGCAGAATCGAAAGCTACTTGATGAACATCGAGAGAGGCGTTGAATTTGCTCGCGAGTCTGTGGTTAATTAAAACCATCGTGACCGGCCTGCAAGACTCCGAGTCGAGACCAAGGTCAACCGACATATTGCTTTCGCCTTCCTTTTACGGATTCCAGCCCAAGGGCTCACCGCTGGCTGGTGCTCTCAACGAACTTTTTGCGTTGGCAGGAGGGCCGAGCTATGCCTGGCACAACCGTTATGGCTCCGGCTGCACACACCTCCATCCCTCTCGAAATGCAGGGAGGCGCCATCTTAGCCGCAATTTGGTACTTGTTTCCTCGTCCTTTTCACGATTGCAGAACACAAGTTTCTCCTTAACGCTCCTTTGCACTCATTCATTCAGACGCTGCATTGCACTGCATTGCTGCATTGCACTTGGCGCTGCTGTTGCCGCACTGGCACTGGCACTGCAGAGAAGGAAAAAAACGGACAAATGCAATATCATCCATCATGAAGATACTCTATAGTAATGTCTACCCACTGCTACTTTAGAGAGTCAGTAAGGGGGAGAGCTCGTATCGATAATCGTATTCGAATAATTTAGACTATGAAGTATAGTTCGCTTGTTCTTTTTATTTCTCCGGGCCCGAAAGCGCTGATAAACGCGGAGAAACTCTCTTTCGCCGCTCCTTCCGCCTTTGCGAAAAGCTAATTGCTATTTCGCTTCTTTCGGTCATACAATTATTTTACGAGTTCTCATGCACAGCAGTAGCACTCAGCACTCCACCCTATGGGAGCTTTCTGGAAGGGTTCTCTTGGTGCGTGCGGGAAGCAAGGCAAACGTTTGCCAATCATTCGTAGCCATTTCCTTAGCGCTGACCTCCCACTTCGACATAGGCCCCTGATAGCAGTCCTTGAGGGTCCCGGATGAACTCTAATTCTCCGTCCCGGCCTTCCCGCCACGCCGCCGCCTCTTACGCTTTTAAGCTAATCACTCCTATCGGAAACGCAAACCTCTGCTCTCGAGGTTCTCACATCTCTCATAAGCAACATAGTCCACTGCTACGGTCATTCTACCTGGAGAATCAGTGAGCTCTACTCCCATTTAGGCTTTTGCCGTAGGAAGCGTTCAAGCAAGTTTTAGTACACTTTGCAGCAAACCACAGCAAACCCCAAACAAATATTTGCCCAAGCTTTACACTGTCTCTGTAGTCGTTAGCTATCAGCAACGGTAGGAGTCTGGGAAAAAGTGGATTGGAAACAGCAAGGTAGGTGAGGGGCGCAGCATTGCAAGCATCGCAAGCATCCAGAGTGAGAGAGAGAGAAAGGGAAAGAAGGAAAGAGGAGCGTTGTGCGGGGAGTGTACATCGCAGAGGTTATTAGTGTGTGGAGTGTGAAGAGATCGTGTGCGAGCACGCGCACGCGGTGTGAGTGAGAAGATTAGTTGGCTGTTTCGTCGCGCGTTTCACGCGGTCCGAAGGATGGATCTCGACACAGCTCTGGCCGAGCACAAAGTGGTGGTGGTGTCCAAGACGTACTGCCCGTACTGCCACAGGGTGAAAGCGCTTTTGGGAGGCTACAAGCTCAACGATGTGGTGTATTTGGAGGCTGACAAGACGCCGGCGTACCAGCAGCGCGCCTTGGAGCTGACCGGGCAACGCACCGTGCCGAACGTCTTCATCGCGGGCAAGTCCGTGGGAGGCTGCGACGATACCACTGCTCTGCACAAGAATGGTAAATTGAAGCAATTGCTCGAAGCCGCTGGCGCAATATAGACTGCTTTGTGGTTGCACATTGATGATAGTGATCTATATTTCGCAGCTTTCGAACCCAACAATGGCTACGATTTTGGTGTCCTCATTCATTTTAAATCAATCAAAAAATTATAGAAGAGATTCCATATTACATTTGGCTTGTGATGCTTCATGCGTGCTAATCCATGTGTTTTGGTTTTTAAAATTCAACATTGCTCTGCACGCACCCTTGGCAGCTTGTTTGTACCCGGCGCCACAAAATCAACTGTGAGGCCTAAGAAGGAAGTTTTCTTTAATGCTAATAATTTTAAAAAGAGAGAAAACAATTCTCGCAGCAGGCTTGGAGTTCTTTAAACTCCCTGTCAGATCAAGAAGTCGGGCAGCCGTTTACCATCTTTAAGCCTCGTCAAAACTTCACCATTTAGAAGCTGTGAAAATCTGTGAAACCTTCAGTTAAGACATGCTGTACAATGGTATCTCAAGCTCTCAACAGGATTCTTCAGCTTCCACAATGTTGCCTGTTCCTCTCTGGTGTAAGGCTTTTGGAGTCTCAGGCTCCAAGCTCAGACCAAAAATAACCTCGTCCATCGAAGGCCATGCATTGAGATATAAATTTCTCAGCCGCGCCATCTGACAATTTTAAACTAGTCTGAATGGTTTTCCGCCAACGTTTTTCGACCTCAACAACTCGCACCCTGCTTTCGTCATCCTGTCTGGTTCTCAGTGCAAAGGGTTGTGCAGTAGAGAATGCATACTGGCGATATCTCTCTTTCCACGCTCAGAGAGCGTCTTTGTGGGCCCAGAGCACTTTTGATCGTAATGCAGCCCAACATCCACTTCAAATACGACGCAAGAGATGGCATTACACTCCACGCTCAACTCTCGTATCGAACCCCTCGGCCGGCGACATGTCCTAGGATGTTGTTCTCGAGATTGCTTTGCTCATGCGAGGATGGCTCAACGCTTCAGTCTGGCGACGACCCGCCATGGAGATTTTAGTCACGAATTTTATTCGACCGGTACCGGAAACTTCACGACGTTCCGAAATTAAAGAATCTTAAAAGAAAAATGCATTCTTCGACGCGTGCAGGGGATATCCGGGCCATCTTTCCTTGCTCTCAACCTTACCGGTCTTTCGTTCGCGATGGAAAAAAACTGCCAACATGGGCTCGCTACCAGGCAGGTATCCTGGCGCCTTCCTGGCCATTGCAGTTTCGCAGCTGTCGAGTACTCAGTACTCCCTGCCAGTCTCGGTACTGCCAGGTGCACGCAATAATCTCGGAGACATTTCTCCAGTCCCACATCTCCCCCATACGAAAGCAAGTATCTATAACTGACTCATAGTCTTCTCGTTAGGACCACTTCGTTGAAAAGTGCGAGCAACGATGAGCATCGCCCCATTTGGCCGTCTCTGCAGCACTCGATCGAATGAGACATCATGAGACACCTGACCTTTCCGGCGCAAGTGCCATCCAAGGCCTTTCGACTCAGTCCCAGACTCAGGCTCAGCGGCGCGGTCTGCGAACGGCTCCTTCAAGGTTTCGCTCCAGTGGCCTCCCGCGCAATCGACTCTATTGAGACAATCAAGGCTCTCTCGCTTCATTCGAAATGCACAGTCAATCGGCCTGAATTCGCAAAGATGTGCCTATGCACTGTTCAGTGAAAGCAGTTCATGGGGGCCAAGCCGCGGCCGCGGCCGCTTCCAACTTGATCATTCTTCACTCGCGCCAATACTGTCGCCTTCCCCGGCTAATGCATGCACGTGACGCCAACGCTCGCATGCTCCAAAGCTCCCGAGTTCGCAAGCTCGGAGACCTGGACCCTCACTCATACCAGAAGAGATGGAAGAACAAAATTCAAAACAACAATCAAAATTTATCTGCGTCGGTCCGTCAGTCCGTGGGCTCAAGGTCGCCGTCGTCACTTATCTGTGCTTACTTTTTCGCACTTTCTCGCACTTTCTCAATCAAAAATTTAATTTGTTTATTTGTTTTGATGATAATTCATGTGATTCCACTGCCCTTCATTATTCTCTTTTTCCTCGCATTTCTTTTTCTTCTTGTTTTTCCTGCTTTTCCTTCGTCTTTGTCTCTGCTTTTTGTTTTTTTGCGATCGGTGGCACTCTTACTGTCTTCAGTATACACATATAGTGATGCACCGTCTCCTTCGACGCATGAAAGTGAGTGCTGAAGGAGACCCAGGAGACCACAAAAAACAGAATCAGAATTCACTGTCAGAACTTATTTACTGTAAATAAAGTAAAAAGAATGAAAATAAAAATAAAAAGGAGTGGAGAAAAAAGAGTGGAGACGCAAGAGCGAGAACGAATTACTGTCATGTGAAATGAGAAGGAGAGAAGAAGGGAGGAAGAGGAAGGAAGGAGATCTTGCACTGTTGGATCTGGGATTGGTTTGTTGTGTTGGAGACGAGGACGCGTAAGATACAAATGTGATTATCGTATATCGTAGACACTCGATTAGGAGCTCCTCCGGGCTACTGAAACTCGTTCCGGGCCTTGCGGTTAGAAGAAAGGTTGGGACTCTGCTAGAACAACGTCGCTTCCAGTATCGAGTAACCGGCCCAAAGTTCCGATATAGCGATAAAGGTGGTGTCGGATAGCACCCGGAAAGAGAGTGAGAGCCCTCAAGGCGTCACCCACAAAAACCTTACCAGTGTGATGTGAGGCGCAACCGCTTTCCTACGCGACTAGCTAACTACCGATAGTGGCCATTTGGAGTTGGTGAAACCGGCCCTTCCTCTTCCCGAGCCCCATCTTACTCTACCTAATAGTGTAGTTACTAAGTGCACGGGTCTGAATTCCTGCATCTCATGATTCTTGTGATACACCGAGTTCGCTACCGTTTGAAGTATCAGCTTGGTAGGGTTGCTTCTGAGTGTTACCGATGCCAATATGTTCTCCTACGATGGAATTCAGTCTCTCTTTGTTGGTTGACGAGTTCTTGAGAGCTCGGATTCCGCAAAAAGTACTGCTAGTATCATTTACGAGGAAACTTCTCTTGAGATAAGCTTGAGCTTTTCATTCCTGTGCGTACGAGAACATCATCACAGGCTGGATACAGCTTTAGTTCTATAGCTACTAGCTCTAGAGAGAAGAAAAAGAAAAGAAAAAGGAGTTCTGGCCACTTACTCTGCTCTCTAGCAGTGGCAATCCGTTCGATGTTCAGGCTAAGCACTCGTAAGGATACGGGTATAAACGCTCGTTGCTTCTCTAACGCACCAGAAAAAAAAAAAAATTACCTATTTCCTTCGAACGAATTTCCATTCCTGATATCCGCAACAAGTCGAGCTTTCGCAAGATTATTCCTAATCGTTTCGTTCTGAACTGAAAATTCTGTTCTGTACGACTGCACGCTGTGAAGCTTTTGTGAAGACTTTCGACTGCAAAAATATATGCGCAATGCATTGCCTGTTAGTGTCTCAACTGTCTCGACAGGACCCGAATCGAACTCGGCCAAGCTAGGACAGAAACACAAAACGTTGTCGATTTCTTATCGCATCCAGAACTCTGTTCTGTATACAGAATTCAAAATTCAGAAGAACTCTAGGTTCCGGTTCTGAATTCCGCTCTCAGAATCAAATGACCAGAATATACAATTTATTCTGAATTCTGAATTCTACCCTCTATTTTCCAAAAGGAGTTGTCAGAGAAAAAAAGAAAGAGTTGTTCAACCCTATTGATTTAAAAACTTTTTAAAATAGACAGTGCGAAAGAATCAACATTTAGATTTCAGAATTCAGGTCAATGGATGACAGAGAGAGAAGAGAACCGTCTCTCTCATATCTCTCAAATCTCATTCCGCCACTCTCCGTTCCATCCAATATGATACCCCGGTAATTACCGGATTCATTAAGTGATCGCTAGCCTCTTCCCATCTCCTCCACTTCTCGCACTGGCCCTCCGGGAGCAAGACTGCAGAATTCAGTAGCACACTATTACCCGATCCGATAGCTGCGAAGCTAAGTATGTCCCGTTAATGACATGTAAGCGCCTCAATATACCTTCATAGATATAAGTTTAGTATGAGAGGAGGTAGACTTTAATTCAGTGCCAGTCGCCTCGCCATGCCTCGCCTCCGGCTGCTTCGTAATGGTAGCAAGAAGATAGGAAACTGTTAGTTGGTGTGAGTGATTCGGAGTTGTTGTGAGTATTAACCATTGAGGTAGGAAGATCTTCAAGAAAAGGAAGACAACATTGAGATTCAGACGGTCAGTCTCTGCCCTCACAAATCCTCCCATCCCCTCACAACAAGCCACCCCAATCTGTGTTCCGCAGTCCTCCCAGGCCCCTCACAATCTCGCTTCTCCTCACACCGCCTCCTCTGCATGCGGCATCACACAAAGGCGAGAGGACTCAAAAAGACTGTGAGGGGCGAGAGCCGAAAAGAAGAGAAACGAAGAAGAAAACAAGACAACAAACTCAGAGTGACAAAGTGACAAAGTGACAGACACAGAAAGAAGAGAAAGAAAGAAAGAGAGAGAGAGACGAACTTGTCAAAAACCACACAATCCCACATACGCCCCGCGTACCCCACATCACACCTGCCGCGTACACCCGCGAAAGACCGACCGACCGACCTGCACAGTTGCGAAACAGTGGCGGAGGAGAGCGAGTTGGAGAAGGTGAAGGAAAGGATCGGATCAGATCAGATCACAGATCAGATCAGTTCAGATCGGATCAGATCCCCAACGCGACATCTCTGTTTCCAAATAGAGCGCAGCAGGACGCCAGACTGGGAACGGGGAAAGATAATATCAGTCTTGTGTTGGCCTACTTCCCACGTGCCAGGGAAAGTGCAGCATTATAGAGGTTCGGAAAGGGGAACAAAATTTAAAGAACAGTGACCTGGGAATTTGGTGAAATTTGGTGAAATTTTGGTGGAATTTGGTGCTGTGGCCGGCGGAAGAGTGGAGCAATATAACCTTCGTAGCGTTGTAGCTCCTTGCAAGAAAGGGAAAGCAAGAAGGGACGTGCAAGGGGCGGAAGATGGGACTGGTGCCCACAAAGGAGAAAGATAGGTCTTTCGAGGCGAGCTTCGGGCCTTCTCCGGAAATGGTGTTTGGCAGGACAAAAGGCAAGGGTAAAAGTGCGCAGCTGGAGAAGAAGGAGGCCTGGGAGTCTCCCGAGGCGGGAAAAAGTGCGAAGAAGAGCCGAGGGTTCATCAGGCGAAGGGTGTTTGGCACAGTGTCGAAAAGAAGCGGGCACAAAAAGAGACATGGTGACGCGCCCGCTCGGGAGCAGCAGCAGCAGCAACAGCAGCAGCCGTACTTGGTGACACTGCCGGTGAGCAAGTCGAGCAGCGTGCCGCAGAACCTTGATCAATTCGGGAAGGACGATTATTTTAGCAAAGAACACGAGTTCGCGGCTGTGGAGGTGCCGCAGAAGGAGCGCTTTATATTCACGCACCATGCGGTTGTCGACCAAGATGTTATTCGACACAGCCTGTCCAGTAAGACTTCTCTATTCTTGCGAAGGGATAGCAACGGAAGCCAGGACAGCTACTCGAGCAATCACAGCTCGAGGAGCGAACAGCCCTCGTCAACTTTATCATGGGTGGAAATGAAGTGCGCCCCGGAGCCAGACCTCCCTTGCCCAATGACCCCGCAAACGCCCCCAATTCCCTCGAAAGAATTCCTCTTTGCGATATCTTCCATGCCTTCTGGCAGGACGTTCTCCCAATCCGAGCAACAACCTGCTCGGCGAACTGTTCACCGTCGTAAGACGGCTCCCACAGATCTCGGTGTCTGTATGCCAGCCCTTGAGTTGTAATTTAGTATTTTCTCTGCTCATGGTGGGGCGGCAAGGTGCATACCGGACATTGAAATTGTATCATTAGAAACCCAACCTTTTCGCGCACAGACACCTAGGAGATGCGATGGCGCAGCGAGCCACGATTCACCCCCCATCGGCTTCAACTCGGTCGGTTGCTCTCACAAGAGTCTTTCACGTGGGCATCAGCTTCCGTTGAGACGAGCCTCACTCTCGGGGAATCTATCTATAAGTTGTTTCTCTTCCTGACTGTCAATCAACAGTTTATTTGTACTAGTAAAATTTAGAACTTTTGATTAACTGTAAAAGAAAGAAGAAAGTATTCCAAGCGCAAGCGTGTTCTTCATTGACAACGTCTGCTTACTGAATGACTGTGACCGCTATTGCGCCGATACCTCTTGTTTCCAGTGAGATGTTTGACATCGAAAACTCAAGTTTGTGGACACTGCTCGCCAGACATTTGCCGCTCAGGGACTGAAGGACTCGCGATCAAGAAACAACGAAAACAAACTATCACGCTCTCCTTCCTTCCAACATAGCCACGAAAAGGGAGGGGGGTGCAAGTCCTTGAACTTTGGATCGGCAGACACAACTGGAGAACAAACAACTTGTCATAATCTACTCTGGATATCTGGAGAGGAACTTGTCTACTGCGATCGAATACAGCTTAGAATTGACCCGCTTCCAGCGCTCATTTTCCTCGCGAAGCTCTGACATTTCGGCAGGGTCGCTCGCGGATGAGCCTTTCGTGGAGCGAAGAGAAATCATTGTTTCTTGTTCTCTCTCCTCTCCGTCAGCACCGGCAAATGCGATTGCCCGCGGCGCATCAGACTCCTCCAGCTCGCTTGCAGAGACAAACTGCTGCATAGACGCCATATTAAAGTCATGCGCTGGACCATTGGCAGCGGGTCGAAGGCGAGCGACTGGTCCTGTGTTCTCCGCGGAGGCACTCTTGCCCTCTGGAGCAGACTGGTATCTGTTTAGAGGCTTGATTGGTGGCACTGTGACGCCCTTTTCTATCATTCTAATCTTGTTCACCCCATGCCCGTGGGCTAGCTCACGAGGCATAGGTAGTACTTTGAGAGCCACGACAGGGCGGACTCCGCCATTCACGCTAACAACCTTGAGCACCATGGCACTCTCGGTGTCCCAGAGTCGGCAAGTCCCATCCAAAGACCCAGAAACCAGGATCGAGTTAATAGTATTCATCCCAAAGCAGGTGATGGCGGCCTTGTGCCCTTCCAAAACCCGAGAGTAAGGTGTGCTCGCCAGCATCTTCTTCTTCCTTGTGGTCAACGTTGCTGCCAATTCAGCCGCAGATTGGTGCTCGAGGCCCTCCCGCAAAGGACACTCATAAATCTTTCCGTCGTTTCCGCCGACATAAGCAAACGTCTCCAGGGAGTCAGCAATACAGCAGTTTAGAGGGACTGCAAATGTCATCGAGCGAAGCAAGAAAGACTTTTCAGGCCCTTGACCATCATCGTTGTTGTGCAAATACCAAAGCTTTACTGTGTGGTCCAGCGAGCTGCTGAGTAATCTGCTGTTGAACCCAAAGCCTCCAAACCATACCTGAGTTACAGCGAGTGTATGTTCCGCCAGAGTTGCGATTGGCTTGACTGCTGAGATACCGGTGGAATCTGCAAGGTCGCCCACAGACCACGCCTTGATCTGACCGTCTTCTCCAGCCGTCACTACCAGCGAGCCGTCTGCGCTGAACTCGACTGCAGAAACTGCCAAGTAGTGCGCTTTCCAAACTCGAAGGAGCTGACCCGTTGCGCAGTCCCAAAGGTACGCCTTGCCAGATGCCCCGCCAGCAGCCATAAAGGTCTCACTGCCCGAGAGCGCACACAACTTTTCAGGTGACGAGCTCGACTGCTGCGACCGCTCTTTTCCCCAAACCCAAAACTTGACACTCGACTTGCCTCCCGAGCCCTCGTTAGCAGACGCGGCCAATGGCCTCTGGATCGCAGCCAAAAGATCTCCCGCGCCGCCCCCCGTGGCAGCCGCCGCTCTGGCGCCAACTGTAGCTAGCCCATTTCTCACGCATGAACTCTCAGCCAAGGTCCCGACCGACCCTGCAGCTGCCGACATGTGGAAGATGCCAAGTCCGCCGAGCCCATCTGCGCCACTAGCCGAGGAAGAAGAAGAAGAGTGCGGTTGCGATCTCTTGCGGCCACCGCCCTGCAGGGCAGACGCCTTGGTCGCATTACTTGCTCGCCCTGCTCCAAGAGCTGCAACAAACACTTCGTCCATTTCTTTCTCCGTCCACCGACAAGCCGACAAACCGAGACAAAACCAACCCAGCTCTCGACCAGGGAAGTTGACGCACGCTGGTGATGTTTAAACTTAAACTTTTGCAAGTCGAAAAGAAAAAGAATCAATCTCACTTTCCAATGCCGAGCAACAAACGATCTATGACAAAACAACAGAACACAAGCCAGCTATTCTGTTATTCTCCTATTCTCCAATGCAATTCCACAGCCCAAAAGGAAAACCACAGCGCCTCTCTCCTTGAGTCCTAGTCCTTGAGTTAGCTGTCCTCGCGTACACACAAAATCTGTCCTCGCGTACTCTTTCTCCTTCCTTTTGCGCTCCTCAACATCCTCTTTGACGCTCTTTCATCTCTCTCATCGCCTTCCAACCTGCCCTCCAACCAGTCACACTCCTATTTCGAACATCTAATTGTCAGGTAAGACCTCGACGGTAAGCCAGGCGTGGATGATCGTAAAAGTGAATCGGTGTCTATGGTTTAGGGTGGGCGATGTTATGGAACAGAGAACAATTCGAAGAACTGCGCCGAGCTCTTTGCGGGTTGGCTTGGGTGGAAAGTTGGGGCAAATTTCGGTTGTTCGTGTTAAGAGTGGAGAAGCTCGAAGGCGAAGGTGTCTTTAGTTCCATGAGCTGAGAAATGCGGACTCTTTCTTGAGCGAATTGGTCTCAACTTGGCCATGAGATCAGAGAACGCTTTTGAAGAGTAGCTTCAATGTGGATGTGGACGCGGCGATACATTGCTTTTCACATGGAGAAGTTCGTTCATTCATGGGAGAACTCCACAGCCGCGACGCTATAACTATAGCTCTCTCTCTCTCTCGCGTTCGTTCTTTCTTTCTTTGCCTCAAACCTTTTTCCACCAAAGATAGCTTGGTCTAACTTCTGCATCAACAACAGCGGCAGCCCAATCAAGACCAAGACCAAAAGACCCAACGGAGATAGTTGCAACAGCGTCCTCGACAACTTTTTGTATCAACAGCAATGTCATTGCTGATCGGCATGCAGCACTTTTTTCCCCTCGGAATAGGAAGGAGAGCCAAGCGCGCATGAATAAAAAGAGTCACGAGAAACGTTTCCAGCGTTTTCGAAGAAAGAAAAGTTATAGTACTTGGTACCCTTCCAAATTTGAACGAAGCTTCAACTTCACCTGCACAACGCTGGTCCTGATCGCTATCAATCCCGAAACTTACTCTAAACCATAGTAGTGAGGAGGGGAAAAAAAGAGGCACGAGGTTTTGAGCACATACGGGACTAGACCATCGGTACTCGCGAGTACATTTAGCCTTCTTTAGGGAACGTCTAAACCTCTGCGAGGACACTTGGTCGATAAGCGTAGGTGTGGTGGCTAGCCTTTAATCTACTCGGGAGTCGGGAGTCGGGAGTCGGGAGGACGGTCTTGAGCTGATGAATCTCGCACTTGAACTACTTGAACGCCAGCAAACAACACGATCCTGAACTCCCTGTGTTCGGACAAGTAGGCAATCCATTCTCTTTTTCAATTTCAATTTCTATTTCTATATACACTCCAGTGGCGACGAAAGAAGCAGAGCAGAGGGCAGAGGGCCTCTTTTTGGAAGACACGGTATCGACTGTGAGTCAAACGCGCAGAGATTGGCGGAGATGGAACTGGGAGTGCACCGTAACGACGATCTGAAAGCTCTGAAGAAGAAGAAAAAGAAGAAGAGGAAGGAGGAGCAGGAGGAGCAGGAGAGCAAACGCAAGCATAAGAGCAAGGGGCGAAAGGTAGAAAGTAAGCGCAGGAGCAAGGCGTGGGACACGAGCTTCGAAGGCGTTTCGGATCAAGATGCTGCTGAGGAGGAGCTTGAAGCTGTCCAGCAATCGCTGCTGCTGATAAAGGAGAGGAGGGATATTGTGCTGAAGGCTCAAGCGGCGGTCGAGCAAAAGGAGAGGCGGATTGCTTTACTGGAATCTCTGCTCAAGAAGCAAAAGTCCGAGGCCGCACAAACAGCACTTCAAGCCTTGGAGCGCGAGAGACTGCTGAGGCAGCAGCTTGTAAGCGCCGAACAGAATCTGGCGCAAGCGAGGGAGAGCGAGCAGGCTGTGACTTCAGAGCTGAAGAAGATTCTCTCCGCATCGCAAATTGCAGAGAGCGAAGCGAGGACTCAACTCTCACGCACCAAAGCAGAACTTGAAGAGTACAAGGACGTGGTCAAAACGCGAGTTGCGCAGGTGGAAACGAAGAACCAAGAGCTAACCCGAGACAAAGCCAAACTAGAAGAGCAAATTGCTCGGCTTCGAAAAGCGGTTAACGAACGAACGGTGGAACTTCAGCAAGCACGAGAGAGAGGAATTGAGTCTTCGCAGTCGTCCTCGCGCAAGACGGAGAGCCTTGAGAAACAGCTCTCAGTGAAGCGGTCGGAAATAGCCGCTCTTCAAGATAAGGTCGACTCCCTCATCTCTGTACATACTAAACAAAAGGAACTCTTGCGCACGAAGGAAGACATAATTGAGGAGGGAGAGAGCCGGGAAAAGCTTTTGCAAGGCACTATCGATGAGCTAGAAGAAAATATTGTTGTTTTGCGTGAACAGGTGATGACTAATGAAGATGGTGGCTCGAGCTTGCGTCGTCAGCTCGAGATGAGAAACAAGGAGCTCGGCGAGGCTGAAAGACTGATTCACCAACTGCGGAGTCAAGTGATGCATTGGGAGTCGCGAACGAGAGCAATTGACCAACAGAGCGCACAAAATGGGTATCAATCTTCGGAGTATCAAGAGGCGCTGAGAAGGGCTAGCGCGCACAGACAGCGAATGGAGGTGCAGCTGCAGTCACTAACAACTAGAAGCGAGGAGCTGCAACAGCAGCTAGTAAACGAGATGGCTATCAACGCGAATCTTAGAAGGGAGCTGTCTGAGGAGCGCTCTAATCGAAAGAAGATCTCAAGGAAAAGGCTTAAGATTCTTCAAGAATTTTACAATGAGGAGAGCAAGTTAAAAGAAACGCTCGACCATACGATGTTTCGGGACCCAACTAGCCAAACTGCAAGTCTTCGCTTGTCGGCGCGGCTGCAGTCGAGGTTGCAAAACCAATCCTACGAGTACTCTTCTGGGTCTTCATCGGAAAGTGAGGAGGAATCTTCGAGCTCCTCGTCTTCCGGGGAAAATTCCGATGAGGAATCGGCCTCTTCCTCGTCCATGAGCTCCAGTAGACGAAGCACGAATAGTTCTCGTCGGCAAGGCGCCGGCTCGGTGGAGAAGGCCCCGAGAACTACCGCAATGCGAAAAAATTCCCCACGGATGTCTCCGGCGAGGGCAAAACACGATTCTTCTCCATCACAAAAAAGCGCTCCCAGGGCCCCAATTCAGATTGTGAGAGAGACAGCTATGCAAACGAGCCCTTTAATCTCGTCCGAGCGGGCGCAGCACAGCCAGAGAATCAGATCCTCACCAAAGAGTCCGTTATTGTCCTCGGAGGCGCGAGCTGTAGGCAGATCCTCCCCCCAAAGTACTTTCCCAAGCCCTGCACTAGTACAGACCAGCACGGCCTCACCTTACGACGCCTTCACCCACCACGCTTCGCACTTTTCCAGTCCGAGTGGGTACCCGTTCGGACCGCTTCCATCCGAAGAGGACCTTGCAGACTTTTTGGATCCGGATGAGCACTTGAGCGGTGCAAGCTTTGAAGGACTCGATGTACCGTCGCCGATTCTAATGAGCGGTTCTGTGCAAGTCGAGGACCCGGAGCCGACGTCACCGAGCGTTGTACCTTCCGTTGCCTTCAAGTCCACGGTAAGCAGCCGAGCTCGGGAAAAGCGCGACTCGCCTAATGTGGCGCAATTGGACAAGGGGGCAAAGGGCAAGAAGAAAAAGAAGCCAAAAAAGAGTTCAAAGGCAAAAGCCTGAGTACTGAGTAGCAAGTCTGTTCAACATTCAAATTGTTAGCTATGTGTCTCATGTACCAACCGTTTTCCTCACGTTCTGGGACTATACGGAACTCGACTGTTGCATGATCTACCGCTTTCCTCCGAGTAAAAACGACTGAAGAATCACCAGATTTCGCTTGTGGAGGAAAACATTCGGCTGATTAGCTGCACAAGTGGGCATTCAAGTGCTGTGTTCTTTGTTGGCACCCAAGGAATGGCACAAGAGATAGGTGTTTATATATCACAGTCCTCCTTTCTTATCGGACCCTAAGTTTTGCTGTGACGACGGAGGATATATCGATTTGCGAGCAATGTGGACTTGGTGCCTCTTCTGGGCATACTTTGGCTTCTTGTATTCCGACGAATTTACTGCAGACGTGCAGTCGATCCAGGATGCAATGACAGTGACCCCTCAAGGCGACCGTGTGCTCTACGTCTGCGATGGATGTATGTCGCGAAATCCTTCGCGACACTATGGGGACTGTACCAGGACGGGAGCGTGAGGTTTATGGTTTGGTCACTGTCAAGATCGAGCTCAGGTTCTTCACTGCCTTCACTATCGTCTTGGTCCCAATCGTTTTGCTCTGTGGGCGTGCATTCAACCCGTTTGTCATACACAAAAATTCACCACGATTCTTTTCAAACAATACGTTCATTTCTTCCTTCTTTTGTGAACAACATCTTCGGACATTCCATTGAAGTGCTCTACATTCCTCTACTCCGAGTTTTATTACCGTTGTCTATCATTCCTCCTAAGTTGACCCATCGTGCACACCGTGCACACCATGACCTTAACTGTTCTATAACGCAACCTTAAGGACGTACGTGTGTCTGAAAGTGTACGCGATCGCAGTGGGTAGCGAGTACGCCTTTTGGTACGCGGACGGGGCTTTAAGGTGCGCGTAGGAGAGACTAGAGTGCCAAGTGGCGTGGCAGGGTCGTGCGTGCGCTCTGTAGCATAGGACTGGTGGAACGAGAAGGGTTAGTGCGAAAGTGCGAAAGTACGGGGACAGGCGGAAGGGTACGCGCGCACGGTAACAGGGCGCGAGGGAATGGCGGAGCAGCAGCAGTGGCAGGAAGTGGACTTGGCCGGGTGGATTCAAGGGCTGAGCGTGGCGCAGCAGCAGGCGCTGGCCGTGACCACGCTGGTGTTGGTGGTGGCGCTACGGAACTATGTGCTGGCAGTCGCCGCGGTGACGTCAGTGGTGTACTACCTGTCGCTGCGTAAACCATCGGCCGCCAGTTTCAGGCCGTTCTTTGAGAGCTGGTTCAAGACACAGTACTATCCCAGATTGGCATCAAAAGTTGAGGCAGAGTTCAATGAGCGGGCTCGGCGACGTGCACATGATGGGAACCTCATGGAGGCCCTGGGCGACAGGGCCCGAGGGCTTTTGCAGAACGTCACCAAAGGCTTCCAAGCCAACGTTTTGTGTGATATCATTCTGAGCAGGCCGATGCAGTTTGCAGATCGCGGTGCTTATGTAACAGTCGTAGTCAATGTTGGGTCAACGAAGGAACCTTGTATGATTACCTTTTGGGGGGTTCACGAGCATTGGATGCTCGCGCCGTACATGTCGATCGACTTTGAGAATGTGTCTATCCTGGATTCGCAGCAGCTTCAATAAACTGCTCTTTTCCCTTCGAATTTCAATGACGCGTACCTTTCTTAAAGAAATTGACGGCAAATTTATTCTAGAAGCACCAACACATGGCGGAGAAACACTAGCAGTTGTTTTAAAAAAACGCTCTCGTTCTAAGTTTTAAAGAGCAGGAATTACCAAAGAAGAAAAGCCATCTCGCAAAAAGGAGTCGTAGAAAGGTGCTGGTGCATTTTGATTTCATGCATAACTAGTTTTTCATATTATAAAGATAACCTGGCAGATAAATCTCTTGGTTCACTTTCCCCTCCCCAAAAAAGCGATCAGCCAGGTCAAATCTGGTAAGAGTTACATGTCGATGTGTGAAGGTCGAGCTGGTGCGTGGTAAATACATAGTCAGAACAAAGCGAGAGTCACCCGGGAAAACTCCACCTGTACGAGCCCCAAAGCGATGGGAGCGGCACAAGATTTGCGCATGTTGAGGGGTTAATCGGCCACGGAAAGAAGTCAATTCGTAGAAGTCCCGTGGCTCTGCTGAATGGCTGCCGTGACCAGCGATTGCAAAGCGTCAGGGAAAGCATCGCACGTTTTTACGCGCTTTATTTTCATGGAATTGTCGATGGCGTTGCATTTCTTGTTCTGCTCGTTTTTCAGCTGCCTCTTCCTTTGCTGAGCAGTAACTGGGACAGTTTCGAGAATTCTGCGCAGCTCCTGCTCGGAATATCCACCTTTAAAAGTGCCGTACTTGCAAATATGTGAATACTCTGTCTTCATTATTTCCAAACACCGCTTTAGTGCCTCGTGGTGAGCAAAGGGCTGGTCGTTAACCATGCGCAGCATGTACTTGTCGCGAGTCTGGAACCCCGTGAGCTTGTCATGCTTCTTCAAGATCTTGGTGAAGCCCAGGTAATTCATCACGGCAAAATTTCGCAGCAATAAGAGCCTCCCGTGCAGATCCGTAAAGGTAGAGAGCACTTTCGCAGTTAGATCTCCCGAGTTGACCTTTCGCGAGCGGTCGATCGAGGCAAGCAGCGTGTCAAACTCGGTGAAGGACCGCTTTTCGAGCTCCATGAACACCGTGCTAACCTTTGCCAACTCCCCTTTGAGAAACAAGAAGAACTTGCGCTCGTCCTCGCTCTTCGCGATCGTCTGAACCTTTTGCTCTTCCTCCTCGCTGTTCCTACTATCAACACAAAGTCGCTCCCATCAGCACATCCGCTCTCGCCGTCGCTCCTGCTGGAGGCAGTTGAGTCAAAAACTTACTCATCAAGTTTACTCGAATGAAGCTCAAAGGTCTTGAGCAGCTTCTTCATCGCCTTGTAGTCCAGCCAGCAGTCCTCCCTGCACAGCTGCCTGGACACCTCCGCAGCATTCTGAATCTTCTTGCCAAATTTCATGACGTCGTGGCCTCGTCACCAGCAAGCACCCCTTCACAACCACGCTTCCCGCGCCAATGCAAGCCAATGCAAGCCAATGCACGCCAGCCTCCCGTCTCCTTCTTCCTACGTGCAACCCACGAGCCACGTCCCAATTCGAGTCTGAGAACCACTTCTTCCCGCAACGCGCCAATACTTTCGCACCTAACCTAACTTGCACAACCCTCCTCCACGTCCCGACGCATATACAAGCCCAGCACCGCGAGCTCTTCTTGTACACCACGCACGCACATAAACACACACAAACACACACACTCTCTCTCTCGCTCACCAAGTATCACGGCGTTCCTTTCGCGAATGGAGAACTGCGAGCCTTTCGCTTTGTCGCGTTGTAGCGTTGTCGCATATTCTCGCAGTCTCGCTTCTTCTATGGCATATGAGTAACATCCATGCATATGCATGTATGTATGCAAGTTCCACCAACTTGCAGCAACTTCCACACGCGCTTCCCGCATTGAGTGATTCAATTATTATATTATATTTGATAATTTTTATTATAGCGCCGCTTGGTCTGACCAGTATCGCTGTCCCTTCGAATCATTTCTTCTGTATAAGTTCTCATATTTGAATCTTTTCTTCAGGTTCCGAGGTCCTGAGGTTCTTTTGCTTGGTTTGGGTCAATTTTCCCAATCTGAGCTGGTCCATTGCAACGCTCGCCCACCTACTTCCTCTTCCCGATTCCGGAGGAGGCCCTAAGCCGGGCGTGGCCGGGCCTACCGGAGCGGGCGGTTGGGAGAGGCTGGGAGGGAGATTCGAGCCCCCACAGTGCGGAATTGAGCGAGCAGAGGGCCCCTTCCTCCTCCCGCCAGTTTAGAGGCGATGTGAGGAGGGACTGTGTGTGAGAGGCATGCGTTTTGGCGCATTCTGTGTATGGTTTTGTTGTTTTTAATGTTAATGGAATTGTAATTTCTTTCCTCCTCGTGCTGCTAGGCAACACTCGAATCAAGGTTTATGTATGTTTATGTTTCCAATCTGGAATGGAAAGGAGGGATGATTTGGAGTTGCTGTACATGCACTGTGTACTTACGCACTCCTCCCCCCTTCCCCTACTAGTCGGCGAGGAAAACCACCCGGTTCTTTCATCACATTGGACTGCGCCGAGAACCACGTTTCGACAAATCGACACATCGGGTTCCTTTTCTACTAGCTAGCTCACTGTACTCCTACGTCTGGACACTTTTTACGACTTTGGAGGTGTGCAAAAGCCCGTATGTCCTCTCTCTAAACTCTTATGGGTAAGGCAGCATACTATTGATTCAGATAGAGGTGATGTGGGAGTGTGCTAGTGGTTAAAAGCATATTGAACGAATCTTCTATTATCGTTCCATACAGACTGATAGTACTCGCGCTTAGCAGACTGTAACGATTTCCACTGCACACATCCTCGCCGATAATTAGCTTTAAATATAGCAATCTATAGAACTTGCCAAGCTGGACTACGAAGAAGATTCTTTTTGGAAAGCTCTTGATTTCAAGGTTCTGCTGCAAGCTGATTCCCAACATTTCCCAACGAAGAAAAAGACGTTTCTGCACTTACTTCAACCTTTTCTTTTCTTCTCTAACTACCACTAATAATAGAGCTTCTTTCTTTCTCGAGAAAAAGGTGAGAGGGAAGAGAAAGTAAAGATTCAGAATTCAAAAAATTCAGAAGAAGAAATACAAAGAATTCAGAGGAGCTTCTGAGAGAGAGATTCCAGTTACTTCGAACAGGTCCACGAACAGTCCTACGACTTGCTTACTCTATAGGGTACGCTTTCGGAAGTCGAGGCAATTTTTATTTCTCCGGCCACTGAACTGATTCGATTCGCAACTGCCTTACTTTTCTCACCTTATAAAAGGTATAAGAAACAAACGAGAAATAGCAGGAGACAAAAACCTTCTTTCCTTTTCCTCCTCTCCAAAACGCACCTTCAGTCCCAACTAGCTTTTAATAGGGCAACAGGGAGGAGAAGATTCTTTTGCTGTTCGAGTTCAAAGTTAATCTATGTTCAATCAATGTATTATTGAAAACATTGAGTACTCGGTACCACTTACCGATACTAGTACGTTGCATAGACGGGACACTGCGGTAAGGAGGAAGAGGAAGGGAAAGAGAAAGTAAAAGGAAAAGGAAAAGAAACTCACTTTTGACAGTTTCGAATGTGATTAGAACTCGTTGACTGATGAGATCGATCAATTCAAGAACCAAAAAAAAAGAAATGGCACTTTGCGTATTGCGAGATGGTTTCAAAAGAGCCATTGGAGAATTTGAGAAGAGGAACAGATCCACGTTGGCTTGACAGCAGATTTGGCAGCGAAATGCGCGAGGAAGAGAGAGGAGAGATGAGAAGAGAAAAGAAAAGAAAGAAAAGGAAAGAGAGATTCGCTCGCTCGAATCCCACCCGCGACATTGATTGATTCTCGCCTGAAAGCCCACATTACCGAGCAAAAACAGGTGTGGCTGTATCTGCTCGCGGATTGCGAGCTACTCGCGTTGGGGTTCCATTCCCGAGATGCTTCTCGACGTGCTTACATTGTGCTTACAGTTAGTTCTGGCCGGTTCAAGTTGGAAAGGTAGAGTTGAAATCACTGAAGATAGACTTGTAGGGTAAAGAGCAAATTATTATCATTTACACACGTTGAGGGCCGTGTGGACTACATCTTGGAGCCACTCCAGTCCGTAGTGCGAAGCGACGTTGGAAAATGGCTGCAGGTGCTTTCGCTGGCTCTGAGTATTGTTGACAAGCTCCCACGATCCTGAGCACGGACAACTCTCGCTCATCTCATTGGCACGCACCTGGCCGCACTTGATGCATTTGAGATCTTGGGTTTGAAACGCGCTTACTAGATTCTGGACCCGCTGCACCAGGCTACTCTCAATCGCATCCATGTTGTAAGCATGGTCGCACTCGGCACAGCGCCAGGAACCGTCACTTTGAAGGAAAGAAATGCTCCTGCAAAGATCGACATCGCAGCAGTAATTGCAGTGGGCGCAAATAAGGTCTTTCACGACAAGAGTGAGTGACGGGTTCGCGAACTGAACCTCGGGCTCGAACTCGCCGATTCCAATGAGTCGTAGCAACGACCTTCGCACAATGTTCACCTCGTACTTGTGACTTGCGTCAAGTTCTAAAACGGCACATACCATTTTCGCGAATTCAAGTGCGGGGTTCCGCATCGAAAGGTAACTACCAGCAAGCTTTGGAAAGCTCTCCGGCCCGCCCTGGGCGGCAATGACCTTGGGGATGAGCTTGAGAAGCTTTTGACTCAGGTCGCTAGCTATTAAAGAACGAAGGAAGTTTTCTTCCTCCTCCAACAGCTCCGCTTCTTCAACTCGGATACGAGCAAAATCTTGCTGACGAATAACCACCGCCTGACTAGTCGTCTCCGAGCCCTCGTTGTCCCCAGCCGGGTCATCATTCCCATCACCGCCAGACAGGTCGCGCTTGGCGCGCCTCTCGAACCACTCGTCGCGAAATCGGATCGGCTCAAGAATGAACTCGCCAATCACCCACATAAAATAGTCGTGCAACTCCGCAGGCAAATAAAGTGCCATGTTCCAGTTCACCTCCACTTCATACTTGCTCTGCGCTTGGTCCTGGCCAGCTTCTCCAGAGTGTTGGTTCTCCTCATCATCCACCACGAAGTCTCTTAAATCTTCGTCAGATTCGCCACCCTCGTCCTCGTCATACAGAGACCTAGACTCCTCGCTGTCCTTGCTCGGGGCGCGGTTTCGCCTTCGACTCCTAGCTTTCTTGTGAGCCTGCAAGGTCGCTCGGATGCGATGGTACTCCTCATCGTCGATATCTTCTACTTCGTCATCACTGCCACCCTCTACATCAGAAAGCCCTGCTTTGTATCGTCTAATGCGTTCCTCCTCTTGGGCAAGCGTGCGGCCTTCCTTAGTTCGCGCAGTCACAGCATGCCCATCTGATTCCCTCGCTCGGAGCCGCCTCTCCTCGGTCACCGAGGAGTCCGAATCCTCCTCACCATCATATTTATTCTCTTCGACCTCATCATGCTCTTCATTCTCCGGCCGCTCTGCGCCAGATTCTCCATCCTTGTTCCCGTCAGCCTTGGAATCCTCCTCATCTTGCGGACTTCTCATACGCTTGCTAATCGTCTGGGCTGGAACCTTGGGCTCAAGTGCACTAGACTCTTCTTTGGCAATAGCGGGTGTATCTTGGGGCTGCTCCTCCTTTGCTGCGAGCACCCCGCCAAAATTCTCTTCATCCATGTAGACCAAGCCTTGCCAAAATTTGCGCGGCTCCAAGTGGATGGCTTCGAAGAGAGGCTTGGAGCGAATTGTACGAACGAGATGATCACAGTAAGCCTCAGCCGATCCCAAGTCGTTTTTGCCCGTGCAAATCCACACATGCTGAAAATTGGCGTGCACTATGCGAGCGCCGAGTCGACGAAATTCAGCTAAAAGCTGCAAAAATACCTTGAGCATCATCTGGTGGATGAATTTGTGTAGCGCTGGGTCGTAAAACAGTGATTTTGGTGAACAAAGCCAACGGTAAAAGTGGATCAACAGGGCGTCCGCAAACTCGGCGTCTGGCGAGTGTAAATCATTGTACCAGTTCATCACCATGTGCCTTACCACTTTAAAGGCAGACAAGCACTCACCCGCCGAGCCAAGAACACCGGCTGACGCCGGCATTTTTGCCTTTATTACAGAACCATCCACGCCAAGCTGCTGTGCGCCGCCATTTGGCACGAGGCCATCAAGAACGAGGTCTTGCATGGCCAGTGAACCGCCAGACGCTTCGATCTCGTGGACACGGGAAGCTTGCAACACCGTATTCACCACAAGATGGAGCACGTCAATCTCCACACAGTAAGAGCGATAGCAACCTGGTGCGTTAACCGACACCGAGGACTCCTCCTCTAGTAGCTGGTCGAGGTGAGAAATGTCATTCTCATACCCACCGAGATCTGGCATGCTGCCAGGTGCGGCCCAAATCACGTGCTTGTTATGCCGTAGGTGGCGGCTTAGAAAGGTGTCCGCCATCGTCACGGTGTAGTCGTCCCCGATGTGTGCCACAGGTAAGTGTGCATAGCGCGAGCATCTTAAGCGATTGTAAAGCCAAAGCGAGTGAGACAAGTACCTCTGCACTGCACGACGGCCAAGGATCTGCTGCCATTGCAAGGCAGGAAGGCCGGCGTCATCCCTTTCAGGGGCCATCCACACACATGGCAAATCGTCGAGCGCGGCGACACTCTGAAGGACAGCTTGTTTCTCCTCGCTTGTTTGAAGAACCACCACGGTTGGTCCCCTCCGCGCACTGATATAGTCCATGAGGTACTTGTTCACCTCGTGCCAGCAATGAGACAGCGAACGCTCGTACGCAACGCCAACGTTTTCAAATTCGCGAGAATATGTCTCAGAGGTGGCCTGAGAAACTTTGTTGACTGCCTGCGCCAGTGCCCCTGCCAAGTTCACGCGACTAGTCTCTCCACCTCGCTTCAGGGATACCCACATCTTTACATTGCAACGAGAAGGCGAACATTTGATAGAGTCAAGTAAATCCTGGACCTCTGGCTCTAAATTTGCGTGCTCTTCTTTGCTATCGCTCTCCAATCGTTTGCCAGCATCATTCAACCAATCCGACGTTTCATCGATCTGGAATACGGCAACAATTTCTCGGCCCGCAGAGCCTCCTTGATACACAAACATTCTTCGGAACTGAGATGAGTCCTTCTCAAGGTAAGGGTTCGTGGTATGAACGAGCTGTTGGATCTCGGTAATACTGAATGGGTTGCTCGCACGCCCGGCGGTACGCAAAAGCCCATCTGCATCACGCTTCTGGGCGGCAGTTTCGAAGACGCGTGCCACACAGCCGATCCTCGAGGTTAGTCGGTTGAGGATCGGAACATTGAGTTCATAAACGCCGGCAACCTCCGGGCGGTTGCAAAACTCGGCCCATGCCTTTGCGTTTTTCTGATAGCAGTCTTCGTCCATCTCAATGCGATAGAGATTGAACCGCGGATGACGATGTGGGAGGGTCCAATCAACCTCGACGCGAGAGATCCACTCCGGCAAGTCTGAAATATCTTTTTCTGACACATTTATGAAAAAGGTCCGCTTCGCTTTCACAAATACGGCTTGCATTTCGTTTTGCGATGAAAGCACGAAAAGCTTGTATAGGCCTGGTGTCTTTTGCTCTCGAACCTCAATAATCTGCCAATATCCGATATCTGCCGCTCCCTGCGCCACCTTCATATAAGAGCGTAGTCCGCGATTTCCAACCAACTCGAGCTCCTCTTGCTTGCCGATTTTTTCGTTTTCGCGGGCCCCAGCTTTTTGTTGTCGCAGCACGCGGAGCTTTTTCCACTTTGCCTTTCGCTTCGCTAGCCAGCCCTCCACGGTGTTTTCGTCAAAATTTTCCGCTGGGTCTTGCACCTTCGCTTGCTCTTCAGTCACTTCCATTGGGGATCCCTCTGTTTCCCCAGTCACATTTGAAGCCTGTGACTTGCTCCCTTCACCAGATTTTTGAAACATATCCTCCAAGTCAGCGATTGGCCTTTCGAGACTCGCGGACTCGCGCAGAGGATCTTTCTTCGAGAACATGCTGGAGAGCTTGCGTTGTTTGAAAGCGTCCCGTTGCTCGTGTACGTTTCTGTGTAGCCAATCTGGATGTGCGACACGAGGAACCGGGTTGTCCACATTCTGCAGAGCGGCGGGAATCGTGATGATCTTTTGTATAGCGCTGCCCAGTCGCTCAATATAATAGTCCCAGTCAATGATCGAGCGCACGTCAAAATCTTGGATGGAGTTGTCCTTGAGCCATCTGCAGAGAAACTGGCGCATCACCTGAGGTTCCGTTGAGAAAATAGCCGTCGGAATCGCCCGTTCCGTAGTGGACGCTCCGTGAGGTTGTCTGGCGATCAAAAGCTTGCACGATAGACCTTTGTTCCGGACAAGCTCATCACCAAGAAACTCGGCAAGGCGCTTCGCGGTCGTGATCGAAGTCGACTTTTGTGCACCATAGTCCTCCAAGTTGCGGCTCATTGAACGATTCTCACTGATCAAATCAATGACTTCCTCGTCGGTAAGGTCTTTGCCCCGAGAAAAAAGCACATCGAGCCAAAAGTTGGCAATTTCTGCCACTGCCTTGTAGCAGGTCTCCAAGGAATTACCTTGCAAGAACTTTTCAAAAACCTGGCTCTGAAAGATTTTAATGATCTTGAGCTCTCCACGCCTCTTGAGCTCGAAACCCTTCAATTCTGCCAAGGAACCGTCGTGGTTGAAGACGGCGTAACGTTTTTTAAGTAGCTTCCCTTCTTCTTGGGACGCCGGCAACACCATACACCTGTAAGGGCCGTCAACCTCAAAATAGATGGAGCACTCGCTGTGCGACTCGTAATTGCCGCCGGCGAGCTGTGTTTGGTACTGGTCGTTCGTAAAGTTGGCATGTACATTCGCGTTGAGCATGACACACGGATACGAGATGGGGAGGGTCCGGCCAGAGGATGTCTTGAAAGCAAAATTCTCTGGGAAAGAGGAAGGCAAAATACACCAGATACCGTCTGTGTCTAGCTCCAATTGGCGACCGACACGCTCTACTAGCTTCGAGGCCTGCTTGATGATATTGCCTCCTGTGTGGGTGACAACCCCGGCCATCTCCATGGAGTGCCACCGCGCGCCTTTGCGCATGACGTAGCCGTAAAAACTGTTTAGAATGCACTTGTGAGCTACCTGAAGCGAGTCGTACAAAAGAACCTTATTTTTGGCCTCCTCCACAGCCATTGGGTCTGGGTCCGAGTCGGAGTCCAAGCCGCCCTTGATTTTCGACCACTTCTTTGTCAAACCCTTGTATTCGTACCTTCGGTCCCGAAAGGCCCGTACGGTGTTGACATAGAAAGGATTCTCACGCTGGCAGATGGTTGCCTGCCTTTCCACTACCTCGGTGTCCTTTACGCGCTTGTATACAGTTTGGCAATAAGACTTGACGCGCTTCTTCAGCTGGGCTTTCTTCTGGATTCCGGTGAGCTCGTGAAACGGGACGCCCTCAAACTTCTCAAACTCCAGCTGGGTTTTTAGACGGTTATAGTCCGACTTGGAGCACGGATAAGATTCTCCGCGCCACATCCACCCCATTTTACGCTTGCATTGAGCATCCGGCCCCGTGTTGAACGAACAAGATGCACACACGGTTTCGTCCACCATGGCGCTTGGCTGTAGTCGGTTTGTAAGAATGATGTTTGGGTACATCGCAGCCACGTCCAAATGGTAAATCGTGGGCTTCTCCATACGATTTGGGGTATCCCGCAACATCTCCAATGACTCTATGATCTGGTCGCGAACGTCGTCGTAGTTCTCCACCTCTCTGCGCGGAATTCCGTTCTCGACCTCGATTGCAAATGTCAAGTCGCGATCAACGTTGGCAATGAGTTCGTCAAACGTGTCCGGGTCAAGTCTGAACTTTACTGGGAAGTCGTCACGGTATACTCCCGTCTCTAGACACTCCACATGCCCTCCGATATACGTTTCCGTTTCCAGGAGATGCCCGGACTCGGTGAAGCTCTCGCTGGGATCCACCTGTTTGTTGGGGCAAAGAATATTCCCCCGGAACGCCTCGACCATAAGGAGCATCTCGCAGAGCGTTCCAGAGCCCTTTCGCAATACATCCTCGGGTCCCATCGGAATAATTGTGCATAGCGAAAACACGAACAAGTTGATGTACTTGTCGAAGAGGTAGTAAGTGGCAACCGCATCGGACACGGAGTACGCTGCCATGTGATGTGGCCTTTCCTGCGCGAAACGCACCATGTCTTCAGGGTCTACTTCAACTGGATCGTACCCGAGCTTGGCCTTGGTCACGGCTTTCAGGCCGCGAGAGCCGGCCGGGAGATAGGAATCGCGGTTTACCCAGTACAAACAGTCCATATGAACACTTGACGCAACAAGAACAAATCGACAAGGTCAGACATCGCGGCTCTCTCTCTTTTTTTTCTTCTTCTTCTTCTCCCCCTGCCCTTGCAGACGCAAATGCCGCATCCTAGAATAAAAAAACTTACGAGCTTCTTCCACGATACTCTCCTTCGCGATTGCCAAAAACACCAATCTCGTTCCGCATGTCCATGTCGTATTTCTTGGCGCGGGCTTCAATAAAAGGGAAATCAAAGTAGTCGCCGTTGTATGTAACCCAAATGTTTGGTCGCAGCTCCCTGCAGTGCTCAAAGAATCGCTTGATGGTGTGCATCTCGTCTGGCTCATTGAAAATTTCAAATGGGCCCGGATACTCCGGTTTGGGGTTGTACTCAAAGTTTTCAATATCTTCCGAAACGATCTCGCGGTTGATGATGAGATAGCCTTGGCCATCAAACATGTAGGAGATCATGAATACCTGGTCGAACTCCGCCTCGGGGAACTTCAAAGGCTGTTTTGTACACTCGATATCGAAGGCGAGGATCCTCGGCTCCGCTTTCTCGACCAGGTCTTGCTTTTCCACTTCCACGCCAAGCCCTTTATCGCCGTCGCCGCCCCACATCTTTGGCTTGACAACGTAGTAGCTTCCAACGTTGATTCCCAGATCGATCGACACACGGGTGTAGTAAGGCACGTCGTACTCACGAATGTCAACGACGCATTCGAGCAGGTCCTCCGGGGCTGAAATTTCACCAGAGTGCTCGTAGGCGGCACTGACCAAAGAGCGCGACTTGTTGGCCTTGATAATGGGCAGGACCTCGCGTCGCAAGGTCATGAGGTCGTTTACATTCTTGAAGGAGAGCTTCAGACACCGCCTTTGCAGGCCGGATAAGTGGTTCTCCAAGTCAAGGTCCTCCTTATCAACTACTTCGACGTTGTCCAGCACCGTCCGGAATCGCTGTTCCAGCGCGGCTTTCACCTGTTTGACAAACTTGGAGTCCACAATCAGGTAAAAGTACGGCTTGTGCAACACGAACGCTTTGAACGTGGACCCATCCTGCTGCAGAAAGAACAGCTCCAATGCCGCGTACTCTGCCATCCCATTCTTCCCTGTCGCCCCGTCCTCCGCGAACCTGTCCATCCCCGCCTCTGCTGCGCCCGCTGCCGTTACCGTTGACGGCAGCATATTCAGCAGCCATCCCAGCCGCGGCTCTCCGCTGGAGAACGTATCAAACCCGAACTGCTCGTCCACGCGCTCGTCCGCCTCCCGTCGCGCCGCCTGGAACTCGCGCAGGCTCTTCTCGCGCCGCGCATCCCCGCCGCTGTTCCCGTTGTTCCAGCTGTTCCCGTTGTTCCGGTTGTTCCCGTTGTTCCCATTGCCGTTCGCGTTGCTGCCGCGAGACCCGTGCGCCAGATCCCACACGCTCTGCTTGCCGCGGTTCGTTCCTTGCCCCGGCTGCCGCCTGCCTTGCCACCCGCGTCTCCGCATTCTTCTTCCGCGACTATTCTGCGATGCACACGCTGCTGTCCTCGGGGACCTGCTCTCCTGTCGCTGGGGTTTTGCGATGTCCAGTGAGTGAGAGAGAGAGTGAGAGAGTGAGTCGAGGATAGTGGAGTATAGTGGAGCATAGTGGGGCATAGTGGAACAGTGGAACTGGGACTGGGACGGATTACTAGACCACGACTAGGACGTTTGGGGGTTAGTGGGTTGATTAGATGAGGCGGTAGGGAGTGTTTGAATTTTGAAAATTTTTGAATTTTGAATTGTGCTTTGCGATGTAGTGTGTTTGGCGGGGTGAGGATCGGAGGAGGATAGAGTGAGTGAGTGAGTGAGTGAGTGAGTGAGAAATAGATGCTTTTTGAATTTTTGAACTTTTATAATTAAATTAAAATAGATTTGGATTTTGGTCTTAGGCTTTGGATTTGTTCGATTGATTTCATTCATCACAGACAATTCATTCATAGCAATGAACTGGACCAATTTCAATCAATCAACAATCAACAATTGAAAGAAGAAAAGGGCTTTCTTTGTTCACACGTGACAGTGAATACACGTGACTTTTCGACTGAGGGGTACACACAGTGAACGAAGATTTGTATTGATCATCCCCGCGCGAACGTAGACCGGTGATGACTGTTGGGGCTTTGTCATTGAGGCTCAATCAAACTGGATGGTACCGCCAATCTAAAGAGAGGGGCTCGTTGTATGTGATATGCAATTGATTGCGGTTTATTGCAATGTGCAGCGCGGGCTTGGCCGCTTGCCGAATTCTCGCGAGGACTGTGATTGAAAATTTGCCGCAAAGAAAAAAAAAAGATTCACAAGTAGATCAAGACTGGTACAAAATAAAACTGGAATTCAAATGCCTGGTGAAGAACTCGCCAAGCGCTAAACCGAAAGAAGTGTTTGGAATGTTCAGATATTGTGTGCTTGAATTTTACCAAAGTTACGAGAGAGAATACCTACACCTAAGCGTCATCCAGGGTCAAGACCTCCGGGGGCAGCCTTGATTTGAGATCCGCCTGAATGTCTGCAAGGGTCTTGCGTACTCGAGTGATCATGGCGATCCGCTCCAAAATGTCCTCCCGAGTGGTAGCAATCTCCGAGGCGGTCTCTATTCTTTCCATAAGGTTATCAAGGTCCCCAAGGTTACTAGCGTTGGAGATAACTTTCGCTGCTTGCGCCGACAGCTTTGTCGGCGCTGGGACCTTAAGGACGGCCAAGGTGGTCTGGGGGCTCGCCGTCCACGAGTCGTTATCGTAGACGTAGCAAGACTGCTGCAACGATTCCACTCGCTCGAGCTCGCTTCCTGAGACGCCGTTTTTGAGAACTGGCTCGCCCATATCAATGTACAAATAACTTGCTTTTTCTTCAAACTTGCCCTCCATCTCATCAACCCCGACTTTTGACGGATGGACAGACCACAACCGCCCAACTTTCGTCGCTTTGAGCACCACCATACCGAGGAGCTTTGAAGTAACGTGATCGCGGCAGCCGGAGCCTACAAAGACAAGGCCAGTTCCAAATCTATCGATCCCAGACAGTGCCGTGGAAGTGTGGGCTACGTTAAAGCCTTCAATTAGCTCCTTCTTCCGCCTCGTAGACGCACCGGGGGTCAAGCTCACATAGTAACCCATCAATGGATACATGACCCCCTCACAACCGCGCAGGGAAACCACAACATCAAGATCATTCCACGCGCTTTCGAGGACATTTGGATTCTTGTGAACGCGTCGCAGAGCCGAGGCAAACATGTCGTCCGCCAAAATTGCCCGCCAGTTGGGCCCGTGGGCCTCTACCCCGGCACAGAGCGTAGCATACTCGGCCGGCATAAAGTCCGAAGTAAGTTTTTTTTGTGCTTGAGACTTTTCTTTCAAGAGCTTCTTTCTGGCTGCGCTGTGGTGCCGCCTTTCGCGCTCCCATTCGCGGTGGTTCTTTATCACTTGATTTACCAGAGTACGGAGTACACCTCGGACTGCGACGGTGATTCGTTTCGGCATTCCCTCCCGCTTCTTTTTGGCAAGTTTCTCCGCCTTGGCGCTTTTAAGCTTGGAGGAGATTTTCTTCTTCCCTTCTTTCGTCCAGTCGTACCCAAGCTGAATGAGCGACTTCGCAATCAGACGAGTGTGCAGACTTGACGAGTTGTAGCCTTGGCGCAAGAGCAGCTTGGAGTCCTCAACGGAGCCGTTCAATGCCTTGTCGAGCTTATTGCCGTTCTTCAACATGAGCCTCGACAATGCGGTCTTTTGCTTAGACGCCCATGTCGGAAGCTCCAGTTTCGAGATCATACCGTCGAGTACGATGCGGACCTGATCGGCGTCACCCTTGAGAGACCTCTGTTGCTCTTCCTCCAAACGACTCTCCATCGCCTCGTACAATGGCTCGAGGGAGAAGTCCCCGTGCAATGATTTGGAAAGATGAGGAGGGCACAGAAGGCATCGTGAAAAATGCTCCAAATCACCTGTATTGCCCGGCGAAGACTTGTGGGTTTCAACAATTGCTGGAATGAGGGTTCTAACCATCGCATTCACCTCCTGCTTCTTGTCAACTTTGCGAAGATGGTTGCGAAGCTTACTGGACCGTGCGTCCTCAAACTTCATGTGGCCGCGGCTCACCTGTTCGATTTTCTTGACGACATGCTGCACTGTCGGAACCTTCTTTAGAATGGTCTGAACCTGTGCTGCATATTTTTCTAAACGCCTGCCTTTGACAAATTTCTCAACTCGCGTTTGGTTTGCCAAGTACTTGTGATACGTGAATGGAAGTGATGCCGGAAGCGATTCGCAAATCTCCTGCACACACATCGAAGGATCAAGAAGACCACATAAAAAAGCACCGAGCTCAAAAGAAAGAGCCTTTTCAGCTTCCGTGGCTCGTTTCAGCTTTGCCATGTCACACAATAGGGTATCATACAGCGCGCGGATTGCATCGTTTGCTGCTCGAAGGTACAAGATTGCTTGCATTGGGCGCTGTACATACAAGTAGATTGGACGCACATCGGAGGACAACAGCTTTTGGGCAGCTTCGGGGGAGGCAACCTGTACCCAGTCTCCAGTGTGCCCGACTTTGATGCCTAATATGCAGTCTCCCACGTTCACCTTTCCTTCCCAGGACCCGATGTTGTTGCCATCGATGCCCGTGACTCCGACGAAGCGGACACGAGGGCCCCCTTCTGCACCATTTGAATCGCTACTCGCAGAGTTTTTCGGAGGCGCCGGTGGATCAACCCAAGATACCTCCAGCTTTACCGGAACCCCGCGAGGTCGCAAAGTGATCTTTTGGTACTCCAGACTCGGATTGAACCACGCAATAGAGTCTACGAAAGGCAGCTCCGAACGCAGCTCCTCCCGGCCGGCTACTTGCCTCTCTATCGCGGCCTGCTTGTCATCCTTCTTGGACTTGTACTTTGTGACGGGCAACAAATCTGACTGCCAACTTGCTACATCGTAAACAGAACAAGCTCGAGAGATAGTCTTGTACATGTTTCGAATACTCTCCCTCCACACCGCGTCAGGAGAGGCTCCCTTCCAGTAGCTTCCCCGCGGACCTTTTAAACTAAACTCGGGCCCAGGAAGAATCGAAATTTCATACGGACACGCTCTCAGGCCAATCTGCATGGCTACTTTGGGCCAAAGAAATTTTCGCGTGGCCTTAAATCCAACAGGGATGAAGATGTTATTTTGGTGATAGTTGGGGTCCTCAACCAGCATACCCAGACGATCCACTTGAAAGTCTGTCGCTGACCCTAACACGAGTGGCGCGGAGAGCACAAATTCGTTCGGACAAATGGATCCTTTCGCGGCCAACTCGGCAAGTTCTGAGGGACTGAGGGCCTTCTGATCCGGCAGGGGCGCAGCGACGCGCCCAAATCCGGCGGAGCGTTCGTATGCCCTCCGATAGGCTCCCATTCGACTGACAATTCCCAAAGCATCCAGAACCTCTGTATCACTTTTGAGCTTGAGAAGCGTTTCGTCCTGGAAAACTGCGGACAAGGAGTCGTCCCTCTGAAACACTGTGAGCTGAAGATCCCCGAGTAAGTGCTGCGACTGTTGGTCAGCGCCTTCCTGAGCCATGCGCTGAAGCAATGGATTGATAAATCTGTTCATCACTTCAATATCTTGAACATTGCGCACGAGCCCCTGGTATACAACGCGCTTCGCAGAGCCTTTCGATCCTCGCGATCCTTGCGAACCGTTGTCGCTCGAAAGTTCCTCGCCCTCTTCCTCTTCGTCCTCTTCCTCCTCCTCGTCGTCATCGCTCGAGTCAATGCTGCTCGAGCTTGCAGAGCTGGAGTCGCTCGAAGACGAATCATTTGACGAGGAGCCAGAAAAACTGTCTGATACAAAGCTGTTCTCCTCACCGGTGCCACTCGAACCCCGAGATTTGCGTGGTCGCTTGGTTTTAGGTTCTGCGTCTGCACCCTTCCGCTTGGCTTTGTCATTAGCTAAGATACCAACCGGGGCGCCCTTCACTACCTTACTTTTCGCGGCCAAAAATTTGCGATCGCTGCCAGTGATTCCCCGGCGCGAGCCGCTCGCGACCGGCTTACTCTTACTTTTGCTCGCATCTTCTTCCAAACGTACAGGCTCTAGGCGAGTGCCTTGCTGAACACTCTGCTGTTGTGGGTATCCGGCCGGATACGAAGGGGGGTAATTTTGCTGTTGCTGTTGTTGTTGCTGTTGCGGCAGCACTTGTTGTCGTTGTTGTTGTTGTTGCTGCTGCTGTTGCGGCAGCAGTTGTTGCTGTTGAGCTTGCTGCTGGAGCTGCATGTATTGCTGCTGCTGCATTTGCTGCATGAGCATAGCCTGGATTCCAGGGTCATTTAGCGCGGACATAACGAATGCCTCGTCAATCACCTCCGGGGGCACGGTTCCTTGGAACAATGTTATGAGTTGATTTCGTAGCACTGCCATTTGCGACATATGTATCGCATTGTTCGGATCACCTTGAGCCATCGAAAATTGCGAACTCGAGTCTCCTTGAGGAACATGACTCATTTGGAATTGTTGCTGTGCCTGTGGAGGTACTTGTGACTGGGCTTGAGGCGAAATCTGCGGCATTTGTGATGGCGGAGTTTGTGTTTGATTGAAATTGCCTGGCTGACTGGTATTACTAGGGGCCGAGGAGCCCTGGTTCATTGCGTCTTGAGGCACAGCCTGTGTCGGCATAGGCGGCCCTTTGTACTTGGGATTCAAGGGACAGTCTCGACTACTAATTCGGTAGTGAGTTGTGGACCCGCATTTGCAATATTTCGGCTGTCTTAGCTTCTTCGACTGGCCATCATCACCTGAAGAGGTTCTTTCCATCATGTTATCCTGAGCACCTTGACCAGAGCCGGGCTGGTATGAAGTATTACCGACCATTGGACCTTCGACTTTCATTGCAACCATCGGATTATATTGCTGAGGCATTGGAGCAGTGTTGGCGTTGGCAAAACCGTTACTTGAGGGAGCCGCCTCCTGCACACCCCTGCTATTACCCACTTGTTGCCTTTTCGCATTTTTGATATTTGCGTTGCCCACCTCGTCCTCCTCCTCATCGTCATCATCATCATCATCATCATCGTCGTCGTCGTCGTCGTCGTCGTCGCGGTCACTGTCCTCATCCTCGTCGTCATCGCCGCTGTCCTCTGACACATCCTCCCTCTCTTTTCTTCCACCCTTGCTACGAGTGGTGCGCGTGGCCCCCTTGTTCCCGCGCGAATTTTGTGGAAGCGACACAAATGAAGATTTGGAGGAAGAAGAGCTAGACCGAGTCCGCGGTCTTCTTCGAGCGGGCTCGGGCTTGACGACCGACTGGTTTTTAAGAGAAGTGCGTGTGAATCGCTTCGGTTTGCCTACGACCTGTACATCAGAAGAAGACGACTCTGACGACTTCCTCATCGAGCGACGGCCTCTTGGTGCGGAGCTGTCTGCCTCTGAGGGAGAGCTCGACCTTGCGCGGTTCCGCTTTCTAGACGCTTGGTTATCATGAGAGCTTCGGTATTCGCCCCGCGAAGGCCCATCACCACCGAGCCTTTCCTCGCTCTCAGTCTTCTCCAGCGCCCTCAGCGATGCTTTCGCTTCCGTTTGCTCTGAGACTGAGGCGAATAAGCTTTTGTTCTCCAGATCTACGCGTTCCAGCGGCACCAAGAGCCCCACATTCACCGTCCGAATCTCCTGCGAGCGATGAATTCTCACCGTTGCTTTGCCGCGATTCTGTCCTGTCACCGTGCACGTTACAAACTTGTCACTCGGGGAGTCTCTCAGCAGACAAGCCTTGCCCACAGCCACGCCTTCTGAGAGACGCGACATCTCCTTTGCCCCGCTAACTTTCCACTTTCACGATTGCTCCAGCTGTTCCCTCTTGGTTCGCTTGCTTGCTTGCTTACTCGATTGACTGATTGATTGGCTGATTGATTGATTGATTGATTGCTTGATTGATTGATTATCCGCCAACACCAATCTCCCTTGATTTCAAAAGAGTATTTTTTATGACTCCCTTGATTTCAATAAAGCAATCTAATGATGATGCGAGTCTTTCCTCGCAAGATTTCTCTGTCACAAGCTCTGCTCTCATCCACACCCAACGCTTCACGCTTCACGCCACGCCGCCCAACTGTCTCTCACAGAAAGGGAAAGGGAACTGTGCCAAGAAAAAATGCCAAAGCAGCTCCTTCCTCACTCAGTGTCGCCGTTCGATCAGTATCTATCTCTCTCTCTCTCTCTCTTCCCGCAGCTGCGGAACGCTTCTGCCCCTCGCGCGCGCGCGCACCCCCGCCCCTGTCCGCGCGCGGCTGCTCAGCGCGCGTGCCCCGTGCCCCGTGCCCCCTTCCCCTTTCTTTCTGCGATGCGCACGCGATGTACACCGCTCTCAGAGAGGGACTACGCTTATCCGTCTGCCCGTCCGGCTGTTGTTTTTTGTCCTTGCCAAGAGGGAAGGAACTTGGTAACGAAGGTCTAGGGTTTGAGGTAGCAGTCGGGAATGTTGCGCCTGGTCTTGTGAGAGCGCACAGGTCCGGGTCGGCGGTTGTTTGTTGTTGTTCAGTGTTTTTCGGGTCCTTTTTCCAAGCTTTAAGTCAAGGATTTTTCCATATTTTTTTTTTGGGCTCGCGATTCTTTTAGGCGCTGGCTGTTTGTTACTCGCTACTCACTACTCACTACTCACTGGCGCAGTCTACGTGTCTACTTGTCTACTTGCACACTGATCACTGCACCCTTTCTTTGTCAACGCGGCGACCGTGCTGCAGTGGTACCGATATTTGCTAGTTAAGAGAAAACAAGGACTAAACCCCCGCATAACCTGCATTATGCTGGTGATGGGAAGCTCATCAGGGGGAAGGGATATTGTAACGGTTATTGCCCCGTACAGCCCTCGTGCATAGGACTCGAGTACGGAGCTGTTAGCAGTGCTCCTGCTCTTTTCAATTTCAGTGTTTTGTATAGACTAAAGTGAGGAGGGAGATAATTGTAAGGGTTGAGGGTAGTCATGTGTAGTACTCGCGACGATCGTTCGTTTGTTCATTTGCATCGGTTCATACTAAACAAGCATGCTAACAAGATACAAGAGCTGACATGGCAGATCATTTTGCACTTGCATTACATTGCATTGCATTGCATTATAAAAATTGCAATATGCATTTCATTCGAGCGAGCGCCCTGTTTGTGTGGCGACCAATTGTTTGTTTGACGATCAATTGCAAGACATTACATTCGTCTTCAGCGGACTGAGTGACATCATCGGCCACGACGACTTGAACTGGGATTGCGTTGGATGCGCCGAGTCTTTGAAGACCTGTTTACATCGTTGACAATGATGATGGAATGCAAGCACTGGAACCCACCGCTGGCCAATCGGAACCGCAGCAACGCACCACGGGAAGACGCCCGACGCAAAGCCCGATGGCGGTCAGCTTGCCATGCACTTTGCACAAAGCGATCGGTGGAAGAAAGTGGTTTCTCTTCCATATCTTCCATACACCAGCATGGCCTCAGAGCCCTCAAGTTACGCTCCTTTTATAAACAAGAATCAAGAAACGCATACTCACTCATCTCCCCAGTACGCGCCGAGGACCTTTCCCAACCGCCAACACAACCGTTCCGGTAGTTCCGGTCCTCGCTGACTCGTATCCAGAGTCTCTCTGGTCTATAGAGCTAGCTAGTAGCTCAGGTATGCTCAGGTTCCAGACAGAGAAGCGTTCCGCTCGCCCCACAGTTACGCGCGCGTACCCCTTGCACACTCACTCAGTCACTCAGTCCCAATGGGCGACTCTCTGGTGGGCAGCCGCGTCCGCGTGGCCGTCCCCGGCGGGTACCGCAGCGGCATGGTCCTCACCGCGGACGCCGTCTCCGCTGAGGTGCTCCTCGACGCCCCCGCCGCCACCCTCTCCCCTTCCCTCTCCCCCTCCGCGCACGTGCGCGAGGACACTTCCGTCACCGCACTCGTCGCCGACCTCCGCCCCGCCGCCCCGCCACCCCCAGCGCCCGCCATGCCCGCCACGCATCCCGACCACACCGCGGACACCGCGGACACCGCGGACACGGTAGCTGCGGGGCCGGAGTGTCCGCGGGGACCGCGGGAAAGGAAGGGGGCGAAGGGCGTGCGGGAGGCGCGGGCGGAAGCGGCGGAGAGCGCGCGGAGCGGGGACCCGTGGGCGGCGAGGACGGCGCTGGTGGAGTGCCTCCGGGGACGCGTGCAAGTGGGGTCCACGGTGGCGCACTGCGCGAAAGGCTTCGACGAACGAACGGGCTTGCCCAACGCAGTGCGCATTGGGATGGTCTCCTTCCTCGACAATGCGGACAATGCGGACAATGCGGACAATGCTGTCAATGCGGACAAGGCGGAGGTGATGCTGGCGGACGACGTGGAGGAGGAGATTGCGGTCGGGGAGCTGGTGGCTGTGCCGGGGCAAGAGGACGACGCGCTGGAGTTCTCGCGCGCGCTTTACGACGTCGCTAGATACGCGCTCTCGGAGAAGCCGCCGGACCTGGTTGCTGCAGTGGAAAGCACGTCCGTGGCTCTGGAGATCTGCGACCAGATTGCATCCGGCGCGCAGGATCACTTTGACGCGGCCGAGGATGAGGATGAGGATGAGGTTGAGGTTGGGGATGGGGATGGGGATGGGCTGGCGGACAACGTGGACGGGAGTGAGAAGAAAGGGAAAAAAAAGAAGGGCGACATTGAGAACATGCAGTTCCAGCTGCTCCTCCTGATCACGCGAGCGCACATCTTGCAGTGCAAGTTCAATGCCGCGGCTGTGCGCATCCGCCGCGCAGTGGAGATGCGGCCCGCGGACACGCGCGCGAGACAGCTGGTACAAAGCATCAAGCAGCGCAAGATCTATGTGGAAAAGCAGAACAAAGCCTTGGCGAGATCTGTGACCAAGTGGGTGGACGAAACCATGCAAAAGGCGCAAGAAAATCAATTTGCCAGCGAGCAGGGTCAGTCTGCCCCGGCGCACGCCGACGCCTGCAGCCTGCCGGCCATGGTGGAGCCATTGCACCCCGCCGAAGAGACGCGCGCTTCTTCCCACAATGAGCAAGACGGTACTGGAATCGTTGGCTGGCTGAAATCGAAATGGATGGGATCCTGAGGGTGAAGAGCCAACGCGACGGAGTGAAATGGAGAAAGACAGGATGTTTTCTTTTTGTAAATATAAATTATAGATTTTAGTTTATATAGTGTTGTTGTTTTTGGCTCCAATCTTTTCCGCTTTGAAAGAAAAGAACAAGATTAAACAAAAAGGGTCTCTCTATGTCTACTTTTGGAGCCACTTTGGGTCGTTCTTGTAAGTATGGATCAAGGCGCTCAGCGCTTCTACCCATCGCTCTCGGTCCTGAACAGTGCGCGCCTCGAGATCAATGGAGGTGGCGCGGCCGATGATGGTGAAAGCGAGCTCAGTCTTCGCTTGACGACGGCCCTTCTTGTGGCCGTCATGCAGGCCAGAGCGAACGTTCCGAACGTCCCGGATGTTGATGGTAGACTCAGACTTGGCGCTCTTCTTTGGGTCGCGCCAAGCGAGGTGACGAAAGTCAGGCTTCATGTACAAATGGCGCGAGTGAGGACCGCCATTGCTCCACTCCACCAGCACTCCTCCAGTCTTGAGAAAATTGCGGTACTCGCGCAGAGGATCGGACCCGGAAGTACGCGAGCTGTCTCCTTGCTCATTCTTGAACGCATACTTTGGTTTTGCGCGGCGGCGCTCGACCTGGGGCTGCATGGACAACAGCGCAGATTTTCCAACCTGGACAACTTCCTTGTCGCTCTTGTACGCGGAGATGACCTCCTTAATCGTGGCTTCTCCGCCTGCGTTCTGAACAATCTTGGACTGCTCTGCGCTGTGCATAGCCACGTTATCAAGAGTTTGGATGCAACGGATCACAAGACTCTTCGACTCTGGGTGAGCAAGAATGCTGTCTATGATCAAGTCAATGCCTCCGTACTGGGCGATAATCTTGAGATTGGACTCGGTGAAAGCCAAATGCCCAATCAGGGTGTATGCTGGGACCAAGAAGTTGACGTTGTTTTTGTAATGGCTGATTGCCTCCAGCAGGATGTTCATTCCTGTTTGCGCAATAGTCTCGCTCAGCTCCTCCGTACGAGTCAAGCGAATAAGGAGGGTGAGAATCTCCAACAAGAGTGGTTCAGCACTCATATTCTCCTCCATGAGATCGAACGCAGTCTTGATACCTCTTTGCTCACCAATTTCGGCTCGCAGGTCCTCGTCTGCGGCCACGTTCTTGAGAGCAATAACCGATGACACCAAGAACTCCACCTGGCTCTTACGGTTATCGATGGCCGAAATGATCGCTTGGACGCCATTCACACGCTTAATTTCCTGGACACCCTCGTCAGAATAGGTGAGGATCGCAATCAATCTCACAGCGCGCTCCAAGAGCTCCTCGTCCCACTCAAACTTGGTGAGCATGGTGAACACCAACTCCACAATTCCCATCTTGATGAGCTTCTCGGTGATGACAGCATTGTGTGCGAGGTTGCCCAGTGCTTCCATGCCGCACATAATCAGCGAAGGTTCATCACTCTTCTTGACAGTGTCCAAAATGCGCTTGGCACCGCCTTCGAGCATGATGATATCAAAGACAGACTGTTGCTCGCCGCGCTCGATCTTTCGACGCATGACTTCATCGTCTTCGTTAAAAGAAGCAAAGTTACCGATCACCTCGATCGCAATCTGTTGGGTCTCGATATCGTTCTCGTGCGCCGACATACCAGCCACGATGCACTTGGTTGCGCCATTACTCACAATCCAGAGAATGTTCTCGTCGCAATAGCTCAAGTTTCCGAGGGCGCGGAGGGCTCCCTTGAAAAGCCTCTTGTCAGCGTTATGCTGTCGCGCAACAGAGATAATCTCGTTTCCGCATTTGCGCCCAATCACAAGCTTGTTCTCATCGCTGCCATACATGACGTTCGAGAGCAGGATGAGGGCAAAGTGCAAGAGGTCCGCCTCCCGGCTGTAGCGCGCCATACACTTTTGTACAGCGTCAGGACCGTTGTGCTTCATGACTTCTGCAACGTTGCGCTTGCTATTGAACGCGAGGTTGGCCAAGGTGGACATGCACTTTTCAACTACATCGAGATGGTCGATGAACTTGAGCATGATCATAATCAGCGCCTGGATACCACCGAGAGCACCAATCTGGTCCTTGAACTTGTCGTTGCGAGCAAACTGGTTGAGCAGCGCAATCGCAGCGGACAAAAACGCTGGGTCGACGTGGTCGCCATTAAGGGCGCGGATAATAGCCTCCAGACCACCGGCCGCTGCAATTGCGTCGCGATTGGCATCGTTTCCTGCCAGAACGCCGAGAGTCCGAGCCAAATCGGTCAAGCGAGTCGGCTCGTTCGCATGGTCGAGCATATGCTGGATGGCAGCAGCGAGAGCGCGGGGATCAACCTCATGGATGTTGTCTTTGTGCGCCTCAGTGAGCTTGGCGAGGGCCTGCAGAGCAGCCAGCATGTCCTTGTACTCATCAGGAGCTTCGTAGGAGGTCTGGCCTGTCTTGGTATTGTAAAAGTACGGGCGGCCGTCTTTGTCGTATAGCTCCTTGATGTGATCTGCGGCATTCAGCTTGAGGATGCTTGCGTCCAAACGGCTTGCAATCATGTCGGCACCCTCCTCTTTGAAGATCTGGCTGAGACCGTCCAGCAACTTGCCTCCGTGCTTTTGGATGTCTCGGTTGTCCTTGAAGTTCTCCACTGTACGGTTGATGAGCCGCATCGTGTCTGCGTCCATGCCAATCTTGCCAATTCCCTTAAGAGCAGCCATTTTGGAGAGAAGCTTGAGTGCCTCAGTCTGGAGCTCCTCATCATCAGGATATTGCCGCATCATTGCAGCGATTGCGGACGCCACATCCGCGGAAACGAGCTTATTCACCACATCCTTGTCATCTGCAAGAGAGTTGAGGGCTTTCAGCACTGCTCGAACCATGTCTGGATTTTCCGAGTTGGCCTTCATCAGTTCTAGCAGCTTCTTGACACCATCAGCAGAAGCAAAGGCCGCTCCGCTCGCACCATTCAAGTGGCTCAGGAGCTCCAAGGTCTCCTTCTGGCGACGAAGCAGTTGCTCGCGTTCTGCTTTGTTGAGCCCGTCCGTAGACTCGTCGAACGCTGCTAGCAGGCCGAGCATTTCAGCGGTGCTAGTGACCTTGAGATCGCCACCCTCCTTTTCGAGCTTTTCACGGAGAGCGCGAAGAAGAGCAGCTCTTGTCTCCGGGCTGGCGTTCTTGAAAGCGTCCGAACCCAAGATGGCCATGAGGTCACTTGCGCCGTTCTTTCCAGCGGCAATTTCTTGCAGCATATCACGGAGAAGCGCCGAGTCGTTCGAAAACGCCATCAGAATTCCTGCAAGAGCGTTCGCGCCATCCTTGTCCTTGCTGAGCTTTGAAACTCCATCCATGGCAATTTGGCGGATCTTCTCCAGCGCTTTGGTTGCGGCCTCGCGAAGACCCTCGTTTTCTCCCGACTCATTGATAGTCTTTTCCAAAAGCTCGATGCCTCCAAGCTTGGCGAGAACCTTTACGTCATCAGGTGTCGTGCACAGGTTTCCAAGGGCATACATGGCGGACTCGAGCACCATCTGGTCGTTCGGGTTTGCACGGATGATGTCCAAAAGTTTCTGGATAGCGGAGCTCGAGTCGATCTTGGCACCTTTAATCATAGCCGCTCGCGCAAGGATTTGCATCGCCGAGCTCAAGAGCTCCGACTTGCTTGGACCATCAGGAACGTACTTTTGAACGATGTCCATGGTTTCCAAAGCCGTTTTGGCGACATCTGGCGCGGTCTTCGGCGTCACCACGTTCTCCACCAACGCCAAGTTGGCGAGGTTGCGGAGAGCCTGGTTGAGTTGGGTCTGCAATCCTTTGTCAGTTGGCTTCTTTTTGAGCTGGCTGGCGAGCTTTGAGATGTCCGAAAGCAAAGCCTTGACACTGTCAGAACTGTTGCCGAGAAGGGTCTGAAGCGCCTTGGAGCCATTCATCACGACACTCTCGTTTGCAGGATTGAGGCTCATGGCATTCATGATAAGCTCCGTTGCGCCGGCCTTGACGAGCGCTTCATGCATGTCCTTGACGAGCGCACAGGTCTCGATCAGGAAGAGGAGCGCCTCTGCGCACTCTGGATCGTTCAAGTAGACGACAGAGGAATTTGCGATCTGGATCGCTTTTTGCACGGCGCCTTTCTTGATCAGAAGGCGAATATTTGCTTCGGAGTTTGCCAGACGCTGCAGGAGGGTGACAGCCGCAGTGAGAACTCTGGGCTCAGGGTTGGCAGGGTCGCTGCAGTGGTGGTCGAGGGCACCGATGACAAGGTCGACGACGTTTCCGTCGAGCATTTCCTTGATATTTTTGGTGACCAAAGCTAAATTGCCAAGAAGAATCATTGCCTCCTCCGAGAAGCGGGGTCCGCACGTGTCACCAAAGTTGCGCATAAAGTTCATGCCTTGGCGCACAACACCAGCGGCAGTTGCGCTCTTTGCACCACTTTCGTGCACGGCGAGAGCCCCGAGAGCACCAAGTCCGGCAGTAACAAACTGCTCATCGTAAGCGTACTCCTTGAGGAGGCCAACGATGACCTCTACAACTCCAGCATTCACCAAATCATCCGCAGTGCTCTGGATGGTTGCCATGTATTTCACGCAGTTGAGCGCACCCATCTTCTCCACAAGCGACACCTGAGACTCTGGCGCGCGGAGCGCTTTTAAGATGAGCTCAATTGCGCCGAGGTTAGATGGGAGTGGTGACATGGAAGCAATCTGGCCGAGGGCGCGAAATCCTGCACGGCGAGCGTACTCGCGTTCCCTGGTCTGCGGCAACTTGCCCATCACATGAAGGCCGTCCACAATGATAGCCGCTGCCCCTTTGCGCTGCATGATCTCTGTGTTGGAAGGACTGAGCGCGAGAGCTCCAACTGTAGCCATAGACCTTGCCAGCTTGGGGAGCACCTTCTCTGGCTGTTTGGCCGTCTGCAGTTCGCTGACGAGAGCGGCCATCTGGTCAATCTCGCGCTCTACGCCCTCGGCGTCCATAAGACGGGACAGGATGCGAGCACCAATGCTCTCGATGTTTTCGTTCCAAGGATATGCCTCCATCCCTTGCGTGACTGCGCTGACGGCGCCCTGACGGATAAGGTTGTTGCGAATATCTTCCGCGTCGATCTTGGAGCTCGCCACACGTTCCAAAACCATGAGAGCGCGCTCGGTTGGGCGCTCAAAGATCTCGCTAGAGGCGCTCTCGTTGATCATGTTTATTGCCTGACGGGTGGCTCCCTTGTATGCGACTGCAGGGCAAATGTCATCAGACGCGGCAAGCGATAGGAACACGTCCAAAGCAGCCAGTGCTACGTTTGGGTTCTCCGCGTTTGCGCGCATGGCCGCAACGCACAACTCGACAATCTGCTCCTCTATCAAGCGCTCGCGAGAAGCCACCGAAGTGGCAAACACTCGAAGCGCCCGCATGCAGCAGATTGTGGAATCCACCGTTTTCGTGTGTTTGCGGATGGCCTCCAACAGCATCTTGGTGGCGCCTGCGCCAACCATGGCGTCCATGAGCTGCGACGAAGCACGCGCAACGGATGAGATGGCAAGCGCAAAGGCTGGCATAACGCTTCCTTGGAGAGGCAGGCCAGAGCGATCTATGACGCCAGCGAAAGACTTGATGGAGCTCTCCACAACCCCTGCGCTTGCCATGAGCTGGGCGAGCGAGGATTCTTTGGCGTACACGGAGATGGCCATGAGAGACTGCTCCAAAGCTTCGGCCTCAGTATCCTTTCCAGAAATCATTCCGGAGGCATAAGCGGCGAGATTCTTTACGTATCCGGTGGCCTGTTTTTTATCAACGAGGGCGGACAAAATAATGCTCAGGTTTTTCTCCAGGCGGCCATCAAGAGCGCCACTTGCCTGGATGGAGCCAAGTGCTGCGGCGAGCATAAGAGCATACACAGCGGAAACCACGGAATTCACGGCGTTTGCCTTGCTGAGCTTGTCAGCTGCAGTCTTTTCTCGCAAGAGCAGGGTTGCAAGAGTCTCTAGCGCGGGTGAGACCACGCTGTCCCTGCTTCTGTGCACCTCGATGCTGCTCACCATCGTGCTGACTCCACCCTTGTGACTCAAAATGGCAACTGCCGCAGTCTTTGGGTTGCCTTTCATGGGCTTCTCATTGGTCATAAGAGCGGTCAAACTCCTGAATCCAGCGCGCTGCACGTCAGCGTCGCTGAGGTTGGCGGCCATACCGTCCAGAATGGCCTCAACGGCCCCGAGAGCGACTAGACGATGGGTGTTGAAGCCCATATTAGCAAGCTGTTCGACCATCTTCATTGCGTTAATGGCATTGCCAGCAAAGTGCGGCCGGGCTCTGAGCGAGTCCAGAACCGCCTGGAGACCGCCCTGCTGGTCGACAACGTTGGCGTGCTCCAGGCACGAGGTGGCAATGTTCGACAAGGCCTGTGTGCACGCAGTGACGAGGTCCTGGTTGTCTGGATTGTTGCGAATTGCGTCCACGAGCACCTTCACACCACCTTCTCGGATGATCTCAGCGGCATTGTCCTTGTTGTTAGCGACGCGACCGAGCGCACGGGCTGCCGCGACCTGTGTCTTTGGGTTGAATTGATCAAAGTTCTGAATGAGAACACGCACACCGCCTTGCTGCACGATGCGGTCGATATTTTCTGGCTGAAGAGCAAGATTTGCGAGCAGAGCGGTCGCAAACTCCCGCGCCTTGTCGGTAAGTCCGCCTCTCTTGAGGCGCTCGATCGCACCTTCGAGATCGCCGGCGGCCACTTTGGCCAGGAGGCGTCCTCCCATGCGAAGAAGCACCTCGTTGTCAGCGTGAGCCTCCAGCTGGTGAACGAGGGCCTCTACAATTCCAAGGTCTCGCATCTTTTCTATGTTGACAGGGTCCTCTGCAAAGCGCTCGAGAAGACGGAATGTCGGCTTGAGCATATCCTCGGTGTTCTCCGTGCCAGGCTCGATGGCCTTGATTAGCGCCTCAATGGCGCCCTTCTTGAGCAGCTCCTTCTGGCCACGTTCAGACACACCCACGCGGTCTGCGACATGCGCACAGGCCGCCTTGACCGTGTTGTTCTCCGAGTGCATAAGACCATCCAAAACCGCGGAAACTCCGCCCTTGGAGTCCAGGATGGCGCTTGGGTTGTACTGCGCCACTTTTACAAGGAGCTTTGCACCAGATTCTTGCGCCTCTTGGCCGTCCTCCGTGCTGGCCTGCTCCTTGGAGAGCCCGAGCATCGCGTTCAAAGCCGCCTCCACACCTCCTGCGCGGGCCACTAGCCCTGCGTTATTCGAGGTCACAGCCAGTCCGGATAGCGCGTCTGTGGCGAGCTTGAGCATGTCCAGCGCTTGCGGGTGCTCGCGGAGCAAGTCGATGATGGACTCGATACCGCCCGACTCCACTGCCGTTATGATGTTCTCGCGCCAGCCCACGGTGGGCGGCGTGATGTGACTCATCAAGCAGCTGATGTTGTACGCCGCCATGTTCCTGAACGACTTGTACTGCTTTATGCTCGTGATGAGCGACTTGACCTGCGCGGGGTCTCCTGCCTTTTTCAACATCTTGCCTGCTTCAACTCTCCAACCCTCCGCTCGCCGGGCTCACAACTTGCTATTACAAAATAAAACACACACACACAGCAGCAAAGATTGTCTCCACCTGCTCGCCGGGGTCACCGCCTTGCACCTAGGAAACTCCGAAATTCTGACCGAGATCGCTCCAACTTGGCGTGGAATGGATGGATTGATGGATGGACGGATGGCGTTCCGCGGCCCCCGATGCTGTCTGTGCCTTGCGGGTGGTTAGACCGTCTGCGAGGACGCTGGGACGCTGGGACGCTGGGAAGGGTACGCGCCGAGGACAGGTTGTGCCGCTGTCCGTCTGTTGGTCTGTTGGTCTGTCTCTCTCTCTGTGTGTCTCTGTCTCTGTGTTTGCTTTGCCTTTTGCGCCGTTGCCTTTCTTTCTTTCTCTCTCTCTCTCTCTTTTCCTTCTTCATTTCTTCCTCTTTTTTGCATCTATTTTCACCTGCTCTTATCCCCCTGTATAGCACATTCGATAGCACTCGCTCGATCAACCTCTCTCACTCTTCCGCCACACCTCGGCGCGGCTAGGCGCGTATTAGGACCCCGCTAGTCAGAACGCGAGTTCACTCTTCCGCTCTCTCTGTGTGTGCAAAAAGGTGCAAATGTAAACGGCGGGGCTCTTATCTCCCTCATTAGATAGTTCTAAAATATGGGCGGCTATGAGTCGTTAGGAGCAGATGAGGCGCTAGGAGAAGGTTATGGGAGAGCTAAAGATTGAGGTAGGTGGGATTGTATGGAGTGTTACAGTAGGGGTGGGTATGGCGCGGCGATAGCGAGATACGTACAGGCGGGAGGTGGCGGTGGGTTTATAGATTATGGTAGATAAGCAGTAGGAATAGGGAGGGAGAGGCGGGTACGGCCACGCGCACCGGTTCTATGGTATCTAGGTAGCTGCGAGTAGCAGGCCCATCCTGGTCTGGACTCGCTTTTGGTTCTAGGATATTAAGAGAATAAGGTAGAGGTGCTAGTGATGTTGTGTACTTTGCCTGAGTAGATATCCTTAGTGATCGCTATGCCATTCCAGGGGGGGTGAAAGAGTGAGGGACTCGTACGGCAAATGTACAGCCAGCGAGTAGACAAACTCACACGTCACCGATTTCCATAACAGAACCGTAATTGTCGGTGCTCTCTCCCACTTTCGCTCTTTCTTCGTAACGCCTCTAAGCGTTTCGTATGGCGGAGTACGAGTACCGTAAGTTACTCTCTAGACGCTAGTACCAATACACACCCCTTGCTATTCAGATTCATAATTCGCTTCCACTAACACACTGACAGTGATTGATTGACTGTGAATCAAGCTCATGATTGCTTGATTCCAAGGCATTCCAAGTCGACTTGTTCTTCGTGTTGGTTTGACATGCGAGTTCTTTCAAGTTCTTCCTTTAAGCTCATAAGTTCCTGGTTCAGTGGTTTGGAAATTCCGGAATTCAGAAATCTTTCAAGTCCCGAATCCTGAGCCCTGAATCGATTCAACTCAATGCGCTGGGGTCTCACAAGTTTCTCCAAGAGCACTCGACATTCACTGACGAACTGTGAACTGTGACTTCTGAAAAGCAAAGCGGAATGGAGTGCCAAGTGTACGAAAAGTTGTGTGTGAGCACAGCTCAACGAGGTACAGTATCACGTGCGTGTATACAACTTGCGTCCTATTTTGACTGAGCAAGATCAAGATCAAGATTAGGAGAAAGAGCGGGAGGGATTGAGTGGGCGGTTGGCCCGGGAACTCCGAAAACCTCAGCCATGCGCTGACTGTGAGTTCCAGCTGGAACCAAAACGCATGTGCAGAACAGAAGATTAGTTGTCAATTTTAGCTCTCTGAGGAGCGGTACTCCCACGAGAGCGATGATCATCTTCGTCGCGATGGCGTGAAGTGAGAAGCAGACGCGAGGTCAGCTGAGTCCTGAGAAACTGCGACGAGTTGAGTTTACTTGATCGCTCAATGAAAAACTGCACACACCGGCTTGGAAGAGCTCTGTCATCGTCTGGCGAGCTTCCAAGAGCTCTGCCATCGTCTGCCTCCCATGCTCGCAGAACTTGAGCAATGCATCTTGCCGTTCTCGCACAAGTCAAAGACCCAAGTCGATATATTCATCAAATCGAGTCACCTGGATTAGCATGATAACCCGTTCCTATGCTAGAGCATGTGGAGGTGAGCCAAAACTTACACCATCGGCCCAGTCCACCTCGGTGGGTATGGGTCGTCAACCTATGCAATGCTGTCCATTGGTAATGCAGGGTTGACATGAGAACAAATGCAGTCTCTCAAGTGTATCAAACATGTGCACGATGGAAAACCATTGTGCGTTTGTCCGTTCGAAAACTGAGTCTTAGTGGATCGCCTATCCAGAAGGAACAGTTGGTACGGTCTGAACGCCTGAATTCCGTGCCGACAACGGCAATGGTATGGCGAGAAAAGAGATCCTGGCGCGACATTGAGTACGAAATGCATTGAGTACGGAGAGAATCGACTGTAAAAGAAAACGCCAAGTCGACTCCTCTCTCGCCGACCTTGGGCTTGCAACGGTACCGGAGAAGGGTTCATCTCTAGTGATTTGTGATAATGACTTCTTGTCATTCTATCTCAATTGTGGCTGGCATGGCACTCCGTCGGTTATTCTAGGTATGAGATGGGGCGTATGTTACCCTTCCTTTGCATCTTCCAACCACCCTCAATATAGTAGGCAAAAAAATGTGCGGCCATTTCCCAATCCAAAGGCTTGAAATCAACTTCAGAAAATACAAGTTTGGACTTTGAACTCTTCTTTCTCAGATCAAACTGGTGCAGAAGCAAGCAAAGGTGCGAGGAACGTCCCATTCGAGGAGTGCGACACATCATGGCTCCGGGCTCAGAATGCGATATTTGGTGGCACGGAAAGACCGACTTTGTGGACTTCAGACTGTCGATAATCCACAGCTGTCCTGATCACGAGGTTCCATTTCGACTGGTTTGGGCGCTCGTCTTCCTTGGGTCTCTGCTGCTGACCTATCGGCACTTGCGTGCTCTGAAACTGCAGCTTCCGAACTTTCTCCGAGCACGAGAAAGGGCCAAACAAAGAGGGCAAATGCTAAGGTGGTATCAGTTCCCGCCGCTCCAGATTATTGTCATTGGCTTGGCCACGCTGTGTCCACAGACTTTTGTTCTTTCCATCTGCAAACTGATTGGGAAACAGTACTCTCAAATTGGTGTGGACGTCCTTCCCTCGGCATGCTTCGTGTTGACTGGTGTATCCGGTTTCTCTGCCAACACATTATTTGAACTGCGCAACTTCAAAATGCTTTTAAGCTCCACGCGCTTGAAGGAGCAGGAAAGCAAAGCTCTGATATTTTATCTCAAGTCAAGATATGCTCTCGCACTGGCGTTCTACGCGACCTCAGCAACCACAAGCGTGGCCCTAGGCATTCTGTCGAAGAACGAGCCCCCAGAAACTTCCATCATGTAAGTGAATCTTTTGTTCGAGCCATCAGAACATAGTCTCCGAAATGAGCTTTCAACACTGATTTTGAGCCACTCTATGCACAACGCAGGTACTATATCGTCTTGGGACGAAATGTGTCGATGGTGATCTTTCTTATAAGTTTTGCGCGGATAAATCAGGTGGTGCAGAGACCAACACGCGAAATATTAGAGACCCTCTCCCACACCGGCAAAAAGACCGCAGAGACGTCCAAAACGAAGCGGGTTCTTGACTTTATGGAAAACACGACCGCGAAAAAACGAAAGCTGGCCCTCACATCGTGCATCCTCTACAGCGTATTGTCTCTTCCTATGTTGCTTCCTTACCAGACTTATGGAATCGCTCTTGCTCTGATCCAGGTTACCTTGACAAGAAATCATGCCGTCAACAATTACATTCAAGTCGACGAAAAAATCTCGCCATCCATAACCACCACGACAACGCTTGTGCAGACAGAAGGAAGTGGCGTAGTGCCCACTGGATCGGCTATGGAATCAGAGAACCATGCGGCCTAGCGAAGGACTTGATTCGAGCGGTTTCGTACACTTTCTTTCCAAGGTGGAACTTCCACATCTAAAATGCGCTGTAGTTTGATTGATAGGTAGCAAAGAAATTCGATACCCGAGAGCCGTGAGCAAATCAAGCATCAACCTCAGACATTCACTGGTACTTTCACGCCCCTTTTTGGTTGTGCGAAATCTTCTGCAGCGACTATCCTGCAAAGGCGCTCTGAATCTCAACTGACAAAATTAGCAAGTTTCAGTGATCAAGAGAACCGCGTCTCCTTGCAAAAGGTAAGATGCAGGTTAATTTCCAAATCCCAGTGGATGCATGTTTAGTACACCTCGACATCATCACCACGCCAAATCCCTTCTGAGTTGCCAAAGCCTGCTGTCCCTTCTCACGCAAGACGAAACAACCTATAGACACTATAGACCATCGACACAGAGTTCACATATGTTCACATTGTTCACTGCCTCTTGTCTGTACGACTTGGTAGGGTATCCAAACTGACCTCTTGCTACTCTTGCTCTTCTACTCGCTGTGTACTGCCAGTGTACGTCTGATGGCACAAAAGACACAGAAAGGTTACCGTGAGTTGTAGTGCAGTTCAGGAAAGACACAAAAGCTGCTCTGACTGCAAACGGTGACGACCAACCAAATGTGGAGAGCTTTCATAAAAGCCCTCTTACCTCTCAGGCGTTTTGCACGTTCTGCGGTCATTGCCTACGATATCTTCTTGTCCGCAGACTTTGCACCGCCAGTGAAGCTTGCACAAATTGAAATAGCAACACCACGCGAACCACGCGACTCGTGCAATCTTGTTGAGAGTGTTTAGCTGCTCAATAGAAGCACACCGGACCCGAAGCATTCCGCATTCTACAGATTCTGCAGTCCTCGTTCGTCATACGGGCCGAGTGAAAGTCCTCGCCGCGGACCGTGGGAACACTGCAAGAGTGCTCACAGGGATTAGCAGCAGCGCAGCCCTGAGCCTTCCCTCTCGCGCGTGAGGCTGTCAAGAGAGACCTGTTGTGCGCACGAGTGACTGTCCGTCGGAGGGTCCGACGCGGAGAAGAAAAAGATGGGCGGCGACAAGTGCGATGTGTTTTGCGGGGCGGCTACGGAGAACAGGAACGTGCGACTGAATCTGCTGTTCACGATCAGCCACAACCTGAGCTATGGGACATGGGGAAATACAGTGCTCTCTGCATTTTTACAGGGCATGCCCGACGGAAACAATGCCAAGGTTGGCTTTGCAGAGGGTATTCAGGGTGCCGTTCAGGCATTCGCGGCCGTTCCGGCAGGGTACTTGTCGGACCGCATCGGCCGCGAGCTAGTTATCAAGGGAAGTGCAATCCTGGGTCTCATCTCGAGCACTGCGCTGGTCCTCACGCTGATTATGTACCAAAATAGCACATATCAGTTTGTGCTCATGTGCATTTCTTTGGGCGCTTTCGGCGCGTTTCAAGGCGCCAGCAACGCTCCGCTCGAAGCCCTGTTTCACGATAGCATCTCCCAGGCGGATCGCGCTCGGGTGGCTACCACGCAGTACATGCTCGCGGTGGGGTCAACCGGACTTGGGCCTCTGCTCTCGCTGTTCCTCTTCTTCATCTTTGGAAACGACTGGGGCTACGAGAGCTTGACCAAGGTCATGGTGGTCGGAGTTGCAATATCCATTGTTCCGATCATGATTTTGTTCCTTCCAAAGGACGCGGACTCACTCGGCCGCGAAAGCGAGCCAGTGACCTTTGAGTCTCCTCTCATTGGAAGCACCGAGCGCGATATCGACAACTATTACACAGCGATGGATGAAGCCGAGCGTAGGGACTCTGCGCTCTCCGCAGGCAACTTAGAGGAGGCCGTCGCCCGCGACTCTGTAGAGCACGACATTGCGCCAACTTCTGAACGCCTCGGCGCTGATGAAAGCAACGAACAGCCCCTTTTGGACGGTGATGCGCCAAACCGCCGCTTTTCGAGGGCGAGTACCAAGTACTGGGTTCCAAGAATCGTCGTCATCATGGACATGATCTCTGGACTGGCCAGTGGAATGACCATCCGCTTCTTTCCGCTCTTCTTCAAGGATGAGACTGGTTTGGCGCCGAGCTCCGTTAACTCCATCTTTGTGATCTCGCCGTTCCTCATGGCGTGCACAGCAAGCGTCTGCCTCCGGCTGAGCAAGCGATTTGGCCGTGTGTACGTGCCAATCATGACCAACACGGTAGGCATCTCCCTGCTCTTCTTGATGTATCTTCTCGGCGAGATTGACAAGGACTACTACTGGGGTACGTGGGAGATCATCGTGCCTGTCTACCTCGTGCGCACCGCTCTCATGAACAGCACTCGTCCACTTCGCAAGTCGCTCTTGATGGACTACTGCTCAAAAGAGTCTCGTGGCTTTGTGAACTCCCTCGAGTCCATCTGCGCATTCGGCTGGTCCGGTTCTGCCGCACTCGGAGGGATCCTCTGCCAAGAATACGGCTACGGCGCGTCATTCCTCTGGACTGCCGCTATTCAGGCGCTGGCCCTCGCAGTCTACGCAACCTTGCTCTTGTTCGGGGTGCACTAAACGCTCAGGCTCCTCGCCCATTGTGCGTCTTCCTTGCCCTCCATCCCGTGTCGCCCGCGTCACGCGTGTCCATAAGCTCCCAATCCCCTCGGAGCACACAAGCTTACATTTCTTAAAAATATTCAACCAATCAACAAAACAAACAAACAAGGAAACAAAACAAACAATCAATCAATCAAACAATCACAGGAAAGAAGAAAAGCATCCCTTCTCTCCATTTCGCACGCAATGAACCCCCGCCGTCATCAGCTGTTTGCTCCTTTCCACGCCCTCCTTCGTCCCCAACTCCTCTCCCTCTCTCTCTCAATAGCCATCAGCAGCCCCTCCGCGAGTGATTTGGCGGCCGGAGCTCGTTCGCCAAGCTCTCGCCTTCGCACTGGCAGTGTGACAACTTGGTGTTGTGTTTTGGCAACTTGGCAACAACTTGGCAACTTTTGGCAACTTTTGGCAACAACTTGGCAACTTTTGGCAACAACTTGGCAACTTTTGGCAACAACTTGGCAACTTTTGGCAACTTTTGGCAGCTTGGGAGGTTGGGAGTTTGGGAGTTTGGCGAGTGGGCGGCGAAGATGGATGACCTGACAGGGTCGCGCGAGTCGCGTTTCACGGAGCTTTCGGCGGTGTTGTCGGAGGACAGCGTCGCGTGGGACCAGGACTTTGTCGCTCTGCTGTACATGCGCGGCGGGGAAGGCGGCGGAGACGCGACCGCGCGGGAGATCAGGGAAGGGTGCTACGTGGACCCGAGGAATGAGGGCGGGCACAACATCTACAGGGAGCTGCTGAGCTGCGCGAGAGAGCGGCGCAAGGACAGGCAGCAGAGTTTGATCGTGCCGGAAGCGATCTTCGGGAACAAGAAGATGGATGGTTTGCTGCGGCAGGTGAACGAGCACAAGTTTAAGAGCGGAGCGGAGTATGCGCTGATGGTGCTGCAGACGCGGGTGGGACCGGACTTGAAGTGCAACGACGATAGATTCTTCCGCATGTACTGCGAGGTGGAAAAGCCCATAAATGTGATCTGCTTCGTGGTGGAAAACTCGCTCGAACTCGCAGATCGCATCACCGGAGAGGTGAACCCGCACCGCCAACGTGCCGGGCAGCCGCTCGTGGAGGTCCTGTGCTGGATGAATGCCTTCAACAGACCCAACCAGCTTGATTTCGCCTTCCGATTCGCGTACGAGATGATGGTACTCTTCGTGCGCAATCGGGCCATGAGCGTCGCGTACCAGCTCACGGTCGACTCGTTTGAGCGCAAGATGAGGGGACGCTCGCACACCTACGCCTACGGGCTTGAGACGGATGGAGAGCCGTGCTTTTACCCTCATTTCCCATCGCGCCCAAACACCATGTGGACCTACAGAATGTACGAACACAAGGTCGCACTAATCGCCAAGTACTGCGCTCAGGCTGTCAAGGCTATTTTGAGCGCCATGGCGATGGATCATTCCATGATTAACGAGGCTCTCTATCGTCTTGGGTGCTACTTTGGCTGGCTGTGCTTGCTCCGGTACAGTAAAGATCACAATCACATATCTACGAAAATGACTCTCTACAAAGTCGAGTACGCCTTTACGGGAGAAATGGTCAAGGTGAAGGATTTGCGCGCCGACCGCCAGAACTTGCTGCAAGAGGGGGTCATCAACCTCCAAAACTATGCCAACTTCGACTCTCAGATTTTGCAACCCGGTTTCTTCCAGCTGTTTAAGGTCGAGCTCCTGGAGATCGGCCTCACTATGCTAACAAAAGATGAGCAGAGCGTCATATCGCGGTGGGAGTTCAAGAATCACTTGGAGGACTGGAAAGTGAAAGAAGGCACCGCGTGGAAAAAGCTCTGGGACTATTTTAAGACGTCTTCTTTTCAAGATAATTTCTTTCGTCAGGAAGCGAATCCGGAGAAGGAACAGTACCAGATCCGTTTGAAGTGGATACACAATTGTTTCGAGGCAACGCACCAGCGGCTCATATCTGAAAAGGACTCTGACGAGTCTGAGCCTCTAGAGACCACGCAGCCGCAAACAAAAAATGATGTAGACAACCTTTTCTGCAGCAAATTGGTTGTTCATGCCGTCGTCTCCTACGCAATTGGAAATTTGGTGCTGACTATCGCTAAACGCGTGCTGGGAGAAGACACGCTAGGATTTTATCTCCCGTTCAGCAACTCCTGTTGATATTTTTTTGTCTCGATATAATGTAACCTTTCTTTTTTTTTTTTTTAAGTATAAGAAAGAGAACCAACCAAGATAGTGAATAGAATTGAGCAAAAAACCCATCCACTGCCAGTTCAAATGCCTATGTCAGGACAAATGATATACCACCATTGCATTCCTTTCCACGAGTTTGGAAAGATTTCTAGATCGAGAAAGGAAATCGGTGAAGAAAATCTCAAATGTTTTTGTTGTTGAAAATACACGCAGAAATTACAAGCTATCCGAAGGTGGCAACCAAGTACTCCTTGTACAGGAACATGAATTTTGCGATGAAGGCTTCCAGATGGAAAATGTCCTTGTCTCCCTTCTGGAGCCTATGCTCATAGTGAGCAGCCCAAAAGAGCGTGTCGTGCTTGAGTGTTGAATCGAGTGAGGGGAGCAGAGCCTGCACCAACGTTTGCATGATTACCGTCGCCGGAATGCAGTTTCCCAGCAAGTCGTAGAGACAGTTGCGCGCTTCCGTTAGGGATTGGCGGCTTTGCTGCTTTGTGATCCGCGCCGCCAATTCTTTGATGTAAATCTCCCAATCGGGAAGCTGAATCTTGGTGTTCGACTGCCCAGACCGGTCATCGCTCGCCGCTCGCTGCGCCTCAGCCATTAGTAACGCGCGCCTCATGTTGCGATTCGAAGCAGCGGCGATGTTGCCGACCAATTCGCCCGTCGGATTCAGACCTTCCTTTTTCATCACATTGGCAACTACGCCACAAATCTCATCTATTGTTGGCGCGGGTACTCTGATGCAAAGACAACGACTACGAAGCGGCTCGATTACCTTGGAGAGATTTTCGCAGCAAAGGATGAGCCTGCAGGTTTTGACATACTTCTCCATTGTACGGCGAAGGGCTGCGAGGATTCGAAATTGTGAGGGAGACAAAAGGATGGGGGGTCAGCTCCTGCTCCCGCTGAGCCCGAAGCGGGATTGAACAAATGAATCGCGGACTTACCGTGTTGGGCATCTTTTGTCAGTGCATCACAGTCCGAGAGAAACACTACCTTAAAACTACCCTTGGCTTTGCCTTGTCCAGAGGAAGACGACGACGATGTGGAGTTTTGAGCAGCGCCAGGGTTCGCAAATCCCCCGGCAGTGACAACGGGTTGGTATTGCGCAATCTCCTTGATGACCTCCTGCACGACGTAGCGATCATAGTTTCCAGCGTCGCTCGGGTTCATCTCAATGTGATACAAACTGCCCAGCGTGGTCAGCTCGATCGCTCTTCCCGTTGGGGTTTTAAACGTCCTGTGCTCGAGTTTCATTTTCTCTACCGCAGGCCCAAAAATCTCCTTGAGCAGAGCCAACACCCTGGTCTTCTTGCCAGCTCCTGACGGGCCGTAGAAGAGCAAGTGAGGAATATCTCCCGTGCTAGCCTGTATGTTTGACCAAACTCAAGTGCGTCAGTAATCCATCGCATTTTAGTCACTAAAGAAGCCAACAGCGATCGTCCGCTCGTTCTTCGCTCGCATTCTCATTCGCATTCGCATTTGCATTTGCATTCACATTCACATTCACATTCACATTCACAAGCGCATTCTCTCGCGAGTTCGTGAGGAAAATCTACATCTCTGTAAAAGCTTGCAACTTACAATCGCCTTCATACGCCCTGTCAGCGTCTCATGATAGTCCAGCTTATCCAGGCTCTTAGGCCTATGCTTATCCAGCCACAACATCTTTCTGCACTGACTCTCCTCTCTGTCCTCGAGGACACTTCACTCTTCTCCTCTGCTGTCCTCGCTCCCTTCTTTCACACTCAAAGGCGAAACAAACCAAAGGATAATGTATACCAAGATCACTATGAGTCCCCTACCAAGAACAAGAGAGCGTTCTTTGGCTCGCTACAGAAAGAACCTTAAGCTCTATCTACAGCATTTTTGATATCTGTAGTAATCCTTAGATAGGCGAAGGAGTAACAGCACGCCTGAGGCACCGGCGTTATTAATAGCCTTTAGAGTTTCTTTCTAGGGAGGATTTGAATATTTGAAATTTGAAAATTTGAACTAACTTGCTTTGTTCAAGTTCATTGAAATTGGTTTTTGATTTGGACTGCTTTGGGAAGTCTCGGTGTGGATAACGTGCGTGGTAGAGTACTGAGTACTGAGTACTGAGTATTGAGTATTGAGTAGTGAGTGCGGACACACTTGGTACTCGCGCACTGATTTGCAGACTGTGAGTGCTCGCAAAAGCGTTTTAGCTTTTAGAGAGAGAAATAGAGAAATAGAGAAATAGAGAAAGAAAGAAAGAAAGAAAGAAATAGAGAAACAGAGAAACAGAGAGAGAGAAAGAGTGTGGTTTATAACAGGCAGAAAGAAATCTTGGGAGAGCGGAGCAGGATGACAAAGAAGAGAAGTCGCTCCAGCGCAAAGCGCACAGATGAAGGCGCTGGCATCGAATGGGTGGGCCGCGTGGTGGCTCGCGAAGGTGGCAATGCGTTTCGCAAAGCTGTGCAGTTGGACGAGGACACCAGGGTGAATGTCGGGGACTTTGTGCTTGTGCGAATGGCTACTGGCGGCTGGCGAAAACAGCCGCTGCAACCGGCTGTGGTGGAGAGCATGTGGGAGACCGGCTCGGGGGAGAAGATGTTCGAGGCGCGATGGTTCCTGTTCCCGGAGGAGGTGAAGAAGGTTGTCCACGGCGAGAGAAATGAGCTCTTCGAGACTGCGGACGTGGACGCCGAGCCCATCGAAGCAATCAATGAGAAGATTCAGGTTGTGGACAAGAAGACCTACGACCGGCTGGCGATGCAGGACGAAGATTTGGTCAGCCCAGACGACATCAGCAATGTGTCCGAGGTCTGCTTTTGCAGAATGTTTTACAATCACGAACTTCGGCTCGCCAGACCGACGCGGCTCTTTGAACAAAAGAAAGATGGATATGCATACAGTCGCATGCTCAGCAGCGCTCTGCTCCCTCGTGCAGATGGCGACGAGGACCAGGACGCAAACCCATACTTGCGGGCACAGCGGCTCTTGCAGCTTTCCGCAATCCCAAAGTCAATCCCTTGTCGAGAAGCAGAACGGGCTGAGATTCTTGGCTTTTTGAAGGAGAATTTGCGGCGCGGTGGCGGCGGGAGCTTATATATAAGCGGGATGCCAGGCACTGGAAAAACTGCCACCGTGAATGAGGTGCTTCGAGAGTTGAACGACACTCCAAAAAACAAAGGCAGCTCGAGCATTCCTGAGTTTGACGTGGTTCTCGTCAATGGTTTAAAACTGGGCCATCCGTACGACGCATACTGTGTACTTCACAAAGCCCTTACGGAAAGCGACGCCCCACATCAAAAGGCTGCCCAAGCTTTGGAGCAAATGTTTACCGGCCCAAGCCCAAAATCCCCCACCGGACGGCCGTGCATCTTACTCATTGACGAACTCGACGCAATGGTGACAAGAAAACAAACCGTGCTGTACAACTTCTTCGACTGGCCCGCGCGGCCAAACTCTTGGCTCATCTGTGTGGGCATTGCGAATACCATGGACTTGCCTGAGCGCCTGCTCTCTCGAATTCATAGTCGGATGGGTATGAATCGCGTGGTATTCAAGAGCTATTCTTATCAGCAGCTCTGCCAGATTATCTCTGACCGTTTGAAGGGTCTGGATGTGTTCGAGCCCAGCTCTATCGAGCTGTGTTCCAAAAGAATCGCCTCCGTCTCTGGAGACATCCGCAAAGCGCTTCAAATTTGCCGCAAGGCAGTGGAGTGCTGCCAAGAGTCCAGCAACGGCAGCGCAAAAGTTGGCATGCAGCACATTCAGCGGGCAAGCGAAATTTTGCGGACCAGCGTGTTCGAGCAGGCGCTCAAGTCCATGTCCATCGTGGAAAAGTTACTCTGTATAGCCATCTACAAATGCCTCCATGTACAAGATGCAGATGAGGCCAACTTTGACAGCGTGGTGCGGCAGTTGCAGACACTATGGCAGCAGAGGACGGAGGCGCGCTTGAACAGCATCGTCAGACTCGACAAGCATGTTGTAAGAGGGGCGTATCACCAGCTTGCAGACGCCGGTGTCCTCGTGCTCAGTCGAGAAAACGAGCTGCAGCACTTTCCATCTTTCAAATTCGGAACCGAAGTTGCCCTCGGGGATGTGAAAGACCTCTGCCAGCAAGATGAGGACTGCAGAACGTTTTTTTAGTCTCTGACACTTGCGTGTAAATACATGAAATCTAACTTTTGATTATAGTAAAGCTAAAATCCTGTGTCCTTTCCCCCGACACGAGGTCACGACTTGTCGTTTTTAAATGTTTTCTTTCACAGCTACCTCCATCAGAGAGACAAAATAGCCTATCAGGTACAAAATAACGCCCGGCGGGACGTTCACCACAAGCGTTGCTACGGTTATCAAGTATGGGATGTAGATTTGCGGTGGTTTGTGATCAAACTTGTGGAGCCAGTCTTGCGGGATATCAGCCCAAAATTCATAACACATGTTAATGTTCATAGTCTTCACCTTGTGCCCTTCATCGACAGCAAAAGGAGTTGTGATCCTCGCGCAGATTACCAGCAGGGACGCAAATATCACGCAAAAAGGGTAGCTGAAGAGCGGCATGCCTACGCCGCGAAGTGCGTAGAAACTAATCGGGAGGAACCAAAAGTGGTGGAAACCTGTGTAAAAGTGCAACTTGGACGTGGAAGGGTCCAACATGTACTTTGCCGCGCCGATAGGGAACTTGCCGGTCAGAAAGTACCCCGCAAAGTCGATGTACCAGCTCATCTGATCCAGCCCGACAGTGCAGATGGACATGCCAATTAACAGAGGCTGTCCCGTGACCATGCCCCACCCGGCAAAGAGCATAGACGCGTTGCACGCCCACAGGATCTCGCACACATAGTGCGTGCCCAGCGCAATCGCTCGCGATGCAATCAGCATGTAAGTGTAGATCACCATAAACCACCCCACACCGGGCATCATCGTCTTGCTATCTCGCAGCTCCACGGTGTCGCAAGCATGCACGCCGACCCACAGCACAGCATGAAGCAGCACCACCGACAGCACTTTGTTCCTCCATAGCGGCACCTCCGCCGCCGGCACCGCTCGCGGTTTGCCCATACCTCTCGCGCAATCCACCGCCTCAGCCTCACTCGAGTCGACCCAAACTCCACTTCTTCTCGACCCTTCTTTCCCCGCACTTCCACCTCCGCTTCCACAGTCGATGCAATACAATGAGGCCAATCACAAGCCGCTGCTCCACTGCTCCACTGCTCCACACTGCCTCGCACGCGAGAGAGAGAGAGAGAGAGAATGAGAGAGAGAGAGAGAGAGAGAGGTTGGGACCCGCGCGTTGGGTTCCTCGACCCATTCCAGTCCTCGCGGAGCAATTCGTTGCTCCCTGAGCGAGCTGTTCACAGTTCACAGATCTGTGAAACAGCTGTAGTAGGCCTGCGAGCTACCGCCATTGTGCAGGTGATCTGTCTCGACGTATAGCCATGCTGTGGATCAAATAAATCAGCCGACAGCTGTGTTTGTATGTTAGTTTGTTTTGTTGGCTTGGTTTGCAAGGTCTCGCGCTCACGCTTCAACAAGTCAAGATAAGTCACGCAACGGAGAGAGAGAGAGAGAGAGAGATTTGGTGAAAGAGCAAAAGTGTCTTCGGGCGGCAAAAGATAGCTCGAGTTGCGTTCAGGGCCAAGCAAGACACATGGGAGCGTCGCAAAGCTTTGAAGACCCGTGCTCCGGTCTTCTGGAAGCGTACGTGGCGTGCGCGCAACGACACGAAGGCGTGGCTCCGGAAGAATACGAGGAGTATTGCGTCGAAGAGCGCGAAAAGTACGTTAATTGCCGCAAGGACTGGATCAGTAGGCTCAAGGCGATTAAGGAAGCAGGAAGCGGGAGCAAGTAGAGCTTAGCTGGGCGGGGGCATGAGGAACAAGGTGCTAGACGCGGCCGTGGTCGCCGCGACGGCGTTCGAGGAGATGGTGCTGGCGAGCTTTGGGCCGATGGGATATGACCAGCTGGTGGTGGACGAGGTGGGTGGCATGGTTATCTGCAGTCACGGTGGCACGATGATCTCACAATTGCCTCTGGATAGGGTTCGCGACCCGGTCGCCAAATTGGTCTTGCGCTGCCTAAAGTCGTTTGGAGAGCGGAACGGGGATGGAGTGTCCGGACTGGCTGTCCTTTTGGCGGCGGGACTCGAGCTCGTGAAGCAGCGCTGGGACACTTTCCCGGACGCTTTTGAACTTGCTGCCTTTGGGGCTGCTCTTGGACAAGTGCGTCAGGAAGCTGTCTCATCAGCTCATCTAATTTGGCCGTCATGCGCTCTACCATCACAGAACAAAGGTGGTGGCCCGAGTGTCTCAGGCCTTCTTCACAGAGCAGAGTTGTTGTCGAGAACGTGCCTCAGCGGGCAGTTCAGTCCAAAGGTTGAGAACGAGCTGGCAGCATTCACCCGTTCCTGGGTGGAGGAGGCTCTGCGAATGAATGGTGGCGACCAAGTTTTGGGTGGTCAGGACTTGTGTAGACGAGTAATTACAGAGTTGAGCACGGGCTTGAACGGGCGATGCGTAATTTGTGCACCGTCAACATCGACTTCAATTTCGCTGGTGGAAGATGCTTCATATCTCATTGACCGCCCCCCGCTTCATCGCATACAGGGAAAGGAGCACTTTGGGCTTCATGGTGCAGCGAGTGGGGACTCAATTTCGATGCTGGTACTCTTGTGCTCTCTATCGCCCATCAGAGCCTCCGATGATCAAGCGGTGAATGTCCGATCCGCGGAGGAATTGCAGAAGTTAGTTCTGTATCGCTCATGTCGAGTACGGGAAAATCTGGAGGCCATTTTCAAAGCAGTCCCAGACCTGAGAGTTCTTGTCAGCACGGAAGCACTTGATGATCCTGTCTTGGAGATGACTCTGGCGAAGTCATGCGTTTCAGCACAGCTTGTACCTCCGCGACAAGCTGTTGAGCTTTGTCGCCGTGCTGGCGGTCGTCTAGTTGGAGATATCAAAGAATTTCTCCAGGATCCAAAGGAATACACTTGCCAGATCAGCGGCTGGGACGAGGTTCATCTCGGGGCAGGGAGTTTCGCGATTCGTTTGCGGGGCCTCACACGGCGAGACGGGGTTCAGAACGGCGGCTCCCCGCTTTGTCCTCAGTTCCTCCTGCGAGCCACCAGCGAAGGTCTCGCGCGGCAGTATAAATACTCGATTCGGCGCTTGCTTAAGCTCCTTTCCTTGTGGATCAACGACTTGGACATGGTCCTTTTGATGGGCGGCTGTGCCCCTGAAATTGCAGCATTCCATTTCTTTAAGAACCGGTGTAAGGAGGAGCGTATCCAACAAAAGACTTTGAGCACTGCGTTTGAGCTCGTTTCTCACGCCATGATGCGAGTGCCACTACGGTTGGCACGTGCTAGGGACCAGCGTGGTCTACCCTCCCGTTCCAACGCGCAGCTAATGCACAACATCCAAAATGCACGTTCTTCACAACTCGCTTTGCGGGACTGGGATTTGGAGTGGGTTCCAAACGCCGTTGACGACCATGCCATTGAGCCTGCCGCGCTCAAACTTGATCAAATAGTAACTTTCGTTCAGCTCATGGAGCAAATTTGCCGCATCGACAGAGTGTGTGTTTTGAAACCGAAAGGTGTCCCATAGCGCTCCACGATATTCGAAGATAGACTTTTTCGCTCGTGCTAGTCTGAATTATCTTTTCCGGTAGAAATGGCTTGGGACGAGAGTCCCATCCGCGGGATAGAAGATTTCCATAAGACCGCCACCTGGACCCCCACCCTTAGACGGTTCTATTGAATTGTCTGATCATTTTTTCCCCTGCAGTAACGCTGGTACTCTATCAACTAATGCAGAATAAGCTAACATAGCGCAACGCGTATCGCAATCCTGGAATGTTCTGGACTTCTACTCCCTCACTAAGCGCCTCACTATCATCCTCATTACCCAAATTCAAACTCAACCGCCCATCCCGCATCCTATCCACTCCTACAGACCTCCCTACCATCCAATCCTCCTTTTTCTATCTTTCCACCACCCTACCTCAATCCGCTACCCACAACCATAATCCATACCACCACCCACCACCAGCACTAACCCCCATCCCAAAGTTATCCTTAACCACCCTTACCGGGGCAGTTCTTTGACGCCACTGAGCGTAGCGACGGGTAGCATAAACGGTAGGATTGCGTGTGGCGAGTGGGCGGGTGTGATAGATAGATACATAGATACATAGATACATAGATTGAGATTGATTGATTGATAAAGAGAGAGAGAGAGAGAAAGAAGGACAGCAGAACCCTAAAGCGAGAGAGGCAGCGGAGACGCGGAGTGTAACTGCGGCACGAGAGGAGAGAGAGAGAGAGAGGAGCACGGCGGAGACAGCAAAGAGGAAAGCAAACAAGCAAACAAAAGGCAACATGGCTGGTGAGTGAATGAGTGAATGAACGCCGCGGCGAGTGGCATATGGTTGCAGAAGAATGGGTAGTTGGATAGATAGTTGGTTGCACGATGAGGACGAGGATGTGGAATGAAGAACGACGGATTAGTGCGGACGCCGACGGTGGATGCGGGCGTTGATGGACGCACCGCTTTCAGAGAAACAGAGAGAGGTGACGCAGCGGATTCCGGGAGCTTGGAAGACGTAGATCTGGCGACGGATGCGTGATGCTACGAGCTAGAGACAGACCGAGAGTGACGTTCGAGTAGAAGATGTGCTGGAGCAATGGCGCGCAGTGCGGCGAATGATGGATTTCATGTGCCGTGGACGGCGAGAATGCTTTGTTCTTGTGTGCGTGTGTTTTCTACGATACACGAGCGCTTTGATGACGATGCGCGTGTGTGGTTCGGATGCCGGGCTTTATGATCGCGAGGGCGAGACGGGTCGCAGTGTGTGTGTCTGTCTGTCCCTTGATGATTTTAACGTGCTGGCTTAATCACTCAGAGTCCCATGGCGGCGAGTGGATGGGGCCTCTGTGTGATTCGCGTACACGCTAGGTGCCGTGTTTTTCTTGTTTTTGGCAATTGGCATCTGTGTTTCAGCCCCGCCTGTCTACTCAGAGATGCTCATGTTTTTATGGTCTTCATTCATTCCTCGTTCCATCGTCTCTCAAGTGCTACACCATCGCCCTTCCTTTTTCCAATATATATACTGACTGAATGAATTCAAATCTGCCCTATATTACCATGCGCAGATGACGAACTTCTTGATTACGAGGAGGAGGCGGTACCTCAGGAGAAGGCAGCTGGCGACAAGCAGGTGAAGAAGGGTTCATACGTAGGTGTCCACAGCAGTGGCTTCAAGGACTTTATCCTCAAGCCAGAGTTGACCCGTGCTATTGTTGACTGCGGTTTCGAGCACCCATCGGAGGTGCAGCACGAATGTATTCCACAGGCTATTCTCGGTGGAGACATCATCTGCCAGGCCAAGTCTGGTATGGGTAAGACCGCTGTGTTTGTTCTCGCCACCCTTCACCAGCTAGACCCTAAGGTCAACCAAATTTCGGTGGTTGTGCTGTGCCACACCCGTGAGCTGGCTTTCCAGATTCACAACGAGTACCAGAGGTTTTCCAAGTACCTCAAGGAGGTCAAGACCGCAGTATTCTTTGGCGGAGTCCCTGCTGAGGAGCACAGAAAAAGTCTTAAGGAGAGCGTTCCACACATTGCTATCGGTACACCTGGCCGCATGCTCCAGCTTTCTGTCAAGGAGAAGGCAATGGACCTCAGCCACGTCAAGCACTTTGTGATGGATGAATGCGACAAGATGCTCGAGAAGCTTGACATGCGTCAAGACGTCCAGACCATCTTCCGCCAGACTCCACATTCCAAGCAGGTCATGATGTTTTCTGCGACCCTCGCAAAGGAGATCCGCCCGATCTGCAAGAAGTTTTGCCAGGATGCTATGGTAAGTTTTTTGTTTCTCTTCAAGTTGGATTTATCGCAGCCATTTCATCACATTGACACCCACAATCTGACTCCGATCCACCACAGGAAATCTACGTCGATGATGAGACCAGACTCACTCTCCACGGTCTTCAACAGTACTACGTCAATCTCGAGGAGAAAGCAAAGAACCGCAAGTTGAACGACTTGCTCGATGCTCTCGAATTCAATCAATGCATTATTTTCACCAGCAAGGTGAACCGCGCCACCGAACTCGCAAAGCTCTTGGTAGAGTGCAACTTTCCAGCGATCTGCGCAACTTCCAAGATGGCACAGGAGAAGCGTCTTGAGGTTCTCGAGAAGTTCAAGAACTTTGATGCTCGCATTCTCGTAACCACCGATCTGATGGGTCGCGGAATTGATATCGAGCGTGTCAACGTTGTCATCAACTACGATTTCCCTGACAGCTCCGACTCCTACTTGCACCGCGTCAACCGCGCTGGCCGATTCGGAACCAAGGGTCTGGCCGTTTCTTTCATCTCCACTCCTATGGACGAGGAGGTGCTTAAATCTGTGCAGAGTCGTTTCGAGGTGAGCATCCCAACCATGCCTGACACCATTGACAGCAGTACCTACATGACTGCTTAAAAGAATATCTGCCCGCGGTGATCAAAGCCCACCACTCACTCTCCTTCACACCAATTTAAAAATATTTTTTAAAATGAATTACATGCATTCACAAAGAGAAAAATACAACCTTCTTGCTATCCTGTTCGAGAACCTGTGCTCACAGTCAGTTCAGAGAAAGGGGCGTGTGAACTGTGAAAGTACTCCTTCCACGCTACGTGGCATTCGGACTACTTCCTGACTCGCAGTTGAGAACAAGAACAAGAAAAAAGACATGCTGGCTGCTGTGCTTTGTGAGAAGGTTTCAAGTTTCTCATTATCCTTTTTCTTTTTAATGGACGAGATTTGCTCACTGCGCCGCAACTTGAAAACAATCTACCGCCTATACTTTAAATGTCAAGTAGCTACACTTCCCACGAATCAGCTCGGGAAAGCCTTTTGCTGTTGGTTTCATTTAAGCGCACTTTGGGCACACCTGATCCTCACGAGAGAGTAATCCATGCTCCTTACACCTCTTGAGCGCAAATGTATCGAACAGATTGCAGAGAAATTGCGAGATACGCTTTTGACCAGTGTTTTCGGCCTCCAGTTCATGTCCACAATCATCGCACGGCCCAAGCGCTTCCTGTAGCCGACCGCATCGCGGGCACTTGAGCTGATTCAATCGCAAATTGTACTGCGCGATGTCGTCCCATGGGAATTTGCAAAAATCCGTGTCTACAGTAATATATTCAAAGTCCTTCTTGAGACTTGCAATCATGTTCAAAAGCTTGTCGACTTGCTGCATTCGGAGGTGGTCGCCTCTGCCAAATAGCCACATCCCTGCCTCGGGCAATCGAGCATATTCGTTGGCTTGATCCCAGTCCCCCAAAAACATCGGAGACGGCCCAAAAGCTTCCCTAGACTTGTCGCAAGGTACCTGGCCGCCGCCGACTGCAACATTCGAGTCACCTCGCAGCAGGCCAATAACGTCCCGTGCAACCACTAGGATTTTGCACGAGACTGGGTCGGTGAGATTGTCCCCGAATTTCAAGAACTCGCGATGTGTATCCGGATCCCTCCAGCTCTGGAATCCTGCGCATTTGAGAAAGTTCGGTGCTCCGTGCATGGTCACGATGGCCGTCTGAATCGCTTTGTTGTCCAAGGGAAACTTCTCAAACTTTGTCATCTTGGCGCTGTCTCCTAGAAGAACTGCATCGGCCAAGTTGCTGAGTAATTTGTGCATTGTGACACAAGACTTTTGACGTAAAACTGGGGGGTTGAGTCCATAAAAGTGGACTGCAGCGCGCTTGAGCTTATTGAGAGCTTTTGAAAGCTTGTTAGGGATAGTCCACTCGAAAGACTCGCCGGGAAGTTTATCTGGTGGGATGTGACAGGTGAATTCCTCTCCGGTTTTGGGGTCGCGCAGGACGCATACATCGCCTGGCTTCTTCGTCATTGGTATGTCAATTGTTGTGGTCTGAGAATCTCCATCCGCACGGATGGTCGCATCCATCATCTGCTCGATGGTTGCCCAGACATCTGGGCACGCCTCTACAACACGATCTGCTAATTTGTCGTCCTCCTCTGCCAACAGGGAGTGTCTGGTGGGGACCACGAGCGACACGAAATGATTCTTTTCCGCTCCAGCCCAGCCGATGACGAGCGGGCAAGGCATATTGCCATCGGTATAGAGGCAATCCTGTGGCCGGTGGCGAAGCGGCAAAAACATTCCACACCCGAGAGAGTTTCCGCCGAAGAATTCAGCCTGCTCGTCCAACACAAGAATAGGCCTTCGCAGCAGATTCGCAAAACCCAGGATGTGCTCCGGCCCTAGCCAGCGGCTGGACCTGTCGGAATGCGTGGGCAGAGCCTCATCGCACACCGAAGCCCAGTAGCCTGAAAAGCTGAGGTCGTCCATGCCCTGGTGGAACACCGAGTGATAAAACTCCTGATGATTTTTCAACTCAGCGACAAGGCCTTCGCGCAGCACATCATAAAGCACCTCTTTGCCAACCAAGCACCTCGACAGCGCGTGCGGCAGGCACGACCCATCGCTGTCCACGGTAATCGGCACGAGCTCCACGCCGAACGACTCGGCGAGCACCGCCAGCGTACCCGCTAGATACCCTTCCGCAGCGTGGTCCCGGAGGTGCTTGTCCTCGATTTCTAGCACTGTCGGGCAAAAGTCGAAAGCACGAAGCCCTTCAAGTTCTTCCATCGTGCGCCCAAGGCCGCCTTTCACGCTCAAACCATTTTCGCAGTCGTCGCAGCTCGCGTCTTCCACCTCCTGCACTTTCTCTTCGCCGTCCACAAGCAGCGCCCCAAGCACGCGGCACTCAAAGCACATTTCTCTCCGACGCCACTCCTCTCGGCAATACTCCGCCGCCCACTGTTACGCTAATTCCCCGCGAGGACACCTCGCTCCCTCTGCTCGCCTCGCGTCTACACACGTATGTGTATGTGTATGTGTACAACTACACTCAATCTTCCACCACAAACACAAACACCAACACAAACACCTGCTGGCGTCACTACACCAATGCCTATCCGGACCCTAGGCCAGCGAGGACTGGGACGTGAGGGGACGGTACACACCCGCAGCACCTACCACTTGTATAGCTGTTCAATAAGGCCCCGTACGTCCTCGCGAAATTGGCCGAAGAGTGTGAGTGTTGTGAGTGAATTGTTCCTGGAATCTTGTCACGGTTCCTAGTGCGCCGTATAACGAAAAGTGTAGTGCCGCGTGGACGGGAGTGCGAGCGAGACGGCGCTACAATATACGGTAGTGCGGCGGTAGGAACTCCCGTTTTTGCGATGGACAGTGGTGGCCGCGAGGACACTTTGGCGTCGTTGGGTGAGCTCGCTGGCACTCTTAGAAAGAGAAGAGAGCGACTGCAATGAAAAGAGAGAGGGCGAGTGGGTGAGCTGTTGCAATCGACTCGGCCATAAAGAGGTCGGCGAGAAGATCAAGATCAAGAGAAAGAGAGAGAGCTCAAAAGCTCAAAAGCTGGAAAGCTGGAAAGACTCAAGTGGAAGAAGATCGGTCGCCAAAGGAAGCGGGTTCTTTGTTCTTTGTTCGACGGACGCTCGGACGCTCGGACGCTCGGAAGTGCGGGGTCGGTTGGGCACGGGATGAGCTCGCACGACTTGGGGCAGGAAAAGTTCTTGGACAGGTTCTGGCTCAGGTCCCGCCTCCATTTCATTGGCACGTGGCGCGAGAGGTACGAGGCTCTGCTGGCAACTCTAGAGCTGGAAGCAGCACAGGCGCTTCGTCAACCGCAAAATGACAACCAAGTAGGGTCCACAACGGACGGTGAACGGGACCACGAGCATGCAGAGGATGCAATCGATTTGAAAAGAGCGCGAGTCGATCATGAGTCGCCCAGCAGAAAACGCCGCCGCGTGCAGTTTGCGGAGAGGAAGAAGATCTTAGCGCAAGGGCCAAAGGAGTTGCAAGGGGGAATGAAAGTTGTCTTGCATGTGGACATGGATTGCTTCTTCGCGAGCGTGAGCCTGCGAAATCGTCCAGAGCTACGCGATAAACCGGTGGTTGTCGCTTCCAGTGATCGGAACGATGCGTCAGAGGTTAGTTGTCCGAACTATCCCGCAAGGAAATTTGGGATTAAAGCCGGTGTTTCTCTGCGACGAGCTCGCGAGTTATGCCCAGAGGTGATCAGTGTACCGTATGAATTCGAAGAGTATATGGAAGTCGCCGAGGCAATGTATAGAACTCTGTTTAGCGCGTCGCCCTTTGTATGCGGCCTAAGCTGCGATGAAGCCTTCGTTGATGTAACTCACTTGATGGAAGGCGCATGCGATAGCGTTTTAGAACGGGAGGCGCAAGCGAGACAGATTGCGGAAAAACTTCGTGCGCGGATATCCAAAAGGACCGGAGGATGCACAGCCTCGATAGGTATCGGGGTGAACATGCTTTTGGCCAAATTAGCTACCGCCAAAGCGAAGCCAGACGGCGTGTACGCACTCTCTTTGGATGATCCCCAAGGAAAAGCTCTGCTTGCAAGATTGCAGATTAAAGAAATACCTCAAATCGGTTGGTCATCAAGCAAGGTCATTCATGAACAGCTTAATGTTTCGACGTGCGGAGAGCTTCAAAAAGTCTCTCTCGGAAGGCTTCGAGAACTATTCGGTCCGAAGAAGGGCGAGACAATTTTCAAACATTGCCGAGGTATTGACACCCGTGAAATGACGCACGACGCTGCTGCGAAACAGAGACAGTCAATCGGCGCACAAAGTTCGTGGGGCGTCCGCATGCAAACCGAAGAAGAGGTTCAAGAATTTCTCGGAAGACTCGCTAAAGAGGTAGCGGAGCGAATGGCCTCGAGTACCACAGTGATTGGGAAGGGTGGACGTCGAGTTACTCTAACGGTTTGGAAGGCTTTGCCAAACGCCGACCCGGCCCGGAGAAAAGGATTTCTCGGGCATGGGCAATGCGACATTGTAAGCCGTTCGCAAAGTTTGGCGACAGGGATTCACACACCACAGCTTATTTTTGACATAGCAGCTAAGCTGTTTCGTAAGACCAACATCGAGCCAACGCAAGTGCGGGGACTTGGAATCAGCTGCTCTAACTTCGAAAGTGCAACTGTCGATGGGCCTTCGATCAAGACCTGGTTTGGCAAAACAAGTGACAAGCAAAGGGAAACAACGTCGGGTTCGCTAAACCAAGTCGAGAGTCGTCAGAGCCCTGAAGCGAGCGAGGAAACCGAACAGAAGGCCAATATCGCATCTGAAAAGCCCACTCCTTCTGCGCCGCAGTCCCCACTAGACATTGTGCTTAGTCACGCCAAGTCTGATGACTATCAGGGAGAGGCAAAAGCAGAACCGGAGGAACTCAAGCAAGAGGGGGTCGCAGGCGGAAATGACGTTACCTCGGAGCACGAGGTACGGCCATCTGTTTCCGAGGAGGCGAAGAGAGCATCCTGTGTGGTCAACGCCTTCAAGACCATTCAAGCAAGCTTGAGAGCTAGCTTTGCACAAGGAATTCAGCATCGCTTGAAATTCAGAAATGCCGTATGCGCGTCCAGTACGTCTCGGTTTTGTACTGCGGAGAATTGCAATTCGCCAGATTGTGTGCTCAAGCTTCGGCTCAGTGAGGTATGTGAACAGCTGCTCCAGCTCTGCCACGAGCTGCACGATGCTCAAATGGCATGTATGCTTGTCTCGTCCAGCAGGTCTTTCTGTCAGTTCCAATGGCCAACGTCGCATGATTATTTCTCTGACGGCTGTGCTCAAATTTTGTCCCGCTTTATTTCAGAGCAAACGAATCCTGTTGTGTAACTTTGTCAGCAATAAAAATGTGCTTAATGTCTGTCAGAACATTTTTAATGCGGAACAAAAAGGACATTCAGTAGCTTTCGAAATCTAGCGCCGGGGCTCCAATCGACGAAGAACGCTGAGCATCAACAACTCCACGTTCAACTGCGCTTGGTTCTTTCGCTCATCGCCCGTGAAAAGGTTTGTGCAATTAGCATTTGAGAGTTCGGTTAGGAAACAGAAAAGATTGAGCTCTCCAACTCTCCGAACCGCGCCATCACTCACCAAATTGCACGTGATCTGACTGCTGAAAGACCATCCACCAACTCGTATTTGGCATCCAACCAAACCTGTAAATTGTATCATAAATAAAACCATCCCCATTCGAAACCACTCTTTGACTGCGAGTTGAACAAGTTGAACTGACTGTGACACACTGTGACAAATGTACTTTGAGTACATCTGTAAATGTGAATTACTGGTATGTGTTCATCATTGCTTTGTGTTCCCAAAGTCCCAGATTTCTCTCACCTACTAGCGTACATTACCGGTGCCCACTATCACTACAACAGAACCTTTGGAGCCGACGACTCCAACTCAGTAGAAAACTATTACCAGACTCGCAATACCCCTCCCATACCGAGAACCGTAATAGTAATTTCCGGTAAAAGGCAAAGGAACCGAAGGTCCGCGGGTACGGCTGTTCACGAAATTCATGCCGGCACGTCGCGGCAGGTTTCGCAGCTCGCGTGTCCAGGTATCGCCTTTGCTAGCATTTAGTATACACCACAGGTGCAGCCTTCGCGTCCGGCGCGGGAGAAAGCAGAAAGGGAGAGCGAGATCTCGGCCCGAAATCAGCACACTCGCGAAAGCACGGTCGTCGCGAACGTAACGAAAGTAACGGAAGCACCGAAAGTAACGGGAGCAACGGAAGGAGCGGAAGAAGAAGAAGAAGGCGGGCAGGAGGTCTCTGTGCGAGTCTGGTGCGCGGCGGTGGATGCGGACGGGCGGATGGCGGCGTGGCCAGGAGCGCTGCGCAGGCAGAAGCGCCCCGCGCAGGAGCGGAAGAGCAACGACTTTGGTGCCTCTGTGTCTGCGCCGTGGGGGCGAAAATGGTTCGTGGCTGGTCCATCGCGAGGCCTAGTGGTCTTGATGGTGACCATGGCGATGCTGGGGTACGTGAGCTTGCAACGCGCAATGTGGAAAGTAGACAGCGGGGCGGTGCTGTCGACGCCGAAAATGAAGTCGAAAGCTCGGGAAACGCCGAATGAATCGGTTTCCATGGGAGATGAGGAGGAGGACGGGGGGATGGTAGCATCGGCGCAGGAGCATGGGCCGGTGCACATCACGCATGTGTTTAATACGTTCAAGGTGAAGCCTGACTCTGCGCTGTGGAGCGAACATGAGCTGGTGCAACTATCTTGGCGAGCGGCAGCGGAGTATGCCAGGGATCGAGGCATTGTGGTGGACTTTCTCGATGCTGTGCTTGAGAAAGACATTAGCTCCGTTCCTAAATTTGCCAGAACGCACATCCTCACGGACCACGTTGTTGACCCTTTCAACAAACATCTACTTCCTACGATTGGGGAGATTTTCGGTGCTGGCAAAACACATGGACGAGGAGAGTACCTCGTGTACACGAACGCTGACATTGGCGCTATGGAGGACTTTTATGTCAAGGTGTGGGAGCTTGCTCATCGCGACACAGCATGTGAGCACGCGCAGAGGAGGTTGTTTCACAAGATTACAGAGATGTTGAACTTTTGTTTGAACTTCCATGGAGAGGACAGCAAAGTTTCCAACCCCGAGCTCTGCCGGGCAGACATGGACGAGTACTACAAGCTCCACGGCGGAAGCCTCACACTATACCCCAAGGTGAAGAGGGCAGCAGCGATTTTGTACGTCCAAAGCAAGCTGAAGGCAATGAAGTCGCCCTCCACCGACTTTTTCACCTTGCAGAATTGGTACGAGGATGCGGGGGGTCTTGCGGAAGATGCCGAAACTGACATAGAGTCGATCGACGCCGTGATGGCCTACGAGTACAAGCCCTTCAAGGTATCGGAGCCTGATATTCAAGAGGCAGCTTTCACAATAACCCGCCTCGACTTGGTCGTCGATCGAAACAACCTTCCCCCAAGTGCTTCGGGGCTGAAAGCTTTTTTGCAATCCGCAAAGTCCCAAGTTCATCCCGGTAACGATTGCTTCGTCATGCCAAGAAGCAAAGTTCCGGATATGATCATTAAATCCCGCCACCCACTTTCGTGGCGGCCGTGGGGAATGTGGATCCCCCCGGCCTTTGAGTGGGAGTTTGGCGATGAAGGCTTAGTTTGGCAGCGATTCGAAGGAACGAGCACTTTGAACTATACTTTTCACCTTGGCGTGTCTGGACGTGTGGCGAAAGGCTGGATTGATCTCTTTAACCAACGTCCTCTGTTTATTCTCAAACTTGTGGCAGAGTGGAATCACGTAACGAATGGCAAGTACGCGAGTTTGTACTCGGGCCCAGCGTATTGCCAGGATGAGCGCTTGTACCGGCATTTTCATTTCTGCCAAAAATCCCCTAATGATATGCAATTTTGCCAAGGCAATGTACGATATGCGTGCGCAAAATATAACAATCCGCATCTACGTGATCCGTATAATTATGTACTTGCTTGTGAACGTATGATGCGTCGCGCTACTGAAAAGAGAGGCCAATACATGGTAGAGCCTTACTGCACTTTCTGCTCCAGCATTCTTGAAGCGCGGGATGCTCCAGCTACAAAGATTAAGTCTTTTCAAGCGAAATGCAACCCCAATTTTGAGCTGGTAGACTGCGTGCAGACTGGGAGGTGTATTTTCAGACACATCATAAACTAAAAGAATAACGCTGACTATATGCGCCCATCTGACAAATATTCTCGCCACCCCTTTACTTTTTGTTAAATTGCGAAGGAACTGTCCCTCGTCATGCAACTCCTTTACGGGGCCGAGGAACGACAGCAAGCAGCTGTAAACCTTCCTTTAATGCGCAAGAAGATAAATGCCACTTGATCGAACTAACATTTGGAAGTTTGGCTTTTCGTTTGGCGCTTTTTTCTGATTCTACAGTTATGGAACGTGAATGTGGGGGCCAAGGCAAAGGCTGCGAGGGGGCGCTCTACGTTTGACCGCAGGCTCGCAATATGCACGATTCCTCGAGGTATCGAACTTGCAAGAAGGCGTCTCGCGCATGATTGCCGCTCGTTCGCGAGTTTGCAAGATTGTGCAGCGTCTCAAGTGAATGCTTAGGTTAGGTTCTCATGAAATCCCTTTCCCAGGCAAGCCGCACACGCGATAGTATTCATTGTAGTAGACTTCGGTGTCAAATGGAAAAGCGTGTGGTGAGCGCTGATCGAAGTTTAGCACCCGCTGTGCCGTCTTTCCGAATGGATGTGCAAGATCTTGCTCAAGGCTCTGCTCCGCACGCTTTTAAGCTGCCGCCAAGACTCACTTAATTACGCAGCGGACGAAGGCGTCCACGGCGAGCGGAAATGTTTTCATGCTGTCGACAACATACACTCCTTTCATTTCCTTCACCACAAGGGCGACCTCCAAGTTAGACCCAAGCTTCACCACCTTCTGGCGTCTTTGCGATGCCTTTGCCACCGGTGCGGTCCAATCGTCCTGCTGCTTTTGCTGCCTCTTCTTCTCTTTATCTTTGTTTTGCTCCTCCTCTGCCAACTCGACAGCTCTTTCCAGCACCTTTTCCAATATCTGATCAATCCCGCCAAACACATCCTCCTCGCTAGGAGCGAATACGTCCTCACCCAACGCGTCGCCAGCTGCTTGATCGCCCGCAATCGCCAGAGCGTCCATCGAGGACACTCTCAACTTGACCGCGCACGCTTTTCCGCAGCTGGTCACCGCGTGAAGCCTCCGCGTTGGCATGTCTCCCCAAGCGCTTACCTCCTCCTTTTCCCCACAGATCAATACGCCAATCGTACGCGCTCGACTACAGTGTGTCTCTCTCAGTCTGCCCTCCGTGACATCGCAAAAAAGTCGCAAAATGGAAATAGAAACTCGCTTACAGTAAGTACTGTCACTCAGTACCTACCGTACCACGCAGCCCTATAAAACGCAAATGGAAGACACATAGTACAGCAAGAACCAGATTCATTCGGTGGTTTCCCGAGGGCCTGCACGAAAGAAGGACAAAGCAGCTGATTTGGTTGTACTTGTCATACCCGTATTGAGCGGCATTCCTTACAAAGAATTTCGTTCTGATCTCGCAGAAGCCTCTTCGAAGGCGCGCCTGGACTGGATGATGCAGAAAAGTTGCACAGCTTGCAGAGAATCTCAAGAAAGCCGCAGAAATACCTACAAACATGAAGATTGAGAACCTTGAGCGCATCTTGCAGGCCTTTGGCGGATTTCCCCGTGTGTACATGTGGCTACTGGATCACTTCATCAACTATAGCAATGCCCATGCGAAAAAAATTATTGCGGATTTGCGAGAAGGTGTGCTCCCTCTGGACCATGCAAGGTATTTGTACGACTCGGCGGTGACCGCCTACAGAGATTTTTACAATATCGACACTTGGAGAAATATGTTTTAAGCAAGATAAAAACGAGATTGCCGACAAGCGCTTCAGCGACCGGACCGAAAACCTTACACAGAAGTCTTTTTGCAATTTTTGCAACCGGAATCGGGAGAACAAGGATCTGTTCGTCAATAAGACCGTTACGACCCTTGGAGCTCAAGAGTCGGTCAGGTCATACACATACACACACCAAGTTCCGCGTCTCGTAGTCTTTCACTACGCCCTCGCTACCGCTCCGCGAGGACAGGCGCGAGGACCAACTGCGAGTCTCCTACTGCGGGGCCGTGCTGGTCTCAAGGTATTCGCTAGACAAGTGCAGACAACCCGCAGTGAGGGGAAACTACGACCCTCGAACTTACTTTTGGCTTTGGCAATCTCAGCGACGAAAGAGCGGAGAACGGCAGATCTTCTCGAGGCTTTGGAGAATTTCGCGGTGTTGGTGTTGAATAATTAGGGTAGATTCTACGTGTGCCTATTGGAGCAGCAGAATGTCAAACTCATTCGCGGTGGGAGACCGGGTCGAGGCGCTGCTGGACGGTTGGCCGCAGTATTATGCGGGAAGGATTGCTAAGGTCAGCGGCGAAGGAGTGTTCGAAGTGCACTTTGATGACGGGGAGGTGGTCCCAGCAGTCCCGGTCAAGTGCATGCGCTGCGTGAAAACGATTGTGCCTGCAAAAGATGCCGCGTTTCAAATTGGCGATCGCGTCTCTGCAAAGGTGGGAGATTGGACGGAAGCTTTCAAAGGCATCGTCACCTCTGCTGCAGAGGAGCCCAAGTGCTACAAGATCAGCTTTGATGACGGTGAGGTCTTAAATTCTGTGGCAGAGGCTGAAATGAGCATAGATCCCCAGCAAATTCAATTTTCGCCCGGAGACAGGATAGAAGCAAAGCTAGAAGGATGGAAGAAGTATTTCCCGGGCAAGATCGTCAAAATAGCAGGCCGAGGCACATATGAGGCTCTCTTCGATGACGGGGAACATGTAGAGTTTCTTCCTTGGGACATGTGCAGAAAAGCGCGTCCAAAATTGTTCGGCCCGAATACTAGAGTCTTTGCAACAATACCGACGTGGAAGGTATATTACAAAGGGACTGTTCAGTCTGCCAATCTAAACGGAAGCTATGATATATTATTCGATGACGGAGAGATGAAGGAGGGCGTTGATGCGAGTTGTGTTCGCCAACTAGATAAAGATGAGTCTATTACGCCTTTGTACAAACCCGGAGATAGAATAAAGGCTCAGCTGGCAACATGGAACGAGGCGTACTGGGGCGTCGTCACGGAAACAAAAAATGACGGCACATATGGGGCAAAATTTGATGACGGCGAGATAGTCAAGGCATTAAAAGAGTGTGAAATTGTTCAGGTTGAGGAGCAAGCAATGGGTGACCAGTCTCTTCCTGTACCAGAACATGCCTACTTGTCCGGAACTAGAGTATCAGCGAAGATCGACGGCTGGGACCAGTTTTACGATGGCGTCATTACGAAGCTGAACGAGGACGGGACATATTGCATCAAATTTGATGACGGTGAGGTCGTAGAGTCAGTGAATGAGGCGCAGATGAAGTCTCCACACCCAATGAAACCTGACGCTCCAAAAGTTAGCTCTAGAAGCCCCTCAGAAGCGGTCAAGCCTCATGCCTATGGATTCGGGAACCGCGTGTCTGCAAAGATCGACGGTTGGGACCAGTTCTATGATGGCGTCATAACGAAACTGAACGAGGACGGGACATATTGCATCAAGTTCGACGATGGCGAGGTCGTTGAGTCAGTGAACGAGGCGCAGATGAAGTCTCTACAGCCCAAGAAGCCCGAGGCTCCCAAAAGTATCCCTCGAAGCTCCTCAGAAGCAGTCAAGCCTCATGCCTATGGGTTTGGAAACCGCGTGTCTGCAAAGATTGACGGTTGGGACCAGTTCTACGATGGCGTCATAACAAAACTGAACGAGGACGGGACATATTGCATCAAGTTTGATGATGGCGAAGTCGTAGAGTCAGTGAATGAGACACAGATGAAGTCTCTACAGCCCAAGAAGCCCGAGGCTCCAAAGAGTAGCACTCGAAACTCCTCAGAAGCGGTCAAGCCTCATGCCTATGGGTTTGGGAACCGTGTGTCTGCAAAGATCGACGGTTGGGACCAATTCTACGATGGCGTCATTACGAAACTAAACGAGGACGGGACATATTGTATCAAATTTGACGATGGGGAGGTCGTTGAGTCAGTCAAGGAGGCACAAATGAAGTCTCTACAGCCCAAGAAGCCCGAGGCTCCGAAGAGTAGCACTCGAAACTCCTCAGAAGCGGTCAAGCCTCATGCCTATGGATTCGGGAACCGTGTGTCTGCAAAGATCGACGGCTGGGACCAGTTCTACGATGGTGTCATAACGAAATTGAACGAGGATGGGACGTATTGCATCAAATTTGACGACGGCGAAGTCGTAGAATCAGTGAATGAGGCGCAGATGAAGTCTCTACAGCCAAAGAAACCTGACGCTCCAAAAAGTAGCTCTAGAAGCCCCTCAGAAGCGGTCAAACCTCATGCTTATGGATTCGCAAACCGTGTGTCTGCAAAGATCGACGGTTGGGACCAGTTCTACGACGGCGTCATAACGAAACTGAACGAGGACGGGACATATTGCATCAAGTTCGACGATGGCGAGGTCGTTGAGTCAGTGAACGAGGCGCAGATGAAGTCTCTACAGCCCAAGAAGCCCGAGGCTCCCAAAAGTATCCCTCGAAGCTCCTCAGAAGCAGTCAAGCCTCATGCCTATGGGTTTGGAAACCGCGTGTCTGCAAAGATTGACGGTTGGGACCAGTTCTACGATGGCGTCATAACAAAACTGAACGAGGACGGGACATATTGCATCAAATTTGACGATGGCGAAGTCGTAGAGTCAGTGAATGAGGCGCAGATGAAATCTCTACAGCCAAAGAAACCTGGCGCTCCAAAGAGTAGCTCTCGAAGCTCCTCAGAAGTGGTCAAGCCTCATGCCTATGGGTTTGGAAACCGCGTGTCTGCAAAGATCGACGGCTGGGACCAGTTCTACGATGGCGTCATTACGAAGCTGAACGAGGACGGGACATATTGCATCAAATTTGATGACGGTGAGGTCGTAGAGTCAGTGAATGAGACACAGATGAAGTCTCTACAGCCCAAGAAGCCTGAGGCTCCAAAGCCAGAGTTGAAAAAGTCTGTAGAAGCGGTCAAGCCTCATGCCTATGGATTCGGGAATCGCGTGTCTGCAAAGATCGACGGCTGGGACCAGTTCTACGATGGCGCCATTACGAAACTGAACGAGGACGGAACCTATTGCATCAAGTTTGACGATGGCGAAGTCGTAGAGTCAGTGAATGAGGCACAGATGAAGTCTCTACAGCCCAAGAAGCCCGAGGCTCCAAAGAGTAGCACTCGAAGCTCCTCAGAAGCGGTCAAGCCTCATGCCTATGGATTCGGGAACCGTGTGTCTGCAAAGATCGACGGCTGGGACCAGTTCTACGATGGTGTCATAACGAAACTGAACGAGGATGGGACGTATTGCATCAAATTTGACGACGGCGAGGTCGTTGAGTCAGTCAAGGAGGTACAAATGAAGCCTTTGCAGTCTAAGAAGTCTGAGACTCGAAAGGCAGACTCGAAGAAGTCTGTAGAAGCGATCAAGCCACATACGTACGGATTCGGGAACCGTGTGTCTGCGAAGATCGACGGTTGGGACCAGTTCTACGATGGCGTCATAACAAAATTAAACGAGGACGGGACATATTGTATCAAATTTGACGATGGCGAGGTCGTTGAGTCAGTCAAGGAGGCGCAGATGAAGTCTCTACAGCTCAAGAAGCCTGAGGCTCCAAAGTCAGACTTGAAAAAGTCTGTAGAAGCGACCAAGCCACATACGTACGGATTCGGGAACCGCGTGTCTGCAAAGATCGACGGTTGGGACCAGTTCTACGACGGCGTCATAACGAAACTGAACGAGGACGGGACATATTGCATCAAATTTGACGACGGTGAGGTCGTAGAGTCAGTGAATGAGGCACAGATGAAGTCTCTACAGCCAAAGAAGCCCGAGGCTCCAAAAAGTATCCCTCGAAGCTCCTCAGAAGCGGTCAAGCCTCATGCCTATGGATTCGGGAACCGCGTGTCTGCAAAGATCGACGGTTGGGACCAGTTCTACGATGGCGCCATAACAAAACTAAACGAGGACGGGACATATTGCATCAAATTTGACGATGGCGAGGTCGTTGAGTCAGTCAAGGAGGCACAGATGAAGTCTTTGCAGTCTAAGAAGCCCGAGACTCGAAAGTCAGACTCGAAAAAGTCTGTAGAAGCGACCAAGCCACATACGTACGGAATCGGGAACCGCGTGTCTGCAAAGATCGACGGCTGGGACCAATTTTACGATGGCGTCATAACGAAACTGAACAAGGACGGGACATATTGCATCAAGTTCGACGACGGTGAGGTCGTGGAGTCAGTTGAAGAGGCACAAATGCAACAAATTAATAAGGGGACTGTGCAAGATATGCGCGAAAATACGGGGGAAGCAACGAAAGTGCCTCAGCCCGCCACCAAATCGGCAATTGAGGTACAAAAACCATCGTTAAATGGCGCCTCGGACGCAACAGCATCTAGTATCAAGACTGTTGAGGAAGCTAGCCAGATAAGTTGCTCCCCTATATTTGCAGTTGGGGAGGAGGTACACGTTAAGCTTTCTGACTGGCCAGAAAAGCAGATGGGCAAGATTTTGAAGGCAAATGCTGATTGTTCCTATCGGGTCGAATTTATGGATGGGCAAAAGGTGGATCGTATTTCCCAACATTTTATCAACAAAGTATCATCTGAGACCAGCTCACAGCTTAGGTTTGACGAGACGAGCTCAGGAGACCAAGCAATACCTGATGTGAGGACTCCGCAAGTCAGCACTCCCAAAATGCCGAAGGTTGAATATAAAGCTCCGCAACCAGAATCGATTGCCGTGCTTTGCATTCGCTTTCAGGGGATCATGAAGGCTAAGGCTCGAAATAGGGACGGAGGTATGGATCCATTGCGCACCTGGCAATTCGTTCAAAAATGCACGAAAACCAAGGGTATAGAATCAATGTCGCAAGACACATTTGGGCTCCTACTTGAGGAGGTGGGTTTAGGCTCCACAAAGGAAAATGAAAAACTTGCCCTTGCGAAGTCAATTGGAGTAGACGAGTCTTGGTCAATTCCGTCAGAATCATTTAAAGCGTATTTGGAAAACATCTGTGGCCCACAGTCCCCAGCAAACGATTTGGAGGTGAAATTTCGGAAATTGATTGCCAGTGGAGCAAGTATTCCACAAACTTTCCGAGACATTGATACGGATGGTTCGGGGACTGTGACAGCCAGGGAGCTCATAGAACTTTTTAAACGGGTTGCGAATGAGCCAATAACGATTTGCGCTGCCCAGGCATTGATTGCCGCTTTCGACACTAATGGCGACAAATTGCTTGACGAGTCAGAGTTTGTCAGATTATGTTTCCCAGACTACGGCATGCATGTAGCCACACCATTTGGTCCTCTCTTCATTTCATGCGATGCAAACATGTCCGTAGGGGACCTGAAATCCATCATTCGCAAACGAGCAGGAATTGTTCTTGGCGCGAAAGCTGCTCAAGCTCTTTCGGGATCAAGATTTAAGCTTTTCAAACATTTTGGGACCACCCCTCTGGAACCGCCGTTTTGCTATTCTGCAGATAAAGTTGTCAGTGCCATTGAATGCGGGGAACAGATATTCCTAGTCTTGAACGAGCAGAAAGGAGACTTTCGGTATGCTCCTTTCACTGATAGGGAGCAGAAAGCAGTCGTAGCAGAGCAGAAAGAGGAAAATGACCAGACACTTCACCGAGATACTGGTCTGAAGTCTGCGCGAGATCGCCCGAAACCCAAGACTCCTCAGCTCGGCAAGAAGCGCTGGGAGCTTTTGTATAAAGGTGAGGATAAGAGCCTCAAAATAGCCCTACAAAGGGTGGAACAAGTGTTTGACGTGCTTGATGACAATAAGAGCGGGTTGTTATCGAGGAAAGAAATACTTGCTGGCGTGCAGAAACCTCAAGTCAGAAAGCTTCTCCGAGGTTCCCAGCATCTGCAAAGATTTTACGAGTCTCCGAAAAAGGTACTCCAAGATGTGGACAGGGAGCTAGGCTTTGTAGAATTTGCAACCCTGATCATCCCATCTGCAAGCTCTGCTTCCAGTTCATCAAGTGGAGAAGCAAAGGCGAAAGATCCGAAGAAGGGAACCCTTCCTCGAAACGCTCAGTTAGATGAAGAGAGAGATACCTCTTCGAAGTGGAAAGCGTATGTAGATCGGGCCAAAACTGTACAGGCGTTTAAGGCAGAATATGTGCAAACCGGGGCTCAGGAGTTGAGTATGCGTTTTGAGAAGAGTCTAGGCGCGGAGCAGATGAAGACACTTTCACAGGCTGGACGAGCTCGGTTGTTGAGCACTGCGGATCCAGCAAGAGATATGAAAGTTGGCACCGAGTGGGAGGATGAAGAGCAAAAGCGGATCTTACAAGGCGAAGATCCCAAGGAGACGCAGCAGTGGGTCAATTCACTCTCAAGCAAGCGATGGTTAGGGCTTCGAGAAGATACTCAGACAAATGAGAGTGAAGACATTCGCAAGGAGTTTGAAAAGCAGTTCGGGCTCAGCTCTGACGCCTCTCTATGGAAGCCTGAGGATGTGAGGCTGTGGGTCTGCAAACGGCTCGAGCTCGGAGATTATTCAGGGTTCTTCGCGTCATTTACAGGTGGCGACCTTCTCCGCATCGAGACTAGAGACGATCTCGTGCAGCTTGGAGTCAACGGATACAAGCATTTGCCAAGACACGGCTTACACGTGAAAAAGATCCTCGCCCATATTTCCCAACTTCGAGAGTGGCGCCGGCTCAGCCGGGAGAGTTCTGGGCAAGGTCCTGAATGTTGGCTGGTTGGCGATGTTCTCGATTGGCTGAGTCGAGACCTAGAGGTTGATTCAGAAGTACGCAAGTCATTTCGCGAAAAGTCTGTTGATGGTTGTCTTCTGGGCACTTTAGAGGATTCCGATTTGGAGACTATCCTGGAAATCCAAAATCGTGGCGTCCGAATGAAGATTTTAGAAGGAATCAACGAGCTTTTCCCAAAACGCCGGAGAGGACAGGCAAAGAGTTCTTTTGTGCACGAGAGGCGCCCGCGATTTTGGACGAGCAGCGAAGTCTGTGCATATTTAGACTCTTGCTGCCCATCGATCAATGCTAAGGCCTTGACTTCAGACCCTGACGCTCCGCTTACAGGTTCACGCCTGTTCGAGGTGTACTCTGTCCGTGACCTTCTCGAGCAAGACCCGTTTCGTCAACATGTGCACGATGTGCGGGTAGCAAGGGAGCTTTTAAAGGCAATATTCCAGCTACGCGAGGAAGATGATGGCGAAAGGAGCGTAAATAAAGTTGTACTTGATGCAAGGCAGCACCAAGACCCTGACGCAATGATTTTGGAAGACATTCATAATGATCAAGTTGAAAACACCCCACGTGGGTCAGGGTCTAACGCCGTGAGAGCTCTCAAAAGCCAGAGTTCAAATCAGAACTTGATCTCGGACGTTTCTCGTCAGGAGGCGAGCGAAGCCATTCACGACTTACTTGAGCTGGTTTCTCCGCAATCCCGAAGTGGTCCAAGAGCTTCACGTGGTCCACTTCATGTGCCTGCTGGTGTGCCTGGCGTCAAGTGCCTCAAGGTTCTTCAAAATCATTTGAAAAGTCGGCAAGATACCGAGCAAGTTCTCGACACTTGGTTCGACGAGTATCGCGGGAGCATGTCTCGAGACGAGCTGTGGTCGTGTTTGACTCATAATCTTTTCCGCCCAAATGGAAGTGTTTTACCCCATGGAACTTTTGATCGGATGTGGCGGGACTGTTTTAATCTTGACGACGATGATTCGATCCAGCTTTGGGAATTCAAATCGATGATTTTAGAGTTACCCAAACCAACCGAGGAGGTGCTACGTGCCGACAGTTGCAACGAAGCGTATCGGCGGTATTCAGCAACTCTGTCTGCTGCAATAAGCAAAGTTCGATTTGCGGATTACAAAGCTGCTGCAAGGCCGAAGAGTCAGGAGCATGCAAAACTCGTCAACCGTTTAGCACAGAAAGTTCAAAGCATTAAAGCTGAGGCCATCAGCTCTGGTGAGTTGAAGCACTGCGCTGATCGTAGACTCGTACGAGATATTCCAGTTTTAGAAGCAGAGTGGGACAAAGCGCTGCTTGGAGTGTAAATGTTCTTTTGTTTTGACCTTTCTTGTCCATAGCATAATTTACCACTTTGAAATACTTTATCACAGTCAATTCATTACATATTTGTCGCAGGGCGAGGCCAATAAAACCGTTTAAATTTAGCACGATGCTACTGGGGCCAAAACGACACGTCGATCGGCTAGAACGGCATGCTGATTACTGAACCGAATCCCGTTCAGCCAAGCAAGAATGAGTCGGTGTTTTCGATTGCGTACAAGATTTTGCTCCGCATCACTTCTTCCGATATGTACTCCGGAAAGACCAGTTGGTTGAAACAAGAGTGTGCTTTGCACAAGCTCGTTGGATCAAGGTCCTTATTCAACGTCAAATTGAGAGGCGGGTCCAACCCATCCACTGGCAACTTTGACGTTCCAGTTGCGAAACGTAGCAGCAAAGCTTTCTCCTTTGCTTCCATTTCTTTGAAAATTCGCCAAAACCAGTGTACTATAATGTGGTTGGCATCAAAACCTCCCTGAAATACACAGGTCTTTCGAATACTCTGAATGTCGATAACGGGGAGGCCATTCCAGAGCATATCAAGTTCAGGAAGCTCAAAATTCGCTATCCGCAGGGTTTCCTCTGGAACCACCTCAAAAAGGCCATAGCGAATCGCCTCAACTTGGGATTTACAGGACTCAACAGCTCGCCATTTTAGCATGAGGTCAACATACTGCGCCTTGTTGTCGTCGTCCACCTCAATGTTCCGCCCACCAGGAATGAGGTCTACGATGACTTTCTCTTTGCTCGACGAACCCGGCAAGGGGTCTGTGGTAACACAAAACTCCTCAAAGAGAATGCCATCTATAGAATTCTCAAGCATCCACTCCAAACTCTTCACAAACGTTGGATCGGTGTGACGAAGGTCTCCAATGTCAATTTGCAAACCGAATATTTGCTTGAACAATGTGACACTAAAGTGCACATCCACAAGCTGTCTATCAATGATGGCCTTACCCAAGAAGCGGCCAACAAAATAATACCATGAGCTCAGCAACTCTGCGGAGTTTGGAGTACCATCTAGCGAATCTGGACCTTTGGCATTCACCTTGATGTCACGAGCATGGTCATCACTGACCTTCTCAAACAGGTTTGTCGTAGGAGAAAAGAGAAGTCTGGATATTTCCAAAAACCAGTCCTTGCCTATTCCGCCCGCATCGATACCCTCTTCTCCAACATACTCAACTTTGATCCGCTTTGTGAGATCTTCGTACGGAATATGCATGAGCTGATAGAATGAGTCCCACAGCATTTGTTGACGGTTTATGGAGAGACGAGTGACATGACCCGGACCTTTCGGAATGTCCTTCAGCATGATTCGATTGAACTTGAAGCGCTTCTTCTTAAACTCGACGATTGGGTCCACGGGGCCGTCCATAATCGCTGGGCGCTCAAGAACAGTTACCTGTGTCATGATGTTGACATACACTGGTTGGTCGCTGACGAGTTCATTCCAAACTTGCGCCCAATCAAGAACAGGCTTCTCTGGATCAGATTTCGGCACCGGAGGGGTGCGAAAGTCAACATATTCGCTGAAAGGGCTCTTTCCGATAGAATTGGACGCAAGAACCTTGTAATGATATGGTGTCTCTGGCTCAAGCCCGGTCAAGATCAAGAAATTTTCAACTCCTCCATGAACAAAGTGAATTTGTTCATCTTTTACCGCGCCACCGTAAAGTTCAAAGGACTCGACCGCACTGCCATTCGCCGCGGGGGTAGCCCACTGTAGGAGAACCCGGTCCGGCCGAAGAAAACCCGTCTGAATAAAGGGAGCTTTCGGCCTTCCAGGTGGTTCTGGAAGCGTGGCGATCACGGCAGATTGCGGGGAGAACTCGCTCCAACCTTGTCTGTTACGGCCTCGGACTTGAAATATATATGGGACGCCGCACTGGATGTTGTTCACTTCATACTCTAGCGTATCGGCGGAAATGTGCCCAAGGGACTCCCAAACCCTGGACACTTTTTTCCTGGGGTCAAGCCTGCAATCCTGGGCCGCTGGCCTGGTTGCAGCGCACCCGTCGCAAACGCCAGAGTCTTTCGAGTTTCCGGTCTCGCATGCCAGGCATTGCCATGCCATCTCCTGCTCGGGTGCAACGCGATATCGCACTTCGTACACGTCAACAAGCCCCAGCACCGCCTGCCACTCAATTTTAATCGACTCGGCATGCTGCTTGCCCTTTGCAACGGGGCTCTCTGGGACAGCTGGAATCGTCAAGCTGGCCATGACGTCATCCGAAGAAATGTCGGTTTGTTTCCCTGCAGCTCCGCCATGTACAATTGTTACATTGCCGACCTTATCGACTCGTACTCCAGTCGGGAAGCCAGTTCCTTGGTTGTTGCTCATGCTCCCGCTGCTCGTATGCTGATTCGTTCCTCGACGATTCTGCGGGCTGGCTGGGACGCCGCCTCCAAGTCCCTGCTCTGCCAGCATCTCCTGCTGTTGCATCTGAGCTACCTTGATTGCAGCTTCGTCCAGCTCGATCCAAATAAACTTTTCACGCTTGGGGCCATCCTCGACTCGCACTCTGACCGGCGCGCAGTAATATACTTCATTTACTGCAAAATGCACAGAAACCTTTTGCCGCACGGCATCGCCGCCACGAAGTCGAACATCGCTGCCGCTCTCCCCGCTCCTCTTGTCCGATGCATCGTCCGATGAGGCGTATGCATCCGCTTTGCTGGCCCCGCCGCCCATGCGGGTTTCGCGCTCAAGCTCAGCTCAGATCCGGTGATATACCGGGTCGTTTCGCAGGAGAGACGGATTCAATCACCGCACTCGGCAACTTGCGACTTCCAGGACTAAATTTTACACCACAGTCTCCACAGTCTCCTCAGAGCTCGGCTTTGTTCAGTTTGTTCAGTTTGTTCACTGTTCTATCGGCGGCGAGACGGGGACCAGCTTGTGCTTTCGCACATACTGAGTACTCACAGCACGTACGTACGTTTACGTTTACGTTTACGTCTCCTCCTCTCTTCGTCGCATATATTCTATACATTCGCGACATTCGCGTCCAGTTGCATACGGTAACACTGTCGGTGTTACTCAAGGGGACCTGTCGTTACGCACAAAGTGACGTAGAAGGTCTGAACGTGACGCGAATGTGTCGGTTACGACCGCTCCGGGCACATTGGTAGAGAGTCTTAAGGAATAGATTCCACTCGGGCAATCCCAACGCAACGGCGAAACTTGGGATGCCAGTAATTAGACCGAGACCTGTCGCGCGATTCGCTCCGTGGCCCCACTCCGGCGTCAGTCCTAGTGACTAATTACCAAAAAGGATAGTGCGCTGCAAAGATTCCACTTGGCCGCGAGAGTCACCGCGAGTTGCCGGAGTATTGAGCTTCAAGACTTGGAGCGAAGCGGGGACACTCGCTTGGTGCATGTTGGTGCGGGGGAGGACTGCTAGAGATAAGAGCCAAGAGGAGACAGAAAGAAACAAAGAAACAGACAAAGAAAGAAAGAAAGAAAGTGGGAGAAAGAGTAGGAGTGAGAGTGAGAGAAGGAGATGATGGACGGTGCTTCGGCAGAGAACAGGTTGTACGACGACGAGGCGAGGAAGCTGTTCGCGAGTCTGGGTTTGCAAGATGCGCCGCTGCGAAAGTACAATGATTTGGACCCGATTTGGGAGCACCCGGTGACGAAGGCGAGGGTGTTCGTGGGGAACCAGACGGCTGCTGCCAGCCGCGAGAAGCTACTGGATAACAAGATCACCGCCGTGGTGAACTGCACGGATAGCATGCCGCTGTACCATCAGACGGACCCGGCGTTCAGGTATTTTAGGTTCAATATTAGTATGTGGATGTCCACGATGAAGTCGCCGTACAAGCCTGAGGACTTTGTGCAGTTCTTCCGTCACGTGTGGCTGTTTGTGGAGGATGCCCTAGAGTCCGGCAACTCAGTCCTGATCCATTGCCTGGCTGGTGCGCATAGAGCTGGCACAACAGGCGTGGCGTGGCTCATGTACAAATGCAACTTTAACTACGCGGACGCGACTCGAGTTGCCAAGATGTGCCGGCCAATTATCAATCCTATTGGGCTGCTTCGACAGCTAGCAACCAATTACGAAAAGTCGCTCTCATCTCAGGCAGTCTCAGACACCTCTCAGGCAGTCTCAGACACCGCAGAGGCTTCATAGAGCTGAACCGCGCGGAGAGGAATTGGTGTCACTGGGAAGTAAACCGTAAAGGAGAAATTGTGCATATGACGTATTATTTTTATAGGGAACGGAATTGCAAAAGGAAGTAAAAACGAGACTTTTATCTTATCTTGAACTGTGAATTGACTTTGGAAGAACACTATGTACTGTCAATAAAGGAAGATGAGTCTTTTGCCATCGTATTGGAGCTGCTCTATATTGTGCGCAATGGCCTCCTTCTCATACGCGCACTCGGTGAGTGCTAAGCCTTGCTGGAATCGCTCTCTAGCGCCATCCACGGCGTCATTGTCCTCAACTAGAAGACACGCCCCCAGATTATTGTACAAGTGAGCCCAAGCATCGTCCTGTGTGTCTATTGGTGAGACAGTCTGCTCTACTTGGCGGTAAATCTGACAAGCAAAGTCAGCTCCCGTGAGTAGTGCGACTTGGGCACATTGAACTGCCAGTTTGACGTCGCGTACGCGCTCGTTACCGGTGAACTCGTCTAAAATCGCTTCGAGTTGGCGGAGTCTGACCTGATGCTCGGGAGGAAGCGGGTTCATTTTCCCGTAAAAGGTAAGCAACCACATCAGAACCCTCCAGTCCCTCGGAGCATTTCGGGCGGTATATTCAAACAGAGTCTTCGTGTTCCGCCACCGTTCAATATGCAGTATGCTGCACTCACTGAGACACCCGAGCGTCAGCGCACAAAGTGCAAGTAAGAGAGCAACCTGAGCGTAACCTCGGCCAGAAAGGTTCTCAATTTTTAAAGATTGGGAGGTTAGAACTGCGAACAAGATGCACAGCGGGGGGCTTGCAAAGTATGAATATCTATCAGATCCCAGGCGAGCGTAACCGTGCGCAAAGGCGCCACTGCCTGGGACTAGAGCAATAAGAAACCAGAGCAAAAGAGCTCCGTAGTGCCTTTTCGAGCGACTTGAAAGCAGTAAGGCGACTACAGCTAGAAGCCCCAGTGTCTGTACGATCGCAAGCTGCAGAGTGTCTGAGTTCCGCAAATCGAAGTCATCAAGCTCCACCATGTAGTTGGGCAATAATTTTGCTGGCCAGACAATGCAACGAATCATGTTGGACAAGGAGAGATGAATCATTGCCACTCGGTCCTTCCATGAGAGGCGAAACAACTCAATCGAACATCTCGATGTCGTACCGAATGTATATACCATTTGAAGTGCGATCGGGACAATGAAAGTCATTCGCCTCATGGCAAGGCAAAACAGCTGCCTGAGCGACTTTTGGAGTGGATTGAAGTCCAGTATCCAGATCTCTAGAATCGCAATCACAATTGGTGTGAATACACTGTAGCTCTTGCTCGTGCAGGACAGCAGGAAGAATACAGACGAGAGGCAAATCTGGACGAGTGATGCGTCCTCCCATTCAGGCAATGGTTTGGATGACATGCGGGAAGCGCAGCAGGCATACACACAAGCAAGCTGAAAAAACAGTGCCACGGGGTACGGCATCGCGCTTGCCCATGCAATGGGCTCCACGGCTACAGGGTGGAGCGCGAACCAAAGCGTTGCAGCTAAGGAAGAATACCGCACTGTAAAGGCGCTTTTCTTTTCCCCCGATTCTTTGCGCAGATATCTGCAAGCGATGATCACTGAAAGGTGGTAGACGAGCAAGCAGGAAAGGCCATGGGCGAGTAGAGCCAGGCGACGGTAGTGCAACGCTTCGCACCCAAAATAATATCCCACAGCCGCCTTGAGTAACCACGCAAGAGGCTCCCATACCTGCACAACAATTTGGTTCCAGGCCCACGCCCAGGTATCGATAGCAAGCGGGTGCTTCGTCTCGAGCTCTTCCTTCTTGAGCACATAGTTTTCAGTGTCATCATACTCTACGAACGGCCAGTCCTCTGTGCTGCGCGTCATCGACGGTCCCCAAGTCCTTGCCAGGGCCGCCCCAATCGCGCACGCAGCAACCATGTCGAGCCACGCACCTCTGGCATCGAAACGCCGCGGCCGCGCTCTCGCCTCTGCGCTCATTCCTCTACGGAGAGAGTTTGCGTCTCTTTCGACCCCTCCCCCCCCCCAACTAAAGATCACCACCCCTTCCGCTTGACTCTTCCTCGTCCCGTATCACCAGATTTACCGCGCGAGGACCCTGTCAGTAGCCAAGCCTTAGTGCCAGCATGGTACTCGGGTACGCACGGTGAGTACGTACGTACTTTTGGGGTTGGCCAAGTGTGTTGTCGAAGTGCAACTAGTGCCGTAGGGGTTGGCTGAAGAGTGAAAAGACAAAACCAAAACCAAAACCAAAACCAAAACCAACAAAACGAAGGTATTGAGGTCCCGGAAAAGACGGAGGTGGGAAGCGGAATAGAATATAAAAGACACGAAAGAAAGAAGTCGTTAGATAACAGTATGTTTATCGCGGACGCTCTACTACATTTGCGTCCGACGAAAGGCTGAAAAGTAGTGGTGAGGCGGGAAAGAGCCTATGTAAGTCTGGAAGCTGTGTCCGAGTCGCTGACTTCTCCAAACTGGATGAACGCAAACGTTCCCGCCCCGCTGGTTGAGCTCGAGGAGGTGATATCGGAGGTTGCCCACCGAGAGGCTGTTGGAACAGTGACGGTAATGGTGACCTGATTTGCGCATTCTGCGTTCGCACCATTTGCAAGAAAGAGGGCCCCGACAGCCATGCTTCCATACATCGCAGCTGGAGCGTGCTGGTTCTGAGCAGCCAGAGCGATAATTCCTGAGCAAAGTGCTGCCTTGGAAACTTGTGCGGACGAAGCTCCCGACACCTCCTTGTAGTTAATGCCAATCGCAGAGGTAGAATCCGCCACAATCACCTTGAGGACGTTTCCTTCGAGAACGACGCTTGAGGTCGACAAGTCGTGCGATACGCTTGCTTCCGAGCTGATGGCCACTGTATGCTCTGTGCCCTCCTTCTTCACCACCACATTCACGTCGATCGTTGCGCCGATCTCAACCTGAAGCAAGTTGATGCGCGAGTAGTCTGTCTCCTCGATACCCGCTGCAAGTCCCTCATACGAAACGGCAGCCGTGTCCTGGAAGCAGTCTTGGGCATTTGCAAGCGCAAGCCAGCTCGCAGCGGCAGCAACAGCTGTGGCAACCTTCATGATGATGGCAGCGTTTTTGAGCAAAGTATCTTCCGCTTCCTCGGGTACTGAGCCCTGTGTCAATCAACGCAAGCAAAGGCCGTGCCCACTTCTTTGACTCGGACCAATTGACAGTGAACTATCCTCGACCGAAAGGGTTTTGCTCGCTTCCCGTTCCAGCCCGCTCGACGACAACGGGAAGAAGAGGTCGATCGATACACGTAAATGTCTCTAAAAGATCAAGCTGGCAACTAACTCGCCACACTTCCCAATCCTACTCAACACTTACGCTCCCGGGTAGCAAGTGGCGTTTGCACAATCCCATTCCAATAGCACACTTTTACTTGCACTGCTAAGTCAAATTTTCGTGCATCGGGAGTATTGTACAGTGTAAGTGCGCGCATAAGAGGGGGTGTGCAATGCCCTCGAAAACGGGCACGAGACAGAAAATATCAGAGTTGGCGATGGCACGCAATGGCCGCGTATTTGCGCGATCTTCTGGGATGGAAAAGTGAGCATGGGAAGACGCGAAAGCGGGGGCTGATTGAGCTGTTTTGGTCCACAACTTGGGCATGGGGGCTAACCCAAAGCCCCCATAACTTATTGGTGATGGTGAGGTTGAGCTTGGCGCCAAAAGGTTGCCTTGACAAATCGCTTGCCTTGAAAGAGGGCTTTGCTGAGCTTTCATTCCAATTGACATGTGCGTGCATGGAGGAGGTGGTTGGTTTGATGATTCTTGATCATACCCCCCAACACAACGCCAGGAAGGAAAGTGTGAAAGACGACTGATTAGAGACAGTTGCACAAAAGCTCCACCAAAAGTCTGGCCTATTGTTTTAAGGAATAAAACGCTACGTTATTTGGTACCCTTCCTCAAATTTCCTCAAATCAAAATGTCTCCATACCAAATGACGCGATAGGATGGGTAACGCGTTGGGGCCTACCGTACAGCTCGACCGTGCCATCTCCACGCGACTTGAAATCTTGTGCAAGAGCGGCGAGCGTGGGCACTTTTGCGTTTGGAATGACTTTTCTTGCTAGGGGGAGGGGGGATGACACGGACTCTGATATTTGTAGCTGTTGTTGGTGCGTGTCGGCTTGGTCCCATGGAACGAAAGTCGGGTCTTTCATTTGCTCGTGGAGGTCGGCAACGTATTCGCCGATTCCGCTGGATGCTGTAAGTCCTGTGCTGCGGATCCCAGCTACGGTGATCCAATTTTGAGCCGGTTCGGCTCGGATCTGGTAGTCTACAAATTCGGTGGCAGGGCGTAGTCCAGAGTAGGTTCCAACAATATCTGCGTCTTCAAGGACAGGGAGAATTCGTCTCCCGAATTCGGCAAGCTGTCTGATTGTCGCAATGTCTGTGGATCGGTCCGTTCGCGAGGACTGGTCAACTGCAGTTGGCCCAACAATAATATTCCCGTACACTGATTCCCAAGCTATAACGCCTCTTGTAATGGGCGTGGGGACTGGCTCTATGATAAATTGTGGCATCCGTTTTCGTTCGCTAGACGCAGCCGTTGGTTTGAAGACTATAAATTGACCTTTCCTTGGGGTCACTCTGAATTCGACGCTTGTCTTGTCGGATCTGCTCGCTTCGACATGATCGCCGTACAACCCGCCGCAATTGATGACAACTGTAGCTTGGAAATTGTGCATTGTCGGGGAGGAGGGCGCCTGTTGGGCACAGAGTTCTTTATTTGCGTCTTGAACTGGAATATTCACCAAGAGGTTGCCGTTTTGCGACCGGCCTACGGAAGCCTCGTCAGTTTCCTCCGCATGAATATTCCATACCCGCTCTTTCGGAAGGAATTCCGTTCTAGTCACGCGGCGATTGTTGAGCAGCTGTGCTCCATGCAGCCGTGCGCTCTCGGCATAGCCCATCGGTACTAGCCATGGCTCCACGACAGCTTCGTAAGGCATAAGAAGTGCGCCGAGAGCGTGGTCAGCGAGCGCTGGCTCAAGTTTAGCTAGCTCTTCTTGATCGAGTATCTCGGCCTCCATGTCTCCGACGTGTCGATTCTCTTCCAGCAGCTCAGGAAGCTTCTCGAGCTCGGCTTCATTCCAAGCAACGATCAGCGAACCTGACTTGCGCACGTGATCATGCGATAAGCCAAACGAGCGGTACAGGTGTTGATGCAGCCGAATACTTCTCAAAAGCAGCTTCCTTTCCAACGATCCAGCTGGGGCGTCATAGCCCGTGCACCCGATGCCGCTATTTCCCGAAGACGCCCCCGCCGCAAAAGCATCCTCTTTCTCCAAAACAAGAACTGAGTGGCCCCTTACCGCGCACTCTCTCGCCACTGCCAGGCCCACCACGCCTCCACCGATTACAGCAACGTCAAACCTCTTTGTCTTCTGCTTGCCGTCCGCCTCCTTGAGCCGCGGCATGGCCTCGGTCTCGCGCCCATTCTGGCAAACAGCGTACACTTTCGCACTCGCCGCCAAAGCTGCGGCGCCGCCGAACGCTCTTCGCCACCACATCTCTTCCTCCCCAACGCACTGCACTTCAGCGCAGAGCCTCGACTTCCGCCAAGAGCGTCGATTCACGCACGTCGCAGGAGCTTTGTCTGCTTGAGCTCAAGTCGGAGTTGGCGAGATGGCCACAAGAGCTCCAGCGTCCTGTACTCCACAGAGGGATCCGCAACTTGCCAGCTCGATTCACGCACGTCACAGGAGCTTTGTCTGCTTGAGCTCAAGTCGGAGTTAGCGAGATGGCCACAAGAGCTCCAGCGTGCTGTACTCCACAGAGGGATCCGCAACTTGCCGGCTCGATTCACGCACGCCACAGGAGCTCTGTCTGCTTGAGCTCAAGTCGGAGTTGGCGAGATGGTCACAAGAGCTCCAGCGTGCTGTACTCCACAGAGGGATCCGCAACTTGCCTGCTCGACCGACCGAGCGCCGCCCCACTCTCTGTCTCTCTCTCTCTCTCTCTCTCTCTGTGTCTCTCTCTTTCTTTCTCTCTGTGTCTCTCTGTGTCTTCTCTTCTCTATGTATTGCACTCTGCTCAGCTCAAGGTTCAATGCTTTGCCCAAGTGTAACAGTCATTTGCGCACCAAGTTTGCGTCGCACACCTCCACAGCTCCAACACGAAAAGTACAATTATTGGTGTTTGTGCTAGTGCATGTACTCTACGTACTCCCTACCACATCGGGGGAGCTACTACCATCCACGTTAACCGCCTTCGCTATCCTTTCGTATCGTTTGGTACTAATCAACAACTGGGTAGACGAATGAGTGATTGTTGTTAAGGAGCAGGTAGTAGCGCCATAGGACCTGAGCGAGATTCTGTGCTCTGGTGTAGTTGCGAATAATAAAAGACGAAGGAATATGATGATGTGAAAAGACGGAAAAACTCGCCGTGTCGTGTATTTGATTGGAGCGTCGCCAGGACCGGTAGCGAGGGCGGTGGGAGTGGAAGGGTACGCGAGGACACTTTTTCCAATAGCGCGGGACAGTAGTCGTCGCCAGTAAATGTGTCACTAATCCGACGACACTTTCTCGATCATGGAACTATAAGCTGAGAGGTGTTCATCACAAGGCACGTGGGTTCAAGTTTACATGTACAGGAACGTACTTGGTTGACAACAATATCTTTTTAGAAAAGGGCTCGGCGTTGGTTGTATGACTCCACAAGTGGCACGTGGATAATAATTTCTTTTCGTGTTCTAGCAAGAGTGGTAGAATAGGTATCTTGCCCAATTCGTCAAAAGGAAAAATACTCACCGCGGGACAGGGATCGTGTGCGAGATGCGTGGCACGAGGGTGCTGAGGAACGTGGGCCTGCATGTGGATAAGCAGAGATGGGTAGGGCGGCGCATTCAGCCAGAAGACTGCGCGTTCACGGTGCTCCCGTGGGGTCTAGTGCCGCAGCAGATTGTCAAGGAGAAGATCGTGCCACTGGCACTCAAGAGGAAAGCGGACACAGGACACGCCGGGTTGTTTGCTCCTGAAAGGCAGCTGAGGATTTTCGGATCGAGCGTGGCTGACATGCAGGAGGGAACGGAGCTGGCGTATAGATTTTTGGCGAGTACATTCAGCGCGGGAGAGCCGGTTATGGAGGAGAAGTACTCGACTCAGGTGGACCGGCACCTCGGAGCGTGTTTTGACATGCAACTACGTCAGATTGAGCGTCCCCTGGTTGAGGTGCATGCTGTGCACGAGGTCGTGATAACTTCGACGTTCCCGTTGCTTTTGTGCGACCCGACCAATCCAGAAAATCTTGCCGAGTCGCAGTTCCTGTGGAAATATTTTGGCGTGAACGCGGTGACGGCTCAGCTTCACTTTGCAAAGCTGATGCTCTCGCGGGTGTATCGACAGCTTACAGAGGCGGAGGACTATGGCTTACGCGTGGCGGTGGAAGCGATCATCAGAACATCAGAAACCAGCCATTTTGGGCCGCAGGCTGGCGTGCGCATGGACGACGCAGAGCACGTCTTGTGGTTTTACGGGGGCAAGGATCAGGATATCATTTCCACCCAGGATATTAACTTTCAGCTCGTCAACATGAACGAAGCCCTGTCAATGATTCAGGACACGGCGTCTCCTGAAGCGTGGGCGCTCAAAGAAGCTGCTGACACCTAGTAGCCCTGGTGATCCGCTTCGTAGTGATAGACTCTCCTCAGTCTAAAATTTGTAGAATTTAGTACTTGGTACCTCCTCGCAAATAAAGATTGATTGTATGTACACTTGTTGCACCTGAATGCCTCTTTCCCCTCGAGCTCCCGGCTTACAGCTTGTCTTGCCAGAGTTCTGCAAACAATTTGTTCGTGAAAAAGTTGGGATTCACACAGTTTGTCTGAAGGACTTGGTTTTGCAATGCAAATGATTCTTTTGCAGGATCTCGAAACTTGGCGTTTGGACCCGGAGAGACCGCTTGTTCATCGATCCTTCGGTTCCAAATCAGAGTGATTGACGACGAGACAGAATTCAGGCGACAAACTTCCTCGAATATGTCTCCTTGGAGAATTTGGTGGTCAGAACCGATGTATGTCGCGCCCAGCGTGTCCGTGTCGGTGCTCTAAGCTTACTTACCGCCGTCTTCGGGACCGAGCTTGGTATGTCATACCGGTACCTAGTTTTTCTTTCTTCTCAACTTTTCATTTGACAGTCACGGTCCCTCGAGTATACCACTGTGAATCTTCGTTTACGAGTCAAAACCATTTTGCAACGAGGTTAGGGGAGAGGAACCTTTACGGGGAGGGTGCTACACGAAAATGGTATATGCGCTATCCATCTGGCCCCAGTATCTTGCCCGTGGGGTTTGTGCTGCAGTGTCACAGCGGCGGAGCTGTTGTGGTAGTACCTGGAGGAATAGTGCTAAACCCGCAATAAGAGATGAACGCGAAAACGCGGTGTTATGCCTCCGAGACGGACGGCGCGCAGGACTGTCATTGAACAGACTCTGCTCTGCTCTGCATTTGTTTGTTTTTTTGTTTCTTTCCAGACTTTCTTTCACAGCGTCGGGCCAATTCCGTTGCGCAGTGCCATGCAGCATAACTTACTAGCTTCCTTCTGCATCATGATTGTACTACCACTACAGTCTCTCTGCGCTTGCCGCACTGCAGGGCACCCTCTACATCCCTCTACCAGCGAGCTGGGAGTCCAAATACGAACCGGGAAACGCCACTCAAAAAAACGCCAACTCGGTAAACTCGTTCGAGTACCGGTACTATGCCAAGTACTGCCTGCGCATTTTGCTCGACAACTCGAATCGCCGCTGCTGCGGTTTGATCGAAGGCGGTCAGAAATGGCAGTTCCAAGGCACGAAGAAGCGCAGGCCACTCTCTGTCTGTCTTTTTCCGCAGGTCGCTGCGCGGTGGAGACACGCTGAGGCACTACAAAAAGCAAAAGTCTGCAGGCAACTGCTTGAGCCCGTTTCGCCCTACCATGGCGGCGTGATGCAATGATGCAAAAGAATGCAGAAGAAATCAAAAGAATGCAAGAATGGAACCCGAGCCAGTCTTCGAGGCAACCAGAGTTCTGAATAAAATCCACCTAAACGAAGGAATCCAGCGTCTCGCATTCGCGTTCAGTCATGAATTTATATCATATCCAAACGCAAGACAAGCAAGACAAGCAAGACAAACATGATAAGCGGGGCGGACGGGACGGGCCTGCTGTGTGATGTGCGATGTGTGATGCGTGTTCACTGAAAATAATAATGATCATGTTCATTGAGCAGACAATGCATGAATTTGTTTTAGAATCGAAAAAGCCTTCAAATTTTGGCCGAGCAAATCAAGAATGAACTTGGACGAACGATTTCTCTCTATCCACACACTACTTAGCGCCGAGTCCTACACCCCTCGCTACCGACCCTTCCTCTAGCCGCTCGCCTAGCCGCATTAAGACCCTCTACCTTTGCCATTAGGCCTCTAGGTTTGTTTCTGCAGCAACTTTCGGAGTATTAACGATTATCCTAGCCACTCCTATCCGCATCGGAGTGGCAGACCAGAGACACTATCACTCCGTTCTACCAAACTCTCTAGCCCAGCCTACCCATACTACCCATACCCTCCTCCTCCACAGCCTTCGCTTCTTACCCTCGCGTCTACCCATTCGCATAGCACCGGTCGATCCCAGCGAGGGGCAAAGATAGGGCGAAAGATAGCCAAGACAGAGCCCACTCCTACGCCGGCGGCTAGCCCCCTCCTACGCCCGCGTGGATTCTTGTACCCCTCCTTACACAACATAGAGAGAGAGAGAGTCCACACAGAGAGAGAGAGAGAGAGAGCGAGAGCGCGGACACGTGGCACATCGCATAACAGCAGGAGTGTCCCCGAGTACCCCCCGGCAGGCATACCACTAGGAGCAACCAGCGAGAGCATATCAAGCATAGCAAGCATAGCAAGCATGGCGGACCGGTTCAACTCATTCGCAGCCTTGGACGAGGACGCGCCCAAGCACGCAGCGGCCGCCCCATCTGCGCCTGCGAAGGTGGCAGTGTCCGGTTCGGCAGTGTCCTCGAAGCCAAAGAACCAGCAGCGCGCGAGCGGCAAGCCCGTGCAGCCTCTGGAGCCGTCGGCAGTGGCGCCTGCGAAGGTGCGTCCTCCGCGCCGCGGGGACACGCACGCGCGCGGTGGCGATGGCGCCGGGCGGCCGCGCGGGGGCAAGCGCGAGTTCGACCGGCGCTCGGGCACGGGCCGCGGGCGCGAGATGAAGAAGGACGGCGCCGGCGGGCACAACTGGGGCAAGCCCGGCGACGAGCAGGCGGGCGAGCTGGCCGCGGCCAAGGAGGCGGCCACGGAGCTGAGCGCCGAGGAGCAGGAGGCGCTGGAGGCGGAGGCGGCCGCCGCGGCTGCTGCGCTGGCCGCCGAGGAGGAGGCCGCCGCGCGCGAGAAGACGCTGGAGGACTGGCAGCGCGAGCAGAAGAGCAAGAGGCAGGGCGAGCTGTTCGAGGAGGTGGAGCTGCGCAAGGGCTCCGAGGTGAAGGAGGGCGTGGCCTACAAGAAGAAGGACGCGGACGAGAACGAGAGCGAGTCCTTCATCCAGTTCGGCGCGGCGAAGAAGGACCGCAAGCGCAAGGAGAAGCAGGGCAAGCGCATGCTGGACGTCAACTTTAGCGTCAAGGACACCAGCGCTCCACCGCAGTTCGAGGACCGCCGCGGCGGCTTCAGGGGCGGACGTGGAGGACGCGGAAGAGGGGGCCGCGGCGGCGCATCCGGACGCGGACGCGCGGAGGGCGGCGCACCGCAGGGAGAGCGCGGCGGCTTCAGGGGCGGACGCGGAGGACGCGGTGGACGCGGAGGCTCCAAGCTGGACACCATGGACACCAACGCGTTCCCTACGCTCGGCGCCGCCAAGTAAGCGAATGAGCCGCCACTGGACTGGCGCGGCGGCGGGGCGGGGTGGTTTGAAGCGGTGTTTGGTCTGCTCTTTTTTTCTTTGCGCGGGAAGCAGGGTGGACGCTCGTGTGCGGTGGAGGAGAGAGCCGGGATGATTGAATGGAGGGAGGAATGAGAGATGTACGCACTCGAGACGAGCTATAAACGAAGAATGATCATGTTGGGCCTTGCGCACGTTTGTTTTCTCTTTGCTGAGAAGAGGAGGGTGTGCCTGCTTGGGTATATCACTCGGTATATCGTCTGTGTGGTGGTGGTGGTGGTGGGGGGGTGGTGTATCTGCGTCGTGTGGTGTGCAGGGAGAGGAGATGCGGGAGGCTGCCTCGTGAGAGATTTGATGCCGACAGGGAGAGAAGGGACGTTGCCCGCAGAGAGAGCACTTCCAAGGACGAAGATTTGGGGAGGGGGAAAAGGGCGGAGGGGCTCAGAATTTTGAACTGCGAGATGCTCTCGGGATGATCATTTTTTTGTGTCATCCCACTTTTTTTCTCGCTTTCACTTCTATTCTCTCTCTCTCTCTCTCTTTAGCCTTCTATCTTTTTCGTTCCTTGTTGCACTCTTTCTCGCTCAAGGCTCTTTTCAAATTGTCGTCATCATTCTTTCACCGCACCTCCATTATTTCTTTCTACTCTTTCAAAAGCTATTCACGACGCACTTCACACTCTTCACGCACTGTCGAATACTCTTCTTGTCTCATCATCCTCCTCCTCCTCTCTATTCTTGGTCTTGCATTTCTCTTTTCTTCCACCTCTTTACCATCTCGGGCTTTTGCTCCTTCTTCCTGTCTGCATAAACATCCGCCGCCCGCATCTCCGCCTACTTCTTTTCACCTCGACTCGCCGCTGTCGCCTTCAGTCGCTCCTCTTATCAAAATCGCTTACACCCATGCATCTCGGGAGGTAGTGGGTTATCTTTTTATTCAACTCTTTCCCCTCTAAACTGTTGACGTTAGATTCCAGAAAGTGAAACAAAAAAAACGCCACGTACACTTATAATAATATAAAGCTATAAAAAAAAAAGGTACCTATTATGAACTCTTTGCCTCGATTTCCATGCAAGAAAGCAAGACGTTGCCGTCATCGTCGTCGTCGTTGTTGTTGTTGTTGTCGAGCTTCAGGTTCTGGAAAGCTCTGGCCTTGGTTTCCATGTAAACATTCGATGTCTTTCAGCAAAGCAAGTAAAGCGAGAGCTGTGGGCGGCCTGCATGGCACCCATTTTAGGACACAGAAACTCGTTCGCTCGGCAATGGCTAGCAGCATTGCATGCAAGAAAAAGGCGAAGAGAAAAAAGTCTAGGATGGAAAGAACAGCACATTTTTGGTTCACAGGGGTGGTTATACTTTCCTCTGAGGAAAGTGTTTTGTTTAGAGGCACGTTTTTCTGAAATTGGCGTTGGTACAGCAAGGATGGCATCCTTTTTGGGACGCAGAAACTCGTTCGCTCGGCAATGGGTAGCAGCATTGCATGCAAGAAAAACGCGAAGAGAAAAAAATTTAGAATGGAAAGAACAGCACATTTTTTATTCACAGGGGTGGTTATACTTTCCTCTGAGGAAAGTGTTTTGTTTAGAGACAAGGTTTTCCGAAATTGGCGTTGGTCAGGAGCAGGGACAGCAAGGACAGCAGGGTTTTGTAAATCTTATGTTCTGGTCGCTCAGTTGTTCTTGACCGCCTTGGAGGTCTCTGGGCTGAGATTGTAGTCCTTTGTCAGCTCCTCCATTGCCTTTTGGTACGCAGCAGCGGCCTCCATCTCATCGTCAAAGTACCCGATGTGAGCACGGATATTTTGCTTCTTTACCTGCACGACCCACTTTTTGGTGCGCTTGTACCAGCAGACGCCCTTGAACCTGCTGGTGAGCGGTGACTTCTTGGTGCTCAGAGAAAAATCAGCAACGTCTTTAGCTTCGCCTGCCTTTGCCGCGAGCTTCGTTTTAATCGCTGCAGTGCGAACCGTTGTCACCTTTGGCTTGTCAGAGCTGGTCATCGCAGAGCCAAGCGAGTCCGAGCTAGGCACCTTGTCGAGAATGGACTTTTCCACGACACGACGGCGCTTGTTAGCAGCGGTTGGCTTGCTGGTTTTGGCAGTGTCCATGGTGGCCCGGGCTTGGCTGAGTGGCCACTGAGTGGTATTTCTTGGGGAAATGCAAGCCTGTGGGTGGCCAGCTGTGGTTGGCGCCGGGCGCTTGCGCTTAAGCGAGGAGGCTGGCGCTTCCTGGGTGAGGGAGAAGGAGCTAATAGGGACGGTCATGTTCGATGGGAAGGAAGGGTAAGGGATGCGAAGGGAGTTTGGTGTCTGACCGTACTTGCTGAGGTTTCCGCGCTGCTGGCGCTTGGCCTTGTACTCAGAGTCATCCACGTCGTCGTAGCCCTGCTCCTCCACCTGCTGGGCCATCGAATCGTCAAACTCGGTGACGGTGTACTGTGGAAGCTTGTAAAAGCCGCGGGGGGTGCTGAAGCTGTCCATCTTGTAAAAGCTGTTTCCGGTCTTCTCGGTGCGGTCGTCGCACACGTAGTTGTCGAAGTCCGGGACCACCTCATCGTGCTGGAGGGACGGGTTCCCATGTGGAGCGCTGCCGAGCGGGCGCACGGGAGGGTAAGCAGTGGGATTGTGTGCGCCGCCAAAGTATGGGCGAGGACTCTCCAAAAGTCCGAGCCCCAGGAAAGGGCTGGCCATGCCGGCAGAGCCGAAGACGTCGAGGTCGTCCCAGTTGTCGCCGTTCGCGGCGCCGTATTGGTGAGGAACCCCGGCTGCTGCGCTCATGATTGGCTCAGTGCCGACAGTGTATCTCTGGAGCATTCTGCGTTTGATCTTTGTTGGTTTGGGTTTTGGACGGGAAGCGAGTGAGTTAGAACACTTGTGTGGTGTCTTCAAACGGTGTGAAAACACAAAGGTGATTCGCTGTTTGCTGTTTGTGTTTGGTGATTGCAAAAGCAGAAAAATCTATCTTGGCCTCCTCTCAGCTGATTGCGTCGCTGGTAAGTTGGCAGGAGTGCGAGTCGAGAATTTCAATCTGAGCCCCTTAGGTCCGTAAGGAATCTAGACCGGTTTTGCCTCTTCGCAAGCAGAAATGCGCGATGTGGTTGTGAATTCTCGGCAAGCAAGAAGCCTCCCTTTAGATCGCTTTAGATCGCTTTACGTCCTTTAGGAAACTCGCAACCTTCCGATAATCTTGAGCGCTTCGTCACAGGTCACGAAAAGGTAAGCACTGAGAGCTGAGATTCTCGACTGCAAAAGGCGAACCAGACAGAGGAAGATCAGAACTCAGAACTCTGCACTATGCAAACCAGGGGTGGGTTTCGCCTAGGTCGCCTGGGCCCTTCTACTGGTTGCTGGGTGCTGAGCCGTGAATGGCGTGTCTAGCGGTCCCTAGCGCGCTGCTATTGCTCGCGGGAGGTTGGTTTTGCACGTGCGACGAGGATTGGCTTTGATTAGCAACGCTGGCTTGCAACTCTTGGCAACCAAAGCTCGGGTGTGCGTTCGTATGGAGCGGATATTGCTCGCAAAGGCCGACCGTATTCGGGTATTGCGGGATATTCGCTGGTTTGTTTGGCTTTGCAGGCGTGGCTCGAGTCGCTGCTGTTTGTTGTTGTCGGGTTTGGGATCTGCCGACTCGAAAGATGGCGTTGAGGAAAAACGACTCTCCTTGCTCGCCTGTGCGCTGCTGAGTGTGCAGCCTCGATGTCGATGTGGTTTATGTTTATGGAGTTATTGGTCTTCGTCCGTGAGTGAGAATCGCGTTGAGATCCTTTGATCTTTAAGTTTGATGATGAGTTTTAATTGATCGACTTTGTGAGAGGCAAAGAATAGAAAATATTGAAAAAAGATTTCACGGGTCGACGTGTGTCAACCTATCGAGTTGTGTGTTGCTGTAAGGCTGCTCAGGCTCTGCTCGCGAGAGAGAGAGAGAGAGACAGGATAGACGGGAAAATAGTAGTTGCGTCAGTGTCCCTCTCCAGGGGTACTAGAGGAGTTGGCTCGGAAAATGCGCGAAATGGAAATATTGCGCAACAAGTTGTGCCACGCTCATCTCCATGAACGCGCGTACAAAAATTGAGCAAGTCGGCGCGCACACGCACACACGCGATTTCCACATCTTGCAACTCTTGCGAGCGTTGATACACCGGGTGGTAGCCAAAAGCCAAAAATGCACTGCTCAAGGAAGTCGCCCATTCCAAGCTACGTCTTCCATAAGTTGGCGAAGAGGATCTTGCGCGAACGATCGATTAGGAAGAATACGCAACGAGCTATTGCTCTTTTTGGCACAAGTTTACAGCGTGCCGGATACTGAACCCCACTCTCCTCCTCACCATGCGCATCCGGCGAACATCGATGCTAACAGGACCATCGCGAGGCTCCGCCAAGTTAGGGTCCGAGGATAACCCGCTAATGATCCGACAATTGAAAAATGACAAATGGCACACTCCCCCTCTCCTCCAAAACAATTTATTTTATTTAAAGATTCAACAATCAATAATGGCGCTCATGCTGCACAAGAGCAAAGTCGAGGCTGATTAGCGGCATGCACTGAAATTAGAAATGAGAGAGAGAGAGAGAGAGACCGGAAAGCTATGGTGTGATGATGCAGAAACAAAAAAAGTTCTTTTCGCAAGCACGCAAGAGACCGTGGCACATGCACCAAATTGGGCAGCGATTAGCCAAGAGTCTGGGCCGCCTCTAGAGGCTAGAGGAGAAGCGAGCTGCGCTTCTTGCATAGCACAGCGCATACGAGGTCACTCTCGGAGAACGGGCCAACACATAGTGGCCACATTGGTCGCATTAATGATTCCCGCTGAGGTGTGGCCCTCTTTGGCACTCAAAATTCGTCAACCCGCTCCCAAGGAGTGCCGCTCATCAACACCGAACAAGCTCAGTCAGTTCCCCCTGACGAGGCCAAGTCGCAAGCCCAATTTATACCCAAGTCCCTCATTTCTCGGCCAGGATCCACTCGCACAGCACTTGCTTTTTTTGCGAATAGCACTTGCTCTTCCTCTTCTCCCCTCTTCCTTCTTCCTTCCTTTGACCGATTTTTATTGAGGAGTCGAACACACCTTTTGCCCAATTTTAGTGAAAAATGAAAACCACAAGTCCCAGACTTAGCCTTTTATGGAAGCAACTGTTAACGCATGGTCCCAAAGCTTGCAGTAAGCTCACTCTCTCGCTCGTACGGACTGCTAACGCGGCGAGTAGCTGCGGTCTAGTCTCTGCCTCGCAGTGCGAACCTCCATCTCTCCCTCGCTCTCTCTCAGCGCTTCATCTGGCCTATCTGGCCCACGTTGGAAATAAGCGCGCGAGATTTAGCTCCTCGCGACCCTTATCAAAGCGCCTGGCAGGACGCTAGCCTCGGCACAATGCCCGTCCAAATTGTCCAAATAGCGCCGTTGTCATCCGTTATGTATCGCTCTTTTACCATAGCAATAGATAGTACAACGTAGCACATGGCAGCACACACCCCTTGGAAATGGGATTGACTAGCGCTGCGTAGAAAAGCATAGTAGAAATGAGTGTACCACTGTAAGGTCGAGAGAGAGAGAGAAAAGAAAAGAAAAAGCAAAACTTTAGAATTTAGAACTTCAAATTTAATAATATCGAAGCGAGTCATTGACTCGCGGGACTTTTTGGTGCAGGCGCCTAGTGGTGCTGGGCTCGTTAGAGGTGGGCCTCCTTGTGTGTTATAGTTTGTCACTTGGCCACTTCTAGCACCAAGTTCCGAATGAGCGAAAAACCAAGCGCGGGTCAACTTTTGAGCCATTCGCCGTAGTTGCTAGCTAGCTAGCGCTACACCTGCATGAGACTGGGAGCTTGTTAGGCAGCTGGAGGAGTGCCTCGATTTGCTTGCGAAAAAGGGAATGTCAATAGCAAAATGGCAGTAACTTTTGGGGGAACAGTTTTTAATGAGTTAAAATATATTCAAATGGTGTGACACGAGCAAGGCGCGGAGGCTTTGTCGCGCACACAAACCAAGGCTTGGCTTTGATTGTGCTGCAATGTGTTTACACCGATTTCCAATTCGCCTCGAAATCGGCTGGCGCGACGATGCGGTTCGTTGTTCGCGGTAGCTGCCGCTATGGAAGACCTAGCGCGTCTCGAGCATGCCAAAAGGCCACGGGATCAAATTGCAAAATTAACTTTTTCGCCAAAATAAAGGAGTTGCAAGGTGGTGCGCCAAGTGGCGAGAATGGTTTGAATGAATTGACATTCGTTGCGCTTTTTTGCAAGTCCAAAATGCCGCAATTATAATTGAATAAATCGAGGTGGATGAAATTGCTTTCGACGATTGCACATTTGTGGGCAGGATGGAATGCGAGCCAGGGGCTTCAGACAAGTGGCGAGATGGATGGAAGCTTTGAGTTTCAATAAGATATTGCTCGCGCGCAAGGCTTCACTATTTTCTTTTGGCTCGCAGTAGCCTCAAGAAAAGGGCCAGCGAGGTGGTGGAACAACTGCCCTGCACGTCTCCCTAGCGAGCTTTACCATTGGCAGATCGGTCTGACAGTGTCATCTCATGTCCGGACCACCGTCTCTTTCGCTGGCTTCTATGCACTTGTTAAAGAGGGCGAGGGAGGTGAAGGGAGAGAGAAAGAGAGAGAGAGAGAGAGAAAAAGACCCGCAAAACCTGTCTCTGCTATCTCTGCTAGGCATTCGTACGTGCGCGCGCCTACACGCAGGCTTTGTCCGTCCGGGATATTGTGGGGTGAAGAATAGGAATTGAAAAAGTTACAACCGACAATTGGTTTCGGTTGCGTGGAACCAAAACCAATGCAATGCCCTGCGCCAGCGAATTTGATGCGTGCGCATCATCCGAGTCCACATTGCTGCAAACGGTCAGATTCGTGTTCGAGTACGAACAGTCACATGTCAGCGCAGGTATGCAAAGTACTACTGTATGTACCTACTAGTAGTCAACCAGGATAAGTTTAGTGTCATTCTGACCTGGATCAGCTTGAGATTCTTCCCTGTTTGACATGCGAGTCTCGGCTTGCACATCTCTCGGACACATCAGTCTTACTCATAGCTTTGACTTGCTTCGAAATGGTTTGCAGAATAGACTCAAATCTAACGAATCGAGGCCAATGCGTGGTCTCGAAAAAGGGTTGAATTTGCAGTCTCAACATGACTTTTGTTTACTTTCTTGATTTTATTTTCAAGGTACAAGTTCCTCTCCCTGCCCCCTTCCCCTCCGCGCCCGTCCAAACCACTTTGCAAGGTTTGAATAAAATTCATCGAGGGATGCGGAGGTTTAGACCTCATGTCTCAGTCTCATCTGGCGTTCGAGACTTGGAGTCAGAACCAATGGGCGATATCTGTCATTTGCACTTTGAAAAGTATGACGCAGTTTTGGCAGTTGCTACCACACAGATGGAACAAGCACGTGGAAACCGCGAAATTCATGAAGGGGCTCTATACCTTCTTCAACAACGTCTTGGGGGGAATAAATTGACCTAGTTAATGTGGACTTGCGTGATTTGAAACCGTTAAACGACACGCATGCCATTTGCGCTGCTTGGGGCGAGTTTGGCGAAAGTGACGTTCGCGGCGGTTCACGAAACGGTTCCAAATGTCACTCCGACGCGTGCGTAGCACGCGGCCTCAACTCCGCCAATACCTATTCACCAATTTTGGGCGTACTTGCATTCTGAACAGATAGAGAAGTTGTATCTTGATCACGTCGCCCGCAACTGCGTTGGCCGCTGGCAAAAAACAAGGTGAAAAACTCGTTGTCGAACCGCGGCGGCACAAGTCTGCGACGAAGACTATGCTGAATTGTAAGAGTGCCTTGGTCGTCATTTCTTGGTTACCAAGCGTTCGCCGAGTTCTTGTGTCGTAGACAAATGGCCACTCGTGGCCGATTCGCGCGATCGGGAATCTTGCCGAACTCATCCCCAACCTTGAACTCGATCTTCTCGATTCTGTCTACTTTCATTTCCTGAGTTCACCTTGGTCTCGTCCTGACTTGCGTTGCTGTTTCTCTTGCCGGCCTTCTTGCGTGTGCTGGCCGTGCTAGCCAGGACATCGTCCTTCATCACGCGCATCATCGGTGGCCCGAAATATGACAGAAGACAACTGGTCGTTCACATTGCCAAGTTTCCGCCTCCGATGGATCCTCGTCTTCTTCGTGTGAGTCAGACAAGCGATGAATGCATTGTCGCTACGTGCTAGACACCGCAACTTGCACCGACGAAGCACCTGGCGAGTTCTTTGTGTACTCCAACTACAGTCGCACGGCGCCGCTATCCACCTTTGCTCTTGTCAGGAAAAATGAAATCTGAGCGCCAACGTTGTGACCGACTTTGAGGGAATATCGGTGAGAAATTTCTTCTCGACATTTGACGTTTCCGGAGCTTGGAGAACCAAATGAGGCGACTGCCATTGGTTGCCCATCGAGGTGAGCATAGGAATGGAGGACCTAAGCGGCTCGAAATCCTCGAAAATTTTTACCGGTTCTAGTACCCACTTTGAGAGATATTATTCGGTGACGCGGTTTTCTCCCTTTGCACTTGGATGGCGAAAATAGGTGCAGCCAAAGAAAGGGTGTTCAACTAAGCAGTTAAAAAATTCTAAATACTTATCTTTGTTGTTTACGCTTTTGCACGCAGACATAAACAAGAACAAAGGCGAGAAAAACGCCTAGCAGGCTCCCGCCAACTGCAAGGCCAGTTTTCAATTCAAGGTTTTCTCCGGATGGTGCTGACGACGTATTGGGAAGGGTCGGGGTAGCTGTCGGGCTAGAGGTGGAGGAGGTGGTGTCGTGTGAAGGCTGTGAAGTTGGGGCCAGCGAATCTTGCGAGGCACCTCTCTTCAGTGCTACGAATGCAACGGCGTTGTTGAAGATCTTGCTCACCCCGCCGCCGGAAGAGAAGTCGATTGCGGAAGAGTTCCCGCCCTCCCATTTCGAGCCCCAGGTCAAAATCGTACCATCGCGTTTCAACGCAGCATACGCAGAATTGGTGCTGTACACAAGATGAACCCCACCGTTGGAACTAAAATTTAAAGGTGGAGTAACATCGCCAGTGCTCTCCCAAACCGCCAATGAACCGTCGAGCTTGCTAGCTAGGATTGATTTGGGAGTGGAGCTGATGGAGGCCACAAATCTCAACTCCGCCTCGCCAATGGAAATTGAACCCCACGCCACCACCGAGCCGTCATTGCGTAGTGCAGCGATTGCTGTATCTGTTGCGACAAGGAACCGAGCTCGTTTGTCCTGAGCAAAGTCTATGTGCGAGCTATTCCCGCCCTTATCAAGCCTACCCCAGGACACGACAGAACCGTCGCTCTTTCTGGCCGAGAAGGCACTTCGAGACGCAACGACTTGCTCAACCTGGGAAGATAGCTCGGCTTGCACAGAGGCGGAGTTGCCGCCAAAGTAGAGGTCTCCCCATGTGACTACGCTCTGGTCCGACAGGTAAGCTGCGAACCCTCTTTCGGTGACGATGATATCCATGGCTCCGCCCCGCTCAGTAATGCGACCTTCCGGAAGGGGGTAGTCATTATGCTCTTCTCCCCACATTTGCACGGACCCGTCCAGCATGATGGCAACGAACGTCCCCGCGTCGTTGGAGAAGACCTTGCTAACGCCACCCCCTGCCTTCTCATTCACCGTTGTAGAATCCCCGCCTTCGTAGAGGTTTCCCCACGCAACAACAGACCTATCAACCGTGAGGCCCGCAAACGCCTTTTCATTGGAGAAGAGCTGCACGATTCCGCCGCCAGACGAAAAGTCAACTGTGGAAATGTCTGAGGATGGGTCTACTCCACCCCACTCCACCACTGTTCCGTCGCGAAGGAGGGCGGCGAATGCATGCCTGGTGGCCACGATACTGGTGGCTCCTTTTTCCAGAAGAGGGGCCACGCTGGTGCTGTTGCCGCCCGAGTTCGCATCCCCCCATGTCAGAACGCGACCCTCCAAAGTAAGAAGAGCGAAGGCAGACCGTGTGGCTATAATCTTGTCGACCTTGATCCTCTCGTCAATGTCATCCTCCTGCAGAGTCACTGTGGTGTCAGGATCGACGGGTTCTCCGGTGCACTGCCCGCCAGAGTACCGATCTCCCCAAGTGACAAGCACACTGTCAAACCTATGCGCCAACTCTCTGGATCCGCGTAGCTGCTGCGGTCTCGCCAGTGTCACTCCTGTGCTCGCGCTGCACTGCCAAGCCAGCAAAGCCAACGTGAACCTCCGCCACATTTCGTGCAAGGACAGCAGCCCTGTCTTCCCGTGCTCTATCCACTTGAGCCTTGCACCGGCAAGTCCAAGCAACAGCTGGATTTTCAAATGGATGTGAAAGAAAAAATTTTCATTTGTTACTTATGTACACGCAATTCCGTAATTATTTATAAATGTTTCTTGCGCAGCAGCTGGCTTCCATGCAACCTTTGGCGCATTCTTAGAACCTGCGATTGCGAAATATTTCATCAGCGCACACTCCTTCAAATGCGTTTAGTAGGACTCCATTACAGTTCACACAAACACAGAAACTGCAGGTGCTTCTTAGTGGCAACACTTAGAGCGCGAGTGACACTGGGAGTGCTCACAATCAGTACTCGGTACCGGTGAGATCGTGCTGAGTCGCCGATGAATTGTTCGCAAGGAGATCGCCTCGAAGGTCACCTTTTCGCCTCAGTGGAAAATTTTGCGAGAACGAGCTGGCCATTAAGCGAGATGCAACTATGTGTTCCAACATCGCTCTGAGAATCGCAAGTCATCGCATCGCATCGCGGAAGGCGCAAGTGTGTTCGAAAGAAACCCCAATTGCCAAAAGTCGCCGCGAAAGTGGTCACCTCGCGAAAGACCGGATTAAATATTAAAATGCCTCGTCGACGAGAACGCAGCGAGGTTCGCCATCGCGTCAGGGAAGACGCACAGCGCATAATTGTGTGATTCATGTCATGTATATTCCTCTTTCCTGCGGGAAGAGTGAGAGAAATCAATAAAGAGCCCAAAATTCAAAAGTGCCAACTCCGCTGAGGGTCAGGAGACTGCAGGTCTCCAGAATCGTCGATTGGGAGGGCATCCTCTTTGCATTGCTTTGCCACCGCCTGTTTAGTCAACCATCGCAATTGGCGACTTTGGCTGCGGCTTTGGGATATCCTCCACCACCTCCACCGACAATCTGGACCTCTTTGTGAATGACACCCTGCGCACGGACTCGCGCACCGGCGCATCTTGCCTGCCCAAGCCGAAGAACGACGACATCCTCCTCCTCCACACCTTGAAAGGGTTTGCGCGCTCGTCCTGCCCCATCCTTTCGCCTCTGTTTCCTCTTCCTCTTTCGCTTCTTCCTTTCCGCTTCAAGTAAGCCTTTGCTTTCCGGGTCTGCAACTCTCACTCTCCTTCAAGTTTAGCCGTGATGCAACTTGCAACTTGCACAACGATATCCGTCCTCTCGCGTGTACTTTCGAGACTCGAAAAATCTGCGACCTGTGCGCCAAATCCCAAACTGCACCGCGTTAGATGACTACTTGTCCTCGTACTTGCGGACGAATTGGATTGATTGATTGACTGTGAAAGCGACACACTCGTACTCGCTGTCAGTACTTGAATGTCGATCGATCGACAGGTAACTTGTGTGCTTTCCTTCTTTTGTGCTTGTGTCGAGTTGTCCGGGGCGAAAAAAGAGGGCTCGCGACTGGTATGTGATTGTGATGGTGATTCGGGAACTGCCGCAGTTGCTCCTGCTTCACCCTTTCCAGTTGCGCTTTTAAGGAGGAGGAGGAGGAAGGGATAGGAAGCGTTACGAGGTGTGAGGGGAAATTTCCAGTCTAGCTTATGGAAGATCGTTTCCTGAACAGCGCCCCACACCCGCGCGGAGGATTAAGGTTTAGGGTGGGGGGTGTTAGTGGTGGAAAGGTTCCTTGGTTGTTTTTCGGGAGTCCACTCACGTGGAAGATTCTGGAATTTGGTTTTTACTGTCAAACCCTCCTCACAAGTCACCTCTATGTAGCGCTGAGATTCACTAGCGAATGGTGCGGGCTCTCTCGGGTCCTACTCATTATTAATGTTTAGAGTAAGAGAGATTTGTGAGAGCTGGCTTAGGGGCAATCAATAGCTTATCACCGAGCATAAGAGTTTTTCTTCCAGTTCACCCGACCTCTTGCTAGGAGAAAGAAGGAGATGAAATGCTCCAGAAGCCAAAATTGCACCTCTCAGGCTAGTAGCATTCTTTAACGTCTCTCTAATCCTGTCCCACTTGTTCTGCCCCTAGCAATGGCCATACACGCATATAGAAATAGCAAATAATACCTCATAGAACTTTGTCCCATGTGCTCCAGTTGTAGGTGCGCAGATAAGGGAAACCTGAGACGAGAGAAACTGCGAGGGCGATAAGCACAGGTATCGGTTACCGGTAAGTGTGAACCAGGTAGGAAGACTGAGGAGGGTCGTACGTGAAGGGGGAAAACGCTGCTGGAAATCGCTGGAAAAATTGCGCGAGCCATAGCCTCACTCAACGTACGTTAAGACAGGTGTGTTTTTCCTAAAGGCATTTAATCCTTCTATCTAGAGAGTAAGCAGCCGCTAAGACTCACTTGGTTCCTTGCCGAGATCGATGGTAGGAGAGACTACGAGGGACACTAACTGCGTGTCACAAGAAAGTCGGCCAATTGGAAATTTGGGCTGGCAACCAGCTAGCTTGGTAAGACTCGCATAAGATGGCTATCGAGAACAAAGAGCTGCTCTTTAGCAGGGGGGATGTCTTGGTGGGAATTGCGGGGCCGAATCACCATCATTAGTAATAACATGTAAGAATGCAGATGGGGGCACCTCCCCATCAAGTCTTTCATTTGCGACTTGGCGTTTGTGGATCTTCAGTTGCTCTTTGATAACGTGGTGTAAGCCTTCTCTGACTAAAGCTTAGCGCACCAAGTAGAGTCCGTGATAGCCTAATGGGGTAGTGAGGCAGATGTGGTAGGGCGATTAGGTTTCGCGGTAGCGGGATAAAGCTTCAAACACGACGTCCAAACTTGTCACGGTCAGAAGGAATCAACGGGTAGTGATAGATTCCTATAGATGCCAGTAGCAAGTTTTGGTTCTCCGAGCAAGTGCGCCATCTTTTGGATCTTCCCGTTTGGTTTGGACACCATCAACCTCTACTCTCCTTTACCATTTTTCATAAGAGAAGAGTGCCCTACTCGCGCTGAACACTTTTCCTGATTTACAGCGAGGATAATTCTTGACTGAGATCCGGCGCTTCGCTAAGAGGCGACTGGCTTGTTTACCATAGTATAGTATTGGTAATGAATGAAGTAGAGCTTGCACACATTTTAGATTCACTTGCTCACTTTTTCACGGTCAACCACTGTGAAATTATGTGCTCACTTTTTCACGGTCAAGCACAGTGAATTTGAGGAAACTGGGAGAATTGGAATAATAACAAGCGCGTTTTACGATGAGCTATTACTAAACCCCTTTTTTCTTTCTTCTTTGGATTTTGAAGTTCTGATTCTGAATTCAGAAATTCATTCAGAGTTCAGAAATGTTCAGAATTCAGGAGTCAGGAAAACGCAACATGGAGATTATAACACCCTTTTGCCATATATCGTACCGAGGGAGGAATGGGGACTCGGGAAGCGCGAGTTGGTTGTCAAGCAAGCCTGTTAAATTAGTCATTTCTCTAGCCGACATTGCAGCAATCGCTCACTCTCCAGTGCGAATTGTGAACTTTTTCACAGTCAAGTTTTGAAAAAGTTACTGTGAATTCTATGTTCGTAACGGTATCGACAATTAGAAGAATACTAGCTTGGGTAGAGACCGCGATCAAGTCAAGATAAGTTGTACAATGGATCCAAGCTTTGCCATTGCGGACTTGAAAACGTTGATCCTTCTCCTCGTTTGCTCGGATGTGGCACTTCCTGTCAAGTAAGAGCGAAATCTCTCTGAAATGGTACTGATAAAGTACCAGTACTTTTGGCTTCTGGATCCACTTCTGTTCAAACACCCCTGGGTCGCTGGTTTTGTGGACACCGCTACTAGTATCTCACAGTGTCAAGATAATCCTAGCGCTGGAAGATGCTGGAAGTGAGCACCAGAATTCACTGTCAGAAAATCCTTGTCCTATTAGTACTTGTTAATTTGCGGCTATGAGACAACAGCCACGCGCCGTACGACTAGAGTTAGTTATTTCTATAAGCAGCTTGACGGAGCTGGAACTTTGTGTGAAAATATTGGTTAAAATCCCGAGGCAGAAAGAATGACCCAGTCACTCGGCATGGAAATGCGTTGATGATTTTCGAAAGAATAGACTACATAAGCCTCCTACCAGCTCCAGTGGAATCGAGCAGCGTTAACACGTTTCCAACGTTGAAGAACCCGAGTACCCAAGCACAAGAACCCGAGAACCGAAACTCTCAATGGTAAATCTCGCGATGCAGGCTTTCCGTATTTGTTTTGGAGCTTACTCACAGTCAGCAACATTGGCGGTTGGCCACCCCGCGTATTTCAAGTCGAAAAATTGCTCGAAGTTATTATGCGGGCGGCGCTCAACGATTTTGCTCCAATCGCCGATTTCGTTGCGCTTTTCGCGTAAAGTTTCCTTCTTCGATTTTTTGAACTTCGGTTCTTCGAAGGGAAGAAGGGCCAAGCACCGACGCGGTGGCATTCTTGATATCCACACTTTCGGGTGACTTTGTCCGCTGGAGCGTCCTTGCACTCCTATTGATTTCGGAAATAACTTGGAAGGTTCCATCAAAACAGCACAAGAGACGCAGATATCAGACGTCTCCACCGGGATCTCCCATCAAAAACTTCTAAATTGATCTTATTTTCCAGGACAGAGCTTATCATAGTTGCGTTTCCTGGCAGAGAAAAGCTCTACAGCGCGCCCTTCTTCGACGGTCCTCGCTGGCAAGTATTCCCTGCTTACCCCGGTATGTAGTCTCTTGAGTAGTGTTGCGCTTATTACCGACCCATAGGCTCCTGCTAGCTAGCCTTCTTGTTCTCGGTGCTGCCCTACCCCTGAGTTTAAATTCTGGGGGAGGTTTCGACCAGAAGGTTCGAACGGGCGTTTCACTCGAAGAGCTAGTGGACACTATCTTATACGCTAGTAGGTTCTCCCGTCGGAAATGCACTGGTGAGTTTCCGAGGCTCGCTCAATGTTTTCGTTAGCGATTGGTAAGCTATGGAAGTTTGTATCGCTCTGTGGAAATTGTCGGGTCATATACCAACATTTACGGTATTTGCTAATATCTGGGACCCAGCGGCAAAGATATGTGCAGAGCTCTCTCTCTCTGTTCATCTTCAACTTTCATGTCCCAGTTGCTTCCTCTTCTCTTCGATAGATTTTGATGAATATGAAATTCTGTCAGTGATCGGTGAAATGATTAGCTTACTGAGTGGATAGGATTTTGTTCCAAATCTCTGTTCTGAAAAAAAAGAGTACTGAGTACCGGTACGTAAGAGATTGGCGCCGAGCGAAATTGAGTCAACGGAATTTTGACAGCGAGGATGTATTCATTGACATCAGATCGCTCACCAGACGGAGAAGAACAAGCAAAATGGCAAAAGCCGTTACTACGTCAACGCACTGCACTGCACTGCACTGCATGCACAGTGGCACAGTGGCACAGTGGCACAGTGGCACAGTGGCACTGCATGCACTCCATGATGATCACCTGCCGTTTTATGACCTTTCTTTTTTCACGAACTCGGAGAGGTTTACTGCACAAACGTGTCTTTGCCAATGACAGTGAAAGATAGACAATGAAAGTGCACCTCCACTCCTCCACAAAATCTAACCACATCACTCCGCAAAAAAAGAGGTCACCGGTACTCACAATCAAAATATCTTTCGTTCACCACCAAGAATGAGAACCTGAGGAACCTCAGGAGATCTCAGGAGCCTCAGGTGTCAGAGGGTGTCAGAAGTGAGAGAAGCATAAATTAAAACACAGCGCTGCTTCTTTTGTATGACTACTAGTGAGAGCGGCTGGCAGTGACTGAGACTGTGGCAGTGGTAAAGAGAAGCGGTGGGATTCGGTAAAGAATGTACCAATCCATCTATCTATCTGCCTATCAATCCGTATCTTGGAGTCGGAAAAGATACGAGGTGGCCGCCACTCTTGTGCAGACCCCAAACTGAAGCAAGCAGACAGCGCAGGAGACAATCGTGCAGACAAGTCGAACAAGAAGCAGAGAAGCAAGATGCCGCCTCCAAGCGTCGCAATCGTGTACTATTCCATGTATGGACACATCCTCAAGATGGTCGAGGTTGTGAAGGATGGTCTCGAGGCAAACGGCGTGGAAGTGAAGGTGTTTCAGGTGCCTGAGACCCTCCCAGAGGAAGTGTTGCAAAAGATGGGAGCTCCCGCAAAAGCCGACCACCCGATCGCCACTGCGGCGGAGTTGACCGAGTTCGATGGCATCATGTTCGGAATCCCAACCAGGTACGGACAAGCCTGCGCTCAGATGAAGACCTTCTGGGACTCGACTGGTTCCCTCTGGCAAACCCAGGCCCTTGCTGGTAAGCCAGCTGGCATCTTCTTCTCCACAGGAACACAGAATGGAGGACAGGAAACCACCGCGCTGACCTGGATCACCCAGCTCACTCACCACGGAATGATCTTTGTCCCACTTGGCTATGCATCCCCTCTCGCATTTGACATGGAGGCTGTTCATGGTGGTGGTCCATACGGCGCTGGAACTATTGCTGGACCGGACGGAAGCCGCATGCCATCCGAAACCGAGAAGAACATGGCTACAAAGCAGGCCGAGGTGTTCGCCAAGGTTGTCAAGAAGCTACACGCAGGCGCAAGCGCTGCCGAAAGTGAGTAAATATCTCCTCTACACTTTCCCTCATCACAAACTAATCGACACTAACTAATCTTTCATTTCTGTGCTTTTCCAGAGTCATCCAAAAAAGCGGAAAGCGGGGCAGCGAAGACAGAAGCAAGCGCGACCAAGGCAGAACCCAAAACAGATGCTCCAGCTGCCCAGCCCGGAACTGCGCCGGAGAAGCCGAGGAATGACTCTTGCTGTGCGATCAACTAGATGCCGCTTCGTTCATATGTGCTGAATACTACCCCTTCGTTTCCACGAAGCGCACAACGAAACCAATTCACACATGGAAGCTGGTAGTCGTGCCCTTTGCTGCACATACATAGTTCCGCCACTTGCTCCTTGTGATTGGCAAAGTTTTTCTCGCCCTCTCCACGCCATTTTCCTTAGGCTCACAGCAGAGAGCTATGCAAAATAAAAGTAGTATTTTCTTTTCCTTTTCTTCTACACTGACAGGCACTGATAGAGTGAGAAGAAGGAAAGGGAAGCTTTTCATTCTTCATTCTTCATCATTGATAGTGAGCAGTGGCGTTCCAGGAGTCACAGTGAGCGCCACTCTGCAAGAACCAACTGAGCGAGTGTACCCAGGAGACTATCTCGGCAGGATTCGACAAAAGGAACCGACAAAAGAATTTCCAGCTTCTCGGGCGCCAGCTATGGCTGTAAATGGACGTCTGCTGGCTGTACGAGGTGAGTCGCTTCCTTCCCACGCGAGGTGGCAGGCAGCTGAAACTGTTCTGGACCTTCGGCGCGGCAAATGACATCGAGCTGTTCAGCAAGCCAGATCTGCCCCCAATATTTTCGAAGCTCGAGAAATTTTGTTTCTTCAAAAGTGGCTGTTCATATGCAAGTTGCTGAAGGGTGGCGCAAGGCAAACAGTTTTCGTTTGGTATTCGATGGGCATCCACACACACACACACACACACACAAGAACGTAAGATTGTCAAAAATTCAGCAGCTGATGGCAAATGAATTATGTTCTCGCAAGGCCAGACATGGTGCTATCTAAGAGCCTATGCACTGAGTAAGCATGACTCTGGGCTTGCACATGTCGGCTGCGCCACCTGTGCTTGTTTGAAGGGCTCGTAGATCAGTCTCTCTTTAGATAAATGTTCAATCCAAATTTTTACTCTGGCAGGCGCAAATCTCATGCATGAAGAAAACCACCGAAGGTGGCCGCACTTTGACTTGTTCAGTCAGAAAGAGTCGAATTTGACTAGACGGTCAGTTCTTCGAAAGCTCACGACAACATACGACAACTACGACAACTCTCAAAACATCTCAAAACTCAATCAAGCTCGACTACGGTCGTCTGTAGAACCGATCAGCTCCAATACATTGTAAGAACCGTTACCATCAATGAAAAGGATTGGAAAGTGAGGACATGTGAATGGACGGAATGCGGTTTGCCAGTGGAAGAAAAGACGATACGAAGGATTCGGAATTGGAATAGCCGACTTTAAATTAACTGTAAATAAGAGATTCTTTTATCTCATGTCTTTCCCCGATGGAAAACTAATAAACATAAAATTGAGACGAAATAAATGTACTCCTAACTTTTAAATTTTAAAACCAGGATGAGAAAATGGCGTGCACTATGACCGCTTCAACACCCAGCTAGCGTGCCATAGAAACAAATAGAAGAGTTGTTCGTTGGTGAAAGCACGAGCTGTGCCTGGAGGATTTGCGAGCGACTCAAGCGACCCCTCAAACAACTGCGGCGTTGCTGTGCTTGCCAGCGATGAGTCCATAAATCCACACGGAAATCCGTATGCTCTGTGACAGCAGGTTGACTTGGTTCTGAATGAACATCACTGAAGAGTGCAACTGAAAGACACAGAAGAACCGCGACGAGGTCTTGAATACCCGATGGTTTGGCTGTGCACTCTGTTCACGAACAAACAGTGACTCTGCAAATTTTGAATTCTCAAGATTCTGAAGAGTGAGGAGAGGAAGCGAAAGGAGCCATGACACAGTTCTCAGCTCTGAAGTTCTCTGAAAGGATCAATGTAGATAGAAGAGGAGAGTGGGTTTGGTGGTTCTTGCTCTCAACCTCACCAAGCCATTTGTCAGCGAGGGTCATCAACTACGCTCAGCATTCATGCGCTGATGCGGATGGTCTCCGGGATCGTGTTTTCGCGAATCTCGAGCGCCTTGCGTCGCACGTCGAGGCTTAGGTTGGCGAATCTGCCGTTCTCTGCTTTTCCAACCATCTCTTCAGATTTGAGTTGCCCTTGGAAGTTCGGTCTACCTATTGTCTTATGTTAGGTTAGGTTAAACCCCTATCGGAAGGTGTGGTGGGCTATTGCATTTCCATATCGGTACGGTACCCTTCTTAGGGTCTCCTCTCCCGCTTGCTAATCCCCATTAGTTTACTGACTAGGCTTCCTTGATATATTCTTGCTAACTCGGTTGTAGTAGACAGGGGTTCGGGGGTTCGGGGTTCCCCCCACCTACCCGGTAGTCTTCCGTAGCGAATAGAAAAAACTTAAGCGGGCGGGCCGCCCGCAACCAGAAGTGCGGGGACAGGATCCTTGGATTTCGATGGAAGTGACATAAGTTTTGTTGATGAAAAGAAATTTGATTTGACGTGAATGTTGATGATCGAGTGAAGCGTTGGTTGTTATAGGTTGAAATGGTTTTGTCGGACTGGAACCAGGTGATTTTGTCCTGGCGGCCAGTACAGATGAGCATCTCGATGTGCAAGGGATAGGCGGTCGCCGAAGTCATCATGGAGCATAAAGTCGTCAATTTTGGCGCGCTGAAAGAAGTCCTTCTGCTTGTCGTCTGCAAGTGTTTTAAGCTTTTGGATCTCCGAGCGAGGTTCGTTCTGGACGAGGGCAAGTAGGTACAGCCGGGGTGCCTTGTGGGGTTGCCGATGGAGGTGCCACTGCTGTGAGAGTCGTATTTGGGGAACGAAGCAGAAGGCGGCAAGGATCCTCGACGCCAGGAGATGGCGAAGAGTGTGGAGCTCTCGGTGGAGTAGGTAGGAGGGTAAACGTGGGTTCAACGGCTGTCGGGTTGGGCGACATCGCACGGCTTCCAGGCAGGCGCTGGAGAAGGGGAGGCTGAGCCGTTACACTCGGGCGGACGATATTGGTAGAAATTAGTGCCGAATCTGAGTCCGAGTCAACGATTGCAGTTGCTGCTGCTGATGAAGAGTGTGGACCCTGTGACGGCGGTGCTGAACGAACCTTCTGTCACTACGAGAAAGTAAAAGGCGAAGCCATCGTTCAAGTCCAATCGTTACACGCCCGTTCGCCGCCTTCTCTGGTTCTCCGTGGCCGTAAACGAAAAGAGTTGGAAAGCAGTTCGACCAAAACCCAGGCGAGAATTCGCTGACCAAGTCTCCGTGGATAAGCACGACGCCGTCTATCTGAGGAGGACTGCTTTCTACAATGTAACTTGGAGTAGCTCTTAGGGGACCACCAATACTGTCATCGTCGCCACCAACAGAGATTGGGCTACAGTAGTCGCTTGTTTCGCTGTATCCCGCATGAGGAGCATCTGCTTGCGCGTCAGTCATGGAGTCGTTCAATGTCTGCCTGCCGGGNGGCTTTCGGGCAACAATATACGAGTAGGCAGCAGAGCCGCGATCAGCGCCAAGGTCGAGAAAAACAGGATGGCCTAACGCGCGTGCACACTCCAGAGAAACTCTCTGAGGTAGAAAAGTCCCTGACGGCAGCGATTGAGAATGGTGGCTTGCAGACTTGAGGCCGCGCCAAGCTACTGTTTGTTGGCGAGGGACGTGCAGACAAGACTTCCACCTCAGATCCCTGTTGGGAATGCCGCCAGATTTCACACCGAGTAATAACGGCGTCGATTCGAAAGTGGCCAACATTGCAGAACTAGCGCGAGCGAGTAATCGGCGAAACGAGCTTTAATCGCCAAGTTCACAACCCAACCTAACAAAGAAGAGTATCAACGACCAATCTTTCCTTCTACACCGAAACACAAAATCGTCAAAGAGATCGTTAAGCTGCAGTGCTCGTAATCCTTACGCTGCAGTGCCCGCCCTGCAAGAAGGCCTTCGTGGACTTTGTCGTGCAGGAAAGTGTAGGCCAAACAGTCAGGCTGCACATAGCCATGTAGCGAACCATCCTTCAAACCGATCAAGAGAAAGGATGTGTTCTATGGCGACCACGCCGAGCGCAACGAGGAGATGAAACGCTCAAAGCGGCTCGGAGAGTATCGGACTGCAGAGATCTCTGGCCAGGCGAGTAAGGAGGTGGAGAATTGTCTAAAGTCTATTCTCGTCGGGTTTCGTGACTCGATTGATTTCAAGTCTCTGCCGCCTGCACTCACAAGCTTTTTTCGAAGGTAAAGAGAAGGAGACTTGGAAGTCAAGTCATCGAGTGCATTTTTTCCGAAGTACCCGCAGAAACGAGCTAATTTAATTCAAACGTTTTCTCAACAGAACTTTTCAACAAGCTTCCCCGCTTTCCTGTCTTCGCATCAGGGCCAGGAGCTCGAAGGCGCGAACATCAGTACTACTATCTATTTCTCTAGCTGGATTTCTACATGGCTAGGCCGCCAGTTTGCGGTGTGAACGGATACTGCAAGCACGAGAGTTGAAGTGCAGTGATAAAGGAAGAAAAGAGAGGAGACAGTTGTGGCCAAGGACTTCACTCTTTTTGCATGTCCGGCAGATGTCATGGAAAACCCCACAGGCAATACTACTGTCCAGACAACCCATGCCAATATCGCGGCACAGCGTCTGGGCACCCGAGTACACCTTCCACAGAGCCGCCAGATACAACACCATACGTTGCCGGTTCCAACAGCTCCGGTACTGAACGCGTCTTTCGAATGCGAAAAGTGTCTGGACAGAACAATCTCCGAGGCCGCATGATTTGGAAAAGTTTCAAGACTGTCCACCTTCTCGAATGCAGCGAGTGGCCTTGAGCTCGTTTTGGAGAATCCTTCCACTTGGTGTTAAATAGCAAAGCCGTTCATCAGCTCTCCAAAGCTTGTCTCTCTGCGCACGTCTTGCAGCCTTGAGATAGCTGAGACAGGCCAGGGAAGTGGCGAAGGCGCGTCGATAGCCTCGCCATCAACCTAACCTGTGCGGCTGAGCTGTTGGTTAATTTGGGCGATTTCGAGACTCCGCTCAATTCCGCTCAACTCCCCTCCTACTTCCCTTTCCTCCCACCTACACTCTCTTCTCGGTCAGGTTGTGTCACAAGGCATCGGCCCCACCTACTACATTCTCCCGCCCAGGGCCGAGAGGAGATTGTCCACGCCCGTGCGCACCGTCAGCGAGCGCAGCACTTTGCCGCCGCCGCTGTTATCGCTATTACTCCCACTGTCGCTGTTGCTCCCGCTGCCGCTGTTGTTCCCGTTGTTGCTGCCGCCTTGACCGGGAGAAGAGGCGGTGCAGGAGCCGGAGCGATCTCGAGTAGACCTTGAACCCTTCCAGTTCCCGCACCGCGGAGCCGGAGCCCAGCCACACCTCCTGGTTGCCGCCCTCGTCCACGCGCCACTGGAGGTGCAGCGGGCTGCCGTCAGCCGCGGTTCCGTCAGCGGTACCCGTGCCAGACCCAGGCGGACAAGTCCCCAACCACTCCCTTGCTCGGGGCTGCCTCTCCGGCGAGTCTCCACTGCGCGCTCGTTTTTTTCTTTTCATTTTGAAGCGAAATGCGCCCGCTGAAGGTAGTATTTAATGAGCGCTGAAATGACCAAAAATACCGTAGAAGCTCGCTCATACTTCAAGGCGATGCGCCGCACCCCCAAACGCTCTGCTCCGGGCCTCGATGGTGATCGACAGGACTACTACTCCATCTGCGCAACTAGCAATATTAAAGACGAGGATCGCGACGTTCAAGAGACTTGCCTTCTCGCCATTACCACATTTGCCCAAAGCATCTGGAGCCGTGGCATCCTTCCCAAGGCCTTTCGCGTATACTGGAATACCGGTCGGCTCTTCCCACTTGCCAAAAGTGATGGCTCCCCCAGACCGGTGGTTGCGGGCCCGGCTATTGCACGCTTTTTCAACCGCATTGAAGCGCAGGTTATGACTGACACCATCAAGAACCAAGTCGAAGCGATTCAATTTGCAGCCGGGTCATCCGGGGGCTGCGAAAAGGTTGCCCACCTTACCGACTTGTTTTATCACGCCCTGGATAACAATTCCCTGCTCAAGATTGACTACAGCAACGCCTTCAACACATTGGATCTACACTTTTTGCTGGGTGTCCTCCGCATGTATGCCCCCACCACTGTCCCCGGTTTTCTCCGGGACTACGCGGTACCTGGGTTTGCCGTCTATACGACGCCGACTCCGACTGCGGACGCTCACTGCTCGGAACCCCGCACTCTGCACTACATCCCAACTGCCACTGGGCTCCACCAGGGCGATCCTCGTGCCATGCTATACTATGCCCTCGCCAGTTTTCACATGACGCGAATGGTGCACGATATCATGCTCGACCCCACCACCAACCCTCCAGTATCCGACGTCCCATACCAACATTACGGTGACCAAGCGCACAATCCAGCCTGGCTCACAGACGACCTGCGTGCTACCGTCTTCACTGCTGGTGGCGGCCAGCTCCTTACATCCCATATCGATGCAATCGACTTTGCCGACGATGGGAATTACGTTGGTCCGGTCCACGACCTCGCGCAGCTCCTCAAAGCTCGCTCTGCCCTATGCGCCACATTTGGCACCACCGTCAACATCCGCAAATGTGCCGTTCTCGTCAAGGAACCATCCCACCTCTGGACCGCCGCCAGGCGCCACGCGATGGCCACCTCCTTGGGCGACTGTCCCATCATCTGGATGAGCCATGACCCTTCCAATACCCTTCCCCGGGACCAGCAGGGTGTCGAGGTGGTTGGCAAACCCGTCGGCTCCCCTGAGTTCACCCAGCGTATCTTACTGGAGAAGATGGCCACCAAATACACTCCTCGAGCGCATGCACTCAAGGAGCAACCATCCATTCAGGACTCTCTGATCCTCACCCGCGCATCCCTGGCCAAGATGCCCGGGTATTTTGCACGGGTGATCCCGCCCACTGCTTTTGAAACTCTTGCTACCCCTTTCGATGCAATGATACTGGATCTGTGCCTTCATTTCACCAAACAGGACTCCCCACCCATCGGGGAGCATGCTCAACTCGCTCACGAACGGGTTTTCCTTCCCTTCTCCAGTGGAGGTCTGGACATGCAAGCTTACTCCGCCCGGGGTTCTCTCAGCTATTTGGCTTCCTGGAAAGCGATGGAAACGTATGCCTATGAGCAAGCACACCCTGTCCTGACGGCGCTCTTTCAGGCGGATCTCCGCGCCTCTCCTCCAGACGATCCAGGCTCACCTCCACATCCAACGTTGCAGGCTCTCCGCGCGCTCATTTTGGACCTGCGTCGAGCTTCTCAAGCGCTGCCTCAAGAATTAGCAGATGCGCTCAATGCTCCTTTTGGACAAAAGGTGNTTCTCAAGCGCTGCCTCAAGAATTAGCAGATGCGCTCAATGCTCCTTTTGGACAAAAGGTGACTTTGGCTTCCCTCCCTTTCTTTCGCCAACATGACCTCGCCAAATCATTCGATGCATCTCGACTCCAGTTTATCCTCGATCGTAGCGAAACGCTAGCCCGTAGCACACCTGCTCCTTCCTACAAATCAAAGGTGTTGCTCGTCCATGCCTCGGCTAAATTGGGCACCAATAAGTCCGCATCTGACTTTCTCCGCGCGCTGCCACTTTCCTCGAAACTGACACTGGAGAACCATCACATGGTCAATGGTTTACGCCTCTACCTTGGGCTTCCAAAACTCCATCTTGAGGTACCCCTTGTCCACACCTGCAGTTGTAAGACGCCTCTGGTGACCACCTCGTTTAACAAGTGTCTCGGGTATCATCTCCTCTCTTGTATTCGGGGCCAACACC